>JALMGA010000005.1:15040000-15752500 GCA_023333525.1 Aspidoscelis tigris stejnegeri
TTGCTTGCTTTATTCTCCATTCGCCCATTCCCTCCTTTTCTCCCCCCCCCCGCGGGTGGCCAGCAGACTTTGCTTGCTTTATTCTCCATTCGCCCATTCCCTCCTTTTCTTCCCCTCCCCCTGTGGGTGGCCAGCAGACTTTGCTTGCTTTACTCTCCATTCGCCCATTCCCTCCTTTTCTCCCCCCCCCACGGGTGGCCAGCAGACTTTGCTTGCTTTATTCTCCATTCGCCCATTCCCTCCTTTTCTTCCCCTCCCCCTGTGGGTGGCCAGCAGACTTTGCTTGCTTTACTCTCCATTCGCCCATTCCCTCCTTTTCTCCCCCCCCCCGCGGGTGGCCAGCAGACTTTGCTTGCTTTATTCTCCATTCGCCCATTCCCTCCTTTTCTCCCCCCCCCACGGGTGGCCAGCAGACTTTGCTTGCTTTATTCTCCATTCGCCCATTCCCTCCTTTTCTCCCCCCCCCCGCGGGTGGCCAGCAGACTTTGCTTGCTTTATTCTCCATTCGCCCATTCCCTCCTTTTCTCCCCCCCCCCGCGGGTGGCCAGCAGACTTTGCTTGCTTTACTCTCCATTCGCCCATTCCCTCCTTTTCTTCCCCTCCCCCTGTGGGTGGCCAGCAGACTTTGCTTGCTTTACTCTCCATTCGCCCATTCCCTCCTTTTCTCCCCCCCCCCCCGGCAGGTGGCCAGCAGACTTTGCTTGCTTTACTCTCCTTTCGCCCTTGTTCCCTCAGGTTCCTTTCCCTCCCCCCCTTTTCATTTCCATTCTCTGCCCTGCCTTTCTTTTCTCTCCCCTTGCTTTCTTCTCCTTTTCCTCCCTCCCTCCCTCCCTCCCTCTCTTCCTTCACAATTCCAGCTGGGGAAACTCACTGCTCCAACTACCTCCCTCTGGGGAGAACAGAAGGTTTGTCAGCTGCTTTGAGTCCTCTTTAATGGGTGAGAAAACAAAGCCAATTCTTGTGCCTGCTTGCCTGCCTGCCTGTGCCAGTTTGGTCTAGTGGTTAAAGAGCCGGACTCTTATCTGGGAGTACTGGGTTTCATTCCGCTCAGCCCCATGAAACCATTTTTGTGAAGTTGAAGTTTGCTTCTTTTTGAATGAGGAATATATTATTATGGTTTGCCAGAAAGCTGACTTGTTTCTGGGTTCTCCTTTTTGCTGAGAAGCAGCAGCAGCATAAAAAGCAGAGCAGAGGGATCCTTCTTCTCTGCCTTCTCTTCTTTTTGGGGGGTGGTGGTCTTATCCCTGGGCTAGTGGGAGTCAGTAAGAATGGGATGTCCCCCTCCCTTCCTGCCTGGGTCCCCCCCCCAGTTTTTCCTCTGCCCCTTCCAGTCTGAGATCCTGTGTGTGTCTATGTCCCTCACCCCTGCAGTGCAGACTGATAATCTCCAGAAGGAACTCATCCTGCTCCCCTTTTGCAAAACTCCTGATGCTCTTTCTGTCTCCCTCCTCTCTCCCCCCCCCCCCGGTCTGGGTTTCACAGCAAATCTCTTGGCAGGTGTTTGTATGTTTTCTGGGTGCTGGTGCTGCTTGAAGTCAAATTATTTTTCTTCAGCATGATCCAGCTCAGAAAAATCACATTAGGGCTAAATAATGTGGGGAAAACCTTTATTAGTCACTGTGCTGATGTTTTCTCTCACTCTGAAAGTGGACTGAAGCTGGATTAAAACTTAGGTGTGAACACCACCTTGTTGTCTTTGTGGGACAAAATAAAAAGCTGATGTATCAAGTGATATTAAAATATGTCAGATTACTTTGTGTGAGAATCTGTTTTCCGTGGGTTTATTCATTCATTCTTTCATTCATTCATTCATTCATTCACAATCGAGACAGAGTGCTTGTTTATTTAACTTCTGTGTTAAAATTACTGGCTGCTCTCTTTCTAGTTCTTGGATGAGGTTATTAGGCTTGTTCACACTTGGTCTCTGAAGTTCTGAGTTTCTCCAAACTGCCTCAACTGGCTGGATTTTTCAGAGATGTTTTGCAAATTATGTGGATGGTGTGGCATCACTAAGAACGTTATCAGTCTCTTTCCCCTGTGAAGACAGTTCCACACCTTTCCTCTATATTTCAAAAGGAGTACCATTGACATTTGTGCTTCTGAAAGCTAGTAAGATCAAGCCCTTTGCCTCCTCTTCTTTACATTATGACTATGGCTGTGTTCACATCAGTTTCAGGCCACTTTCAGAATGAAAGAACACATCAGCAAAGTGACAAGCAGATTTCTTTCAGCATTATCCAACTCAGAAGATCTACCTTTAAGGTAGATAATATGGAAAGAAAATGACTTCACTTTGCTGATGTGTTCTTCCATTCTGAAAATCAACTGAAGCTGAATTAAAATGTAGGTGTGAACACAGCCTATGTTTCTGATCTCTGTTGATTTCTCAGATTTAATTTCTAATAAACATATGGTGGTTCTTCTCGGTTTTGTTGGACTTTAAGGCAGGGGTCCTCAAACTATGGCCCATGGGCCACTTGCAGCCCACCAAGGACATTTATCTGGTCTGCCGGGTGTTTTTGGCGCCGCTGCCTGTCCTGCTATGAATTTGTTCATAGTTTTTTTAAAATATATATATTCCGGCCCTCCAATGGTCTGAGGGACAGTGAACTGGCCCCCTGTTTAAAAAGTTTGAGGACCCCTGCTTTAAGGCTTGATAGACAAATTCATGGATAACAGGTATCAATGGCTACTAGAATGGATGCCTAAGTACATCTTTCAGGTTGGGGCCACAGGCAGGATGCCTCTAAGGCCATTTGCTGGGATTTGAGAGCAGGAGAAGTTTTGCCTTTGTCTCTCTTAAGATGCCCATAGGCAACTGGCAGGCCACTGTGTGAGACAGGATGCTGGACTAGATGGGCTGTGGACTGATCCAGCAGGGTTCCTCTTAGGTTCTTACGTCAGACTGCTGCTGCAAAGTGTTGGAGAGAAGATGCTGTAAGCATGGGGTTTAGGAGGAATTACAAGTTGTTTCTTGTTACTTCACTGGTCAGCCCAGTTACTGTTTATGTGGTGCATGATGGTGCCTTAAAGGTGCATATACGATTTGAAGACAAAACCAGAAAATGATGCTTGGTTGGTTTGCTTTTGCTGTTTCAGGGGGTTGGTTATAGACACTTGAGTGGGATCATTTTTATTTTTAGTCGTGTATCTGCTTGATCCAATGAATATAGATTAATTCAGTCCTGATTTACTTGCTGATCCAGAATAAAATACTTGCATTAGGTTCTGTTAGTTACATGTGCTATAAAATTAATGCTGCCTGCTTGTATATGATTCTGAAGTTTGTATTGCTAGATAAAAATAATTTAATTAATGAAAGGGAGATACTGATACTAGATGCTTGCTGCAGGACAGTTTTTGCTAAATGGAGTCAAGTAACTTGGTCTTATATTAAAATACATCAGTGTTGTAGACTTACCAGTCCAGTTTTTCTTTTTTCAGGGCTTCTGAGTCAGAGCATTTAATTTTCCATGATGCAGTATGTTGGTGATAATATATTTCTCAGTCAAAATCATTTTTATTTAAGCATCAAGTCACTGGCTACTTGTTCTGCTATGTTTGGATATTCTGGAATAGAGCATGGACATTTGAGAGTATCTGTGCTTTATTCTGGAATATCCAAAACAGTGGAATTAACTAATTAAAGTTTGGATATGGTGCCAGTCATGCCTCTTGTAATACAAAATGCACTTAGCATGGTTTCAGCTATGCTTGGGAACTTATTTTGTTTATCTTTCTGCCCCTGGGCCCCACCCACCCATGTGACCTCATAAGCCCCACCCATGTGACCTCATAAGCTCCACCCATGTGACCTCATAAGCCCCGCCCATGTGACCTTGCCCAGCAACACCCCTTTCCCCACCCGGCCTGTGAACACCCAGCCCTGAAGCCCACCAGCCGCCACTGTCAATCTCATATGCAGTTATGCCAGATAAGCAGGAAGCTGGCTCTGCTCCCATCTGGCTGGACACAACAAGAGGCAATTGCAGGATCTTGTTTATATTATATTCTGTAGAGATGTGAATATATGAATTCACATACGAAAATTTGATTGAATTTTCAAATTTTCACATCAAACTGAATGTATAGATATTTGAACATCCAGACTTTTGAACAAAACCAGCAATGCTCCCAGCCCGTGAATACAAAAGTTTGATCAAATTTTTACACTTTCACAGTTTTTTAGTAATGAAAATGGGTTTTTTTAAATTACGAAATATGCTAAAATGTCCATGCATGAATACAAATATTCAAATGAACAATTTGACGAAGATACAAGTTTTTAGACATTTGTTCCAATTGGTAAATGAGCATTAATTTTTCATTTGTGTACATCCCTAATATTCTGTTGCTACTGTTACAAGCCAAAGGAGAATTGCAAGAAATTGGATCTTCTGTGATCAAATCCAGATGGATAACTGGAACATGCCCCAAGGTTTAAAGCTTAGTGGCTTAACATAGATAATTCATATTATAATTGCAGAGTAGATCCAACCCAGATTATTGGATTCACATGGGGAGTGTCACTCATAGAGTGGGGAAGATATTATGTTGATGGGTTTCTCTGATTTTGAAATGCCACTTCAGAACAAATTGTGTTGTTAGACACTCTGTACTCAGAGCAATGAGCACTGTGGGAAACATTACATTTCCCCAACTGGACAAAATGATGGATTTTAGATGTCTTAATTAGGTTTGGTTCTGTAAACTATTCCACCCAGGAGACAGGCAGGTTTTTCAGACATTGCAGTAGTGAACAGTTAGCAAACTGTTTCCTGACTCAAATGGAATCTCCTGATACTAACATAATCTCTGGGACCTAAACTAGGCTATTAAATGTGGGAAAGCTTTCAGAGCATCTATTATTTTCTTTAAAACTGAGTTTGGTATGGTCAGAATTTGGTGTACAAATCCACACTGTGTGCTAGGCCCAATAGAACTCCCACTCCTGGCAAAATTTCCCTCCCTGGAGGAAGCTGCTATTGCTACGGATAATAATGACATCCCTGAACGTTAGGAGCAATCCTGTAAAATTCCCCTGTGATTATCCGCCTGAATCTGACCACATCTTGGGAAGACCTCATGGGATTTCATGTATATTAAGAAGTATTCCAGCCTTACTGTAGCAATTAAGGCTGTGTCTGTTTGTTCAGAAGGTACCTATGTTTTGGAGATAATATTGTTGCTGAGAGATTGATTTTCAGGGGAATGTATCCAAAGATCCTGGGTTCTGTGAGTTGAAGTCCTATGTGATATATCACACTTAACTGGAGTTCCTGGTAAATTACTTTCAGAGGCTTAGGTTGGTCACTGGACACTCCTGGACTTAATGATGAGTAGAAGATGTGATGTTCCAAGGCCCTGCTGAACAACAGCAAATGTCACAAAGTTCTTATTGTAGTGTCGGGAGAAGAAAAGAAAGTTTTGTCAGCTGCTTGGAGTCCCCTTAAACGGGTGAGAAAAGCAGGGTAGAAAAGCCAACTCTTCTTCTTATGTGTCAGTATATGCTTGGATGCTTTTCAGTCCTTTTCTTTTTCCTTTTTACCCTCACTGACCCTCTTTCATGTAACCTTTCCCTTCAGTACAGCTTGATGGTGGGAACAAAATTGCCTCAACAGCTTTGATGCTGAACTTATGTGAAACTTTGGAAGAAGCAGAGCATACCTATGAACAGCTTGTGGTACAGGGCGCATCAGAAGTTCCAGGTAGTGGAGTAAAGGAGGATTGTGTGCTTCTGATTATCCTCACATTCACTAGCTGCGACATGGGGCTTTTCTGAGCTACCTGACCATGATCTGAATCAGTGAGTCTGGACCAGTGAGACAATCCTGCTCAGATCACAGCAAGGTATGGTCTGGAACAGTGCCATCTGCAATGCCATAGTGATCCAGGCCAGCCCCCACACCAGCAAAGAAGCTTGCATTAGGGATGTGCATGTATATTCGTAACATCGGTTATTCAGACATTCATACATGAATCAAATGTTATGATATTCATACATTGACATTCATATAAATATGAATGTTTCTGGACATTCGTAGGAATAGTTCAGACATTAGTTAAACTGGGGAGGTGAGAAAGCAACTGCACCAGTCACATCTGCAATGGATCCAGATTGCTTTCAACATGGATCTAGAGTGGATTAAAAGTGGATTCAAGTCGAATTTGATTCTTTCAGAGCAGATTTGTTACAAGATGTGTGTTGGATATGTATCAGATACGTATGCGTTCATGTTGGATATGTATTGGATATGTATTCATATCGGATATTCCTACAAATTTGTATGAATACACTCATATCAAATAGAATCCTACTACATTCGAAGGGGATCTACTAATATGAATACAGATTTTCTAACAATCTATTCATTATGAATAGAATGTCAAAAAACCATTTGTGCACATCTCTAGCTTACATGAGTTTCAGGGCTGGCATCTGAGGACTAGAAACAATAGTTCCTAATCTTGGAGCCCCCCCCCCCCGCCTCAGGGATCCCATTTTAGCAGTGTACTTTGGTGTGCCACTGAAATGTGCCCCCACATAACTCATAAAACAGAGGCATTGGTTCTGTATGCCTCCATGGTCCAGACTGGTCTGAACTCCTGGTAATCTAGATCAGGGGCCTACTAATCTGGCTTACACTCTGTCATATGTGGGTGGAGCATCCCAGTAGAGAGAGGGGAATCCTATACTCTACAGTATTGTGTGGAAGGGAAACCATTACTGCAGAAGCTGTAGAAAAGTCCGAAGCATGTTTCCATATTACATGTGTTTGCCTCATGCATATTCTATCCATTGTCTGGATGGACATTTCACCAATACTGTATATATTAAAAACCATAATCATAATGTTTCCAAGAAATTATTTATTTACTTTTACTACAACTATGGATCCTGTCTTGTACATAGCTAACAGGGGGGTAGGGATCTTGTCCAATACTTCAAAACTTTTATGCTTCTTTAGCTAAAGAGTGTTTTTCTCAATATCATTCTAGAGAAGAAATCCTATTTGCTGAAGATTGGAGCATCAAAAAAGAAAATGAGAATAAAAAAACCAAAAAAACAAAAACAACATGCTGTATTAGGACAGCTATTTTCAGACCTTATTTCACTGTGTGTGGCCACACACCTAGCAAAGCAATCAACTGCAAAGGAGCAAATTTTTGATGGAAAATGAATCTGACAGGTTCGTTCAATACGCCATCCACGCCGTTATAAGCACTGCCAACATTTAACCTGAGGTCAATACTACATCAAGATAAAGCATATAAAATGTTGCCTGTACAAATGATCAGCCACTTGAGAACAGAAGGACAGGAGATTGATTGTGAAGTGCACCTAAAGGGCGTGCTGTTAATAGAAAGCTGTTTTAGAATCAAAACTGAGTTTGGAAAAGAAAAGAAAACATACGTGCAAACATCAGGTAATGAATTAAATCCTTCGCTTACATGGAATGATGCGATTACGAGAGCGCCCTTACAGCAGAGGGAAACATTCTTAGCTCAGTAGCAGAACAGCTTCTCAGAAAGAAGATGGCCACAGTCTCAATTCCTGCCAATTCCCTGAAAGAAGAAGAGCTGGCTTTTCTACCCCGCTTTTCTTGCCCATTTAAGGGGACTCAGAGAGGTTGACAAGACCTTCTGTTCTTCTCCCCACAAAAGAACACCCTGTGATGTGAGTGGGGCTGTGGGAGCTCAGAAAAGAGCTGTGACTAGCCCAAGGTCACCCATCTGACTTTATGGAGAAGGGCGGAATCAAACCCGGTATTCCCAGATAAGAGTCTGGCTCCTTATCCACTAGACCAAACTGGCTCAAAACACAACATACAATCTCCCTATCATTTCCAACGATACTATGGATTTTTCTGCAGACCAGGCCAATGCAAAGCCTGGTTACCATCTAGGCCTCTTGACACTCTGGCCTTTAGAGGCACTAATGTGCAAATGCTACACCTCTAAGCTGCTTTCAGACAGTTGCTTTTACTATGTGCAGGTGCAGTCATACAGATGCATAATAGCATTCGTATACTATCACACATCTGTAGCAATATAGCTGTATCCATGTTCTCAGATATGTAAGATGAGTCATTCACCTGATCAGAATTTTCAATAGCGCTCCTCAGCTTCAGGCAGTACTATAGAAAGCTACCCTTCCCAACTTCTGAACATAGGAAGCACAAGCTTCTTCTGAGTTATACATTCATATGGAAGCTGCAAAGACAGATGATGAGAACTGACAACAAGCTTTTTGCCAAGACTGAAAGGAAAGAAGTCGATAAAGACAAACTTGGATTTCTTGTAGGGAGAAAAACACCCATATTTTCGTCTTAAACCGCCAGTTAAGGCTTTGAAAGTCTTTCTGTAATAAAATTTTATTAGCATGACATAAAATGCCACGTTGCACCAATTAGCCATCTGTGTGCTTTGGTAGCTCATTTTCTGGTCTATCATCCAACGTTTCCTCATTACAGCATCTTCTAATGATGGCACTCACAGTGAAGATGTTGCAAATTGTGGTAGGTCAGCCCAAGATGTTAGATTTGTCATGTCAGTACCTTAAATTGAGGGCAAAAAGAACATATTTATTATCTGGATGTTTTTGCCGTTTCACCAAGCCCAAACTTGCAATTTAATTTCAAGCATTGTTAAGCAAATGGACTGAAGGAGTTTACTTCTAACTGGTTTGTGCCAACCACCATCCTTTTCCGAAAGCCGTGGAGCTGCTCCTTGGGATGGGCAGAATGGTTCAAGTATATTGAACGCTATTCAAATTGATGAAATACTTGAATAGTCCCACTGCTAGGCAAAGACTGCATCTCCACTTACCATCTCCATTTGTGGTGGCAGCAGGCACTTCACCATGTCTCTGTTTCCAGGAGCAGCAGGAGCAGACACCTTGCTATATGATCATGCATGGAAGAGATGTTGTTGCAGGGCATGGTTTCACACCCTGAATGGATAAATTCCCATTCGCTTCTTCCTTGGTAATGGAGACAGAGGAAGCATCTTTTCCAGCAGCAATTGCCCTGCATAGTAACTGGGTAAAATCTGGTCGAATTAAATTTGTTGGTCCATATTTGTTGGTTCTCAGTGCAGGTAATTTGGCTGGAATTGGATTCCTGGATGTGTATGTAACCACATCCATGTGTGTGTGGCCAGCTGTTTCAGTCTCTCTCTATGCAAGTCTAGTAGAACAGCAATTAGTGCTCCATCCAGAAAGGTAAATTCATCACTAAAAGTCACTATTGCGGAAAGCCTGCTTCCAGTGTTGGGTTTTCCAGCAATAGTTTTTAATGATTTTGAGGGTTGAAAAAGTGGGACTATGGTGGGTTACCTGTCACGTGGCCCCCAAATATCTCAAGGAACACCTTCTTTCATATTGACCTGTCTGTGCCTTAGGATCTGAAGGGGATGCCTCCTGGTTCTACCACCACCTTCAGTAGTAAAAGGGTTGGGAACCTGGTATAGAGCCTTTTCAGTGACGGCCCCTAGGCTATGGAATGCTATCCCCCTTGAGGTGTGTCAGGTACAGTGAAGATGCACAACTTTGCCCTGGCCTTCGGTTACATTAGGATCTGGAGGGGACACTGCCTGGTTCTACACCATCAGTGTAGACAGAGCCAATCTGGTCCATGTCACCACACAATTCAGATCGGTGGGTCCAGTTATTCCAGACTAGGGATGTGCAAGAATATTCAAAACATTCAAAATTTGTTTGAATTTGGACATTCAAATTCAAATCAAATGTCTATACATTCATTTTTTAGCATTCAAAGGAATTTTGAATCTTTTGAATCATTTGTATAAATTATTTGGACATTCATATGTGTACAGATATGTGTGCATTACATATGTATCTGTATGCATCTTATTCATATCTGTATGCATTTGTACGGATATGTACGGGATGAAAATGGGATGAATGCGGGATAAAAACAGGATGTGTACGGGTGTGTACAAATGTGTATGGACACATACGAATGTTGTTGACATTTGTATCTTCAAATATGAATTGAATATTCATACAAATAGATATTAATGTATTCAAATCGGATTCAAATTTGAATGCATTCATTTTCCCCCTATTTGTTTGGATTTGAACATTTAAATATTTGATTTTAATTGAACTGAATCCAAAAATTGCATTCATGCACACCCTATTCCAGACCCACTGATCCAGATTAACTCAAGGTAAGTGCAGAAAAGGCCAAAGGAAATAAAAACCCTGAGAACAAAGCCAAATTCCCTTTGCCCACAACCATAAATGCCATTTGCATGTGTCTTCTCTTCCTAACTGTTCTATACGATAACAAGTGTACCTGCTTTCCCCTTCTCAGTTCACTGCTGAAAACCTGTTTCTATCTTGGACATATTTTTCTTATGGATTTTCTTTCTGCATGCAGCAGCTGTAAAACAGAGTGTCAATGGACTAAATGTTAAGCATGCCCTTTATTCTCTTATACACATGTTTTGCTCCATGTTCAACCACAGAACTGGATGAATAGAATGAAGGGATAGGAGGACATCTCTCTGCCTCTGATGAGCAGCTCTGCAAGCGGAAGTATAAGGAGGTGGTTTGAGGCACATTCTTCCTTTCTCTCTAGCAATAAAGTCTTTCACATTCCTCCATCAACAGTGACACTGTTCCTCATTTATTTAGGACCCACTCTTTCTAAGCGCTACATGTGTGAAAATAATACTTCCTCTGCCCTTATTGCTTAAAATGGATGGTGATATTCCTTGCAAGAAGAAAAAATCAATAGAAAAAGTAAATGGATCTCCTATTACTGAAGTGGGTGTCCGCACCTATTAAGACAAATATTAATCCTCCCTTTTGTACACCATTCTCTCTCCCCCCCCCCACACACATCTTTGTCCTTAATGTGGCAGATTCAAACAGTCAAACTCACTTTATTTTGCTAGTGATGTCTCTTTCCTTCTCTGTACTAAATCTGAATCGGCCCATTTTATTACCATCTCTGGTGTTCAGGCAAGCTGGAATAACTTTCCTATGCCCAGGGACATGGAGAGGCATTTCTTTAATTTGTTTAAAAGGCAAATGGGCATGGGCATTTCCTGATCAAAGTTGTGAACTGACATGTATGGTATTTTGAAAATTTGCATATCTCTAAATTTTGTCTTGAAGGGATCTGAAGAAAACATTTCTAGGGAAACGAAAATAAGATAACATTTCTCAATGAAACTATAGTAGCATACAAACAAGCTGTATGTATGAAGGGGGATTTCCTTAAAAAGCATATCTGTTCTATAACTGAGAACAAAAACGCTGATGGAGGTGCATTATCATCATCATCATCATAATCGTTGTCATCATCATCATCTTATCAGTAGAGGTGAAATATTATGCAATTACATGAAGCCTTTTTGTGTCCCATTTGTTTTTAATATTTGCAGGCCAAATTATATACTGTGTAGTCCTGGTCTGATTTCTGCAGGGATTGTTCTTCAGGGATGTCATAAAACTGTAAAATTATGCTACATAATCATATTTTTGAAGTGAACTCAGAAATGCAAGCATACTTTCATGTGGATGGAATACAAAGTTATCCCACCCATACTGATGAGATTTTTTTTTCCAAAAAAAAAAGTTATTTTTAAAATTTGAGGAACAAATACAAAACTATATTAATCTGAAATGACATTATTGGAATTCTGAGAGAGAGGAATGATATGTAAATGGCCACATACCAGATGCTATAGCCTCCCATCTCTAAGTGCGTAAGATATGTCCTATGTACCTTTAGCCCTAGATACACTTTGATAGTAACCTACCACTCAGAAACAGTGCTGTGTCACCAAAGGCACGGATCTGCCAGGGCACAGACACCTGCAGTACAGGTATCAAACCTCTCCAACTGACATTATAATTAGCACATAGGTTGAAAGTACAAGGAAGTGAACTGGGGTACTTGAGTGCTGTATTAGACCAGGGGCCTTTCTGCACTTCCTGTCCCATCTGGGGGATGAGAATACATTTCCACTGGTGTGCACTAGCATTTGTATTTGCAAACACTAGTACATGTCAAACCAACCCCCCACATGCCCAGACACCTGAGTCTGGATACATCTTCTCTTTGGGTGCCACCATCAGTATGTGTGTGCTGTCACCATCACCAGGACAATGGTGACACGACTTGCACGTGCACTAGCTTCCCAGGTCACCTGATGTGCCAGCATGCTTGTGTAGCATGTCAGATGACCCCTGGCGCCTGGAAGTGGTGTGAATAGGAGAGGTAAGAATTTGGATGTGTATCATGCATGTTCAGGAAGATGACACAGGACATAGTAATTGCATGGTCTGTGTGCTTATATATCAGTCACACAGGAGCAGCTTCCAACTGAATGCACTGAAAGTCCATTATTGTTCATTGGAAACTGTTTTCCCACAAAATTCCAGTGATTGGTCCATGCAAACTGTCAATCAAGTGTCTTTTTTAAGGGCTGTGTAGGGAAAGGGCAAACATAACAGAAATACATTTGTCTTTGCTGTGGTCTGCTACAAAGTAGTTAGACCAGGGTTGCTATGCGCAGCAGTGCTAAATTATCTTCTTGGTCAATAAGGCTGCTTTCAGTTACTATAGCTACTTACATGCTCAAGTGGTTCTGCATTATATAATTGAGTGCTAGTATTAACAGAGGCCCTGTGACACAGAAGAGTTAGAATTATAAATAAAAACAGCATATCCTGTGGTGGAAAAATAAGGTGTGAGGAAGAGGAATATATGACATCAACCCCCTGCTCAGTGCAGGATTTCCTGAACCATCCCAGACAGATATCTTTCCGGCCTCTGCTTGAAGACCTGCATATAAGAACCACGTGCCAACAGGAAATGACAACTGGGGCCTTTCTGTACTTGACCCAGTAGTCACCTCACAGTGTGGTCTGAGTCAGACCATGTCACATTCCCCAGCGTTCCAGTAAGTGCCTGCCCTCCCAAGAGTAGCTTGGCTCTTTTAGGAAGCTGGTTTTGTGCAATGGCCAAGTGAATACTACAGTTTGAAACTTAAAACACGGGTAGCAAGTGGTTTGAACAGTAAACTAAAACAGGTTTATTATTTTACACAAGCAATACTAGAAAGGTAAATAAGGTTCAGGTATTTGCTAGTTTAAGTCTATAAGTCTCTTAAAGTTACAAGCTTCCCAGCCTAACAGCTTCCCTTTCCCAAAAGAAAATAGTTCACCTTTTAAAAAGTCAAACCTCTCCACGTTCCTCCTCCCTGACTGGAGGGATTTCCGCACTGCAACGCGTTCCAAACGGAACGCGTTCAGGCGGGAAGCTTAAGACAGCTCCGGGCGCTTTCACCGTTCACACACAGACGCGCCGGAACGCGTTCCGGCGCGTCTGTGTGCGAAAGGTGAAAGCGCCGGGAGCTGTCTTGGCCGGCAAAGGCCGGCCAGGGGCGCGGGGACAGCTGCGGAGGCAGATCGGCAATCAGCTGATTGTCAAACAGCTGATTGCCAAACCTGCGCCGGCGGGGGAGGCGGGCCCGCGGCTGTTCGGGAGCGAGAAGCAAGCGCGAATCCTTCTCCTCCCGAACGCCTGCGGGCAGTTCGTCCGCGCCCGAACGCATGTAGAGCACTTCAAAGTGCTCTACATTTGGAACGTGAGAGAGACAGCTCCGGATACATCGGATCGCAAGCCCCGCGGCGGCAATGCGTATGCCGCGTTCCGGGCTGTCTCCCACACGTTCCGAACAGCCCCGTGCGAAAACGTCTTAGCTCTGCCTCAGCCCAAGCCTAGCCAGTGTCCTAGAATGTAGCTCTGGATAATCACAAGGCCCAGCCTGTCCTTGCTTGTCCGACCATCCAGTCTTGATCAGTTGCCTGCGGTCTCCCTCAGAGCCACAACCCTCCACGATTGTCTCCTTCAGAAATCGCACAGCCAAAAGACCAATGGTCAGCTACTGCTCCAGCTCCTTCAGGTTCAGCTCTCTTCTGTTCCCTTCAGCATCAGTCCCAGTACGAAGACACAGTCTGCTGTATTCTGTGTTCATTTATACCTTTTTTACCCTGGCCCTGATTGGCTGTCACCTCCTGGAGTAAGCTGCTGGAATAAAATGCTGCTGGAGACTCCTGCTAGAGGTTCCTGTCCGGCATGCCTGATTGGTGGAAACTCCTCCTCTAGCCCCTCCAGCTCTCAGATCCCCAGACAGCTTTTCCCTCCAAATAACAGCTGTAGCCAATCGTTGCACTTGGGCCCATACAGGATTTCCCGCCCTTTCTGCAGCCTCTAGCCAGAGATTGCAAAAAGGCTTGCAAACAGGGTTTGCAAGGGCTTTGCATGGGCAGCAAGCCATGCATCCTGCAAAGAGGCTTGCAAGGGACAAAGAAACCTTACTGCCCATTGCAGCTTGACCCCTGAAACCGTCACAGACCATCTGCAAGGAACCATTTCCAAAACATGCCATGCCAATCTTCTCTGTATCATTCCAATTTTAGTATATGTACTGCTGAAGCAAGCATGTCAAACCAGAAATGGCTCCTTCCATGCAGAAGTGCATCACGAGTGCAACTATGCATAGTGCACAATTACCTCCAACCATGGATGGGGCCGGTAAGGCTCTGCAGTGACCATTTGCATGTCTGCCAGTTCAGAAGATGTGCCAGATGATCATCTCACATGCTGTAGAGAAGTGCTGACGTGCTGACAAGAAGTGCAAACATATGTGCATGTCATGTCATGGTTGTCCCAGTACCGTGGCAGCACATATGTGCTGGGGTTGACATCAGAGACAGAAGATGGTGGCAACCAGACACCATTCACACTCACAATTGTCTAATGAGAAGCAAAGTGCAAATTTGCCCCTGATCTCTGTTATTTTAAAGTCATGCCCACTCAGACACCCTAACATATCCTTACCCCACCTGGACTTCACTGGAAAATGGGTACAGCAAAGAAGCAAATGCACTAAGGGTGTGCATGAATGCAATTTTTTGACATTTGATTAGTAACAAATTGAATATTCAAAAATCTGAATTTGTACGAATAGCAGAAAATGAATGTCCAGACATTTGAATCAATATGAATACATTCACATGTATTCATACAAATAATTCAGACATTTGTATCTATACAGGCACATATGCATCTTGTAGGTACTCATAGGCATCCCTTATGTATCTGTACACATCCCATTTTTATCCCGTATGGATGCGTATGGATGCGTACAAGATGCATACAGGTACATATGAGATGCATATGTACCTATACAGATATGAATGTCCAAATTATTCGTACAAATAAATTGTGATATTTGCATTCATTCAAATTCAGAAATCTGAATGTCTGGACATTTGATTCGTATATGAATGTTTGAATTCGTCCAAATTCATATGAATAATGAATATTTTGAATATCCGTGCACATCCTTAAAATGCACTTTAAAACTGGGCATTTCAATCACAAACAAAGCATTCTGCAGATACCACACATTAACAGATACCTAATGTACACCAACTGCAAATTCACACATTCAAGTGTGATCACCATGCTGTAAAAACTGCTTGAATGTGCATTATAATTGGTGCATAGCGCACCTTTTTGATTTACCTGTGGTCACTCCTTTGGAAGAGTCAGCTTGCTGGGGAGGTATTTGACTCACTGAGCATCTATATATTTTAAAACATGTATGTTCAAACATGTTGCAGTTTTTATTGAGTGTTGTAACCCACTCTGGGATCTTCAGGTGAAGGGTAGGTTTTAAGTACCTAAACAAATAGTCAATGGATAAATAAATAAAGTGTGTTCTTCTGGCACAAACATGGCAGAACATTGACTTGGACATCTGTGCATTTGCTTACCATCATTCCCTCCCTACATTGACTTACTAGGAATTGGGCTCCATGAAGCCCCATAAAGCTTCAGCTATATAAAACCTTAGATTAGGAATGTGAACAGATATTAACCACATTGAAAATTCTGTTGAATTCATTTGAATTCATGCATTCAAATATGAATAAAATGTTTTCTACATTCAACTACTGATATTCGAAGCTTCATTATATTTGTGAACATGAGGGGATGGGAAAGTGGTTGCCCAGTCACATCTGCAGTGGATCCAGAGAGGAATAATAATGGATTCAGAGCAGATTTGAAGCAGATTCGGCATGGGTTTGAGTGGATTCGTTAAGGATTCATAGGTGCAACTGGAAGTGGGGGTTCGAATTGGATTTGAATAATATTCAAAGAACATTCTTATCAAATTTTAATCCTACCACATTTGAAGGGGTTTTATTTGAACTAATGTGAATTTTCTTGCATTCAATTCAATTCAAATCAAACACAAAAGAAACATTCCTGCACATCCCTACGTTACATTAGAAGAGTGGGTGTATATTCTATAGCACTATTTATTTACACCACTAGCCTAGGCCTTGTCTCTGTAGCACCAATGATTTGCATTGGAAAATTGGGGTCCTTTCCACAATGGCCAGTAAACTGACCCAGCATGAGGACTACATCCCTTTTGGGCTTCTTGTTCAGCACTCTGGAGCAAAACAAATGGGGGCCTGCCCCCCGCTAGGCTGCTCCATCTGCATAGGGTGGAGTGTAGCCCTGGCTAGGTGGACAAACCTCCATCAAACATCTTCGATCAGGTCAGTAAGTATGTTGTGTTAGTGCAGTTCAGTTCCCCTCCCTTTCAGATTATTTGCAGCAACATTTCATTTTCTTAATGCTTGGATTATTACTTAGTTACACAACTTGATATATTTTTGTAAATTACAGAGGAAACATTCCTTCACCTCACCCAGTACGAATTCATTAACATTAAGTCAAAATGAATATTATGCAAATCAAAGCTGTGCTATTCAACTTCCATTTGAAGCAGCTGCATCTAATTTCCCCCCTTTCTTCTTTCTTATAGGACTTCCCAAACAGCAAGAAGGGAAGAATTATTGTTAACGTGGATTGCTCAACATCTTCTCTCATTCATTTGGGATATGGCATTTTATCATGAAGAAATTCATTTAGAAATGCCAAGACAGTGCGGCGGCTGAATGAAATCATACAGCTAATTAGTTTAATATTGTGGCATATTATGGCCCTAATGTTCTGAGGGGAAAACACTGACTTGGGGGAGAACAGAAGCAAAGTAGATGAAAGTTGTGAGATAATAATTGGGAGGAGGGGAGAGCACATAATAAATAAGCTTTGGCTAGACAAGTTAACATAAGAACATAAGAGGAGCCCTGCTGGATCAGGCCACAGCCCATCTAGTCCAGCATCCTGTCCCATACACTGGCCCACCAATTGCTCATAGGCATCTCAAGCAGGGCAAACCCTCACCTGCTCTCAAATCCCAGCAAATGACCTTAAATGCATCCTGCCTGTCTCTCCACCATGGAAGAAGTCTACGTTCTAGTAGCCATTGATACATCTGTTATCCATAAATTTATCTAACCCTTTCTTACAGCCATCTATCCTGATGCACCATAAAATAAGGTATAAGAGTATGACCTGTGGCCTATTCGCATGAGGACCTCCATAGCACAGTTAGGCCAGCCCTGGAACAGAGCATTCACTCTGCTGGGTGGGCAGTTCTGTCCAGAACGGTCCCAGCCCAGCCCAGCCTGTCCCAGGGAGACCTAATTGCATCCCAAGTATGGAGCATGAAATCGTGCTCCTAAGCCATCCCAGAGCTGTCCAGATTTTTCTCCGTTACACCTGATGTAGCCCAGAGTAAAGCTGTGTATGGAGCTGCTCCGAGGCAAAACAAGCTTAAATCCGGAGTATTTTTGGCATGTAGATGCATCCTGGGAAGGAGTCTGGTCTGACCTCTAGCAAAAGCCAAGTAGTAACTGACACAATCACATTTTCTAGTATGCTGCTGCTGCTGTGCTTCTGGAATTCCTTATCTTCCAAATGGGAAGTACAACTTAAACTCAAAATCTAAGCCTGAGTGATTTGGACTGTGTCAGAAAGACTTACTACACAGGGCTCAAAAACAACAAGTAACAAGACAAGAGTTGGTTCATAGCATGTTTCTCCATTTATTATCAATAACAGAAGACAAACATTTACAGGTTTCCGATACGTATTCATTCATAACAGATATGTATTGTACACTTATTCATTCATATCCAATATGTATTGAATGTCCGTACGAATATGTATGAATAGATTTGTATCGAATATAATTTTACAACATTCATATGCCTTCTATTTATACAAATATGGATTTTCAAACATTTGATTCCTTTTGAATTGTATGCCAAAACAACATTTGTACACATTCCTAGGACTGGGCAGAAATCATGCCCCAGGAATTCTTGGCTGCCATGACCATTGCTCTACACAAAAGAAGAGAGCATGAGCAATGCTCAGAATCATTTATTGCACCCTACACACAGGGCACCTCCGAGGGTAGATTTCTTATCTTGGAGGTTGGTAGCCTGCAGCCTGGTGTGGGCAAGAGTGTTTAGCCACAGGGCTTCTGGGGGACTTGAGGAATGCTCCTTTTTCAATTATATGAATGCAGCATGTTCTGAAGGCATCAGATAAGAGAACTTGATACATTTATTGACGGATCAATACATATTTGTCTACCATCATCATGGATGGAAATTGTGTTGTAGAGAAACTCCTTATAGATTCTTTCTGCATTTGTCAGTTTGGATCAAGGAGCTACTAAGAACGCATCATCTTCAGGGCAATGTGGATCAAGGAGCTGCTAAGAACACATCATCTGCACAGGAGTTAAGTAGATCTGGATTGGAACTGTACAGATTAGTTGTAGACCAGCACTCTTAAGCACTCATTTGCTGTTCTGAAGGCAACTCAATGCCAGTGCTTCTGCCTGTAGTTGATCTGGATTAGGGATGCACATTCAAAACATTCAAAATTCAATTGACTTTGATCAAATGTGGACATTCAAATTCAAATAGAATGTCTTCACATTCGAATTAAACATTCGAATGAATGTTGAATGTTCCAAAACATTCATTTGAATTATTTGAATGATTTGAATGTACAGATATGTATGTATTACATCTGTATCTGTAAAAATATCATACGTATCTGTACGCATTTGTGCTTATAATATGAAACAAAATGGAATGAATACAGGATAAAACAGGATGCATACAAAATGTGTACAGATACGTATAACGCATATGAATGTTGTCGACATTCATATCTTCAAATTCATATCTAACATTCAGACAAATAGATTTGAATGTATCGGATTCGAATTGGTTTTTGTTGCATTTGGATTTTAAACATTCAAATTGAATAGAATCTTTTGACATTTGATTCAACTCAAATTCGAATGCAAAAACAATATTTGTGTACATTCCTAATCTGGATCTAACTAATCTGGATTTAGCTAATATAGATCTAGCTAATACGGATTAAATGAGATACGTGCAGGAAGGGCTTTAGTTGCAGCTGAATCTAAAAGAGAAGAATGATCATAAATTTATTTAAAAAAAACCCTCTATCACTTATCACTTGTGGTATTCTTGAGCTTGGCCCACACTACTGAGTCAAGTGATGCTCTCAAGTCAAGAAAGGCCATGTGCAGAGATTCTATTAGCATGCCTCTGTATTTTTCAATCAGATTTTGTACTGCTAAAGAGTGATCTCTCATCAACTTGCCTGGTATGAAGCCCACTTGTTCATGCTTTTTAAAAATTATCTCAGTTAATACAAACCGTAAGTCTTACAGAAACGTGTTTGATATAAATTTCCCACTATGTAAAGAAGATTAATGGATCTGTAACTGGCTAGATCCTCTCCTTTTTGGCCTCCCCCACCCTCGAAAAAAGAAATGAAAATGCCGCTTTGCAATCTGTGGAGTTGAATGTTGTATGGGGAGTGAAGGTAAACAAGGGGAGGCATTCAGCTTCCCACCAGCTGTTGTTTTCTTTGTTTTTTTCCCCCACTTACCTTTCTTAATCTGGATCTAAGATGATCCAGATCTAAGGAATGGGTCCTTCAACTAAACCGGATTTAGTAGATTAGGATCTAAGGAGGTACCTAATGCATCTCCATGGGGGGATGTAGCACCCAATAACAATGGGTGCTAGGTGTGCTCGCAGAGGAAACACTGGAGCACCCATGTGGTGAATCTGAATCTACCCCATGAGTGCCCCCCTGGAGCCTCCCCCAGACCCCGTTGCCTGATTGCCATGGAAACACGCTCTGTATAATCCAAATTTGATGCCTGAAGACCCCATTGTAGACCCCTTTAATGAGGTCTACAGGAACTCTGGATTATAGGTCCTGAAGGATTTCCCTAGAACAGGTGGAAACAAATGTGGCTCTAATGGGGCCTGCAGTGGAAACAGGGTCTTCCTGCTCTGAGCCTAAGTAGTCCTTAATGGGTCCTTAATGGGTCCTTAGTGCTAGTGGAAAAAGCCCCTTTGAATACTTTGGAAGGACAAGAGCTTTTCCACCTTTCAGCTGTTCTTTTAATGATTGGGATTTTCTTCAGCTGAGACAGGAAGACCAGTCTCAGAGGGATTCAACTGAAATAGCAAGATGGAGATTAGAAATATCTTGTATACCACACAAATGATACAAAATGGACAGAGACCGAGAACAACCTGGATTTGCAAAACCCGCCCAAAGAAGACCAGTCCATGCAATTCAGGACTGACACCTGACAATTGCTTAAAAATTCAAAGGAATGGTTCTCAGACTGTGTCTTGGTCACTCAAAAGTAAAGCAGGTTTTCTCCCCATTTGGAGGAAAATGCCGGAGGTCTGTCAGACTACCGCATAGAGAAGAAGTTTTAGGAGCAGTAGAACTGAGAGTGCTTGAAAGCGGCCCATTTCTCTCCCAACCCAGCAAAGCAGATTTTCAGCAGACTATTCAACTTCCAAAGAATAGCTAAAAGAAGCAGGCAGAAGGGAGGGCAAGTGCTTGCTTCAGCAGAGGCGTCTTGGAAGCTGACTTCAGCAATCCGCTCTGGTTTTTGAAGTCGGTGCTTCATCAGGGCTGCGTCTCCAAGGAGGGAAGTGGGGTCAGTGAAGGTCAGGGGCACTCTTTCAAGAGAATCTTCAAGAGACAGCCAGCTGCTTCAGTGAGGTAAGCCTGGGAAAAAAATGGGGGGGGGACTTTCAAAGTGAAGAAATCACACCAGCTGGGAACTTTACTTCCTGTCTTATTTGGAAGTTCACAGTGTCAGGCCCAGTGCTTTTGTAAGGCCTGTTCAGGAATTTGTTTCTGTGTATCAATGAATGAACTTTCTGTGGGGAGTAGGGATGTACCCCAGGTCTTTCCCCCCTTCCATTACTCTTATTGGGATATATCTATGTGTGTAAAAGCTCCTATCCTCTTGAACAATGAAGCTGCTTGTGTTCAGGAATTACTCAGAGGCTCGAAGTGTTCCTTGCTTGGATTACAGCTCCCAAGATCCCTAGCTGGTCATGGTGTCTAAAGCTGCAACCAGATGTCACTTGCTTATTTTGCTGTGTTTGGACATTCCAGAATAAATGGCTCCTAGGAGTGCTTTATTCTGGAATATCCATGCTTTACTCCAGTCGAATAAGTAAGTGATGCCTGGATACAGTTAAAGATGGGAATTCTTGACCTGAATCTCAGAATCTCATGCAGCACGGTGCCAATGTGGTCCCATCATCATCAACAACAAAATCCATGCTCAGTTTTGCAAGGGGCCTCCTAATATCTGCCTCTTCTTCTCCAAAGTCATGTGCATGTAAAGGAATATCATGCATAAAACAGGAGCTAAAATCATGTGTTAGTTATCACAAAAGAGCAGTGTGAGCGAGTCCAAAGGTTCAAACCATGCAGACAAGAGTGGATGATGCAATTGAGGCAAAAAATAGACACAACCAGGCTTGAACAATGTAGATAAAATTATTAAGTGCTATAGTTCACCCCAAAATAGATGAAACTAGATGTGTTTTGACCCTGTGCTCTTCTTCAGTGCCTTCCATCAGTGAAATGGATTGTTCTGCCAGCATAGCAACCCAATAGGTACAGCATATCTGTATTTATACCTATGGCGGCAGCATCCAGATGGGCAGCAAAAGGGTCATCTGAGGAGTGGGAGTCCAGAATCCCACAGTGGAAGTGGGAGATGCTTTATTTGCATGACCCATGTCTCGCAGTCTTTAAGACTTGAAATCTGAAGAACAAAAGTCCCCCTGCTTCAAAGTTTCCATCCTGTGAAGTTTAGTGCTGGACTAGAAATGACCACAGAATTTGGCCATTCTCAGTCCAACATCAAACCATGTTGGGAAGAAACCACCCAATTGCTGTCATCTCTCTAGATAGGGAAAAGGTACCCCTAGGCTGCATTCACACTTAAGTTTCAATCCAGTTTCAGTCCACTTTCAGAGAGAGAGAGAGAGAACATATCAGCGAAGTGATTAACCATTTTCTTTCCACATTATCTAACCCCAAGGTGGATATCCTGAGCTAGATATGACTGAAAGAAAACAGCTTGACACTTTGTTGATGCGTTCTGTCACTGCATCAGAGCTTAGGTGTGAGTTCAGAGAAGGGATGCACATGAATGTGCTTTTAGACAATCGATTTGTAATGAATTGAATGTTCGAACATTTGCATTTGTACGAATAGACACTTTCAGATGTGGTAAAATTCTACTCTATATTAATGTATTCGTACGAATTAATATGACTATCTAATACAAACAAATACGTATCTGATACGTATCTGAGAAAAGTATTGGATACATATCCTGTAACAATTCTCCTCTGAAAGCATCAAATCCAACCTGAACTCACTTTTAATATGCTCTCAATCCATGTCGAATGCACTCTAGGTCCACTGCAGACATGTGGCGCAGCTGCTTTCCCATGTCCCCAGTTTAATGAATGTCCAAAATATTTGTATGAATGTCTAAAACATTTGTATTCATACAAATGTCAATGTATGAATATTGTAACATTCAATTTGTGTATGAATGTCCAAATTCATCTGAATTCATACATATAATTAATGTTATGAATATTCATGCACATCCTTAGTTCAGAGTGTGTGTTTTTATGCTTTGTTAAAATGTACCTCTGAGGGCAGATTTTGTGCTATAGGGACTGCTGAGCACAAATGTTGGTATTCTTTCTATGTATCTTTCTATATATAACAATGATAGTGCATGTGAATTATTATTATCTATGACGTTGTATTGAGCATGATTTGCTTTATTCCAATAACTCCAACTTATTAGGGATATGCAGAATATTTTTTGTATTTAATTCATATCAAATCAATTCGTGCACAAATCGAATACAAGAAAATTTGTATTTGTTTGAATAGATCCCCTTCAAATTTGGTAGGATTTGTATTCGATATGAATATTCAATCCTCTATGAATCCTATACGAATGCATACGGATACCTTATCAATCCCATACAAATGCATACAAATAGTGTACAAATCCCATATACATATCCCATATGAAACTTCATACAAATTCAAATTTGAATGTCCGAATTCGACTGAATTCGGCCAAATTTCAAATGTTACAAATATTTGTGCACATTCCTAATATGTTCATGCCATCAGCCAACCCTTATTTTCAGACACAGTTGAAGTTCGTTGACTTGTTATCATTTCTGCAGATTGGATCACCATTCTAAAGATATTCAGGTAAGGAAGATTGTCCCCTTAAAATCCATTGCCTATCTTAGGTCCCTGTAAAACCAATGTACCCCATTTCACAGATTCCCTGCACAGTGTTAACACCTATCTTCCTACAACTCTCAAAATGAACTTCCTGACCAAGCAACGCCCCCCTTCCTGTCAATTATTCTCAACGCTTCCATACAGACAGCATTCCTTTTGCAGAGTTACTGGGTCCATTCGCTGATAAAATGGTTTTCTTAATGCATCCATATCAGTGTCTGAGAAGACAAAATGAAGCTATGCCTCCAATGGATTTGTATTTTCATAGGTGGACTGACCTGAGACGGTTAATGCCTGTTAGCGACACTAAGGGGTGGTTTATTCTTCCATTACTCTTACCGAGAAAAGAAAGGGTGAAAAGGATTAAGAATGTTTAAAGGTGGAAAGAATGTCAAGACACAAAACTGGATGCCTGGTCCAGATTGGCTGAGGTAACTGCAAAGCCAGCAGGGACTGACATAACCACATTTGAATTGTGAATTTGTCTATGAGAAGCAGAATAGCACCCACTGACCTAATGTCTGCAAAATGCTTCATCTCTACATTACTGCTACATTTTGTGGACATGCAATTCTAGTATATTCCAGAGTTTCATCACTGCACTCAAATAAGGGTGGAAGAATTTCAGGAGTTCCCCCCAGACCCCTTTTTGGGCCTCATTTAGCTGGGCTGGAATGAGTGCCCAGCAAAGAAAGCATAGTCACAGGCTGAGGTAAAAAAAGATCTGGATAATAAATATTGAATAATAAATCTCCAACTCAGCAGGCAACTGAACTGGACACCCTAGGATCGTTAAGCTACTGTGGATCCTAGGGGCCCTTTTATAAATGGATCCTTGTCTAAAAGTGGCTTTTGTCTAAAGGTAGCTACACCCCTGTCCCTGAGCAATTATTTCCTGGGTGGGTAAAGGACTTCCTTCACTCCACCCATTGGGTCAGTCGTCAGTTCTTCAGGAGTTGTATTTTGATATGCTCTGAACTTCAGCTCATAAGAAGTTCCTTTCTGACAAACGGCTGTAAGAGGTTTGATGCTGTCAGCTGCCTCTCCCAACAATCCTGGGGTGGGGACACATTACGCTTGTGTACAACATGAGAACACACCAGCTGAACATAAGGACATGAAAACATAAGAGGAATCCAGCTGGATCGGGCTACAATCCATCTAGTCTGGAATTCTGTCTCATACAGTGATGGCCCATCAATTGCTAATGGGTATGCACACAATGCATGCACCATCTTTATGTATATGTGAACTCTGCGTGTGCACAAAGTCATTGTGCAGGTACAGAGAGCCTCAGCACAGGTCTGTGCCTATGCTGTGTGCCTGTGGTCTTGTGTATGAGCTAGTTTTTTCTAGAGGTTAGGGAGCACGACTCTTATCTGGGAATACTGGGTTTGATTCCGCACTCCTCCACAAAGCTAGCTGGGTGACCTTGGGCTAGTCACAGCTCTCTTCTGAGCTCTCACAGCACCACCTGCCTCCTCCTCCTCCTCCTCCTCCTGACTACAGGTCAGCTTCCATTGGCTGCCACGTCCCACATAATGTGCACCTCACCCCATGTGACTGTGCATGCTATGGAAGTCTCACAGCTCCCCAAGCAGGAAGCTACAGAGCTGTGTTTCAGCTGGGGATGAAGAGTTGTCACTTCACAGCCAGTCAGATTAGATTTTTCTAAGAACTGCGGATTTTAATTCACTAGTCTGGAAGGTACCAGTATCTCTATACCATGTTTGAAGCCATGGTTGCAAACATCAAGAACCTGATATCATGAAAGAACCTGATGAATCCCTGGGGATTTTAAAGCATATTTGCTTCTTGAAAACTATCTAGAAATTATTTGTACCTGAAAGGCAGAGAGTGAATAGCTATAGTAAATGAATATACTTAATTGAAAGTCAGTGGTTCAATTCCGAAGGTTCAGAAGGCAATAGGTATGATTGTTTATGAATAGTTTTGGCTTAAATAGATTATAATAAAACCTCAGTTTTTCTCCCTGACTCTTTCTCTCTCTGCATATTTTCCATCCTAGATTTTTTTCTCTTTCTCTCAGAGGATTTTTACTCTTCTTATTGCGTCCCACACTGTAAATACACAGAACCATTTCAATAAGAATAGTTAGGATGTGAGTTTTCTGACATTCTTCACGACTTACTTGGAAGCTTATGAGGATCCTGCTTTCTGTCCTGCAGACCTGGGGAACAATAGCTATGTAGATATTTTCTTCTGCTTCCATGTGTGGGATTTGGATTAGCTACACAAATGACTTTATCTCGGTCAGAGCAGATTCCATTGTGTTTTGTGGTTTACAGTGGAATTACACTGCAATTAGAAATAAAGGGTGAATAGGGCAGATATATTTACTTACTTTAGTGAGATTTAAGTCTGATTTAAATATGATGAAAGAGTACAGAAGAATCTACCTGTGCAGCATTATACGCCTCTACAGGTCCAGCCAGACTCACCTGGGGCTATACTGGGAGTTTCAAAGGTAATTAGTACTAGCATATGGTACTAGCATATGGCAGCATGGTACTTGTTTGAAATTGAAGTTGGAGAAAACACTTAGGGATGTGTGTAAAGCTCCATGTACACCAAATGGGGGAATATTCAGCTTTGTCTGAATCCCGCCCCCCTGAATGTAGAGGGGTTTGGCTTCATGTGCAATTATTATTATTATTATTATTATTATTATTATTATTATTATTATTATTATTATTATTATTATTATTATTATTATTATTATTATTATTATTATTATTATTATTATTATTATTATTATTATAGTTTATTTCTAAAGCGCTGTACATGTACTCAGCGCTGTACAATATTATATGAATCTTAGACAGGTCCCTGCCCTCAGGCTTACAATCTAAAGAGACAAGAAACAAAAGGAAAATGGTGTGGGAGGGAACAGGGAAAAAGCAAAAAGCAAACACGTGAGGTCTTCAGCTCCAGTTCTTCTGTTCATTTCTTATTGCTGGAATTTTCTTATTCCCGAATGTACATCAATATTCATGAATGAAGGGAACCCCACCCACCCACCCCTAAAAACACAGGGCTGGGGTTGACCTTGGATGATATAATGACACACACAGCCACCTTTTTGAATCCGGCTCATGCTCAGTGGCCATGGTTAAGATGGGGGTGGGCGGGTGTCCCAGTGGAAGCAAAGGGAAAAACCATATTCAGGGTCAGGTTTTCCTGAAATAAGATATATCAGGTTTTCACATCGATATCTCAGGCCTGTACTGAGGTTACCATAGATATGTGTGAGAATCCCAACGTAACCAAGACATAACTGTACTATTTATCCCCCATCTGGATGCAACCACTGTAAGAACAGGCTGTTAGACCAGGCTGGACACTGTTCTAATGCACCAAGACATTTCTTGTGCTCTTCAGTTCCAACAGGATTTAGGATTGGAAAAGAGAAATCATCAGCTGAAAGGTTCTTTACATACAGTAAGTCTTCACAGTTTTCTGAGCATAAATCTCCTGGAAATCTGAACACTGAAGAAGCAAGCAGCTATGGAAGAAGGACCTTGAAAGAGTCCAGAGAGGAACCCTAAATCATTTTTTGATGATTGACCGACTGACTCAGCGCATTTCATTAGATTGGGCTGTTAAGGAGATTTTTTTTTCTTCAACAAGTGTTTGATGATTCCTTGCCAAGTAATATTACTGAAATAAACTGCAGTTTCATTACCCTACCATAGTAATAAATCACAGCGGAATTGTAGTTGCTTCAACTGGACAGCAACCCTCTTGATTATTTCTGGAGTTTGGAAAACAATGGTTATGAAGTATCTCAAATAGCCAGTATGTGGTCATTTATTGATGAGTTTTGTGAGCTAGTGATGATTTATGGAGTATGTAGTTCCTGAATGAGACTCTCTACCATAGAGTATCTTTGAGAAAAATGGTCATCCAATTCATTGGGTCCGCATTTGGCAGTAGATTAACTAGATACAATGCTTCTGAACTTCCTTGAAGATTCAAATGCAAATCTCAGCTGGATTATACTCCTCCTTAGATTTTGCAGTTTAGTTTTGTATAGAAAAAAACATAAGGGAAACTACATGTTTTATGGAAGATTTGTTGAAAATATGTGCAAAATAAATATGGAAAAAAAAATTGTGTTTTCAGAAAAATCCATAAAGAGGGCATAGGAGACTGAAGAATGAGTGCAGGTGGAACTGAAGTGGCACAGGATTTGTCTGTTAACACATTTAAGGGACATTAATATTGATGATGTGGTCAAAACATTGCACATGTAGTTGCTTGGTTTGAATCAAACCAACTATCGTGGTTTGGATTTGATTTGAACAGGGTAGTTCAGTTGTCCACACGTGAATCAGGAGAACCACAGCAGAACCACATTTGATTTGCTACGGTTTGCCTTGTTCCTTACAACAACCTTTGATTCAGGTTTTATCCAAACTGGGTTTGTGCAAACCATAGGGTGGTGGTTTGATTCACATGCAAACCATGCCAACGGTCCAGTTAGCAGCAAACTACATCCAACTAAACCAGAGGCCTGTTCGCATGTGGCCACATTTTGGATAATATTTCAGGCCTCACCTGGGCCTGCTGTAGCCTGTATTAGCATGTGGACAGCAGGCCCCTGTTCCAGAATATATTCCAGAGTAAAGCTAAGTGCGAGCAGCCCTCAGTTTGGCATATCTCTAACTCAGTCCTGAATTTCTTGAGCATAGTTTGGGCTAGATTTCCTCTGTGGCACAGTTCTGACCAGTTAGCTCACTGTTTTCAGGCACTATTGACATAACCCATGCTGGCAAATGGCCACCCCAATCTTTTTCTTTCTCAGCTGAACACTGTACTTTTGTGCAAAAATGCCATTACCTAAATGGTTTCCATGGGCTAGGGTCTTAGGCTAGGACTGAGGAATGATCATTAAACCTCAGCAGGTAAACATGGGACTGCCACTATCTCTTGGCTTAACCACCTCACAGCGATGTCATGAGAAGAAAATGTAGGATAGAAGAATGATCTGCACTGCTTTGAGTTCCTCAGAGAGAATGTGGGATAGAAATGCCATAAACAAACTGATCTGATCTGAAGGCAAGTTAGGCAAGCCCATCTCCTTTTGACTGGAATTGCCTGTTGTTCCTACCTGTTCTATTGTGCATCTGAAAATTTATGAAACATAGTAGGGATATGCACGAATGTTCTAAACATTTGAAATTTGACCGAATTTGACCGAATGTGGACATTTGAATTCAAATAGAATGTCTACACGTTTGAATTTAAACATTCAAATAATTTTGAATATTCCAAAACATTCGTTCAAATGATTTGAAACATTTGAACGTGGAGATATGTATGTATCTGTGCAAATCTCATATGTATCTGTACGCATTTATGCTGGTAGTGCGGGACAAAAACAGGATGCATATGGGATAAAATGGAATGCATACGAAATGCATACAGATACGTATAACGCATACAAATGTCAACATTCGTATCTTCAAATACAAATGTTCTTGACATTCATATCTTCAGATTCAAATCTAACATTTGAACAAATAGATTTGAATGTATTGGATTTAAATCAGATTTTGTTGCATTTGCGGGGAGGGATCGGGTGTTCTAGCATTTGCTAGTGTGAATGTGTAGTACATGCATGGGGAACTTTGCCCTTTGCTGTCCATGGGCAGACAGCAAAGTGTGGATTTCCCCCCAGTTGTAGGAGCTGACTCCAAAATTCATGCAGGCTTCAGGACCTCTGATTTAGAACTGAGGACTGAGTGATATGGATTAATTTTATTTATTTTATTTCTGTGATTAAAATGTTTATATCCCACCCCATATTCCAGGACCTCTGGGTGGCTTACAATAAAAACAAAACAAAACATTATCTGATCTACATCACATCAGGTAAGTGCAGAAATGCCCAGTGTTGCATCTGGCTCTAACGATACTGTTCCTACTCTGAGCAGACTTGTGTCCCTTTATGTACTAAACCCCAAATGCATAAAGCGATATGTTTCTTTGCTGAGTTGCACTGCAGTACTGCCGTCACAATGTGTCACACACACTTCTGTTAGGAGTGCCATGTGAAATTGCTTTAGGGAAGGAAACAGAAGGTTACTAACAGAAAACAGTCTGGACTGCAAAGCTAAAGAGGTCACCTTCGTCTCCCTGGAGAGTAGCCAGTGAGAAAATAAAGCTTAATTTACTAATGACTAGGTGAAGAGCCAGTCATGAAAGAGCCAGGAAGCAAAAGGGAAAATTTAAAGTAATTGATATTTGTCTTTGTTTACTTATATTAGTGGATCTTGGTAAGTGTTGTGGCCCAACTGTTCTTAAGTGACTGATCATGAAATACTGACACTTAAATAAATGGATAACCTGTCACAAAGCCATTGAAGTAAAGTACTCTTAGGTTTGGGTCATAACTCAGGATAAAATCATGTGGGCCAGTGGAAGCCTATACCAGAGGCCTTTGTTCCTTCTGAGCATATGGACTAGGGGTGTGCATGAATGCAATTTTCAGGATTCATTTTGAATCAAATACCCGAAAATTCAATTCAATTTGAATGTTTAAAATTCAAATTTAACCAAATTTGATTCAAATTAAGCAAATTTGAATCTATTTGTGCAAATTTTTTATTTGAATTTGCACTTACTATTGTCGACAACATTCATAGATGCCCATATGCATCTTCCTCAGGTCCGTACGCATCTGTACACATCCATATGCGTCCCATAGTTATCCTGTTTGCAACTTCTTTTCATCCCGTACGGATCCGCACAAATGTGTACGGATGAAGGAAAGATACAAATCTTCAAGTATGCGTTATGTCTAAACCCATAAACATATGGATGTCTGAATAATTCAAACGAATAAATCCGAAATCCAAATTGAATCTTTAAATTTGAATTTAAGGATATTCAATTCGAATGTCGAAATTCAGTCAATTCAATCAAATTTCAAATGCATTTGAATATTTGTGCACATCCCTAGTATGGACATCTACAGAATATGAAACAACTTTTGAAGGCCAGTTACAAAATGGATAATGCAGAAAAGGCAAGAGATATATACTAGAAAGAAGACCGTCTATGACCTTTTCTGCATTTGCCTTTAATGCATAATAAGAGCCACAAACTCCACTGCTGGCCTCAGTGTAGATCTGTGAGGCCCCACCCACTGCTTATACAGGACCAATATGGACAGCAGCCACTACAGATGTCCAAATTGAGGCTCGAGCATTTCTTTGTATACTCACAGAAGGTCTTCACTCAGGCTGCATTCACACCTAAGTTTTAATCCACCTTTGGTCCACTTTCAGGGTAAGTGAACAGATCAGGAAAGTATCGAGCTGTTTTCTTTTAACATTAACTGACTCAGAAAACCTACCTTTGGGTTAGATAAAGTAGAAAGAAAATGTGTGGTCACTTTGCTGATGTGCTCTTTCACTCTGAAAGTGAACTGAAACTGGATTAAAACTTAGGTGTGAATGCAGCATCAGTGGCAACATTGCACTACCAATGCTCCAGTAGGTCAGACCATGGCATGGGCGCAGTAGTGAATGAAGAGAAATTGCTTTGAGCTTGACGTAACAGTAAATCTCCACGGTGACAATTTTGTTTAAGTGATCACAAGTACTCCTAGCGGTCTTTTAAGAGAATATTAGCCAGTGCGTACTAGTCACTGTCATCCATTGTAGGTAGTGATGTCAAATAAATTTGCATTTGTGATACATGATACATGATCACAGTCTTCAAGTATCTGTGACAGCCCTTTGGATACTTGAAGAGCATGATCATGTATCCTCTCAGTCTTCTCTTCTACAGGCTAAACATTCCTAGATCCTTCAACCTTTCCTTGTAAGAGATGGTTTCCAGACCACCAATGATTCTGGTAGCTCTCCTTTGGACTTCCTCTAGTTTCTCAATGTCTTTTTTGAACTGGGGTGCCCATAGCTGGACACAGTACTCTAGATGAGGTCTGACCAAGGTAAAGAGGAATAATTACTTGTAATCTAGACTCTAGAGTCCTCTTGATGTTGTTTGCCTTTTTTGCAGCTGCGTCACATTGCTGACTCATGCTCATCCTGTAAACTTTTCTTGATCTGACCTGACATAGAGTCAAAAGCCCATCTTTCCATTCACACCAAAGCCAAACAAAGGGAATTTGCCTTTAAAAAAAAAAGTAATAAAATTGTAGAAATTTAACTATCAATGCAAACATTTGAAATTTTTACCTAGATTACTCCAAATATGGGTATTCAATCTACTTGAAATCTTTGGTTCACGCTGGAAACAAACAAAATGATTACTTAAATTGCTGGCTGATGCTGAGGCTCACTAAAAAATGTGACAGTTAAATCTGTGCTCATGCTGAACAAAATAATATGATTTCACTGCAGTAGTGCTGAGCAAATAATTGCTCCTTTAATAGTTGCATAGAAAAGGGAATTTCAGCAGGTGCAGGTTGACATGCAGGCAAAACCTGCTGAAATTTCTTATTCTATAAATCTGTTAAAGGAGCAGGAATGCTGTTATTTTTCTTATATGCTAATCCTAACCTTAGGCTGTTTTTGCACTCACCTCTGCTGCACATTCCATGCAGATCGGGGGCATTTCTGCACTTGGCTTCCCATCCACTGTACGGGAAAAGTGCATGACTGACTAACCTGTACTAGCATTCACACTTGGAAACACAAATATACATTACACTAAGCCCCACACACCTGGAGAGACTTGCCTGGGTTCAGGCGCATGTCTGGTAGCTGGCAATGCACTGCCATCTTGAGTTCAGAGCCTGGCATGACTGCTAGCATCATCACCACGGTGACAATGATGCTCCATGCACATACATTTGTGTTTTGGATCATCTGAGGTGCCAGCGTGCTTGCACAGCACTTCAGATGACCCCTCACACTGGAAAATGGTGTGAATGGTCGCAGCACTGGATGACACAGGTAGTAAAAGTTGGGTTGCATGTGGTGCACAATTTCATGCACCACAGCTAGTAGATGATAGGGTAACATCTGGTAAAGCAGGAGGCTTATCTGGGTTGTAAATGCTTTCTGCAAGTGCAGATGCACCTTACCAGATGTTACCGTTATCATATACTATGGAACCAAGTGTGAATTGGCTTTGGGTTTAAAGAATCTGTCCCAAGTGCAGATAGATCCATCTCTGGATTGGAACAAAGCCATCAACAGTTCTGTCCCAGATCCCGTGCAAACTCCCAAGCCCATACCCCCTTCAGAGATCATTCTGAAGGCTCTCAAAGCCCCATGGGGACCCATTTTGGATGTTCACCTTATTGCACCACTGAAATGGGTCCTCCATGGTATACCAGACCATGGAGGCATATTGAACGAATCAGCCATTTTGGTCCATGCTCCATTCTGTGGGGCAGAGTCTACTAAGGAGGGCAGGGCCTCTCTTAAGCTGCACCAGTGGTAAGGAAGGGAGGCTCATAGTCTCCTTCTTAAACTCTATGACAGGTAAGTGCCCAAAAGCACCTACAAGCAGACTTATTTGTCCCCCCCTATGTAAATCATAAATGCTGTACCTATAGGGAGTCATATGTTCCCTAATTCTGTAACGTTTAAAGAGATCTTTCATTTTGCTCACTGCTAGCTCCAAACTTATTAATATTCTGCCCTATTATTAGGGGCATAGATTAGTTGCACTCCTACTCCTGTCACTGAGGGAGTAATCAATAATTCACAGGAAGACGTAACAAAATATCAGCCTTTGCTGCAAAATTCTGGCTGTATATTAATGATGATAACCTTTTAGGTATCTTTTAAAAAGCACAATAAAATTTAGGACAGAGGAATCCAAACTCTGCTCTAGCTGTAGTAAAGGCAACACTGGCTTTGTCCCTCAGCATTGTTTCCTCACTGCCATTGAAATGCTTCACTCCTTTATGTAGATGTAGTTGCTAGTGACACCTCAGTGATGTCTGTTTGCATTTAGATACAACGTACCATGGGGCAGAGACTACATGGATCAGGGATATCTAACTTGACTTTGCAAGTGATGGAGGATCTTTCAGTCAAAGGGTGAGAATTACAGACATGCACAATGCATAAAGCAATGCACAGTATAGAAAAGGTGGATAGAGGAGGCATTCTATGAAGCTGATGGGTAGCTGAGTCAGATCAGACAAGGAGAAGAATTTCTTCACCCAGAGGGTCATTGGTCTATGGAATTTTCTGCCAGAATTGGTGGTGACAGCAACAAGCCTAGATAGCTTGAAGGAAGAGTTAGACAAATTTATAGATGACAGATGTATCAATGGCTACTAGAAATTGATTCTTGAAAAAGAATCTATTAGAATAAAAGGAATAATCTTGTAAGGATAGATGAAGAATATGGAAATTATTCTGAATGTGGAATTCTTGAATGCCTGTCCAAGTCTAAAATCTCCTCTTCTTATAATGTTGAACAAATAATGGCTTTTTGGTGTGAATTGGATTAATATACATTTGTTAAAGTGACATGAAGTAGTTTAGTATATAGTCTATAAAGATATATCTTCTACATTACTCTTTTTTAAAACTTTTAAACTTCTGACTCTGGACAGAAGGATGTGTGGGGATTGAGACTTGTAGAAGAGGCACCTGGGTTAAAAAAAATCTTAAAAAATAAATTTTGGATTAAACTTCAAGGGATGCAATACAGATTAGATATTAGAAAAACCTTCCAGATGGTAAGGGCGATCAGTCAATGGAATAGGCTGCACCTGGAGGTAGTGAGCTCTCCTTCTCTGGAGGTCTTCAAGTAGAGGCTGGACATACATTTATCTGGTATGGTTTAGGAAATCCTGCCTTGAGCAGTGGGTTGGATCTGATGACCCTAGAGGTCCCTTCCAATTCTATGATTCTGTGATAACATTCTCTCTATGTAAGTGGGTTTTCTGCATAAGAGCTACTTGGACCCTGTTATGCTTTAAATGAGCCTCCAGCCTTTTCCTTTTCTGGATAGTATTAAGGCCTTGACATAAATATGATTCCAACTATGTATATATTATGGACAAATATTTTTCAACTGAAGACATTTTGTTACAGTACCCATTTTTCCTGCAAGCTTATCCAAAACCTAAGACGTCACCAAACTTCAACATACCATAAACCAAATAATTTTGAACCTGAGACGCTTTGTGAATCTGTCCAATGGAAAGGCACGAGAAGGTGCCATTTAAAGCTTGAAGTCCCCAATGTAACGCCAGGGATTAAAACAAACCCACAAATCTCAAATACTTTTATTCCCAGCGTTTGTCCTCAGTTAAAGTTCCAAACATATATAATAAAGCCGCTTGCTGCCACCAATGTTAAATGTGCTGCCACCAGTTGTTAACGGCCTGTTGTTCTAATGTTACAGTAATAGTTATTTTACTGTTTGGGTAGCGTGTTGTGATATCCTAAACAAGGATATGATGTCAGAACTTCCTTTTAAAAGTATATTCCTTCCCTGTCCCTTTGGGCTGAATAATATTGTAACAAGATGGAGTTTAGAATCACCAAACTTCCCTCCCCCACTAGCTCTGCCTAGCTAGTCTGGGATACAGTATCTTCCAGTCCCTATGACGACGGACTGCGCCACTCGAGGTCTTCTTAAACAACAAGAAAATGTTTTATTGAATACAGATGAAGTTTAAAGTCAGCTCCTTCTTACAGTTAGTTACACTTTGTTACATTTGCTGTCAAGCAGTTCAGTCTTTCACTTTCACACCAAGTCAAAAGACTCTACAAGTTCAAGAATAAAACTTCAATCAGTTCAGTATTTGTTAGCTTTCCTTTTAAATAACTTCACAAGCTTAGCAATCATATACTAAAAGACTCAGGACCCTAACTTTAGCTTCCTCAGCTAAGAGCCCGTTTCTCCCCTTCGTTATCCTCCCTCCAGGATTAACGACCCAAGGCAGAGAACAGAAATTGTTCCCTCAGGCCCCCTTAAATATGGGCCTGGCTGGCTAGCTTCGCCCTGATTGGCTGAGCTCCGCCTGGATGCAAATTCAACCCCTCCCCTTGGAGTGCTCAACTAGCCCCTCCCTTAGGCTATTTACCCTTGTGAAAACACACTTTGCCGACACTTTTAAGCGTCTGGACTTACCGTGTTCACCACACTTTGCATTTTAAACTAAAAAACGTACTTTTGGGATTGAGGGGTCCTAGCGGGCATTACACCCAACCCGTTAAAGCAGGGGAATTCTACCTTTTCCCATTTCCATGACACATATAAGGGAAGAGCATGAATGTTTTTTTGTTTTTGTTTTTTTGCATTCGGATTCGATTCGAATTGAATGTCAAAACATCTGCTTTGGTTCAAGTTTTTAGAATCTGAATGCAACAAAATCCAATTTGAATATATTCATTCGATTGTCAGGTTCAAATCTGAAGATACGAATGTCGACAACTTTTGTATGTGTCATACGCAACTGTATACATTCCGTACGCAAATGTGTACAGATACATATGAGATGCATACAGATACGTATGTGTACCTTCGTATGTGTACATACTTATCTGTACATTTGAATGTTTCAAATCATTCAAACAAATGTTTTGGAACACTTGAAATTCATTCAAATGTTTAAATTCAAATGTGTAGACATTCTATTTGAGTTTGAATGTCCACATTCAATTGAATTTGATCAAATTTTGAATGTTTAGAACATTTGTGCACATCCCTCACACATATCCCTTTTCTGAACAGGTGGGTTTGGAATATTATAACATACACTGCATTCCCATCCTGGCACTAATTATAACTTTATAAAATAAACAATAACAGGAGCCCATTATAATTCTTTATATTCAGCAAATTAAACGTAAAGGAGATCAATATTTCTACTACGAAATCAAAGTTGTTAGCTAACCCATTCCAGTACAAAAGGAGTCATTTACCAAGTATATAATCCAGTAGCCAGACTAGGTAATAACATAGTTATATGGGCCATAATATTTTTTAAGTAGGCTAGTTTGAGCTTGCTTAATTTGAGCAAACTGGTTTTAGAGAAACTGGTTAAGGAGGTATTTTAGGAGAAGTTTATCAAAGTTGCAATGGTAATGATAATAGTAGACAAAAAATAAATAAGAAGCCTATTCGCACTTGGCCTTTTTTTGGAGTATATCCCAGGCTAGGGGTCTGTGGTCCAGATGCTAATGCAGACTCGAGCAGACTTCCCTTTGGGCCTGCTGAAGCCAGCACTAGCCAATGGACAGCCAGTCCCTATTCCAGGATATATTCCAGAATAAAGCCCAGTGCGAATAGGCCCATAAATTGTGTTCCTTACCAGAACCCATTTCAAGAGCTGAATATTATTTTACTGTCACACAACACTGGGGTCAAGGGGCACTCTCTGAAGCTCATGGACAGAAGACTTAGGATCACAAATGGATGTGGTTTTTTTGCACATAGGGTCACCAACCTATGGAATTTACTACCAGAAGAAGTGACAGCAACCAGTCTGGATAGTTTTAAAAAAGGACTAGACTATTTCACAAAGTATACGTGGATCAGTGAATGCTAGAAGGAATGCCTAGATGGTTACTTCAGATTGGAGAGACAGGCAGGATGTCTCTGAAGGCCATTTGCAGGTGAAGGTTTTGCCTTTGTTTTCTCCTTGAGAATGCCCATATGTTGGCCTACAGTGGGAGACAGAATGCTCGATCAGATGGGCTGTGTGGAAGTAGGGAGTCAATATTTCTCTCATTTTCACTGACAATGTGTAAGCCATCTTGAAGGGTGTTGTTGATACTTGTGGCTTGTTGAATGGCTGTGTATGGTGATCTACTATTTTATCTTGCCTCAGTTTTCTAGCTGAGAACAAGATTGGGGTAATTTTGCTTTGATTTCCCACCCTGTGCTTGAGCTTTCACCCACAATCCATAAGCTGGGGAGTGAAATATTATGGCTGAGTCTTGATTGGTGTCTCTTTTGGAGTCTCTGGGACACAGAGCTGCAAATGTTGTATCTACTCCATAGACATGTGTATGCAGGCCCAACACAGCCTGACTTTGAGAGCCAAACAAAATGACCAACATTCTTGATCATTTCATGTCCCTCCCCAAACAGCCCCAACCAGAACCATCAAAGCCAAGGAACAAAGGTTCCCTGGCTTTGATATTTCTCTAGTTGGGAGTTGGGGAAGATGTGATTAACATGGACAGAGTGCTTAATTGCAAGTGCTTTGGCACTTGAACTTCCATTGTGCAATTTGTGCCAAAGCCTGATCTGCTATGCTTCCAAAATTCAATTTGGCAGTGAAACTGAGTCATACCAAGTGTTCCAATCACTCACCTCTGATTCATAGCCACTGCTCAATTACCTGCAGTGAGTAATCACCATCAAAGGTCAACCTCGTGGGTGTGGGTGTGAAATCTTCTAATGTATTTTTTAGGAGGAGGGTGTCTTTCATTCTTTCTGTATCTTGGCATTCTATGCTTAGAATCCCTTGAGTTTGAAGTAGGTATGCAGTTTCTAAATGATTATGAAGCTTCATTGTTCCTCAGTGTATGGGCAATTGGCTTAATTGTCCATCATTTCCAACTCAGAACCACAGACCTGAACAAGATAATGCTAATCTCTGAATCATCATATGCACAATTAGGTTAATCACATTTTATTCCCCATCCCAAAGCATGGGTCTTGGGAGTTTAATGAGAACTGGTCCTGATATTAGTCTTCTTGCATCCCTTCTCCTGTATGTCCACAAAGACTATGTGACACCCTCCTCATAGAAATCATCACAGACCTCCAGTGAAGGGGAACCTGTGGGAGGTTGGTTGCTGGACCAGATGGGTGTGGCTTGATCCATCGGGGCTCTTCTTATATTCTTGTGACAGCTCTTACTTTCAGAAAGGTTTTTTTCCTGGCCTTTAGAGCTCCCCTGGTGGTGGTGGTGGTGGTGGTGGTGGTGGTGGGACATTTCGGCAGTGTTCCTTGTAGGGATGTGCACGAATGAGTTTTTTGGCATTCGATTAGTAAAGGATTGAATGCTAGAAAATCCATATTTGTTCAAAAAGATACCATTTGAATGTGGTAGGATTCTATTCAATGCAAATGTCTGATACTGATAAAATTGAATATGTATCCTCCTAGAATACAGAGCACTCCATCTTTGAGGGGACATTTCATATGTGGGCATTGTTCCACATGTAGGAATAGTGATAATGTGAAATGCTTCATTAACCCAGTGGATGGCAGGACATATGAAATTTATAAATTTTTCACGTGTGCCAGCAAAAATGTCGTTTATATTATAGAATGTCCATGCAAACTTTTATATGTGGGCATGACTAGCCGATGCATTAGATCCAGGATTGTGGAACATAGAAGCTGTATCAAAAATCAGAAACTACAGGCTCCTATGGTTAAGCATTTTGGCCTATTTTTATCTACATTATTTTTATTTTTATTTCTATTGTTCAGATTTTATATATACCTTTTGGCTGTGGTTTGTGGTTTATTTTTTTACTCCACAAATGCTTTTCTTACTGTGAGTTTTTATACTTTTGGTGCTTTTATGGTATTATCCAATTTAATTCATTTATTATTTGTTATTTCAGTGGGGTTATTGTAACCCTTTGAGTAAATTTTATTTTTCCTTTTGGCACAAAACCCAATTGTTTGTTTGGTCACTTGTACTATACAAGTATCCCATAATATATCTGCTCTGAAAGAATCAAGTCAGACCTGAATCCATTTTTAATCTGCTTTCTGTCCATATCAAATGCAATCTGGATCCGTTGCGGATGTGACTGGTGAAGCAGCTTTCCCATCTCCAAACTATTCATACGAATGTCCAGAACATTTGTATTCATATGAATGTTAATGTATGAATGTCCTAACGTTCAATTCACGTTCAAATGCCTGAATTTGAACCAATTCATACTAATAACGAACACTATAAATATTTGTGCTCGCCCCTAGCTTTTTGTTCTACTACGAAAATGGTCTCCTCTGATATATCAGACCATGGAGGTATGCTATTCATATACCACCCCCAAGTATGCCAGTAAAAGTAGACTGGACCATGATGCCACTTTGGGCATTCCAGTTTGGTCTGTCCTCCTTCCTGCGTGTACTGAGCATACTAGGATTGGGAGGAGCCTCCCTTAAACTGAACCATTACGCAGAAGAGGAGGGCATAGTCCTCTTTCTGGTCTTACCTATAAGCAAGTGAAGAAACATTTTTACCTTTGTGCCATCTCAGATAGTGCTAAAAAAAGGCTGTAGATGCCTTTTTCCACTAGGGCTTAGAACCCTTCTAAGACTCCATTAAGAACCTACCAGATCAGTACCAATCGGGAAAGCCCTGTCCCCACCTGGATCCCATTGAAGGTCCCCACCTGGGCCCCGTTGAAGGCCCCCATGAGGGGAGGGGAAATCTGGATTTAATAGGTCCTTCAGGTCCTTAAATCTGGATTTCATGTGGACCGGATTAAAGGTGTCCACAATGGGGTCTTCAGGCATCTTCAAGATCTGGATCTCCAGGAGAACCCCATCTCAAAGATCTGGATCTTGAAGATCCAGATCTTTGACTCTGAGTGGAAAAAGGGGGATAGTCTGAAACTCTGGGAAACATACGGCAGCCAAATATTAAAGCATGGAATTAGATGTTTTGTTCTAGCTTTACTGATGAGCAAAAGTCACTAATTTCAATCCATCTTTTATCTGTTATTGAGGCTCTTTTATTTTACTTTTTTCTTTCCAGTAAACCTGAAGGGTTCAACAATGTTGTTTGCACAAGTAATAGTAAAAACCACCACCAAAAATAAATAAAAGAAGCAGAAGCAGAAATGTAAATGTGGATGTCATCTGCAAACAGTTCTGTTTTATTCAAGATGCCATTCTTTACAGGTTTGCTCAGTGGACCAGTTTAATCAGACTTCTTTCACCCCCCATACATCCCAGAGAGATATACTTTAGGGATGTGCATGGTTGTTGTTTTTTCCTGTGAATACACTTTGCACTAAAGTGAATGCAAAGGAAATTCACAATTGTGTGAGTAGAGTCACATTGTATGTAGTAGGATTTGAATCTGCTGCAAATGTTCTTCAGATGCTATTTGAATTCCTGCCCCCAGTCAGACCTCAAATATCCTCCACATCTCTTCTGAACCTACTTTTAACCTGCTCAGAATGCTTTGAATCTGTTCTAAATCCACTGCAGATGTGACAGGGCAGATCCTTTACCACTTCATGAATAGGGCTGTGAATGAATATTGGTAACATTTGTTATTCATATGAATCTGTACGAATTTGGATATTCCTACACAAATTGAATGTTATGACATTCATACACTAATATTTGTCCAAATACAAATGTTCAAATAATTCATACATTTGTTAAACTGGGGGTATGTATCAGATACGTATCCTATATGTATGCATTTGTATAGGATCTGTATGCTGGATCTGTATATATTCAATAGGATACATCCGTATCAAATAGAATCCTACCACATTCAAAGGGGATCTATTTGAATGAATAGGGATTTTCTAACTTTTGATTTGTTACAAATCAAAGGCAAAACAAACATTTATGCACCTACCTATTTCTGAGTATAAAGAAGCATTGAACAAATGCAGAAAAGCATTTGCTTTGCATTCCAATATTGATCTTTAAATGAAGTCAGTGTTCAATTTGAGTGTGTACGAATATGAATCTGAGGAATAATTCATGCACATCTGTAATATACGTTCATTATCTTATGAAATTTTGAGAATTTTTTTTATAATTTGCATTAGTTTATTCTACTTACTTAGAAATTTGCCATCTGCCGCTTGCTATTCGGCAGTGCACTTCTGAATTTCCCCCTAAAATACATTCTGTTTATCTAGCGTAAGAATTGGGACAGTTGAAAGTACATCATTTTTCTGGAGGAAAAGTGGAATTTTAAGCAACGAAAGCTGTGACACTCCTAACAAAGCATGCTAGCTAATGGATATGCAAAAAAGTGTTTCAGGCACTTTAGAAAATATTCAATACAGTATTATGCACATTGCCTCCCTGCCAGTATTGGGGCTCTAATGGGCTATAAACATCCTGAATTGAAATATGTTGAGTAAGCAGAGCTATGAAATATATTTATAGGTTCATGCTAATCATTGCTAGGCTACTTTGGTCTAGTGGTTACAGAGCCAGACTCTTATCTGGGAATACCAATTCTGCACTCCTCTATGAAGCCAGCTGGGTGACCTTGGGCTAGTCACAGTGCTCTTCTGAGCTCTCACACCCCCACCTACTTCACAAGGTGTTCTGTTAGAGGGAGAAAAACAGAAGGTTTGTCAGCCACTTTAAGTCCCCTTAAATGGACGAGAAAATCGGGGTAGAAAAGCCAACTCTTCTTCATGTTTAAATCAAAACACACATCCCCCTAAAAAAGATCATGGACTAGGGGTGTACACGAATGCAATTTTTGACATTCGTTTCATAACAAATTGAATATTGGAAAATCCCAATTCGTACAAAGAAAAAAGAATGCCTGAAGATTTGAACTGATATAAATACATTTGTACGAATATTCAATACGTATCTAATGATACGAAACTTGTAAGCATCCATATGCCTCCGTACGCATCCCCATGCATCCCGTTTTCATCTCATATGTATCCGTACAGATATGTACCGATACACACAAGACACATACGGATACGTACACAATGTGTACGGATACGTACACAATGTGTACGTATCCATACACATACAAATTATTTGTACAAACGACTCAAGATATTTGTATTTGTACGAATACTAAATACAACTGTCTGGACATTCAATTCGTATACGGATATCTGAATTCATTCCAATTTGTGTGAATAATTAATAATATGAATATCTGTGTACATCCCTATCATGAACTGTAAGAGAAAGGGATAAGGCAAATTCCTTATTCCCCTGTAGCCATGACTGAAGCCAGATTATCCCTGGCTTTGAATATGATGGCCGGAGCCTGTGACAAATATCACTAATTATGTAGTATCCTTTGCCATACCCCAAGAAGGGCCGTAGCTCGGTGTTAATAGAAGTAGCCTGAAAAGCAGAGGCTTGCTTGTTAGAACTTCAGCCTCTCCCTGAAAGCAAGCAATGACAAACCACTTTTGTACCTCTGTCAAGACAGCTGCATAGATGTGCCCATGAAGGTGCCTGTGCATTCAACTAGGACTAAGTCACAACTCGGTGGTACCCAATAAAGCCCAGGCAGTGGAGTGATTGCTTGAAGTGCTCCACTCTCTTCAAATGCAAATATTGTCATCGGAGTGGAATATGAGCTTTCCAGGCAGACGATCCATGTTCAAATCTCTGATAAACTAGTTATTATTTCTTCCATTGACTCTTTGTTTTCCATAGCCTGGCGCCTATGCCTTAATGCACTCTCTTGTTCTCTTGTGACTTGCCTGTAACATTTAGTTGCTCCCTCCCCTTTTTATTTTTTGCAAGATTTAGTAGAGGACAAAAGGTAACCTGACCCTTTAAAAAGTCAAATACTGAAGGATTTGGCACAAAATACTCCTCTGCAATTTCTCAAAGCAAAGAAAATACATATAAAAAAAGATGAAAGGTCATCTACTGTATGGAGACATATGATTTTGAGCTAAAATGTCAGAACACATTTCTTGCTCTTTCTTGAGTCCCTGGTTTTACCTGGGATTTCTTTTCAGCTTGGTCATTCTGGCTATCAAACTCACCAGTGAATGATGACAGCTCTACGAAAAGGTCAGTGGGGAGTGTTGGGGGTAAACTGCCTACAACATGAGTGTAACATTGGATTTGTACAACAAAAAAAGAGCCATTTAGATGTGGGTTATATGAAGCACTGATCACTCTAGCACTCAGAGCGTGGCAAAAGTCCCATTGGATGACTTTTACGGTAAGAGGTAGGGATGTACATGAATACTTTAAGGTATTTAAATTTGATCAAATCTGCCTCAATTTTGACATTTGAATTCAAATTGAATGTCCATAAATTCAAATTTAAAGGTTTGAATGGATTTTGAATTTTGGATCTATTCGTTCAAATTACCTAGACAGTCTCATGTTTACGGGTTCGTACATGATGTGTACTTGCAGATTTGTGTGTTTCCCACCTCCGTACACATTTGTACGGATCCTTACAGGACGAAAACTGGTTGCATATGGAATAATTATGGGATGCATACATACAGATGTTTATAGATGCGTACAGATGTGTACGGGATGCGTAATGATGTGTATGGGCACATTTGTTAGTGCAAATTTAAAGCTATGAATAAATAGATTCGAATTTGCTTAATTCGAATCAAATTTGGTTAAATTTGAATTTTAAAGATTCAAATTGAATGGAATTTTTGGGTATTTGATTCAAATTGAATCGAATCCCAGCAATTGCATTCATGTACACCCCTAGTACGGGGTAAATATTGTTCCTTTTTGTTAAAAAAAATGAAGAGCACTGATGATTTAAATGAAGAACACTATCTTTGCTTGTCCCAAAGGTCAGCCAGAGTTTGGAGAGGGAAAAGATGGGTCAAATGATAGGAAGCACTTGGAGGGTGCTTTTCCTGGAAGAGCTGACATGAAGGAAACACAGGAATGGAATGGAAGATCAAGCTGAGATAGGGATGTATATGAATATTCATAACATTTGTTATTTTTATAAATTTGTATGAATTCAGACATTTGTATACAAATCAAATGTTATGATATTCGTACATTGACATTCATACGAATATGAATGCTTTGGAACATTTCTGAAACAGGGAGGTTGGAAAGCGGCTGCCCCAGTCACATCCCCAATGGATCCAGAGTAAATTTGACATGGTTTGAGAGCAGATTCAAAGTGGATTCAGGGTAGATCTGATGCTTTCAGAGAGGATATGTTATGAGATACGTACCGGATACGTATCAGACACATATTGGATACATATTGGATATGTATCAGATATGTATACATTCGTTATCAGATATTCATACGGATTAATATGAATACATTCGTATTGAATAGAATCTTGCCCAGTTCAAAGGGGATCTATTCAAACGAATTTTCTTACATTTGACTCAATGCAAATTGAATGCAAAACAAATGCCCATTCATGCACATCCCTAATCCATTCATTCACAACGAATCAAATGTTAGAAAATTCGTATTCATTCAAATAGATCCCCTTCAAATGTGGTAGGATTCTATTTGATTCAAATGTATTCATACAAATTCGTACAGATACCCAATATGTATCCAATAGGAACAAATACGTATCCAACATGAATGCATACGTATCCGATATGTATCCAATATACATATCCCGTATAATATCTGCTCTGAAAGCGTCAAATCCAACCTGAATCCACTTTTAATTTGAATTAATTGAATAAAAAAAGAATCTGTGCACAGGCAGGATGCCTATAAAGGCCATTTACAGGGTTTCAAGAGCAGGTGAGGGTTCGCCCTGCTTGAGATGCCCATGAGCAATTGGTGGGCCACTATGTGAGACAGGTTTCTCAGTTTGATGGGCCGTGGCCTGATCCAGCAGGTCTCTTCTTATTGTTCATATATAACTAGTGAAATGGACTTCAGGTGGGGTTCTGAGTTTGAACTTTGGGTTCCAATCCATCCTCATACAATGCCATATTTTCATTTAATACTGTATTTGTGTGGTTAACATATTACCATTTTCTATGTTTTTAATTGTTTCAGTATGGTATTTATTTTTTTAAAAAAATTAATGCATTTTAAAACGTAAAATAAACATGTCTTAAAGCACATGTCTAAAGGCATGAACTCAAGTATCTTCTTCAAAGAAACTCAAATGCAGACAGCATCAATATTTCTAAATCCAGTCTTGAATTTGAGTCTCCTCTCTCTAGACAAGAAGCCAGAACAGAAGAAAGGAATCTCTTTTTGCTTCGGAGAGAGAAAGGCTAAAACACATGAGAAAGGTTAATTTGAAATAATTGAACAGCCCTATTTATGGACGCATGCAATTAAATATAAATTACAGTTGATACCAGCAACTGGGCTTTTGCAGCTGGTTTGAATTTAGCACCTGTTCCTCGGGGAGGTCAGGATTTTTTGTTTTTTTACAAAATGCACAAGCTTCTCTGAATGCATAAAAGGTATAATCATGGATGCTGGCTTCTGTGACAAGCACAGAGAAGGCTGCTAGAGCAATAATCAATTGCTACTTCACAATCAAAATAGAATGCTAAATACAGTAGCCATACTTTTTGCAGTACGTTTTACAAAACCACTTTTCATTACTCATATGTGTATCCCACCTAAAAGTGCTCAGAAAAATATGTCAGTCATCTGAACTACAAGATACAACAGTAGCAAAGTGACTGTACTTGGCTCTTGACAAAGAGAACAAGATGGTGCTATAACATGTGGAAGATGAGAAACATACACAGAGTGCAATAATAAATAAACACCAAGTTCTGTAGCCAGCTCAATTGTTTCAAAGCCATTTCCCTTTCCTGAGAGCAAAAGGACTTAAGAGGAGCCCAGCTGGATCAGGCCACAACCCATCTAGTCCAGCTTCCTATCTTACACAGTGATTCACCAATTGCGTTTGGGCATTCTCAAGCAGAAGGCAAAAGCAAAGGCTTCACTTGCTCTCAACTCCATGCAAATGATCTTCAGAGGCATGCTGCTTGTATCTCCAACTAGGCAATGGTACCTAGACATCCATTCTAGTAGCCATTTTTATTTGGTCTCTGACTAAAAGCCAGACCCATCCTGCAAAGGTAGGCCTGCCCTCAAAAGTGCTGAAAGACCAGAAGGAAGAGGTTTTTAAAAGTTTAAATTTTAAGGCAATAAATTCTGCAATTGTGTCCTTTGATATGTGAGCAAACACCAATGAACGCAAAAGGGACTATTTCAGGACAGACAGTGTACATAAGAACATAAAAGAAGCCCTGCTGAATCAGGCCACAGCCCATCTAGTCCAGCATCCTGTTGCACACAGTGGCCCACCAAATGCTGCATTCCCATTCAAGATTTAAAGAGCTTTGAATTTGTTTTCAGAGCTGAGTTTTCCCAAAGGTTTAAAGGAATCTGAGAATTAAAGGTCCCAAAATAATCCTCACTATTTAGCAATGGGAGCAGCAAGCAGTTTTTTGGGGGAGGGAATCATGCTTTAGGGGTGCTCTCTTCAGTTTCCCCTGATCCAATAATCAACAGTCATTTCCTTCCCTTTTCTCCTGGTTGTCACCATTATGTGCTAAGGCAAGAGTGCAAGGAGAGATCAAACATAACAATGTAGCGAGATATCAGCCCATAGTGGAGAGAGTCTGATTTTACTTATATAAGGGTGGGGTTTGGATCGCCCACCTCAATGAAGTCAGGGTATGACAGAAAAGAGAGGAGGAGGGGGTTTCTCCTTTGCAAGTCAGCATAATAAGCTACCAGTGGGAACATGAAAAAGCAGAGCTCACTGCTGATTTAGAAAAAGAAAAGGATTAAAACCCAGACTAAATTGTGCAGTGGAAACCTGCCCACATAGATAATTCTTGCAATGAGCCTTATTCCGGATTATATTTAATATTAGGGGCCCACCATCCTACATGCTAGCGGATAGTATGGCAGGTCTATGATGGGCCCTGCTGTGGTCTCCACTAACACGTGGATGGCAGGTCCCTATTCAGTACCTGGCAGTAGAAATTAATTGAGAGAAGACCTGAGACGTTTTCGCACGGGGGAAAATGGAACGCGAAAAAGCCAGCTGCGGACACGTCATCCGCATTGGCCGCGCGCGCCTTGCGTCCCGACGTGTCCGCAGCTGGCTTTTTCGCGTTCGAAATGTAGAGCACTTCGAAGTGCTCTACACGCGTTCCAACGCGGACGAGCCGCCCGCAGGCGTTCGGGAGAAGAAGCGTTCGCGCCGCTTCTGTCTCCCGATCGCCTGCCGGCTCGCCTCCGACGCCGCGCAGCTTTGACAATCAGCTGTTTTTCAAACAGCTGATTGTCGATCTGCCTCCGCGGCCGCCGGCGCGCCCCTGGCCGGCGTTTGCCGGCTAAGCCAGCTTCGGGCGCTTTGACCATTCGCACCCAGACGCTCCGGAACGCGTTTACACGCGTTCCGGAGCGTCTGTGTGTGAACGGGGAAAGCGCCCGAAGCTGGCTTAAGCTTTCCGCCTGAACGCGTTCGGTTTCGAACGCGATTCAGTGCGGAAATGCCTCTGATCAGTACAAAAGCAGGCAAGGAAACCAAAATTTAGCCTTTGTTTGATGGAGGTTGATACATCTGATGTACTTCTGAACTTCAAGTATGCATGAAAGTTGGGGACAAAATGTTGATTGTTATTGGCTGCAGGGTGTACAGCAAAGTTGTTGGGGTTTATAGATAAACGCATATTAAAGTTGTTACCTCCATGGTTTATGTTTGGTTCCCAGTTCTACCATGACCATGCTCATAGTTGATGATAGCAAGAGCAGGCCAGGCCACATTCCAAAGCCCAGTGACATTTTACCAGGCTGCAGAAGAGAATCCATTTGTGGGGCCTTATCAAGGGCCATGGAGACATGGTCCTGACCTAAAATTTCAAGGCTAGAGAACTTTTGTTCCCTGGCTTCAGAGCTTGTCTAGGACATGGTAGGTCATAATACAGAGAGGTGCTGACATGTTCTGTGACATCCTGCTACCTTTCTGGGCCAAAATACTTGTTCTGGACTAGGACTATCCTCTGTAGGGCATAACTGAGCTGTGCTGGCAGAACCTTTCTTACAATACCAGTTTGAGATGACAGCAACTGAATCTGGAACCTTGCACACACAAGGCAAATGTGATGCACCTCAGCTAAAGTACCATGGAATTGGACACAGAATATATGGGTTTTTAGAATGCCATGAAAGCTCAAGTGCTTCCTTCAAGTGCACTGAAGGGTTGAATTAAAATTCAGTGGGGTTTGCAGTCCCATTCATTGCAAAATGCCTTTGTTGTAGGGGTGTGCACAAATGCAATTTTTGAATTCGATTCATAACAAATCGAATATTCAAAATTCTGAACGTATCCAAATAATGAAAAAAACGAAAGTACGGATATTCGATTTGATACTAATACATTCATATGTATTTGTATGAATAATTTGGACATTTGTACCTGTATGCATCCCATTAGCATCCTTAAGCATGCCATATGCATCCTGTACACATACTGTTGTCATCCTGCACGGATGCGTACAAGATACATATGGGTACTTACGAGATGCTTTGTACCTGTGCAGATATGAATATCTAAATTATTCATACAAAAAACTCAAGATATTTGTATTCGTTCAGATTCAGAAATCTGAATGTCCAGACATTAGATTTATATATGAATGTCCGAATGTATCTGAATTTGTCCGACTAATGAATATTTCAAATATTTGTGCACATCCCTACTTAGTTGTGTTGACTAGAGGGGCTTCTTCCTAAATGTGAACTTGATAACCGTGCAGATCACAGATGGGGCCATGCAGAAACTGGGCACAGATTGCACAAAGTTCGCAAAGGCCTTCATGAGTGTGTAATTATCTTGGCCTTTGTCTTAGGCAGAAAAACATATTTGGTTTGCTCAGTTGAATATTCATGTAATGATTTTATTTTAAAACTTATTATTCATCACTGTTGAAAATAACCTACTTTCAAGAGGAAGAAGAAATCTTGAGAAAAAGATGTACCTTTCAAATGGTTTCAAAGTGCAGCTTTGCCTCTTTCGTAATTAATGGCTAAAACTTTACTTCTGAGTGAAAACCAATTCCAATTTACATCTTGATGGTTTGAAAATGGGATTAACCAGCCTAAAAAAATTGTCATCAATAAGGTCACTGGGAAATATATGAGTGTCAATTATAGTCTGGCAAAAGTCCGCTTTTACAATTTGCATTCTGCACTCCTGTTTACTTGGATTGCTGATCTGTGAAGGAGGGAGATAATCACATAAAATGTACTACACTACAGATGATTCTTTCTTTCTTTCTTTTCCTTCCTTCCCTCGCTCTCTCTCTCCTTCCTTTTTTCTTTCTTTCTTTCAAAAAGGTTCTGAAAACAACTAAGTTAAGCCTTCCAATAGGGTTTCTAGAGGAATTCCTGACCTATCCTTTTTTTAAAAAAAATGCAAAAAGAATAACAGTCTGCTGATTTTTTGGTGTCGCTTTGATTTTTGATGTGAAAGTGGATTTTTAAAAGAGTGCAGGGGTTTTATTAAACAGTGCACACACCTTACTCTCACCAATAGCTCCTGTCTTCTCCAGATACCACAACAATGTTGCAAAGCATCCTGCCTGAGGGGAATGGGGAAGAAAGAGACTCTCTTCACACCCCTGTACTATCTTCTTCTTGTGTGTTGTGTCCACTCTTCAGTTGTAAGCCTGGGGAGAAGAACCTCTTGGGTTGGAAACTAAGAAGACAGGAGAGAGAGAGAGAGAGAGAGAGAGAGAGAAAGTGAATGAATGAATGGACAGATGGATGAATAACAGGGTGTGCACTTTGTTTTGTTGTAAAGAACTGAAAAGCTCAACATGTTCTTGCTCTTCCTCATCGCCTATTGGGATGCAAAGATGAAAGATGTGTGGAGGAGGTGAGACCTAATGGAGGAATTGGGCCCATGCACCCTTTCACCTGTGCAATTTACACTTCACACACAGAATTTCAGCCTGGTACCTTTGTCAGGATTAAGCCTCAGAATATTCCAAAGTAGTCTTGGAAGAGATGCTACAGCTGTGGAGTAAGCAGAGTCTGGATTTTTAGATCCCTGCTACGTGTGAACACATCCAGTCTAGCTCTCAGGGAACAACCAAATTCATTATATTTTTAGCCCTGGGCTGTTTTACCACTGGGTGAAGTGTCTTTACTGAGATACATACAGCCAAAATAAAGTAATACCAAGGAGAATTTTGATCTGATGCATGATCTTAAATTTAGAAGGCTTTTCTTGCTGAACCCGAAGTGCTAGCAAAAGGTGAGGAAAGCACACACTGTCATAGAATTATTTTTCAGAAACTGAGGGTGGAGTATTAGGTCACTGTTAAGTGCGGATGTGAAAAAGAGAGCATGCATATTTGCTAAGTGAAGGAGCAAAACAAGTGGCTGAAACATAACACATAGAGAGACACAGACACAGGCCTTGTTTCCCCACTAATGAGATGTGTAGGGAATCTGCTAGTGCATGAATTTTAAAAGGCCATGATAGATGTATGCTTCCAAAAGTGAAAATCAATCTGTTCTTCTTTCAAAGAGACAGCACACTGTACCCAAAATATGCTGAGACCATTGCTGAGCACTGTTAGATACTATTCTCTTCAAGGACGCCCCGGGTCAGAAATCAGGAATGAAACTGTGGGAGACAGTGATGTGGTGATCCTCTGCTGCACAAAGGAGAACTCTGACAGGAAATATTATTAGCAACCATTGAAGGTAACAAGCTTATCCTCCAGCCTCTGTCACTTGAATACAATTTGGCCCAAATTCATGCTAGTCAGCAGTCCCAGCTAATGACCTGTGCTTGGTACATTTTGCTGCAGGGCTACCTTATGGCAGTAGAGGAAAGGAAACCCAAGAGAATTGTTGGTCGAGATGAACAGTCTTACCTAGTTTTTGTTCTACTCAGCCTAGCAATGGAGTATGCAATGGAAACAGATTGAAGTTCTAAGAAATCCCACTTTAATGCCAAGCAAGTAGAAGGAAAGTCTTCCTTCAGAGGCTCTGGCCCTTCTGCAGAGGACAATATCTTGCCCACAAGCCTTCCTTCTGCACATGAGGTCAGGATAATGGAGTCACACCTCCTCTTAGCAATCTTTGTTAGGGATGTGCATGAATGGGTTTTTTGACCTTAAATTCATAACACATTGAATGTTAGAAAATCTGTATTCGTTTGAATAGATCCCCTTCAAATGTGGTAGGTTCTATTCAATATGAATGTATTTGTAAAAATTTGTATGTATTGGATATGTATCAGATATTTGTATGAATTTGTATGAATATCTGATACGTATCCAATATATATGAAAGCATATCTGATACGAACAAATACGTATTCGAGATGTATCTTGTAACAAATCCACGCTCTAAGAGCATCAAATCCAACCTGAATCCACTTTTAATCCACTGTCAATCCATGCTGAATGCAATCTGGATCCATTGCAGATGTGTGGCACAGCCGCTTTCCCACCTCCCCAGTTTAACGAACGTCCAAACTATTCGTACAAATGTCCAAAACATTCGTATGAATGTTAATGTATGAATGTCATAACATTCCATTTATGTAGAGTTCGGACAAATAATGAAAGTTATGAATATTCGTACATATCCCTACTCTTTATCCACACAGAACAGACCATAGATTGGGACTCCATTCTACTGATAGAGGCCCACTGGCATGCTAATGGGGCTGGCCCAAAGTGGCACAGGTCCCCTGTTCTGGTGATGAAACATGGAACATCACAGAAATCCTTCCCTGGGGGAAAAGCCAGTAGGAGATTGGTGGCATCTGACTTGGAGGAAGTCCACATGTAGAATAGGTCCTTACCCTCCCCAAAAAACAAGAAACCCCCATCTTACAACAGATGCTGTGAGAAATAAACATACATAAAGTGCAATAATAAGTAAACACTAACCTCATCAGCCATCTAATCACTCCAAATGTCCCCTTTTGCTTTTTTGTGCTCCAAAGAAAGAAAACCAAAAAAACAATGACAAAAAGAGGCTCATTCAATAGTAGTTACTCCCCAACTACTGTTTGCAGCATTTGGAACTACATAACTATGGAATTTGCAGGAAATGGGGCAAGACAATGGTGACTATCAACATAGGAACGTAAGGGAAGACCTACTGGATTAGTCCACAGCCCATCTAGTCCAGGATCCTATCTTACACCTTCAGCCAATCTGCAAATGGCCTTTAGAGGCATCCTGCCTGTTTCTCCACCCCAGAGGCAGTACCTAGGCATCCAATCTAGTAGGTGATGCACCTGTCACCCATGAATTTGTCTAAGGGTTGTTTTAATCTCATGCACTCATACATAGCACGCCCTACATTTGTCCTGGGTATCCAAGTATCATCCTTTTGCAGGCAGTAGTGAAGAGTTCCAAAGGTGCCTGCACAGCATTGAGTGCAATGGGAATGTGTGATTCATTCTGAGGTCCTGTCATAATGGGTGCCATGGATGAGCTGGATGAAACCACCAGGAACGCCTGGCCTCTGGCTTCAGAACCCACCTTGATAAAATGAGTGTTTGCACTGAATATCTAGTTTCAAGCAAACAGCCCTATAAACTGAGTTGCTTTATATATAAAAAAGTCAAAAATGCAAGTTTGGGAAAGCCTGTGCCCATCTGCCCCAATATTTGCCACCTCAAGCAAATTCAGTGGCACCTAAACTACCTATGCCACGGCTCCATCATTGTAATAATTATTTTAATACATTCTTGTCTCTGTCAGCACTTGCGCATGAAGATCTGTTTGTCTGTGCTTCTCTAAATAATAATCATTGAGCTTAACATTTCATTTATCTCATGTGTCCTTTCCCACCTCCTGTAAACAGTGAGCAAAATCCATAGAATGCTTCCTGGTGATGCAAGGGAGGATGTTTCTGGTTCAATCATGGATGCCTCAAGCAGCTGTAGGCAAAGATAATAAGAATGAAAAATTAAGAGCAGCCTATTAGATAATGTCTGGTTGTATCCTTGAATGGAAGAAATGAAAGAGCCACAAAGCAATATGCTAACCAGTGCTGCATTCGAGCTCCATCAAGAGGAGGCAAAATAAGACACAAGCAGCATTTCAATTCTGTATCCTGAAGTGACCTAGTAAGAATTCAATGTTCTTTCTTTTTCCTTTTCCCCTGTCCAGCTGTCTCAATTGATCAGTGGAGCTGAATTTGCTTTTGAATGTAATACACTTTTGGAAAATGTAGGTTTTGACTGGGTGACACTTCTCTTTTTCCAGGCTGTAGTGGACACAGTTTCCATGTACCTTTCCTAGGCTAGAGCTTCATGAACTTTTGCCTGCTTCTGTATTTACCTTGCTTGGAGTGGTCTAACTAGTCAGCTCCAGCCTGTCACAGGGTGCTTCCGCACATGCTCTTAAACACCCGTTAAGGACACATGTGGAAGCACGCAGCCGCACAGCGGCACCTTTTTAGGCCGCTTTTAGTACGGAGCATCTGCACAGTAACACCCATTAAGCACACATGTGGGAAACCGCGTCCGCACAGCGGCACCCATTAAAAACGGAATGGGTAGACAGCATCTGCACAGTGGTACCCATTAGAGACAGATAGGGGCGGCCGCAACCGCCCCTATCTGTTTCTAATGTGTGCTTAATGGATGTTAAAAAAAGACTACATACAAGGTAGTCTTAATGGGTGTTTCAGTGTGAAAATGCATCCGTTTAGGATGCGTCCGCACAGTGAAACCATGCCTACCTGGGGCCCTCGCCCGGTCCGACATGATTGGTTCCACCGGAGCCGAGCATGGTGACCCGGGGGACTCCACTGTCATGGCTTGCCCTCACCCCAGAAGCGGTGGATCGCTGCTTCTGGAACCAGGGGGAGCTTCTCTGAAGCCCTCCCTAGCCCCCCCAGGGAAGAGCGGGAGCAATCCCCTCCTTACCTTTTCGTCATCACCCCGATTCTGGCTGCGGGGTCCCAGAAGGCTGTGTGCCTGCATCCTGTGCACCTACTGATTGGCCAGGGCTGCTTCTGGCAGCACCTGTTGTCAGGAGGCTTTCTGCGCAGGTGTGCCGACTGGCCAGGGCAGCGCACCTGCGCAGAGAGCCTCCTGACAGCCGGCACTGCCAGAAGCAGCCCTGGCCAATCAGGAGGCACACAAGATGCAGGCGCACAGCCTCTTGGGATCCCGCGGCCAGAATCAGGGCAACGCCGAAGAGGTAAGGAGGGGATTGCTTGCGCTCTCCCCTGGGGGGGCTAGGGAGGGCCTTGGAGAAGCTCCCCCTGGCTCCAGAAGCAGCGATTTGCGGTGTCTGGGGCAAGGGCGAGCCACGACAGTGGAGTCCCCCAGCTCACCATGCTCGACTCTGGCAGAGCCAATCATGGCAGGCCGGGGGAGGGTCCCCGGAGCACGGATGTGAGGCGGGTGCTGTGCATCCTGTTCCAGACTTAACACTGGCAGCACTGTTGAGGGAAGAAGAAGAAGAAGAGTTGGTTTTTCTACCCCGCTTTTCTCACCCAAAATGACTGACAAAACTTTCTATACTTCTCCTCACAAAAGAACACCCTGTGAGAGCTCAGAAGAGAGCTGTGACTAGTCCAAGGTCATCCAGCTGGCTTCATGGAGGATGGCAGAATCAACCCTGGTATTCTGGCTCCTTAACCACTAGTCCAAATTGGCCAGCTGATGCCCCTCCATGGTATTGCCCACCCCAGCCAGTAATTGGTCTAGGCCCATCATTCTTATGTTGTGTGCAGGGCTGAGTAGGGCTGCTTCTATAATCTTGCCAACATAGAATTGTAGAGTTGGAAGGGACCTCTAGGGTCATCAAGTCCAACCCCCTGCTCAGTGCAGGATTCCTGAAACCATCCCAGACAGATGTAAGTCCAGCCTCTGCTTGAAGACCTCCAGCGAAGGAAAGCTCACTACCGCCCGTTGACAACCCATTCCACTGACTGATCGCCCTCACTGTCAGGAAGTTTTTCCTAATATCTAATCTGTATTGACTCCTTTGAAGTTTCATACCATTGTTTCTAGTCTTTCCATCTTATGTAAGTGAGAACAGGGCTGATCCCTCTGCATTGTGACAGCCCTTCAAATTCTCATAGACCACTATCATGTCTCCTTTCAGTCTTCTTTTCTGCATGGTAAACATCCCTAGACCCTTGTAGGGCATGGTTTTCAGACCACTAACCATTTTGGTAGGTAGCCCTCCTTTGAACTTGCTGTCATTTGTCAATGTTTTTTTTTAATCGAAGTGCCCAGAACTGGACACAGTACTACAGATGAGGTCTGATCAAAGTAGAGTAAGGAGGAATAATTACTTCTTGTGATCCAGACTCTATACTCCTGTTCACTTTTTTTGTAGCTGCATCACACTGTTGACTCATGTCCAACTTGTGATCAACTAGTAGACCCAGGTCCTTTTCACTTGAGCTGCTACTCAGCCAGATTCCTCCGATTCGGTATTTGTATTTATCATTTTTCTTACCCAGATATAGGACTTTCCATTTGTTCCTATTAAATATCATCCTATTAGTTTCAGCTCACTGTTCAAGCCTGTCTAGATCTTTTTGAATCCTCTCCTCCACCATAGTCTTAGCAACCCCTCCTAGCTTTGTTTCATCTGCAAACTTGATCAGCATCCGTCCAACTCCCTCATCCAGGGGTGATTTTGCACTTCCCCAGATGAGAAAGGAGTGTAATCACCCAACGTTAACTTCCAAGTGCTAGTTAACTACAGCCCATGCCCCATGTGATTAGTCACTCACCTGTGACCAGTCCCGGGGCCGGTCCTCTTCAGGGCACTGTCATTTTGTTTGTGGTGTCCTCTGCAAGAATTGTCCTTATTCTATGTCTATTTTAACTAAATCCACAGATCAGCGTCTAGAATATAAAAACAGTAATGCAGTATTACAATTGTACTCAGCAACGAGAGTGAGTGAAAGAGTCTTTCATTTCAATTTTCATTGGGAAAATTATCTATTTCTAAGGTTAGAAGACAAGAAAGGGTTGTTAATGGACTGGACTTCAATCTGTAGGAATTCACTTCCTGATTAATCCCAATACTCTTCTTCTGAATGATTTCCTTGTTCAGAATGAATGGGAAAGCAAACAAACCCCTTGCGGCAATAGATCTGAAGTTGTGCGATCCATTTGTCTGTTATTGGTCACATGATTGATATAAAGTAGCAATAAAATACACTTAACTACTTGGTGGAAGCAAGTTTTATAGCTGCTTTATACTCCATCAGAGCTGCCAAAAGTAGTCTGTTAAATCTAGCTTTTCTGCTTTTAGAGGCAGATTTAATTTGGTTGTTATAGTTCCATTTTGTCCGCTTGCTGCACTCTGCTAGTCAGAGCACAGGACTTAGCAAAAAAGTGCCAAATTATCTCATCTTGCCTGATCACTTCAGATATGTCACAACTATGGGTGTGCACATAAGCAATTTTCAGGGTTTGACTCAAATCCTATATCCAAAAATTCAATTTGATTCAAATCTTTAAAATTCAAATTTGCCCAAATTTGATTCGAATTAAGCAAACTTGAATCTATTTGTTCGATTTGTTCTTCTAATTTGCACTTACAAATGTCAACATTTGTATGTGCCTGTATACACCGTTACGCATCCAGTACGCATCCGTACACGTCCGTACATGTCCATATGCATCCCATAGTTATCCTATATGTAACCCAGTTTGTCCTGTACAGATCTGTACAAATGTGTATGGATGCAAGAAGGATGTACACAAGCAAGTATGCATCGTGTAGGAGCCCGTACACATATGAATGTCTAAATAATTCAAATGAATAGATTTAAAAACTCAAAATTCATTTGAGCATTTAAATTCAAATACATGGAAATTCAATTTGATGAATTTGATCAAATTTTGAATGTCTTTGAATATTCAAGCACATTCCTAGTCACAATCTCTAATAAGTCTAACATGCACCAAAATAAAAATACAACCTAATTCCATATAATGTTATTCACTTGTTTAAAAAAAAAATTAAAAAAAAATTATGTAACAACCAATGGATCAGCTCCCAAGTATGTTTACAAATTTAGAAAAAAAAATCCCTAAAAACAAGTGTTTGGAGTAGCAACAAAATCATTTAATACTACCAGGAGGACAACCCAAAGGGCTTTTTGTATTTTATATTTTATTTTGCCTTTTTTTCCCTTTTGAAAACCCTTTTAAGCAAGAACTTTGGAAAGTCAGAAGAAAGGTGTTTTAATTATGTAAAACTAACACATACAGAGAGAATATTCATCTGCTGTGGAACTCAAGCTCCATGCCAAATACTAATTATTTTCTGCACAGATGTCCCTCTTGTGGCAATCAAACCCTCTTTCAGGTATGAACCAAGGGAAAGCAATATAAAGTCATTGACATTATCATGTATTTTAATTATGTATTATGCCAGTGAGCTCAAAACATGAAACGTCATCATCATCATCATTATAATTTGATCATTTTCAACACCAACCAACAATTAAGTTAAACAAACAATGCCTTGATATTCATAAGGTTTAGGTTCCTCTAAACCCTTTTGGATAACAAGGCATATTTTGCTTTATTTCTAAAATAGAACATAGGAGAGAAGCCCTCCTGGATGAGGCCGCAGCCCTTCTTGTCCAACATCCTATCTCACATAGCAACTCACCGTTGGCCACATTGTCCAGCAGCTACCTCAGTGGCTGCATCAACTAGCAACTTCATTGGCCAGCAGCTGCCTTGGCTGGCCACCACTTTGGGGCTGCAGTGGACTGCAGTGGCTGACAAAATCAGCAGCAGCAGTCAAGGGACTACACATAAGTGGAGGCGACAGGAGGCCCCAGGGGGCAGTGGCAGGAGACCCAAGAGGGGGAGCAGGAGGCCACAGGAGTGGTCAAATCCAATTTGTGGATGAATAGGGCCTATAAATGTAGCTCTCATTTGATTTGTCCATGAATGTCGGAATTTGTACAAATCTGTGCAAATTCCGAATAGCACAAATATTTGTGCACATCCCTACCATACAGTCCTAGTGTTGGTGTTCACCTCAACCAGACCAATCCAGACCAGCTCAAGCATCACAGCAATAGCCACAGCAACATCTGGCTTGTCCTGGGGCATTGCCATGGATATCAGCCTATGGCATAACTGTAGGCCATACTGTGCCACCCTCTCACAGCATTTGCACTCAGAAGAGAGTGTGAATGCATCTGGAAGCAAGTGGGAGCTTATCAATTTGTTCCCAGCTGCGATCAGGTTGCCATTTGTCCACAGCTATGGAAGATCAGGGCAGTTGGAGGGGGCACCCAGATATTCTCAGATGCTTTGGGGTGGAGAAGGCAGTTGGGTGTGTGGACAGACTTCCCCCAGAATGGCAGCAGATGTTCCAGACAGGTAAATGCAAACAAGCCCAGATGTTCTCACCCAGTCCAATAGGCATCTTGAGTTTATTTGCCTGTGCTGTACACTGTTCCACAGAGGATGTGTATCTTGCTGAGTGTGATGGCTGATTAACAGCTCTTGCAGTTGGATAGGAGTATCCCCACAAGATTACTCTCCCTTCATACAGCACTTCATGCAAAGTGTCAAGAATCAGTATCAATCTGAGGAAGCCACCTGCGTTTTTACTTTCCTGTATAAAAAAAATTAGCACACAGATTAATGAACAATTGTTATATTTGAGTCACATCACACTCTGCTTTCCAATACATTGATGCAGAGAGAGGCAGAGAGGCTGTGCCTTGTAGCCTCAACGTATTTAGCATAAAAGGCCAGATTCCGGTTATCAGTTTTCCAAATTCAAGGCAATCTAATTGTGCCTTAACATTTCCTTGCCCTTTGAAAATGTTAACACTATGACAGCTGAAAGTGATTCTAAAGATCATACACAACTATTTTGCAGGAATAATCAGTCATTATACCTTGACTGCAATCCTAACCCCATTGTCTCGGAGTAAGAGCTAATAAGCATAAGGAGATGTCCTGCTCAGTAGACTTGGGCCATTTCTGCCCTTGGCCTTCTTCTGGAATACATCTCCGGATAGTAGGGATATACACAAATGAGTTTTTTGACATTTGATTCATAATGAATCGGATGTTAGAAAATTCATATCCATTCGAATAGTACTCCTTAGAATGTGATAGGATTCTATTTGATATGAATATATTCATATGGATTCGTATGAATATCCGAAACATAACAAGTACAAATGGATATGTATCCGATACATATCTGACATAAATACATAAGTATCTGATACATATCCGTAACATATCCACGCTCTGAAAGCATCAAATCCGACCTGAATCCACTTGTAATCCGTTCTCGATCCATGTCAAATGGACTCCGGATCTGTTGCAGATGTGACTGGCATAGCTGCTTTCCCACCTCCCCAGTTTAACCAATGTCTGAACTATTAGTACCAATGACCAAAACATTTGTATTCATACGAATGTTAATGTATGAAGGTCATAACATTCTATTTGTGTATGAATGCCCAAATTTGGATAAATTCATATGAATAATGAATTTTACAAATATTCATGAACATCCCTATCGGACAGGGACCTGATGTCCACATGCTAGTGCAGGTTTTGGTTACATCTTTAAATGTCAAGCCGACCCCTATCCTAAGATATACTCCAGAATAAAGCCAAGTTCAGAAAGGGCCCTGGTCCTACATTCTAGAAGGACCAGTAGGATGGAGGAACAGGTTGATATACTTGCTGGAGGATCATGTGGCTGGCCAAAGCAGCCTAGCCAAGACAACCTCCCTAATCTAGGCAACCCCTTATGAAAGATTAAGGAGGTTATTATAAGTTGGAAACATCCAATACCAGCCTGAAGGAAGAAAGTGACAGAAAAGGCTTTTAAACATCTACAAAGACCTGCTGTTTCTGACAGATGATAAGTGAGTTTGTTTGCTTCTCTCCTTTTCTGAAAAGTACTCTTTGTTGAAAAGCAATGCCACTATTTTTTTAAAAAAGATATATTATGATTATTATTTGCTAACAGTTTTATAGATGTACTCAGCTGAGCATCACTGCATTCATTTCAAGAAGCTATCAAGGTTTCCTTCAACACATTTTTCAGGTCTCATAAGCTGAGCATGCTTACAAAGTGAAACACACACACAAACAAACACCCAATTTTCTCCCGCAGGGAAATTTCAAATGATGAAGGAGAATAGATTGATAGCACTTCAGTCTGGGCAGAAAAAAAGAAAACCAACACACTGTTTGACAGCCTCCACTTCAAAAGTTATGGCAGCATGGTACGGCATATTAAGGATCCCTCGGTATTAGGGTACGCTGCCTGACTTCCCAAAAATTATTCAGTCAATCTGAAATTGCCATCTATCTCCAACGGGGCTACTTCTCAGTACCAACTTCAACTCCAGAAGGTACTGAACTAAAGGTCCCTGACAGCAATATATCTTGACTTCTGTCTCTTGATGGTGTTGCCACAACATGCTGGATGGAGTTGCTACATAATGGCTTCCTTCTATGCTTCAGTGCCCACACTGCAAAAGAAGACACAGGTATTGCATTCCAGACACCAATTTATCCAGGATCATTAGAAGCTAACTTTTGCTTCTCAGTTCAGTTTATTGTTTGACATGATGCCCTATTTGTTACTTAGGCCATGCTAACACCCTACCATTTAAATCTGCTTCAGGAAGGCAGCCATATCCACACTGTTTTTGATCTGGAACAGCTTGGTTACACCTTCCTGCTGCTGTTGCTGGTAATCTTCAGCTGTGAGTGGGTGGGGGAAATGCTCTGCTTGACAGGAAGGTGTTCTGGGAGGGTAAAGGGGGGGTGAGGTGACTGGGGCGGGAGGAGTAAGATCGGGGTGGGGGAAGTGATGACAGGGTGGGGAGAGAAGGTCAGGGCAAGAGGAAGGGGGAGGGAGATCATTGATTGTGATGGCAGAGGTGACAAGGAAAGGAAATTAAGGCAAGGGGCAGGGGCAGGGGCAGGGAGATCCAGCAACAGGGAAAGGAAATCCCAGCAAGAGGGAGGGAGATTGCAACAATGGGGCAGAGGAAGGGTTGTCAGGGGAAGGGGAGGGGCAAGACTCATCATTTTCTGGGCAGCAGGGAGCTGGAACAGTGGCCTCCTGGAAATGGATTAAAATTTTAATGCTGTGTTGGCCCGAATGAAGGAAAACCCAAACAGAGGGAGGAAAATCCACACTCAAAATCCAGCTTGGCATTTAAAGATGTAACCAAACGGGCTGGAATTCAGGCTGAAGAAGAATTAAGGTAAAGGTGTAACTATGGCCTTAGATAAGTCAGGGATGGATCTGAAGCATAAACTCTTTTTTTTTCTTATTTATCTTTGAAAGATTTTCTTTGGATAATCTTTCTTTGTGCATTTATTTGTCTGTCAGGGTGTTACTCCGAATCAGTGCAACAATGTATACAATAATGGAACTAAGCTATCATTTGAAAGTAGGAATGTGCATGAATTATTCATCAGGTTTGCAATTCTTTTGAATTTAAACATTCACATTCTAGTTGAATATTGGCTATTAGGGTTGTACACGAATGCAGTTTTTGAATTTGATTTGTAATGAATTGAATATTCAGAAATCCGAATGTATCTGAATAATGAAAATATGAATGTCCGGACATCTGATTCGATAGGAATACATTCATATGTATCCATACAAACAATTCAGGCATTCATATCTGTACGAGTACATACACATCTCATGTAGGGATGTGCACGAACATTAGTAACATTGGAAATTTGGCTGAATTCAGCCAAATTCAGATATTCAAACTCGAATTGAATGTTACAATATTTGTATGCTAACATCCAAATGAATATGAATATTTCCAGACATTCGTACAAATAGTTTGCACATTTGTTAAGCTGGGGAAATGTATCAGATAAGCATCTGTTCATATGCAGATATGTATCTGTTCATATGCACATACGTATCTATTTGTAGTAGATACGTATCTGTTTGTAGCAGATACATGTCAAATGTTTATACAAATACATACAAATATATTCATATCAAATAGAATTTTAACACATTCGAATGCATTCTTTTATTGAACGCCCCCCAAAAAATTCATGCACGTCCCTAATCTCATATGTACCCATACATATCCCGTATGCTGTATGGATGCATACAGATGCATACAGGTACGTAAAAGATGCATATATATCCATACAGATACGAATGTCTGAATTATTCATACAATTAACTCAAGGTATTTGTATTCCTTCAAATTTAGAAATCCAAATGTCCGGACATTAGATTCATATAGATGTGTCCGAATTCATCTGAATAACACATATTTTGAATATTTGTGCACATCCCTATTGGCTATATTTGAAGATTTACATGGGAATGGAAAGTGAATGCTCTTCTGCATTCCTTCAGTGCTTTGTTAAATTTGTGAAGCGGCAAAGCGGCTTCCCAGTCACATCTGCAGTGAATTCAGAGCAGATTTAAAGAGGATTCAGAACAGATTCAGAGGGGGTATGAAAGAGTGACTGGTGGCAGGGATTCAAAGTGAATTCAAAGAGCATTTGGAGTGGTTCTACTTACATGAATGTGAATTTCCTTCACATTCCCTTCAATGCAAAACAAACACACACAAAAATCTGTGTGCATCCCTACTTGAAAATACAGACCTAAAGAAGGGGGTTTCAAACATCATATCAAGAAGACCATGAGTTGATATCAGAAAACACTGTATAATCAGCTCACTTCCTGCTACGTTATTTTAGCTCTTATTGCTTTGAATGTTTCTTTTCTTTTCTTTTTTTGTACCATGAAAGGGGAAAAAATGGTAACAGCTGCTGGGGATCTGGTTAGAGTTTTTGCTACAACATGCACTAAAAAAACCTCAGACAGTTTCTTCCCAAGTGTCTTTCTCCACAACACCAGACTAACAGATGGGGTGCTTTTAACCTTGGCGTTTCAACCAGCAGAACATCTGCAAATGGAACTGACTCTTTGGACATAAAATGTTAATAAAGGCAGTACATTTTTGCAGTTGGTGCCAGGAGAAACCCAGAAAAATTGCAACTGAGCTGAGCTATGAAACAGAAGCAAATGGGGGGAAAGCTGCTGTTCATTGGCACCATCTACTGTCAATTTGCAGTAAAAGATCAGGGGAGGAAATGAAATCTGCAGTTCTGTTATTCAAGACTCACATAGTTTCACTTGTATTGTCTAGCATTTCTAATCCAATGTTATAGGGTAGATTAATTGTTGACTAAGAAACATTAATTTGAAGTCTTATGTCCCCAGAGGAAAAGAAATGCCGTTATGTATTAGAATAATGTACCCTGAGTAGCATTCTCCAACATGTTTTGACTTTGGTTTAATAACATTTGAAATTCACATGAATTCATCTGAATACAGATATTTGAATCCAAATCAAATGTTGGCACATTTGAAAATTGACATTCAAATTCAAAACAAATGCTTTGGAACGTTTGTTTGAAGCTTCATTACACTCATGAACCTGGGGAGGTGGAAAAGCAGTGGATTGAGAGTGAATTCAAAGTGGATTCAGGGTGGATTTGATGCATTCAGAGTGGATATGTATCTGATATGTAAAGAATTTGTAAGGGATATGTAGGGGATTCAAGTTGAATTTGTACTGAACATTCGTATCGAATTCGAATCCTACCACATTCAAAAGGGATCTATTTGAACAAATACTAATTATCTTGCATTCAATTTGTTACAAATTGAACACACACAAAAACACATTTGTGCATATCCCTATTCCTAACAGGTAGCATAAAACTGCTCTGGATACTTCAGAGTGGTGTTTTTGCCAAACGGTGCCTTAATTTTTTTTTAAAAAAAAACAAGTTGTCCACGTGAAATTTAAAAAATGGATCCCCTTGCATTTTCCTAATTTAGATGCTTTGAAGCTTTTGAGTAACCAGGGAGTGACTAAGACAGTCAGGTCAGTAATACTGGGAATGCCAAGATGTCAAAATGCGAGTTACATCTGCTAAAATTGGATTTTCTGGGCTTCTGATACATAAGTGCAGAAAATCCCATTTTAGCAGTTGGAAATCACATTTTGACATCTTGACACAGAGCTTATGTTATCTGAGGACCTTTGAACACTTGGCCTCCTAGTTGTCTTGTGTTGCACTCCCAGATGGAGCATCTGCACTTCAAGAAGCCATTTCTGAATAAAAAACAGTTCCTTCTGCGCAGGAACATACTGTGAGGCAACAATGAGTGGAGTATAATTGTGCTCCACATGTGAACCCAGTTCAAACCAGGGTAGGCCCTGGAGGTGGGGCTTGTCACATCGGACCAGGCATTGGGCCATGTTGCGAGCCTGCGCAGAATGCCACAGTTTGAACTCAGCAAGCCCCGCCCGTGGGGCCTGCCAGTTCAAACCTGGCCTCCGGAGAAGTAAGTCATGCATGCGGGTCTGAGTGGTGGCATGGACCCTGGGTGGGGGTGGACACCAGGGGGTTCCATGGGCTCCTCCAAGAGAGATTGGGCCAGCGCAAGCCCATGGGACCTCAAGATGGGCCTGCCAGCCAGTGGGCCAATATGGCTCAATGGCAGCAGGCCTGAGTGGGGAGTCCTACCCCCACCGTAGCCTTTTTGGGCTCAGACACATGGGGAATGTGTCCTTTATCGGCCAAAGTGTGAATAGGGGATCTGTCCCTGCACGTCCCAGCCTAAGTGCATTACAACCATCTGGCTGTAGTTTGCAAAGGCCTCTTGTATCTGTATTCAGCTCAATCGAAGAAGGAGGAAAGTACATTTGACTTCTCTTTACTGATCAATCGACTCTTTTTTTTTGTCATGGCATTAATCTGAGCACCACAAAATGCACAGAGCTATTGCAAGAGAGTTGAAGTATGTCAATCTGTACCCCATCTTATTTCCACTTTAGAGTTAGGGCCCAAGAGGTAGAGTGAGCATGATCTATGATCAACATTTGCTAATCTCTGTGTGCACAATTGTTGTCTTCTTTGATGTAGAAGTAAATATGAGACATTCCAAGTTAAAGCTAATTTGGATTCACACCAACTCTGCTCTTTTATGCCAGGAAATGTTTACTATTTCTTTCTAATTATCCTTTCCCTGCATTATGTCATATAAGGATAGTTTACTGTGTATTTTTCACATAAATGACTTTAATGAGGTGATTAGTCTGGAATAAACAAAGTAATATGCAGTCTTACAACCTGCCAAGAAAATGTGGATTGATAGCATTCCCCACACACACACACACACATTCAAAGTGTGTGTGCGTGCGAATAAGAATTTGCATTTAAGGAAATGTATCCTTTTCATTCATATACGTAAAAGATATTGAGTCTTTCTGCAAGGGGTCCAAGTAGTCTCTTTCACATACTGAAATGGCACAAGAGGCTCCAGCCCTGCTAGACCGCTCCATCTGCAATGGACAGAGTAGGCTGGTCTAGACAGCCAAAATGTCCACCTAGGCTACGTCCAGACTTACCTCAAAGGAGCACAGCTTTCTTCTGCCCACAGCAGCAGCGCAGCACCTGACTCAGAGGTGCAAAGTAAAAAGATACTGATCATGTATTGCATACATGTGGATACATATCAGATATGTATCTCATACATATGGAAACATACTGGATACATATCGGATACATATGCATTTGTACCAGATTGTAGTAACCACAAAAGCTGCACAGTTTTTCCCTAGCTTCCCTTCCAGCCTCCACCTAATTATTAAGCCCCTTGCTGACCATGAAGACAAACTTAAGAATAAAGAGCACCAGAAAATTTCCTCCTGCCCCTACATGACCTTGGGCCATCTGTTGATCCATGCTGAATGGGTGACCCAGAGAGACAGAAGGAGTAATCTGGGCTGCTTTGTGTGTAGCTGCCTTGAGGCCATTATGGAGTCTGCAAAGCACATGTCTTACAGCTTCTCTTCTTGCTACCAGAGGAAGTGACATCAGAAGGAACTCTTGACCGTGAAGACAGCAGCTTTCCAGCCAATCACCTCTCCTAATTTTGCTCTTATGTCACTTCCTCCATGCCACCTTTTGGCTACTGTATTTAAACCCAGGAAAATTAAAATCTTGATCCATTCTGCCTTTCCTCCACCTCCTCCTCTGACTCCAGTCTCTTTATTCATCCCAATCCACCATTTTCTAGCCTGTTCAGGGTCAGCCATTACATATGCTTGATCCCCGATTATCTGGGCCAGTCAGATAATTGGAAATATCTATCACAACACCCAGCAATTAGAAGCAACAGCCCCCAGCTGTTGTTTCCCACTTCCCAGAGCCCAATATTTGAACGACATCAGATATCTGTACAAATTTGTATGAATACATTCGTATCAAATAGAATCCTACCACATTCGAAGGGGATCTATTCAAACAAATACAAATTTTCTTACATTCAATTCAATACAAATTGAATGCAAAACAACCCCCAAAACAAACAAACAAAAAACATTTGTGCACATCTCTAATTGGTATCCTTCTGTCTCGCATGACAATGGGAAAAGCCTTGGCTTGAAGGTATGGAAACACTGACTTGCCTTTGAATATTCTCTTTTGGCCTCATAGTGTGTTCCAAAGGTGTATGAATAGGCTGGTTGGCAGAGCTGCTTGAGAGACAAGCTGTAGCCCATCTAACTGCCATAGAAGCCCCACTCGGGATTTTCTGTCAAGGCTGGTGTGGATGCAGACCTGTTTTAAAATTATAATGATAAAGGGCCAAAACTCAAGTTATTACATTTGATGGTACATGCACCTGATCACAAGAGGTGGTGGTGGGGAGATAATTGGGGAGAAGAGAACTCAGAACAAATTATTTTTTTAAAAATGGGATTTTAATATTCAAGCTGAAAGAGTTGGATCTTAATATGCCTGACACTACTGTGGTTAAGAAAATTAAAGGTAAAATAGCAAAAATGACTATCCCAGGGGACAGTAAAATTAAGGAGATAAAAATTGGAGAATATCACAAAATATCAGGATCTAAAATTACAATCTAATGCCTCTGGGAGAAAACTACAACGGCAGTCCAAATAGTTATTAGCACATTAGGCGTAACACCGAGGAAGTTCAAGAAACACTTGGAAGACATCAGGATAGATGAAATAATAATCCCTCAACTAGAAGGAATAATTGAGGTCTAGCCACATTCATTAAGTATACCGTGTTGATTTCTAAATCTATGGTTACCATTCAAAGTAATGATGGGCCAAAACATCAATCATTATATCTGATGAACTGTATTCAATTATAAATAATTTGACAGCATACTTTTTCATTTTTTTTGAGAACATATTTAAGAAGTCTGATGATCATAAAATATACTTGCTGTGCAGCTAACAAGGAACTACTAAGGATAGCTGAAGATGGCAGTTTTCTCTTATCTAGGATAATTGCACAGAACTCTGTGTGAGCTTTTTTTATATATAAGTATACTCATACACATTAACTGAGAACTAAAATTATACACTAGGCACATAATAGTGGAAATGGAAAAATCAAGGACTCCCTTTAGAAGGATGAAAATGGGCGAATCCTAGTGCATAGGTAGATCCTGTGGCCCAGCTATTCTACTGACAGTTGCTTTGAGTTGAGCTATCCCATCACTTTACATAAGTAAATAGAGTGCACACTGGGTCTAGTTGTTCACCTTTTACCAGACAGGACACGCCACTTTGCATAAATAGTGCCTAAATACCCCATATTACTTTTGGCACAGATTCCATGAATTCCATAGCCAGATGTTGCCAAATTTTGCTGAAAAGTCCTCCTCATTTTCCATGGCAGAAAACCTGGAACTTGGACTGGAGATCAGACAAAAGAGGAAGGAAGGAAGGAAGGAAGGAAGGAAGGAAACTCTTTCTTTGTTGACCCTTCATCAGGATTAAGGACTTCCATAGAAATGTTGTAGGCAATCTAGACCTACAGATTAATGTGGATCTATGTGGCCACTCCACTATAAGGCCAAGTGTAGAAAGGACCAGGGAGGGCCTGATAGGGATCGTATTTAGTTACGATTCATCATGACCACTGGGCAGACCAGCAGGCCCAAACTCAAACAAGTAGGTGTGCCATGCAGAGGCATGTCTCCATGTTTGGGACCACAGGGGAGTAATTTTGGCTACACAGCAAATCACACCTCAAAATGCCAGAGGCTCCAGAGGCTCCCTCCATTCTGGGCCCACTGATCTTGACTTACCTCAGGTAAGTGCTGAAAGACCAGAGAAAGAAAGGAAAAGTTATTCTGCCCTCCTGATAAATTGGGTCTTCTGAGAGATAGATTGGCAACGTCATGGCAAGGCCTAAGAGCTTGCTACAATGCTAGCATTTTGCAGGTGTTTTAAGCATGCTAGGAAAAAGCCTGAGACTCTTAGGGAGGTTTACAAGCTCAGTAAAAGGCCATTAAAATAATAAGAATTGAAACCAATAAAACATTATGAGGTGGAAGTGGAAGTTTTGTGTTTGGTTCATTAAGCAACTATTTACTGCTGTTGTCTTGAGAAAAAAAATCCACAGGATTTGTTAGGATCTAATAGCAGTTAAACTCCACAAGGCCGCCTTAGAGACAGATGGAATACTTGTGGGGAATTCCACCTGCTTTCTCCCCCTTTCATTTCTTTTAAAAAAATATTTTGTATTATTAGGTTGCTTTAATTTACATCACAATGGTCAGTTTTCTGCTTTGAAATGGAGGTGGCTTCTTCATTGGCAGTTGGAGAAGCCACCATGATAGCTGCTGAAAATGATGCCTCCTCATCTTCATTTTCAAGCACAGAAGCATCATTGCTAACAGCAGTTGGAAGCCCCTCCATCGAGGGCAAGAAATTGTGCCCTCACAAAATGGTGCTTCTCTCAGCAGTCACAGCCAGGAATGGGGTGTGTATGGTTGCTTTCAGGCACCTATGAAAATTCGGAGATGAGGTGGCAGAAAATGTATTGCCAGGCACCCCTTCCAGTAAGTGGAGACATGGAGAGAAGGCCTTTCATACAATCCACACAGGACTCTCAGATTGTCATGGCTTTGCTCTGGCGGTACAATGGAGGCACATTAGTGCAGCTAAAGTATTCCTTGGATTCAGGATCTGGATAATTCTGTTCCCTGGGAGCATTTGTTATGTCATTGGTGCTCTGTAGAGAACTATAAAGATAAACCACACCCAGGAGCTCTAACAGTAGCCTGCAGCGGCATACTAGATGCTGCTCCCGTGTGCTCTTTGGTGTTGAGCACAAGAAAGGGCCTGTTTGCACTTAATTCAGTGTGATTGCATAATAATACAGGGGGAGTATAAAGTAATAATGTGCACAAAGCAAATTCCCTCTTTCAGTTTGATTCAAATTGAAAGGGGGGAATGTCTGGCTTCATGTGAAGCCCCCTCACAAATGCGGGGGGATTCACCTTCATGAGCAAACATCTGTCAAATGTTTGCACACAAAGTGTCACCCTCATCCCCTCCTTCACCCACCACCTTGCTCCCCACTCACCTTTTGCCACCACAGCCACTGCCATGTCCTCCTCAGAAGCTCAGCTAGACCTTCTGGAGGTGCTTGCACAGCTGGAGATGCCAGTCCATCCAGGAATCATAGGAAATCTCATGAGATTTCCTGCAATTCCCAGATGTGGGTGACCTCTAAAGCTGTATGTACACCTCCAGGAGGCCTAGTTGAGCCATGAGGGGATGTGATGTTGGCGGAAGAAGCAGCTAGATTTACAGGTAAAGGGGCATGTCTGGGGGGGATGGGAGACTGGGGATGGGCAGATCCAGACTTTGTTGAAACTTCTACAAAGCTTCTGTGAAGGCTGGATACATTTGATTCTTGTGCAAAAGGGAGCCTACAAATGTAAGCCCCTTTTGATTTGCCTGTGGATGTTCAAATTCATATGAATCTACACAAATTGCAATCATATGAATATTTTTCTCTTATCCCTAGTAATACCATCCCACTGAAGTTAAGATCAGGTTCAGAGGGAGGTGTTTGCATTTCAAGTACTTGTGCAATCCCTAATCAGACCACCAGCCTTTGAATTATGGATGGCCCAGCTAGATCACCACCAGCTATGGCAGCAACATCCAACACATGCTAGGATATTGCTGTGATGATTGGTCCACAGTGCCATCTACTCACAGCTTTGGCACCCAGCTGTGGACAGGTTTTTAAATATCCACAGCTATGAAAGATTGCGGCAGCTGGAGGGAGTTCTTGGATGCTCCAGGATGGTCGTAGCAGCACAGTCTGTGCACAGACCTCCCCCAGAGTGTTCAGAACTCCCCCCTTAAGTGTCTGACTTCCGCGTTACTTCCTCTGCTCACTGAAAATGCCCCAGCTGGAAACACTGAACTGGGAAACAAAGTTCTACAATTCAGTGTTCCCCTCAGTTGGAGAGGTGGCCGGTTGCCACTGCTGCTGTGAGGGAGCATGAGAACACCCAAGCTCACTGTAAGGGTAATCTTCATTTAGAACAGGAGTGTCCAACCCATGGCCCACTGTCTACATACAACCCAGGATGACTATGAATGTGGCCCAACACAAAATTGTAAATTTACTTAAACATGAATGGATGTGTGGCCTTTTTTTTGCTCATGAGTTTTGTTAGTGTTTGTGTAATTAATGTGTGGCCCAAGACAACTCTCCTTCTCGCAGTTTGGCCCACAGACACCAAAAAGTTGGAGACTCCTGAGTTAGAGCATAAGTTCTGGTCTTTCCATAAGTTCCATAAGTTCTGGAACCTACCTTCACTGAAATTGGAAATAAATAAAAAAGAGAAGGAACAACCGTAAGAAAGAAATAGTGTTTTGTTATCAATTATTTCTATTGAGTATGAGTATGAATTTTATTTGTATGGTCACAGACCAGAATCAGCAAATGTTAAAAAGTGCAAAAAGTTATCAAAAAGTTATTTAAAATCCCAATGTGTAGATAAAATCCAGTGAAAATCAAGTGAGTCTACATACTTAGAAGATAGTACATAAAACAGGTAAAACGGCCCACTATAACAGACAATAAAACAAACAACATAAAGGATTTAAATACATACGATCAATAATATCTCTGATCAAGGTCACTCAGTTGCAGGGTTTCATTTTCTGAGTTCTCCCTTATTTTTATAGCCATGGCTAGGAATTTTGCAGCAGCTAGGGTCATGTCAGAATTGGTATCACTTAACAATAACTTGATATATTCTAAACTGGATATTTGTATTTTTGAGACATCAGAAATGGGAAGAGGCAATAGCAAGATCATTCCGTGATAATTTGGAAGGATTTCATGCTCAATACAAGTACTAGAACTAGAGGTTAACAAAATGTTCTGAATGTGGAATGTTTTGAGTAGAAAAAGGGTATTTGTGAGCATTCCAATCATAGAACAAAATCCCCTTCAAAGAGAGGATTGTTCTGAGTTGGAACATTGCTTTGTCAGATCCAGTTATGGTGAGGCTTGTGGATAAAACAAACCTCTGCTAATTTTACAGTCAACCTTTATAGAAGTATGAGACAGTCTGCTGGAGTTATGTAGTACACAGGTCTTCCCCATGTTCAAACTGCAGAGCTGTGAATCAGTTTTGCTAAATCTATAGCCTTAACCCTGGGTCAGCAATTATTTAAGCATAAAATTTAAGTGATTTGAAAAAATTAAATGTGCTCAAAATTCATGCTATCTTTTCAGCCCACAACTCTTTAGATACTAATTCCTTTAAAATTCCTCTGGAGGGCACTATTACCATAACTTTGCAATTAACAAAAACAGACGATAACAAAGCTAATGCAAAGTTCTCCTCTTGGCAGCTGTCTTCATCAGCAGAACTCCACAAACACAGGGGCAGTTTTGTAGCCAGGTGGGAATTGTGTGAAGAACAGGACAAGTTCTTGTAAAAAGTGTTGAAGACTTATTATTTTTTTTAAAAAAAATAAGTAAAATAAACCCTTTCAGCTTAAAAATGTGATATTTCATATTCTATCCATTAGGGATGGATGCAAACAAAATTCATATGTTTGTTTTGCCATTAACCATTTAATCGGAAAAAAATTGGTGGTTTGCATTTAACTTTGTACTGGTTTAAAAATAAAAATACATTGAGAAAAGTCTTTTCCATGAGCAAAATTTCAGCAAAACATGGATGAGCAATGAAAATGTGGATTCGCAAGCAAGAGATTGGTTCAGGCCAATCAAATTTTTGATATATGTACAACTGCAAGTTCATTTCAATCTGAATATCTGTGTACATGAACTATTTGATTAGGGGTTGTTGTTTTTTTTTAGCTCCAATTGAATTTTGCACTTCTCTACTTTCTATCCTACTCTCCTCTTTCTGCTACACCTGCCAATTCCTGTCCAGTGATAATTTTATTTCAACCAGTGCTTGTTACTAAAGACAGAGCAGAATGAGAATGGTTGTCTGTACCGTTACTGGGAACTAAACCTAGATTTATAAGGTCTAAAAACATCCCCAACTCCACAGAAGTCCTAGATTGACATAAGGGCTGTTTTTGCACTAGCAATGAAGATATTATGGGTTGCATTAGGAACCCATTATGAATCAAATAGGTACTCAATTGGTATGGATCTGTTAGATAATGTCTAAAGACCTCATTTGTACCTACAAGCACCAGCAAAATCCAGATTGAATGGGGTCTTCAGACTCTTAAACTCGGATTAACAGTGGACCCCTTTAATGGTATCTTCAATCTGTTCTTCTGCCGTGAAGACCAGATCAGAGGCCATGCGTCCACACGCATAGTGTGGCAATGGGGTCCATGGGCAGACTTAGAAACTGCCATTTGCAGTGGGGCAGCTCTGGCTCATCCTTACAACCCACAGCTACATAGGCTGGCACGTCCTTCATAGCTGACTATGAAGCTGAGTACAGGCTTCATAGTGGCTTCCTAGGTAGCCACAAAGCCATCTCTCTGCCAATCACACTGGGCCACCAGCAGAGCTTCCTCAGTGGAGCCTCAGGATGGGTGCTACGGCATCCACATGGTGGCCCAGTTTAGCAGCCATTGCCATTGGGTGCTCGACTATGCATGTGGATATATGGGGTCCTCACCATGATGCAGATCTTCAAGGACCGGATTCAATGAGGACCAGACATCAAAGATGTGGATCTTCTAAATTCGGATTAATGGAAGTATGTGCAGCAACAGCTAAGCAGTCTGATACCTCCCAAAAACAAATTATATTGAACATGAAAAAGTGGTCTGTGAGCATGAAAGTCTGAATTTTCTTCCTGCACTTTCTTTTTGCCTTTGATTCTGGCATTTTGTTCTCTCAATCCTCCCTCTGCCTTCAGTCTAGCTTCTTCACCTTTAAATAACAATCCCACCCTCAGAAAGTCATTCTGCAGCAATAAACATTGATCCCATTGTACTCAGTGCCATAAAGATAACTTCATCTCCAATGCCATCTTGGAAAGAACATTTATCAGATCCGTGGGATACAACACATGCAACTCAAATGCCCTCTGGGTTTCCTCTATGTTGCCTTAGCACATGTGGATGTAGCTAAAGAATCCAAATTGTGTGGTCCTCTCCCTCTGTCTCTCTGCTCTGCTGCTCTGCTGTCTGATATCCCCACTACTATCATTATCACCATGACTCTGGTCAACTTATCTAAAGTTGTAGCACTCTGGTCAACTTATCTAAAATCAGAGTTCCTTCTAATGCTGGAGTTCCATTTGGCAGGACTCTTAAAACCATGGGCATGTTTGCACTTTCAGACCTGGCCTGGTATAACAAGACCATATCAGGTGGTTGGAATTCAGTGTGGTGGCATCCATTAGGACTTACAAGCATTAAACTATGTCCATACCTGGTCAGAAGCACTTGTGAGTGCAAGTAGCCAGCTGGAGCTGTCCAGATCACCAAGGCAATGTCCAAACCAACATCCAGTGCATAGTTGGACATTGGTGTGGGGATCTGACAGCTGAGTGCAACGGCACAATTGCATTCACACAGCCATGCTCACTCGCTGTGCTGCATCAGGGAGAGAGTCTGGAGGTTGCTGTCCAGAAGCAATCTTTACTTTACTTTACTTTACTCTGAGATTTATACCCTGCCCACCCCACGAATGGGCTCTGGGCGGCTTACAATATAGACATATAAAATGCCGATAGTACAATACAGGCAAAATTATGCATCAAATACAAAACATCAATCAAAATAATCTTTAAAACCATAATAAAACCCAGATCCCCCCATAACAGACCAATTCCCAACCACAGAGCAGTATCATAGAAAAATATGACCGGGAAATAGAGATCTCATGACCAACCTAAGGCTGATCTTCTACTAGCCAAAAGCCAGACGAAACAGCTCTGCCTTGCACGCCTTTCGGAACCTAGGCAGTTCTTGGATGGCTCGAGTGCTCGCAGACAGGGAGTTCCACCAGGAAGGGGCAAGACACGAGAAAGCCCTGTTTCTAGTGACAGACAGGCGGATCTCGGTGACTCTAGGGACCTGTAACTGACTTTGGTCTGATGATGACCGTAATGTTCTCCTGGGTATATAGAGGACCAGACGGTCCCGCAGGTACGAAGGCCCCAGCCCACGTAAGGCTTTAAATGTCACAACCAACACCTTAAACCGGATTCGGTACTCAATAGGCAGCCAATGTAATTCCCGTAAAACAGGCGTGATGTGGGCCCCACGAGGAGTGCCTGTTAACAAGCGGGCTGCTGCATGTTGGACCAGTTTCAACTTTCGGATCAGGCCCAGGGGAAGACCGGCATAAAGGGAATTACAATAATCTAGCCTAGAAATGACTGTCGCGTGTATCACGGTGGCTAAATCAAAATGGGAGAGGTAAGGGGCCAGCTGCCGAGCTTGCCTTAGATAGAAAAATGCCATCTGGGCTGAGCGTGCCACCTGGGTCTCCATAGAAAGATTAGAGTCCAGATGGACCCCTAAACTCTTGACGACAGGGAGTGTTGATAGAAGGCTTCCTTCAAAAGGAGGCAGCTGTAAATTACTAGGTTCAACCCCACGACCCAGCCAAAGCACCTCTGTCTTTGATGGATTTAGTTTCAACCTACTGCCTCTTAACCAGTTTGCAATGGCTTCTAGGCAGTGGGAGAGGGAATCTGGGGCAGGGGCCGACCGACCCTCCATCAGCAGAAGGAGCTGCGTGTCATCAGCGTACTGGTGGCAGATCAGACCATAGTTCCGAATCAACTGAGCCAGGGGGCGCATAAAGATGTTAGAGTATTGGGGAAAGAAGTGCACCCTGGGGGACACCACATTGAAGGGGAGATCTCTGGGAACTCTGACCCCCAAAGGCTACTCGTTGCCCCCGGCCCTGGAGGAATGATGAAAACCAGGCAAGAACTGTCCCCTGAATTCCAGCCTCTATGAGGCGATGGACCAGAATATCATGGTCTACAACATCAAAGGCTGCTGTTAAATCTAGCAGTATCAGCAGCGCTGAACCGCCTCGATCAATTTGCCTCCGGATATCATCCGTGAGAGCCAGAAGAACCGATTCAGTCCCATGACCCGGCCTAAAGCCAGATTGAAAAGGGTCCAAGACCGCAGCTGCATCTAAAAATAGTTGTAGTTGTTCCGCCACCGCTCTCTCAATTATTTTCCCCAGGAATGGGAGGTTAGATACTGGGCGATAATTGGACAGATCATCAGGGTCCAGACCAGGTCTTTTTAGTAGGGGGCGGACCACCGCTTCCTTTAAAATATCTGGGAACACTCCTTGTTCCAAGGAGGAATTAATGATCTCGCGGAGATGGGCACCCAATGTCTCACCGCTAGCCTTGATCAACCATGAAGGACATGGGTCAAGTGAACAGGTGGTGGGTCTTACCTTTATGAGCACCTTCTCTACTTCTGCTAGATCAAGTAAGTGGAAGCAATCCCACACCGGGCCTATCGACGATTTATGAGCCCCCAGCTCCGTTGCTGTATCAGCTGTGGGGGGGAGGTCAAGGCGAAGCTTAGAGATTTTATCCATGAAAAAAGTCGCAAAGGCCTCACAGCCAATTCCCGACTTTGATAAATTTTGATTTCCCGGAAGAATGGTCAAGTGCCTAATTGTTTTAAATAACTGCGCCGGGCGTGACTTTGCGGAAGCGATCTCCGCAGAGAGATAGTCTCTTTTTGCGTTCTTAGTCGCCATCTCATAAGCTTTTTTTAGTCTACGATATGACATTCTCGATGTCACATCCTGAGTTCGCCTCCAAGCTCTCTCAAGGTGCCTCAGGCGCCGTTTGAGGGTTCGCAGCTCCATGGTAAACCATGGGGAGAGCCTTTTATGGGGCCGGAGGAGTCGTTTAGGGGCAATCTTGTCAATAGCTGTAGAGAGTCTAGAATTCCAGCCCTCAACCAGCTCATCTATAGAACCATCAATAGGAACCGAAACCTGCAAGGCATTCTGAAGGTTAATCGGGTCCATACAGCCCCGTGGACGAACCAAAATTGGTCTGGGTGGTGACTTGGGGGGTGCAGCAAGCTGAAAACGAGCTTTCAGAACACGATGGTCAGACCATGGAACAGGTTCAAGGTCAGTTAAGACCACATCAATGCCAGACCAGAAGACAAGATCTAAAGTATGGCCTGCAGCGTGTGTTGGACCAGTCCTAAGTAAAGAAAGGCCTAATGCTGCCATGGTCGAAACCAACTCCGTAGCTCGGGAGGAGGCGGCGTCGACCTGGACATTGAAATCCCCCAGCACAATAAGGTTGGGGAATCTCAGTGCCCAGTCAGACACCACCTCCAGGAGCCGCGGAAGGCTGTCCGCCGGTGCATTTGGCTGCCGGTATACCAGCAGAACAGCCAGTTTCACCAAAGAACCCAGAACCAGGCCCACACATTCTATACCAGCGATTACTGGGGCTGGTATGGTTCTAGGAGAAAAAACTTCCCGAGCCAGAATTGCCACCCTACCCCCTCGAGCTCCGTCTCTGGTCTTCTGGTGGACTGAGAAATCAGGGGGGGTCATTTGGGAGAGGGCTACAGTATCCCCTTCTTTGACCCAGGTTTCAGTCAAGCAGGCTAGGTCTGCCCGACAATTACAAACTAAATCATGCAATATTGCAGTCTTGTTGTTTACAGATCTAACATTGCATAATAACAAGTTAGAAGAGGGATTGGGGATTCCGCTGCCGTCATGTTGCTGTATGGGGCGAAGATTTGAAAGGCAGCACGTATGCATAGGTCTCACCGGATATTTTTTAAAGGGTCCCCTACTAATTCCATATCTACCTATGCCCAGGAGAGTTGGAATCCCCGATAGCGTATCATTAAAGGGGTGGGCTTCCTGTCCCTCATGTGGTGGCATGGTGGGTATAGAAGATAAGAAGTAACAAAGAAAGTAACAAAGGAAGAGGCGCTGCTGGGCTATTGGGGTGAGGAGGCGTCTCCAAGTCTCTCCCGTCCTTAGAGAAGGAGGTAACACTTCTAAATACTGGGATGGAATCAATGTTGGAATGGAGCAGAGGCACCCCTCTCCCCCACAAAAACGTGAAACACAGAAAGCACACTCTTCTCCGGTCCTCCTGCGATTTTCTCTGCAGGCAGGCAGGAAGACAGGCAAGAAAGTCCAGGAAAGTCCAGGAAAGTCCAGGACACCAAGTACTTCTCACCTTCTTCCCAAAGTCCCAAACGCTAAAGTCTTGTTTAAGCGCCTCACACCTGTTTCCAATAGTTCACTCAGGGCCAGCAAGGAAGAAGGAACCAGAGCAACAGGTGGTATCTAAGTGCCTCCCATCAACATCTCGCAGATTAACTCTTGCAAGCCGGGTAGCTTAGGTTCAGCACATAACGATTGGTCCGGAATCCTCTCATCCACTAGACTCAAACAGCAAGCCGCCGCAACTGGTCAGTGTGTAGATTGCTTTTAGCAGTCCATTGCTTGATTGCTCCTGAGAGGGCAGTGGTAGCTTCAGGTGAGTTGCCATAGCCCCTAGATGTAGACAGAGCAATCCAGCAAGTGACCTGGATCACTCCATCATCAAAGTGCAAACAGTCCCTAAATGCAGGTTGACTGTACTAGCAAAAGAGGAAGAAGTTTGATAAACCAACTGGATCCAGACTTCCCCTATGGGGCATTTCTTACGCACACCACCACACACTCCAGAGGGGGCATCACTTTTCAACAATTGCTTGCTTCCTCTGAAGTAGCCCAACTGAGCTTCATATGGGGAGGAGTGAAGCAGCAATGAAAAAAGAACTGTGTTTACCCACTATGAATTGGGAGCAGGTGTATAACAGATTGGCAGCCTGTTCACTACTCAGAAAGGGATGCTCTTCCAATTACCAGTTGTCTGCATCAGAGGAAACAGGTAATCTTAAAAAGGCAACACTTCCATCAGTCCCAAATGTTGGGCAGTAAGTTCAACCAATTCTAGTAATGAAATCAAGATGTTACCCGGTGATGTGTAACCCTACCTAGGCTTTCTGTCCACAGTTTATAACCTTTTCTACTTGTTCCTCTGTGTTGTGGCTTGCAGGACATTTTATTATGGGAGGGAAGGAGGAGAAGGATAGAATTGCCTATGCTTTTTGAATTGTTATCAGGAGAAAAACAAAGAAGCAGGAAGAGGGAAGAAAACATCACAGAGTATATTCTGGATATAGCAACCTTGGCAATGTCCTTTTTACGCTCTCCCCAGGCAGCTTCTGGTTGTGCAGCCTGTGTTTGAACAGGAGCTTACCCATGGGCCAGGCTAGCTTGGCAGGAGGTCAAGACTTCACAAGGTTGAACAATTTCTGCGATGCATGAAGCAGGCCTGTGAGCCGCTGTCCTTTCACCTGTCCTTTCAAGTTGAAGCTGAGACTGTCACAGATAACTGGCATGAAAATCCCACTCTCTATTAACCCTTGATACCTCAAGGATTTCAAGTCTCCTCCGGACATTTTTCAATTGGAAGGAAAATTGAGAATTAAACAGAGTACAAAGTAAAAGGATGCCGCTTCAGCTGTTGCAATGCAACGTGTGCTCAGAATCATTGAAACATAGGCGGGATCTGCACGGTGCCTTTATGCTGCGTTGAATACACCATGAGAGTGCAATGTCTACATGACCCCGTCCCTCACTGTGTATTCATGTGCCAGAAAAGGATGCTGCACTCTTTCCCTCCCAAGCAAGAACAAACACTGGGCCTTTCTACACTTAGGATCCCACATGTTCGACTTCAGGACCTCTTCAGTCTGCACGTTATTTCAGAACTGTGTAGGGATGTGCACAAATGTAGGTGTGTGTGTTTTTTAAAGTTGATTTGCATTGACTCAAATGCAAAAAAAAAATTCACATCAGTTCAAATGTCAGTCTTCGAATGTGCCAACATTCAATTCAAATATGAGTATCCGAAGTTGGTGAAATTTGTATGGATTTTGAATGGTACAAATATTCATGCACATTCCTAGATCTGTGGATCCCTGCTCACTACTAGTACACTCTGCATGCACAGGACAGATCATAATCCAAATCAAGAGAACTTGAGGTCTACTAGTAGATCAGACCAGCCTAATCTGGAACATGGAGGCATGCAGAAGTGGTTATTGACCACCAGGGGTCTCATTTCAACAGTGCACCAAAACGCATCACTGAAATTGGTCCTTTGGTGGCTTGTGCAAACTTCAGGTCTGGTGTGGGGGCTGGTCTGGACCAGTGCTGTTGTGACCATGTCATGCCATATTGTTTTTTTGATATGTTGGATTTTAAAGGTTGCTACCCGCCCTGAGACCTTCGGGTATAGGGCGGGATAGAAATATAAATAATAAACAAATAAATACATGAAATATTCAAGATCAGGATAGAGAGGTCCACTGTTATAGTACTTCATCAGCTCAGCTGCTGAAGAACTCTCAGAGTACTTGAAACTGCATTTCTCTTGGTGGCATTCCAGTAATCAAGCACAGGGAATGCAAGGTACTCAATGGTGGTAACATGGACTGTTTTAGACATGAGCATTTATTTAACTGGATTTTAAGGTTGATAGGATCAGATTGTGCCACAAAATGGTTTTTAACAAAATGTGTTATAGACTTTTGTTCCTGGTTAAAACAAACCTCTTCACAGAAACCTTTGACAGTTAGCTTCCCTTGAGCATTGTTCTACCAGGGATTGGGTGAAAGGTGGGACATACATACATACATACATACATACATACATACATACATACATACATACATACATACATACATACACACATACACACACCCATACACCCATACACCCATACACACACACACACACACACACACATACATACATACATACATACATACATACATACATACATACATACATACATACATACATACATACATACAGTACATATAGGGATGTGTACAAATGTTTTTTCATATTCAATTCACATCAAATTGAATACAAGAAAATTTGTTGTCATTCAAATAGATCCCCTTCAAATGTGGTAAGATTCATAGGGTGTTTTTCTACCGCGCTCCTTTAATCCGGATCTAAGAAGATCCAGATCTAAGGAATGGGTACATTCCTTAACCTGGATCTAGTAGATCCGGATTAAGGGAAGCAACCAATGTGTTTCATGGGAGGTGTAGCACCCAATAGCAATGGTTGCTAATATCTCTGCTGTGGAAACACCTTTGTACCCATCTGCGAAATCCAGATCATTCCCCAAGGGGTCTGCCCATCACCCCAGGTGTTTCTGGGGACGGGGGGGGGGTGCAATCTCCGAAGTCACTTCAAAGAGATCAGCACAGACTTCAAAGCCACTCCAGAATCATTTCAGAATGTCTCCAAAGTCAGTGCAAAACAACCCTGGAGCACCCGCAATGTCAGCAGAAAATAGCTCTGGAGTGCCTCTGAAGTCTACACTAATCTTTGGAGAGACCGGAAATGGGACTCCGGAGGCTTTGCCGATCTCTTTGGAGGGATTTTGGAGGGAAGGCCGCGCTGTCTGCGCTAATAGCGAATGGATAGTGCAGAGCAGCTCTGGAGCGTCTCCGATGTCTCTGCCAATCTCTTCAAAGTGACTTCATGGGTACATCCCCTCCCCCTAGCCTCTTCTAGACCCCATTGCCAAACTAATGTTGAAACAGACTCCCTTTAATCTGGATTTTCTGGCTGAAGACCCCATTTTAGACCCCATTAATGGGGTCTACAGAAAATCTGGATTAAAGGCCGAGATGTACCCATATGATCCAGATTTCCTGAGCCACAGTGGAAAGAAATGTGTCCCTAATGGGTGCCGTGGTGGAAATGGGATCATTCGGCTCTCACCCAAATGGGTGCTAAAATGGGTACTAAGTGACCGTAACTAAGTGACAGAAGGTTCGCTAACCTTATAGCGAACCTTCTGTCCTGTCCAGATACTGCCATCCACTTAAGGCATTCAGTCTGATCCAAACATTTTGAATGGATATACTACATCTCCTCCTCCTTAAAAATGGGTGAAGGAATTGCACTTGGTTCCCTGTCGTCAAACAGATAATGATGTTGGAAATGCACCCGCCACATTTCATTGGGATATCTCCATACTCAAGAGAAATATTGCACCCGAGAGTATTTTTGTAGCTTCCCTATGGAGTGGCATATCCTGTGGAGTGCTGCTCTCCTTCAGCTCAGTTATTTTGAATTTATAGGAGTGATTTCCTTATCAGAGGCATAATGTCAAGAAATATTTACCGTTGGCAAAATAAAATCTCTGCATTTTAAAGCACATTATTCATACCACTAGTAATGCGACTGGAGTGTGTGTCTGTGTGTCTGTGTGTGAGAGAGAGAGTCTGAGTGTGTGTGTGAAAGAGAAAGAGAAAACCATTGTATTTATTTATTCATTCATTTATCTATCCATCCATCTAACTATTTATTTTAAAGATATGGCTGTAGTCATTTAACCTGAGGCAAGGATATTTTGACAGATTATGAGAACAGCTTAGCAAAATGAAGCTGTTGTGTTCATATTTACCAAAGTTCCAAACCACACAAATTTCCATTGTGTCTCTCTGGAAAGAGTCACATCTCTGAATCCTTGACCCATTTAGAGCTAAAGTGGTGGATTTGAAGGGCCACATTTATTCTCAGGGAATAGTTCTCTAAGACAGCGAACATGGATACATAGGTCAAAAGGTTACTCCCCTTTGCAAGTGATTGTGGGAGATCCAGGTAACTGCAGGTGGCCAGGTGGCCTGCTTTAGAGAGCACAGTCCTCTCTATCAAAAACTCTTTGTTAAGTGCTTTCTGTTTAGGTAAGAAGATCTTGGCATTCCTAGCTGTATTCACATCCTTGACATCACACATATGCAAAACTAGATTTCACTCTCCCCTTCAGTGGGACCTACTGTGAAACTTCAATCTGTGAAGAGGTTGAGCTCTAAAGGAAAGAGGCATGAACCTAATATGCACAAATCAAGCAATTAAAACCCACTGCAAACTTAGGGTTAGGGGAACTTAGAGAAGGGGCGCAGCCATGAGCAGCCATGTGCAGAACAGCACTGGCTTCTCCCTTTTTGCATTTGAAGCTAGGAGTGGGTAGAGGGAGATAATGCTTTGTGGAGATCCAATTCTATGGGGGGAAACGTGGTAGGAAGCAGAGGCAATGAAGGGGGCAGCAATCCAACCTCATATTTTTTCTATGGTTTTTGCAATGGGAAGTGATACCAGTTTTTGATAGTTGAGTCCTAAGCCATGTAGGTATTTATTTATGCAGTAAAATACCCACATTTGTGACTTCTTGATGCTACAAGAAGATACTCAAAGCATTCTGGGAAGAAGTCAGGAAAACAAAGACATGATAGTGGTGGTAGTTCATAACTAATATCTGAAGAAGTGGATTAGAAAAGGCTTGGGTGAAAGATGGTACATGCATGCATGCATGCATGCATGCATGCATGCATGCATACATACATACATACATACATACATTATGAACAAATATTCAAAATATTTGTTATTCATACCAATTTGGATGAATTTGGACATTTGTATGCAAATCATATGTCCAGACATTCGTAATTTAGTATTCATATGAATATTTCAAGTTATTTGTACAAATAGTCTGTACACATCTTGTGTGTATCCATATGCATCTGTATGGATATGTACAGGATGAAAATGAGATGCATACAGTATGCATATGGGATACATACAGTATGCATACGGATGCATACGAAATTAGTATCATTGGATACGTATTGAATATTCAAACAAGTAGATACAAATGTATTCATATCAGTTCAAACGTGCAGAGATTCATTTTTCTTTATTTGTATGAATTCAGATTTTTCAATACTCAATTCGTTATTAATCAAATGTTGAAAATTGCATTCGCTCACACCCTTAACATACATACATACAGACTTCCTCTTGACAGTCCTCTTCAGCCTTATAGAAGACCTTCTGTCCTGTGCAGATATTGCTGTTCACTTAAGGCAAAAGCAAGCCTGCAGAATTTACTCCTGATTTCCAGGCCTTAAAAACAAAACAAAACAGAACAAAATAAATAAATAAAGCTTTCTTCCCCAGGCAATTCCTAACTGGATACATAAGTATTCCCAGTGGTAAAGTATTCTCCTTTTCCATTCTCTTTTATTGACTTGGAGCCTTTGTTTCTTCATTTTTTAAATGTTTTTTGTTCTTTTTTAATACTCCATCTCTCTCATTGATCACTTGGTTTCTCTGCCTCATTTGTTCTTATTCTTTACACATTCTGTACACCTCTTCCCGATTCCACTCTATTTCATTTCCAGAATGTCATCATTTCAAAAGATCACAGGGCTGACCTGATGGTATAGGAGAACTAGCAGACTGCCTTAGGCCTCAATCCCTAACAGGTACCAAATTAGACAGAAACTATTTCCCCCTTTTTTGTTGAGCATATCAGAGGCCTTTTTGCACTTGGGTTGGTGGTGCATGATTATGGAACTTCTGGGGAAGGGCATCTGCACTTGGAGGAGGCTGCTACAGCCTCCAAGCGCTGCCTGCCTTCCCAGAAGTTCCCTAATCATACACTACCTGTGAACCACAAAATTAATTGTACTCCACATGTCCCCCAACCTTCACTAATCACTTAACTGTTGCGTCCAGCCAGGGAGCATTCACACCTCTGCTGAATGAGGAGCCTTCCTGCCCTCCTGACACAACTGCAACTGTGCAGAGCATCATCATCATCATGGTGACAGCACTGATGCATGTGCAGTCACTCAGGGTGATGCAGCTAAAATGTTGGTTCCCTGAAGAGAATTGGTCCCACCATCGAATCAAAGTATTTGATGGCAGGGGACGGGAGGAAGCTAATGCCCAACTCCGCTACAGTTGACTAGTGCTCCAAAGCTTATAGAAGACCTTCTGTCCTTTCCTGATGATTGTTAGCAGGTACTAGAAACATAGCTAATAGCTGATAACAATAATCAGAAAGATACATATAAGCAAAAAGGCTTTGAAGCAAAAAGCAGCTCACCTCCGATTGCGCTGTGCTCCTTCACTGATCTCCTTGAGTGCACAGTTCCCGGTAACATTGAAAGGGAGGATGGGAAAAGGTGAAAGTAAGTGGCTGCTTTGATGAATGGCAGGGTTTAGAAAATGTTTTTAAAACTGCCCATTTTTAACTTAAGCTCTCTGGCTTCAGCTCAAGTGAGTGAGTGAAGGGGAAAGTTTGGCTGCTTTGAATGGAGGCAGGGTTTGCACTGAGGGTGGGAGGACTTAAAAGTCCTGTTCTCTGTGCAGGGGCGGTGGGAGCGACTAAATTCAGATTTTCTCTTGTGAGTGGGAACGGCTGTATTCTGATTAATCTTCAGGCACTCTATTTGGGTTTAAAATAGTCCACATAGGACTAAAACGAGACTAAAAAAAGTCAAGTGGAAACGCACCCCTGATTGATTGATTTCATTTTTACCCCACACTTCATCTTAAGGACTCATACTGTGTTTCAGCAGTCCAAACACAAAAAAACTTTTAAAATGAATAAAAACAGTGCAGAATCTAAACAAGGAGGAAAACTGCTTCTTCGGGTTTCAATAATTATGGAAGACTGATTTACCGAGAGCATTTTAGTATTGATGTTTACAAACCTAAGTAGGTAAATAAATACATACCTGGCTATGTTGCTAGCCTGTCTCCTCAGAAGCAGCATTTCCTGAGAAAATAGACTGTGGTGGTAGAATCATTTCAAGCACAGCATCACATCACAAGGGATTCTGGGAAGGAGCAGCACCATTCTTCAAGCAGAGATGTATTGACAGCCAAGAAGAGGGAGTACACAAAACTCAATGGTTCTATATAGGCACACATTGTTGAAGTGAAGTATCAAATACTAAAGCTGGTAAATCCAATTGTTGATGAGCAAGACTGGAATGAGTTCACAGGCACAAGTATCTACAGAAACAAGTTCAACCCAGTGAGGTCCCCCTTCCATATTAAAGACATCTGAGAGGTCTTGTCAGCAAAAGTGGGTCAAGGTGCACCTGAAAGGGGTCAAATTTGCTTCCCTCACGGAATTCAGAAGAAATACATCTTTAAAGAGGAATAAAAGAGTATAATGGCGCTCCTTCGGCCTGAGCAATAATCTTAAGAAGAATTAATTTGAGCCCTCAGGAAGTCAATCCAGAATAAAGCCAAGACTTCAGAAATCTAGACATAATATTATTCAGAATTCATCCTTTCAGCTTCTTGCAATGAAAATGCATTTTCCCCCAACTCTTCCTTCAGTTATTCTCTCATGTCACTCAAAGTGTGGGCATGAATGTATAAGCCTAGCCAGAGCTCATCCCAATTACTTCAACAGAAAGAAATTGGACGTAAATTAAACTCAAAGGATATTTTGACATGATGGCCTAAAAAAATAGCGATATAAATCCAGCAACTCCTAAAAAATAGACATATAAATCTAGGTGGAGCTTCATGTATCTGGAAGTTTGTAGTACTGACATTTAGATAGGTGACATTCTATCCAGTTGAGTGTTCCAGTTAGCAGTGTGAAAATGATATCATTGAATTCTCTGAACTGATCATAGAAGATGAAATTAGGTACAGAGGGACAGACGTTTCACTGAATATTCTAGCCAATCGCTCTTTAGCAGGGGGAAACTGAAAATATAAAATTCTCACAATTTTGCTGAGCTTTTGCTGGAACAGGAATTTAAAAATATGTTTCTTAAAATTGGAATATCTCTTTTCCCTCATATAGCCTGCCCACATATGAGGCCTTTTCACATTAGGCCTTTTGGAATGTGTGGAGGACACATTGGGATGGAGCATTCGCTCCTCTGGGCTGGTGGTTCTGTCCAGAACTGCTCCAGTCAGTCCCAGAAAGCCCTCAACGTGTTCTGGGTGTAGAGCACTTAAGTGTGCTCTACACCCGGCCCAGCGCATTCCGGCCCATCCCTGGCCGTTCTGCAGCTGTTCACAGAGGGAAGCATTTGCATGCTTCCCTCTCTGACAACTGCAGGCCCCGCCCCCCACTGCCAATACTGGGATGAAATTGGCCCGACAGCTGGCAGGCCCACACAAGTAGCTCACCTTGCCAGGCCCGGGGTACAATCTGCCATTGTCAGCACTGGTGCGCACACTCTGGTAGACAGGACCCATGCTGACTGTGTGGGTCCCATCTACCGGGAGAGAGCGCGCCTGCACTGACCGTGGCAGATTGCACCCTGGGCCCAGCAAGGTGAGGCATCGTGCACATGGGGGGGGAGGATGGCTCTCTCCTGCCTGCTGCAGTCCCATCGTGACTGCCGCAGTTGGGGGGCACCCATTTGGCCTCCCCTCACCCCTTTCCAGGGCAGGGAGAGGTTGGACTGCAGCTGTCTTTGGATCAGGCGATGTGGTGCTCCGGCGGTATACCGGGCCCACCCAAAGCGCTGACAGAGTGGGCCTGGTATACCACCAGAGCACCACATCACCCAGCTCATTGGAGACAATCTTCAGCCTCTGCAGGGCTCAGTCACTTAGATCTAGGCAGCTGAGCCCAGCAGACACCCCCAAGACACCCCCTCCCCAGGGACGGGCCTACCCAGGACATGCACACGCACGCAGCACCTACCTCATGGCTGTCTTAACTAGGACCACAGGGCAACCAGACTCTAGTTCAGTAACAGAGAGTGGCTGTGCACTGAAGTCCTATTAAGGTGCCTTTACCGAATAATAGAGATGTGGTGACAGCATGTAGCACAAGATTTCTCATCCCATCTCCAGTCCACCTCTAACTTGCTTTGAATGTGCATTTCTGTCTTTTGATGTGCATTAGAGGTAGGATGAGCACACTAGGCACATGGATGCATAGCAGTACTGCATAGCAGGATGCATTGAGGTGCTTTTTTCTACTATGTGAGAACACATAGTAGTTCTCACATAGTGAGATACCAAGGAGCCTAAGCATCGGGTACTAAGGACATTTCTGTGTAGGGGGTTCTCAAAGACAACTGGTGAGCCAGTTTGGTCTAGTGGTTAGCACTCCTCTGTGAAGCCAACTGGGTGACCTTGGGCTAGTCACAGCTCTCTTCAGAACTCTCACAGCCCTACCTACCTCACAGGGTGTCTATTGTGGGGAGAAGGATAGAAAGCTTTGTCAGCCGCTTTGAGTCCCCTTAAATGGCTGAGAAAAGCAGGATAGAAAAGCCAACTCTTCTTCTTCTTCTTCTTCTTCTTCTTCTTCTTCTTCTTCTACTACTACTACTACTACTACTACTACTACTATACTTTATTTCCTGTCCAAAGGCCATGAAGCAAAAACATGAGGAGTTTCTGAGTTGAAGCATTTCACAAGAGGAGTCTTTCTAGGTTTGCTGGCAATCAAGAGTCCCTAAGGAGCAAGACTGCTCTACAATCCAAAACCGGGCTAGCTGAGATGAAACAAAATTTGTCACATATCTTTTCAGAAGGTGTGGGAGGAAGCAAATCAAATCAAATAGCATTTACAACTACATGTAGTAACTTGAATTTAAAACAAGATATGTATTATTCAGCTCATTCTAAGTATGGCACAGTAAATTTTTCATGAAGGTTAACGAAAAAAACTGACAGCAGCATCATTTAGGTTGAGTGGGTTTGATGATGCATTTGCAAGTGAGGGATTAAACAGAAGTTTCTCCTTTTTTTAATAATATGACAAGACTCGGAAAACATCACATTTGGCAAAAAATACTTTATTGGTTTATGGATTACTGCTTTCTTTCTAACCCTCCTTCTTCTTCCTCTTCCTCTTCTTCTTCAAAATACACTTCCTTTTGCAAATTAATAAAATTCATGTAGCTGTCAGGTTGGATTTGATTCCTATTTTGCTTCGCCTTAACAACATTATCCCCGTCAACCACAGTTATTAAAACACACCATGGGAGGGAGATAAAAATAAGAATTTACCCCTGAATCTGCTAAATGTAGTGACTAAGAAGAAGGGAGACACCCCAGATATTTGGGATGCTTGAACAGTTGCAGTAAGATCACATGCTATCACTATTCTTTGAGTCTTATCTGTTTTTAATAATGAGAGAGTTCAACAAAATTGAGTTTTGATTGGATTTCTTGGAAATTGATGATGAAGAAGATGATTCTACAGATCAGTTTCTCTGTCATAGGTAGGGGTGTGCATGAATGAAATTTTTGGGATTCAATTAGAATCAAATATCCAAAAATTTGAATGGATCCAAATGTTTAAAATTCAAATGTATTCACATTTGATTCAATTCAAATACATTCAAATCTATTCATGTGAATTTTTGACTGGTATTTGCAAATATGAATGTCGACAACATTTGTATGAGCCCATACGAATCCGTATGCATTTGTACACATCTGTACACATCCATACACATCCCGTATTTATCCTGTATATATCCCGTTTTGGTCCTGTACGGATCTGTAGAAATGCATACAGCTGCAGGACAGATGCATATGGGCAAGTACACATCGTGAAAGTATCTGTACACATACAAATGTCTGAATAATCCATGCAAATGATTCAAAAATTCAAAATTCATCCAAATGTTTACATTTGAATTTATAGACATTCAATTCAAATTCGAATGTTCAAATTCAAACAAATTCCTTGAATTTTGAATGTTTCAAATATTTGTACACATCCCTACTCATAGGCTGTTTTACTTCTGTGATCTGAGCTAATTGAAGGCCTAGGAATCATGGAAGAGTCATCTTAGCATATAGGTCTGCTAATTTTTATTACTATTATTTTCAGATAGTATATCACAGCTATGTTGGCTGGTTTTCCTCTTCGTGATTTGAATTTGACCCAAGGCCTGTGTCAGAATAGCTCACTAGCCTCTTCCAGGCCTTTGGCAAGTGATTCACACAGACGCATGGATGCACAGACCTTCAGTTTATTGAACAAATATTGAAAGACAGGAATGTGCGTATGTTGGTCCCTTAAGGAGGGTCTTTATCAGTTAGCAAGGCCAAGCCTGTGAAAGTCTAAACATCGTAGGATAGATAGCTCTCAGAGCCTGTGAATTATAAGAGTATGTATGAGTTGCCCAGTAATGCTGATATTTGTAGTAATTTTAATAGTTATAATTTATCATTATCAACAATATTACCATACAGTCTAGTAGATGCTAATGATTTAGGGAAGTGCACAAATGTGTTTTTTGGCATTGGATTCGTACCAAATCTAATGTTCAAAAATTTGTATTTGAACAAATAGACTCTTTTGAATGTGGTAAAATTGTATTTGATATGAATGTATTTGTACAAATTTGTACGAATATCCACTATGAACTAATACGTATTGGATATGAACCAATACATATCAGATACGGATGAATACTTCAATGCTTATTCAAGATATGTATCCAATACAAATCCTGTAAGAAATCTGCTCTGAAAGCGTCAAATCTGACCTGAATCCACTTTTAATACGAATGTCCAAACTATTCGTACAAATGTCAATGTACGGATATCATAACATTTGATTTGTGTACATATGTCCAAAGTTGTACGAATTCGTAGGAATAATGAATGTTAAAAACATTTGTGCACATCCCTGTTATGATTATTTTGGCATTCTGAGAGGCAGATCCTTCCCAAGAACCTAGACTCTGGTCTCCCCATCAATGACCTTCTCTGGGAGAAAGACAGTGGGAGGGCATCCCTGTTGGTCCTCTGGAATATCTCTGCTAGGCGTGTGCATGGATGCAATTTTTGGGATTCAATTCAATTCAAATCGAATATCCAAAAATTTGATTCAATACAAATCTTTAAAATTCAAATTTGATTCAAATTAAGCAAATTCTATTTGTTCTAATTTTGGGTTTTAATTTGCACTTACAAACGTCAACAACATTCATATGTGCCTGTACACATCGTTATGCATCCCACGCATCCGTACACATTTGTATGCTTCCCGTAATTATCCCATATAAAACCTGTTCTCGTCCTGTAAAGATCCTTATAAATGATACACATTGTGTATTAACCTGTACACATACAAATGTCCAAATAATTCGAACAAATAAGTTCAAAAATTCAAAATCCATTCAAATGTTTAAATTCAAATTTGATTCTAATTCAGATGTTGAAATTTGGACAAATTCAATCGAATTTTGAATGTCTTTGAATATCTGTGCACATCCCTACTGTCTGCAGCTTTTGATACCCTATCACGGTATCCTTCTGGAAAAGCTACGGAGTTTGGGAGCAGGAGCCATATGCATTATATGGAGGTCGTCTTCGACACATCAATGACAATTGGAGTTCAGGTGGAGGAGTTGGCCAAGAGGGCTTACTTCCAGCTACAGATGCTTTGCCAGCTAAGGCCCTTTCTGGATGATCTGATCACAGTAATCCAGGCTCTTGTAACTTCCAGATATTAATCCTGCCAATGTCATATTGTATTATCATATGTGGCTGGCCAATGGGAAGCCGTGGTTTATTCAATGATGGCCCATAATTTGGAACTTTGATTGGGGAAAAAGCTGAGACCATGTTAATAGAATACTAAACTTTGGCTCTTTCCACACTGGTGGCTGAAAAATGGATCTTTTCAGATTCGTTTTCCAGTGATCCAGTCTTTTAGAGGTTCTGTCCCAAATAGGGACAGATCCTTGAAGCCCCGTGCATCCATACAAACACGAGGTGCTGGTCGCAAGGCCGGATTTGGGAGCCGGATTGGGTTGTGTGCTGTGCAGATGCATCAGCACCCATCCCAATCCGGCCTCTGAAGGCCCTACCCCCAGCCTCACCCATTGGCTCCATTGGAGCCAGGATGGGGAGGCTGCCATCTGGCTTCCCCAGGGTCCCCCTCACCTGAGAAGCTGCCTACACCCCTACCCCACCTCGGGTCATGCATGTGCGATCGCGTGTTTACCTGGCAGTGGCTGGGCCAATTCTGGAAGTGGGAGACCTGGTGTGCCACAGTGCACACATGCATATGGACACCGGCTTCCCATTGGCCAGCCATTATCAGGAGGGTGGCTGGCCAATGGGAAGCCATGGCGCATGCACACACAGGGCATGTGGGGCTCCTGTCGGCAGAGTTGGCCCGGCCACCGCCAGGTAAGCACATGATCATGCACTCGTGACCTGGGGGTAGGGTGGGGGGTGTAGGCAGTGGGGTCCCCTGGCCCAAGAAGGTGTGATTGCAACTTCTTGGGTGAGGGGGACCCCAGGGAAGCCAGCTGGTAGCCTCCCCATCCTTGCTCCACTGGAGCCAATGGGTGAGGCTGGGGGTAGGTCCCAGCTGTCAAAGAGGGAGAGCATGCGTCAGGAATCCAGCTCTTACCTGGATGTTCATATTGGCTATTCGCATGAATTTGTATGAATACATTTGTATTTACCACATTTACCACATTTGAAAGCATCTATTTGTACACATATGAATTTTCAAACATTCAATTTGTTACGAATCAAATGTCAAAAAACACACTTGTGCACATCCCTATAAAATACAGTGGAAATCCAAATTGCAGGAGGAAGGGAGGGAGGGAGGGAGGAAGGAAGGAAGGAAGATGGCCCACAAATCAAGCACCTAGACTAAGAAATCAACTAATTTTTTAGTTTAAAAACTCTTACAATTCCTGAATGTAGGTCTTGAAAAGAATAACAACTTTCCTAAAACAGAATATTAGAATTAATGAGTGCACCCAAGAATAGTTCCGGATCTTATAAAGTGAAGTATGGTCACCCTCTTTGCTTCTCAAGATCAGAGTTCAGTATGGCTTTGAAAGCAAATTTGTTTCTGTGTCATTCTCCATTTGAAATGCTTCTGTGAAAGTTAGGTAACTTGTAATTAACTCCATAGGAAAACATGAGCATACAAATATGTTCTGACTGAATAGCGTATGGATATCCCAAGAGCGGCTAATTTAATATTAGATCAAATGAGCCAGCGTCAAAATTACCATGTTTTTGTTGACTATTTTAACATATTTAGAGAAGGCTGTGGGACCTTTATATATCTCTGTGTCTCTTTGTAGTATCATTCTTCATATCTTATGCCAGTCAACATGGGAAACATAGATTTGAAGGGTTTAGAGAGTGGGGGGTGGGGAGTAGGGGAAAAGAAGCTTTGGAATGCATTACTGATGTGCCCAAGAGAAGATTATTAAAATGATAAAAGAAGAACTCAGTCATTATTCATCTTCTCTTCATCCTTCTTAAGGCTTCCTCACGAATGCAGAAACCTCTCACAATAAGACTCTATGAAAGACTTGTTGCTTTTAAGACACTGAATGGAAAATCTCATCTCGGAGCAATCAACCATTTCAGGTTCCCAAAAGAGTCCATTCTCCTTCACATCAACTAAAGAAACCTAAATTGTTCACAGCTCCACAATGGTGCCAAAGACCATCATGCTGTGCCAGGACAACTCTTCAGTATAAAGCTCTGAACCCAAGCAGAGAAGGGGGAGTCACTTTACATTTACATGAAACTTTTGACTGTTTAGCCTGCCAGTTCTTTCGACAAGCCACAAATAGGTTGAGAAGAAAGAATACTGTGTAAGAAAATCCTCTGTGATGGATCATGTCCCATATATGTTCCCAACCCTGCCATAGAACTTCAGCCAGAGGACAGCAGGCAAGGATTTAGCTTTTGCAACACCGCCAAGTCAAAGTAGAAAGTTACAAGTGGGGACTGTCCACATTTAACTTCAGTAGAATATCATCTCACTGAAGTTAAGTTCAGTGGCTAAGGTTCTCACCATGCTGGCACTGTCCCAAACTTACCCATGGGATCTTGAGGTGTGAATGCTTCATCCCAGATTGTCCAAATCACCACGGCAATGGTCCCAACTGCCCATGCACTTGACCATTGTTATGTGGATCACAACATGGTGCATATTTGCATACCTGCAGCTCTGCCACCACATCTCCTTGTAGCTTTGCACCTGTGGGTGTGAACGCTGACCAGGATCATACTAGATGCCCCTGGTCAGGCTGTGGAACAGTCTTTGGAGGACTGGAACATTTTCACACATTCCGTGGCATGCAGATGGAGCAACCCAGAGCATGCGAGAGTGTCCCAAAACAGTAAGTGTGAAAAGGTCCTTGGATCAACTAAGTCATTGCAAAAGACACCATGGCTCCGCAGTTGCAAGATGCCTGGGAACGGGCCTCCATGGAACCTCTTTCTCCCTGCATCTCTTGGGCACTTTGTGATAGAGGTCTGCAAATTCAGTTTTGGTTCAAATTGAACTTACTGAATGGTTTGACTCAGTTCAAGTTGAAACAAACCATCTCCGTGTTTGAAAGGGGCTGGTTTGATCCAAACCAAAATATGGGTAGTTGTTCAAACTGGGTCGAACCTAAATGTTTGATGTGAATTGTTCAAAATCAACCCCATTCTGGGCCTTTAAATAGAGTTTTTGTAATATATGTCAAGATCACTAACCCCAGACCTCAGTTCAAGAACAAAGAGACTTGCATAGCAGCTGCATAGTCAGTGTTTATTGATAAAATATCACACAGAGCATAGCACTGGCAAGTACATATATCCTTCAGCATTCTCACAGGCAGATACAGCATCAAATAATCATGTTAACTCCCATTTCTTTCACAGGTCTTAATTGGCCTAGGCATCTCCAGTTTCCAATTATTTTCCCCAGTACAGTCTTAGCAGTTACAGCTTTAGCAACGAAGTCAAGGAAAGGCACCACCATTAAGAAATGTGAGTAAGCACCCATTGGTATTACTGACCTTCAAAGAATAACAATGCAACAGCCAGGCTGTATACACATATGTTAACATTTGAACAGTTTGTACATTTTTCAAAGTTCATCTAGAACTGGTTGAGCATCTTTGAACTGAATCCAACAAAGTTCAGTTTGATTTGTATGAAACCAGCAAACATTAGTTCATGAACATTTCTGCTTCTTTGTATCCATGTCTGAGGATGCTGGTACCTGATGTCTTGATGAGGCATTGCTTATTATTTATCAGTGTATGCACACTTTGATACATAAGGCAAAATCAACATTGTATCAGGGTGGGCACAAAAAGCATTGGCATATTATGACACATTGAAAGTACAGATAATGGATTAGCAGTGGCCTGGATTTCTGTCCACACACAATCCATTTTGGTACACTGCATCCTTTTCCTCAAAATCCTCCCTCTCAGTCTGGCCCCTATCCAGCCGAGGACTATAAATCCTTTGAGGAACTCTTTCTATTGTCACTTGCTCTCTGGATTTAATGAATCCCTCCCTCTCCTCCACATTGTGTTTCTTGCTCTTTGGTTTTTTGTTTCTCCATAGGACAGGTAATATAACCTTTGTGAAAGGCAAACCAACTTAGCTGAAATGCCTTTAAAGTTGGGCTATGTTGTGTAGTGTTTCTGTTTTGTTTTTACTGCTGAGGTTACAGGAAAACCAAGCCCTGGAAATTGTCATTGTCCAGTCTGTGTGTTTTCTCTGCTGCCAATTTTTTTGTGCTTTTAATAAAGAAATAATTATTTTTATTAGGAACTCTGTTTTTGAGGTAATCTTTTATCTGTCTATTATTTTTACGCAGTCCATTTCAGTTAATTAAGCTTTTAAACCCAATAACCTAAAAGCTCCTGCTTTTTGAGAGTGACTGGGAGAGCTTCCCCACCCTAAAAGACTTCCAATTCACTGTGTTTATCAGAATCACACTCCTCAACAGATGTGCCATGTCACTGAACTTGGAGACACAGTGCTCAAGAGGATCTCTCCCTCTCTCCCAAGAATACATGCATAGACCTATAGATATGGCCAAAGTCCCTTGGAAAGCAATAAATTAGAGTAGGTTGTCAGGTAAAGAAAGAACAGATGTATTTATAGCTTTGATCCTTCAAAATTTTTTATGTAGGAAAATTAGCAGCATGGCAGAGAAGGCTCACCTCCCAAATATTTAATATCCAAGTGCACATTTTTTTCACTTAAATTGCTAAGAATTGCATCACAACATTTGAAGAATGGATAAAGCTATTGGGGGTCTAAATTCCAATCTGCATAATACTCTGAGGCTGCATCCCCATGCACTATATAGTCTGAACTGAATCTGAATTCGGTAAGGAGCATCCCCATGCAAAGCTCCCAACCGAACTATGTGCAGACCAAATCAACCAAATCTGCACTAAATTTAGTCCTCTAGAAAACTGTTCTTGGCATGGTTTGGGAGCTGAGTGCACATCATTTTGGAGGGTGAGTCCATGCGTAGGGATGCTCCCGGGCTATTTGGGGAGGAGATTAATGTCGTGTCATTAGCAAGCAGGATTTCACATCTTGTGCTCACAGTTCCTATCCTATGCATTGGGGGTTGCAACTGTTTTGGCATTTTTGGTAATAAATTGTGACTGAACAGAAATGAGTCTTTTCCACAACCATTATTCCACCCTCCTTCCCTGATTGCCAAGCCAGGCGAAAGTGCAAGACAAACAGCAGCTTCTGAAACGTGCATACAGTAACTGAGTGCCCCAGTTTTACAGCAAAAGATTCAATCGCCATCCCATGAGTGTATTTCCATGACCATTATTTCATCCCCCCCTCCCTGATCGCCAAGCCAGCATGATAATTTAAGTTAAATTGCACACGAGTGCTAAACTGCCATACTGGGTGGAGTGGAGGCGCGCACCTCTGGTAAACTGCCGCCAAAACCCATAGCGGCTTTACAGAATGATCTTGCTTTTTCATTTTTTTACTATTATATTTTTATTGGCTTTCAGCCCTATGTGCCATGAAAGGGGGGAGTGGCATTGGGTGGTGTTTTCTTGTCATCACTGCAGTGGGTGGCACCTCCGCTAAACCACCGCCAAATCCTGTAGCCGCTTTGCAGAGTGATCCGGCTTTTTCATATTATTTTTATTATTATCATATTATTATTGCCTTTCAGCCCTATGTGCCATGAATGGGGAAGGAGGTGATGGGTGGCATTTCCTTACAGCAGGTGGCACAGGGGTTGGTGACATCAACCCAGCTTTCTATCAGGAAAGAGGGGGAAGAGAAAAAAAGATGCTGTTTCCTTGTGCAGGGATTTAGCACAGTTTGCATGGGGACACCTGTATTCAAATTGAGCCCGTATTATCAGCAAACACATGGGGACAGCTCAATTTGAACTCGGCCCCACATCTGGACCAAAAATAGTACAATCCACACTAAATGGAGTGCATGGGGACGCGGCCTGAACGTCCTGTTACTTTGTGGCACTTTGTGAAGATCAAATTCCTTGAGATAAGGACCAGCTATTTGTTAAGAAAGAATCAGACAGCAGGGGAAGAAAAAGTTTCATGTTTTATTCAAACATTCTTTTTTTCCTCGGCTGTTCAAGTAAAATTTCCCATCACAGGTGTGAAACTTCTAGGTAGGTATGAGGCACTCATCCAAGCAAGTATATATAGATTTCTAGAATACATGAGTTTATTGTCATTTTTAAAGTCATCTAGTCCAACCCCCTGCTCAGCCACAGAATTTGCCAAGAGGTGGATTATCAATCTGAACTGAAAACCCCTACTGTTCCACTGTTCTTGTAATGTCTACCCCAAATCTCTTCTTTGCTTACTTTCTAATTTTATCCGTTTGGTCCCAGTACTCAAAGATAATAGAGAACAAATCTGTAACACTTGAATGAGGTTTCCTTTCCTTTTTGTGTATCATGCAGTTGTGTTACTTCTTGCCTTTCTCTTCTACAAGTTGTTATTTCTCCATTGGACTTGATTTCCAAACCTTCTAATACCTTCTGTCCAACATCCAGGGCACATGAATAAAGACTCTGAAGGGGAAATTGATTTTTAAGACTTAATTAGAAATTTGGTTGTCACTGGTCCCAGATAGGATGGTGCCTTGTATGAAAATCAGGGCAACCAGATTAATTCCACATATTTAAGGCCACAGAAGTCTGCAGGAAATGGTGTTATGTGAAAGATGCATATTGTTCAACTAATTAAGATGTTCACCAGGTCATAAACCTATTAGACCCAATGCAATATGGTTGCTTTCTCCTAAGGTATCCATCATAGGGATGTGTGCATGAATATTCATCACATTTGAAATTTGTACATATTTGTCTGAATTTGGACATTCAGATTCAAATCTAAGATTGCCATTCAAATCTGAATCAAATGTTTCTATTCATTCATTCTATTCATTCATATGTTTCTATTCATTCATATGAAGCTTTGTTACATTTGCGAACCTGGGGAGGTGGGAAAGTGACTTCCCAGTCATATCTGCAATGGATCCAGTGGATTCAAAGTGGATTGAGATGAGAGTAGATTCAAAGTGGATTAAAACTGGATTTGATGCATTCAGAGCAGATATGTAGGGGATTTGTAGCAGGGATTCAAATGAGATTCATATTGAACATTTGTATCAAAGATGAATTCTGCCACATTTGAAGGGGATCTATTCGAACTAATACAAATTTTCTTGCATTCAATTTAATATGAAGGCTATTTAATGATGATGATGATGATAATGACAAAGATATTTGTTTCAAACCTTGAAATGTGCTTATTCATTTAAAGAACAAAAAATCAGAGATGACCCCTGAGTACTCACACCCTGATTGGATGGTGATACTTTTGGACCATGAAACAATTGGACTATGAAATAAGTCTGTTGTGGAACTAGAAAAAGTGGAGAAAGGGGCAACCAAAATGAGGAATGGGCTGGAACACCACCCTTATGAAATCAGGCTGCAATGTCAAGCCTCTTTAGCCATGAAAGACAGTGTTTAAGAGGGGGCCTGATTTAAGTATATAAAACCATGCATGGTATAGAAAGGGTAGATAGAGAAAAAAAATTCTCCATCACATAGCACCATGAGCAGGGGTCACTCTTTGAAGCTGATGAGCAGGTGAGTTAGGACAGACAAGGGGAAGTTTTTTGTTCATTCAGTGGATCATTGGTCTATGGAATTTGCTGCCAGAAGAGGTGGTAACAGCAACCTGTCTAGTTAGCTTTAAGAAGGGGTTAGACAAATTCATGGATGATAGATGTATCAATGGCTACCAGAATGGATTACTAGGCACTTTCTCTAGACTTGGGAGATAGGCAGGATGCCTTTTAAAGCCATTGTCAGGGAACTGAGAGCAAGTGAAGGTTTTGCCTTTGTCTTCCACTTGAGATGCCCATAAGCAATTTATGGGTCACTGTGTGAGATTAGATGCTGGACTAGATGGGCCCAATCCAGCAGGGCTCTTTGTATATTCTTATGAAAAGCCCAGTAATTTTTTAAAAAAGTTTTACCCTAAAAAAATCACCAAATAAGCACACTATTTTGTTGATTGTCTGATGGTAGCATCCTTCCTTTCCTACCACCTACAAAACTAAGGCCCCAGAGAAACACTGCTTATTGTTAAAAAAATTTAAATACAATTTTAGGTACAAAAACAAATGCCTTTGGAAACATATGGAATATCTGAAGCATTCTGTCAACACAAAGGCCAGTTTTGGGGCCATTAAAAGCCACCTATAAGGGGTCTTTCTCTCCTTTTTTTGACCTCAAAACACTCAAAACAACTTATTTTGAATTTGGAACAATTCCTTTTCTCTATCACACAACACTAGAACCAGGGGGCACTCTATGAAGCTGATGGGTAGGAGAGTCGGATCCGACAAGGGGAAGTATTTCTTCACCCAGAGGGTCATCGGTCTATGGAATTTGCTGCCGGAAGAGGTGGTAACAGCTACCAGTCTAGATGGCTTTAAGGTAGAGTTAGACAAATTTATGGATGACAGATGTATCAATGGCTACTAGAATGAATGCCTAGGTACATCTTTCAAGCTGGGGGTCGGGGAAGGAGAATGCTTCTAAGGCCATTTGCTGGGATTCAAGAGCAGGCAAAAGGTTTGTCCTTGTCTCTGCTTGAGATGCCCATGAGCATTTGGTGGGGCACTGTGTGTGACGGGACGCTGTGCTAGATGGGCTGTGGCCTGATCCAGCAGGGGTCCTCTTATGTTCTTATGTTCACATTCCTGTAATGAAACGTTCACTCATCGCTGCTTTTTGGTTTATTTTCCTCTCCAGTCAGCTGCAAGATAGTTTACAAACATGTGCTGTCAGTCACCTTGGGTATTTCCCTAGCACACTGCTTATTTGTCACTATGATTTTTCAATGGCTCCATCCTCCTATCTTTTTGGATTAGTCATCTTTTTGTTCAGAATGAAAATGCTAATAGAGAGACTCCACATCCATCATCATTTGATTTGGCTTTATAATGGCACCAGTTGAGACATGGGAAGGTAGTATAAAAACAAGAAGTAATATAAATGGATACCTCTCCCTCCCCCCCTTTTTTTTTTAAAAAAAATCAACTGCTCACTTTTCCAATTTTAAGTAACATTCAATCTATTTTTTCATTGGCCTGCCATGAAGATTTGCTGGAACCAGGTAGTTTTACTGGTTCAGATTAAACCAAATACTCTTCCAGTTTGAGGAGGTAGGTTCAAATTTGAACAGAATGAAGGAGTGTTTGAATAAATGATTTGAATCACCCACTTGAGGTTCGAACACTCTGAGTTTGCAGTATTTTTGCTCTTTTTAAAAGGCTTTTTATATGTAGGGTCAAACTAGCATGAACTGCTTCAAATTTGAACCAGGCACTCTGCGGGGTTCAAGTGACTTGTTTGAATTTGAACTCAAACAAAGGATATTCAGTTCGGTTTGAACTCAACCACACATTTTAAGTTCATGCAAATCTCTAGTCTGTCCGTTTTGGAGTATGCAAGAAAATTGAATGTATCTTGTGAGCACTTAGATCAGTCTATCCCTTGTGCTATCAAAACTGTCACAAGTTTTTCCTCTTGCAATCTCTTTCCACAAGAATTTGCAATTTAATTTAATTTTTAATTATCCAGCTGACACAGACATTTAATTATTTTCATTTTTTGCTTAATCTATACATTTGCATAAGTAATTTTTACTAATATAATGCTGCCTGTTGTTGCCTTTCTGCAAACCTTTCTTTTATAACAAACACTATTGCAAAATCTGTACAGCTAGTGATTTCTAGGGATATTTGCCTTCTGTTTCGCAAATTAGTTTGGAAAATGGATTTTTGCAAATTTGCATTTATAAGCAGGGGAAGGGATTTTTTCTTTTTCTGATACTCACATTTTCATTTGCCTTTGACTAAAAAATACACTTTGGAAACATTTTGTGTGTGCTAGTTTCATTAGCAGACACTGTACATACTTGTAACTCACAGACCTAGATACCCACACAGGTGTTTTATGCATCCTATAAGGAGTTGCACTGTAAATCTGAATAACTGGAAGCTTAGAAGAATGGGCCTTTTTGTACTTAAGTATAGGGACAGTGGACAGCATTCATACTGTGAATGCTGGCCCCATCCCAAAACTACCGGGCACTTACTTGAGTGCTGACAAAGTGTGAACACTTGCATCTGGAAGTGTCTGCCTCATTCCAGCAGCAGCCGTGTGTGCCAGGCCCTTGCTATAGCAACTAGGCATTGTGGAGCACAATTGGACAGCCATAGCTGCCCCACCCCCATACAGTGTCCCTGTGAATTACCTGAGCCAGTTTGGTCTAGTGGTTAAGGAGCTGGCCTCTTATCTGGGAACACCGGGATTGATGCCGCCCTCCTCCATGAAGCCAGTTGGATGACCTTGGGCTACCCACAGATCTCTTCTGAGCTCTCACAGCCCAACCAGCTCACAAGGTGTCTGTTGTGGGAAGAAGAACAGAAAGTTTTGTCAGCCACTTTGAGTGTCCTTAAATGGGTGAAAAAAGTGGGGTAGAAAAGCCAACTCTTCTTCTCTTAAGATCAATCATGGCCACATATTCTTGGAGCCACTCTGGGATGGAAGCATTCCTGTGGTGTATCAGAGTGTGTGTGGCTATCCTGGAGGGCCAAGGTCCTGTTTGCCATTCTGGAAATTATCTCAGGATAGGGGTGTGTGGTCCGCATGCTAATGCAGACTCTAACAGGTCTCATGTGGTGCCTGTTGTAGCCTGCACTAGCATGTGGACAGCAGGACCCTATTCCAGGATGTATTCCACAATTAAGCCAAGTGCAAACAAGCCCAAGTGTGAGAAGGCCCGATAACTGCACTTCAAGCCACAGATTACTTAAATAAATGGGGAGTGCATAAGCTCACATCAAAATGTAGTCCAAATTAATAACTTCCTAATTCTTAATTTTTGCAAGGAATGATGTAAAGCTATCAAAAGATCTTCTCTGGTCTCCCAAAACTTTTGACTAGTGATGTCTTGGCCTTAGTTATTTATCAAGTTCATGTGCATAAAAATATGGTAGGATGCAAGTTTATTCCTTTGCAATTAGAGAAGTCATAGATAGACTACATAATGTTGTGTTTGTAGTGAGAAGGTGTGTATGGGGATTCATCTTTCCCCCACAGTACCCTGCAAAAAAGAAAAGGAAGCAGGAACTGAGTCTCCGGTGGCAAGAAATATAGTCCAGCACAGAGTTTCTAAGGTACCTTTGATTGGTACAAGAGCTAAGAATATCTCATGAGACAAGGCACCAATCTGATTTACAACTTAATAACTTTCTGTTTCCAGAAGTAAAGCAAAGTTGTTATTTAATGGCTGAAATACTAGCATTTTCTCCAAATGCCAGTAATAATTTAAATTCATGAGTTCTGTATTATTCATAGGGTCCAATTTAATATGAACAGTATTTCTGGTGTTCTGTGTTTATGAAGAGTGTGTCTTGAGGGTATACCCCATTTTATGGCAAACAGATGCTTGATATAACTAGCTGATATTCTGCTGCTGTGAGACAGGAATGAAAAGTAAGATGTTCTCACCTTGGCAGAAGTGTGCACAGTTATGAAGTATGTTTTCTTTGTAACTTTCTCAAACTAATTAGCTCAGGCTGTGATCCAGCAGTTCAGCAGGCAAGATATTATGTGGACCCAACTGAAAATGTATTGAGACATGTTCGGGGGAAGGTGACAAAGATGATTGCTTATGCAGAGGATGTACCTGTGAGTAAAGGTTAAGGAGTTGGCAATGTTTATCCGGAAGAAAAAAGAATGAGAAGCGGCATGTCAAGTACTTGAATTGGTCCCACATGGGAAGGAGATCACTTGGTTACTCCTGTACCCTAGAGAACCCAAAGGCATTAAGGGTGCATCTCCACTTTTGCATCTGGGAACCTATGGAAAAGGTCTCCATTTTGCGGGGAACACTGCACCCACCAAAGAGTGCAGGACCTGTCTTATGGTGCCTGGAGGCGAGAACATGAAATTATTCCGTCAGCCACTGCTCAAATATGTGTCCATGTCATCAGATGTGGACACAAGGAAGTGCCCATAGTCCAGAGGAGGGTGCTTCTGAACTTCCTCAAGCCAATGGTAGATAGTGTCAGCCAAAGCACTGGGGCTACAAGTGAAAGGGTAAGGGGTGAGGCTCTGGTTGAAGGCCTCACTTTTGTTTCCTCCAAATTATGCTTCAATTTGCTCAGGATCAAAACACTGTTCAAATGATCACAGGGAGGCTTCTAATCAGAGCTTGGCCCCTCTTCCACTGCCCTGCTGTAGAGCTAGATGGTCTGTGGGTGAACATAAGAACATAAGAGAAGCTCTGCTGAATCAGGCTACAGCCCATCTAGTCCAGCGTACCGTCACACACAGTGGCCCACCAAATGCTCATGGGCATCTCAAGCAGAGACAAGGACAAACCTATTCCTGCTCTAGAATTCTAGCAAATGGCCTTAGAAGCGCCCCAGTTCCCTCCCCCGCAGCCTGAAACTCATTCTAGGCATTCATTCTAGTAGCCATTGATACATCTGTCATCCATAAATTTGTCTAACCCTACCTTAAAGCCATCTAGACTGGTAGCTGTCACCACCTCTTCCAGCAGCACATTCCATAAGCCGATGACCCTCTGGGTGAAGAAGTGGCTTGTAGTTGGCCTACAGGTGGTAACATGCTGGCACTAGTGTTGTCCCCTGACCTCTAATTCACATTAATGGCCTTTCAAAGTGCATTTTCTGGTCAATGTGGATGAGAGGCACTAGTCTGTGCATGTTATCACCTCTGAGCTACTTGCAACACACTTTTTGAACTATGGCTGTTTCTACACTGAAGGGAAAGAAATTCCAGATCAAAAGATCTGGATTTCCCAGATCTACCAATTCAGATCCTGGGGGATGGGTGAGGGCTGGATCCACACAGTCTGCACAGACAGTGCCAATCTGGATCTACTCACCCATGACTGTGAAACAGATTCAGAGCAATTCAACACAGATTGAGAACAGATTTGGAGGGGGTCCAAAGCAGATTCAAAATGGATCCAAAGAGCAAGTAAGGGGGAGATAAAGGATAGACAGAAAGAGAGTAAGTAGAGAAAGCACCAAGTGCAGACCAAGCCAAGCCACAGATACCCTTTCTGCACTGGGCCTTATTCCAAATTATATCCTGGAACAAGGGATTCTCACCTGCATCCTGGTGTAGATTATGGTACGGCCTGCCAGGAGTGTGCCATAGTCTGCAATAGCATGTGGACAACAGGCTCCTATTTCAGGATATAATCTGGAATAAGGCCCAGTGCAGAAAGGAACAAAGGAAGTCCTAAATTAAAGCATGGAACCTAGCCAGTTCCACAGTCGCTGAGTCAGGAAACTCACAAACTACAACAGTTCTGACACCAAAAGTTTTCACATGAGGTAAAAACAAAAACAAATAGACTCTTTGTCCTTTTATATTTTTAAAATTCACCCCTCCTGGTTCACAAAGTAGCCAATTGTACACCAATTTCTCTGGTACCAAAACATAAACATAACAAGTAGCCACCTATCTTTATATGAGCAATAGTTAAAACATGAATCACTCTATAGCAAAAGGCAACACAGTAACAAGTAGGTGAAGATATATCAAAAATGTGTGTGTGACAGAGAGCAGAATAGATATTATACCTTTTTAAAAGGCACATGTCCTGCAAACAGCTCATCAAACAGCTTGTTGAACACAACACACATTCAGTTTGAATGCAATTTGAATGCATGAGGCCAGTTTGGCTCTATAACAAACATTCAAGCACCCTTCGTTAATTGCAACTTGAGTTTGGTACATCTCTATTTGAAATGCCTTTTTGCTATGGGTATTTCCAGTGACAGGTTTGCAAGTAGGAGGAAAGTCATAGTTATGGAAGGGGCATCATAGTTTGGGGGGCTTTGCTTTCAAAACCCCAGTAGATCTTTAGTCAAGGAAGCCATGAGATAATCCATGCCATCCAAAATCCTCTAAAACCTATCAATCCAAAGTTAGGTCTCCACCTCCAATTTGATGATTCTGGATTATGTTGAAAGTTGTAGTTTGCTAGTTTACAATACCTCTAGTTTAAGGTGTATGAATTTCCCCCCCAGTTTTCGGTAATACATAGGTATCAGAAACCTGGGACAATTTTTTAAGCAAGCAAACAAAAATTGCTGCATTTATTTGATATAAAATGTTTTCAAATAATTCAGATTTACTCTTGTGAATACTGAGGTAACAACATTACTAGCATTTTCCCAAACTAAATTGACTTTTTGCTTGGGAAAATATTTCAGTGGTTATATTTTAGTCACTTATGATTTCTCGCAAACTTGAGAGTTAAATCCTATGCAATTTAGTCCAAAGGACTCCTTCCCCTCAAATTCTCTTATTCACCCTCTTTTATGCATACTTGCACACATATGTTTCCAGACTGAATCCCAAATGAATGGCAATTCAATGATGACACCACTCAGAGAGGAAGGTTTTAAAGTGTTGCCTGTAGATTATAATGCTTCAAATTAGCAGAAAGATAAAATTAACATAAAAGGCTTCATTTACAAGTGCAAACTCTTTCATACACCTATGACTGTCTTGAAGAGGGAGACAAATGTTTGAGAATATAAGAGCCTGCGTGGAAGTTGATTTTGTTTTCTGCAAAAAAAGTCATTGTTCTAAAGGATTTTTGCAATGGAACATATTCATTGCAGATGCAAAGGCAGGTACCTTAAAAGAATTCTTTGCATATGGAAGGCAGGCCCATTTATTTGTTGCTGTTGTTCAGTTGTCAAGTCATTAGGTTGCACCCAAGAACATATTTGTTGCCTCCCTAATGCTATCTAACCATCTCATGCTCAACCATCTCCTTCTCTTATTGACTTCAATGTATCCCAGAAAGAGGGCTGTTTCTTGAATCCTGTCTTCTCATTATGTGGCCGAAGAATGTGAGCTTCAGCTTCAGTTTTTGTTCTTCCAGTGAGCAGGCAAGGTTGATTTCTTTTAGTATTGACTGATTTGATCTCCTCACAGTCCGAAGGCTTGTTTGTCCTACAAATCTATTCTGTAACAGGTCTCAGGATAGAGGTCGGCTGCATGCTATTGCTGACTCTGGAAGGCCTCACCTGGGGTTTTCTATAGTCTCCAATAGCATGTGGACGGCAGGCCCTTATTCTGGAATATATTTAAGAATAAAGACAAGTGCAAATAGGTTCCAAGTAGGGATGTGCATGAATATTTGTAACATGCATTATTTAGACAAATTCATACAAATTTGGAACGTTTGTACAAGTAGTTCAGACATTTGTTAAACTGGGGATACATACTGGATATGTAGGAACTTTAACCATTGGGGGAGTACAAAGCTTACACAAGCTTCACAGCCTCAGGGGGTGGGGGGCTTGAACCAGATTAGCACCATCAATGCAGACATTGATGTAGATCCAGCTCTCCTTTCCCCATGATCTGTATCTCGTCTCTGCTGATCTGAATCTACTACTCTGCAGCACATAAAGGATCAAAGACATGCAAGCTGGCTGGGCCTCTATTTACAATGAAACAATTAGGTGAATCAGTATTTCCTTTTGGAACAATGTGACATGCTGGAAACAGAAGCAAAGAGAAGGAAGAGCAGTTATGGAAACTAAGGCAGGAAATGAAAAATATCTTCATGGTATAACAGAAGCACATACATCAAGTCAACAGAAGCACTGTTTGTGGGACTTCAGCGGCACACTGATGTACTGCTACTTATCCTCTGGGCCAAATAACATTATTCAATTTCCACATCCATTTCTTGAGCTTTCCACAATAATCCCAATTGGAAATATCAAAGCCAGACCATGAGATATTGGGCCTATTCTCACTTAAGCCTCTGCAAACCAGAGGACTAAGTGCAAACAGGCCCTTCATAGCTTTGATACTTTTGCTGCCAAAAGTGGTGTGTGTGTGTGTGTGTGTGTGTGTGTGAGAGAGAGAGAGAGAGAGAGAGATGCTTACTAACTGCCCTAGGGGTGTGCACGCATGCACTTTTTGAATTCAAATAATGAAAAAACAAATATATGGACATTCATATCTATATGGGTCATGCACATCTTGTATGTACCTGTACGTATCATGTACACATCCGTATGCATCCCATTTTCAGCACGTATGGATGTGTACAGATGTGTACGAGATGCGACAGATGTGTCTGAGATGCGTATGTACCCGTACAGACACAAATGTCCAAATTATTTGTAAAAATAACTCAAGATATTCACATTAGTTCAAATTTGGAAATCTGAATGTCCAGACATTCGATTCGCATACAGATGTCCCAATATATGAATAACAAATATTTTGAATACTCATGAACATCCCTAAACTGCACAGGATAGATCACTTGCTTGCAGATAATCTGTCACTGATGCATCAGGAATGACTGTTGTGCAACTCTGCCTAAATCTGGACCAATCTGTCAGCACTTTATATCTGTTGGTGCGGTGGATCAATAAGTCTATTTATTCAAGCCAAGAATTCCAACATGCATTTCTGTAAACAAACAAACAAACAAACTTATTTTATCCTTCATCACTGCATTCTTGGGAAATAATACATGAATTGGCCTTGCTTATCTGCATTTCCTTTATAGCTTTAAACTCCTCAATATAGTTGCATCCCCTGGGAAATGTGTGTGTGTGGGGGGGGAAAGGCAGCTTTTTAATATTCACCTACCTACCCCTGCCGGATTGTTGAAGGATTTAATTAGTATTTTTCTGCAAAGTACTTTGAAGAAGAAAAGTGCTCTATTACTGCTAAATAGTTAGTGGTATTATATGATGATTATTCAAAACTGCATGCCTAATGCTGAGTTTAGTGCTCTCTGTTATCTCCCCAAACATTCTCATTCTAGAGCAATATTTCCTGGGGGATTAGAACATTTAATTGTTAGCGTAAGATCTTCATTCCGGTGTGTTTCTTGCAACAAAGTTTAATTTTATAGGTTATCATTGGTGTAATTAATTGCCAGTATGTAATAGGTGATGCTGTAAAGTTTAATAGTATAAAAGAATAAGAACAGTAAGAGATAATACTGAGGCAATACAGTATTAAGTCTGTAACCTATGGCTTTTAAATTCCTCTCCTGTGACTTATTTCTCTCTCTCATTTTTTCTGTACATATGCATATTGTATGTGTGTGTGTGTGTGAGAGAGAGAGAGAGAGGGTGGAAGGAGGGGGAGAGTTCCTAATTTCTAGGGATGGACAATAAAAATTCAGCGCCTTTGCAGTTTGTATGAACTGGGAAGCTCTGAGTATTCGCATTTGAACCAAATATTGGCCTTATTCCAAAGCGGACGTTTGCACGCAAAGCGAAAGCTTTTCTGCGTTCATTTGAGACTTTGTCAGTTTCACAAAGGGGACTTTGTGAATTCCGATTGCATTCGGATCAAATTTGGAGGTGTGACGGGTGGCAGCAGGAATCGACGAACATTCAAAGAACACTCGAAGCTTAACACATTCAAAGTGGCTCCATTCACAGGAATGTGAATTTCCATCCCATATGCTTCGATGTGAGGCGAACTGGGTGGAAAACGTGCAGATCCCTACTAATCTCCTACTTATGCAAAGCTAACATGGGCCATCCAGGCACACAGTCTTATCTAGAAGACATGTTATTCTCATGCATCCCTGGGCTTCAGTTCACTCCAGCAACCACCATGCAGATGTGTTGTGGTGCACAGAATCCTGTGATATTTTCATGGGTTCTAGAATTTGCCTATTTCGAGGTCCGTTTGGGTGGTACACCATGGAATTCCTCTTCTTATCCAAGGATAGGACAATATGGAGTTGCTCCAAATGTAGAAGCAGATGGCTTTTAGTGCACTCGGTGATGCCTTGGCCCATTCCTGGCACAATTAGGGATTGCTTGCCTATTTATTTATTTATTTATTTACTCTGTATGGAGTAGGGATGTGCAGGAATATTCAAAAATCTGATTCGAATCTGACGAATGTTGACATTCAAATTCGAATCAGATTTTGGATGTTCCAAAACATTCCTTCAAATGATTCAAATGTACAGATACGTATGTAATACAAATAATGTACATATTTGTGCTTATAATAAAGGATGAAAATGGGATAAAACGGGATGCATACGAAATGTGCTCAGATAGGTATAACAGTTACAAATGTTGTCAACGTTCATATCTTTAAATACAAATCTAACATTCAAAGGAATAGATTCAAATGTTGTGGATTCGAATACCATTTTCTGACATTCGGATTTTAAACATTTGAATCAAATTGAATGTTTTGACATTTCCAAAAAGAAAAACATTCATGCACGCCCCTAGTAAGGAGTACAAGAAATCTTTAGGTCTGAGAGATTAAAGGGCAGAGGTGCTAGATAGTAGAGTTAGATCAGACAAGTATTTTTTTTTTCATCAGTCTATGGAATTTGCTGCCAGGAGTGGTGGCAATAGCCACCACCCTAGATAACTTTAAGAAAGGGTTACACAGATACAAGGATGATGGGGGTATTGACAGGTGTAGAATGGATGCCTAGGTACTTCGACCAGGCTGGAGAGACAGGTTGGGTGCCTCTAAAGGCCATTTGCAGAAATGTGAGAATAAGTGCAGGGTTTGCCCTTGTCTTTTGCTGGAGATATCCATAAGCAATTGATGGGCCATTGTGTGAGACAGAATGCTAGACTAGATGGGCTGTGGTGCAATCTAGCAGGGCTCCTGTTACTGTATATTCTTAGGATTACTTGGAATCAGACTAAGTATTGCATGCCAAAGCAGGCAATTTAGGAACTGTCATTGTTCTCCGTTATGCATCTTTAAAACAGGCTCGATGGGTGTTTGATCAGGTGAACTTCTGATTGCAGACTTTTTTGATGGCAGCTGGGATTCAGTGTGAGCCTCCACTGTATATTCCCATCAAAATATGAGAGTGAGGCTATGGCAGGCAACCAGAAGGTGTGTGAGAAATTCCAAAGGAATGTCTGTATCTTCCTGCCACTTGGTATAGAAAAACTCAAAACAGAATCATGGTAGATAATACTAAAAGACTGGGGCCCTCTGACACTGGTGGGGACTAGGTCGAGACACCTTAGAATGGGAGTACACTGTTTTCTCTCCTTGTTGCAATCATTATTTGAGCATTCCGGGCTTTTCAGGAGCTAAACGGACAGCAAAGAGGTCTATTGCAGCTATATCAAAATGTGCATCATTCTATCCGGATCCCTGAACAATTATTACACTGAGTTCACTGCTTGTACTTCGCAACCTCTTCTATCTGTTCTGACTGTCATGGGCAGAAATCCAGGTGGATGTGTAAATTGAATGTAACATATTTTATGAATACTTAAAAAGCATAATCACATCTTTTTATGGCTCTTCTGCTAGCTTAAGACATATTAAAATACCCCCTTATAAATGTGCCATGCAGGGGAAATGCTGCTAACATGTCACAATAAACTAACTACCTGAAATCCTCCAGAAAAAAAAAAAAAGAAAAAGAAAGAAAAAAGGAAGTAACGTTTGCCTTCTCTGAGGAAGTTTATGAGATTCGCTATGTACCGGCAGCTGTAAAATGCTCATAAAATAAAATTGGAATTTATATCAAAATCACTCTTAATACCTTTGGGGCATTTTGCATCTCTGCATAGTTTACCCGGAGAGATTTGTCCATGGTGGTTTATGCTAAGTGACTGAAAGTTATAGCTGAGGTGTCAATAACATTCCTCATGTGGAGCCTCCTTTGCCTATATATTAGTCTATTTATTTTTAACTTACCAAGCAATGGACTCACCTAGCAAAATGGCAAGATCACCACACCCTTTGTAATAACTGGCTTTGGTTACAGCAGAGGTCTTCATTAATTGTTGCAGTTTGGAGGAGAGGTTTTCCAGCATATTTGAAATCAACTATGGTGTACTGAGATATAGGATTATCTCCGTTCCATTTCTTTTTAGGGGTTTCCACCATGTTTGAGATCTACTATGGTGTACTGAGATATAGGATTATCTCCATTCCATTTCTTCTTGGGGGTTTCCAGCATATCTGAGATCTACTATGCTGTACTGAGGTATAGGATTCTCTCCATGTCATGACCCAGACTCTGTCTACATGGCATATTTTTACCACTGTGGCTGCAGTGTGACCACCAGCATTCTACAGCAGGAGAAAAACTGCCTTGTTACCAGCACAATCAGAGGTTTCTGCCTGTTATGTGGAAGGCCATTTGGCTTTCACGAAGCATTGGTACTATTTGCTGGCAGTCACCATAGTGCCAGGGAGGGAAATGGTGTGTAGTAACCACTAGGCTGCTTAACCCCACCCCACCCGGCACCTGTCACTTTAAATGAGTCCATTTCACTTATAAGCCCTGAGAATAAACAGGGCTAGGGTTCCGCCCCCCCCCTCCATAGCAAGGTGCTGATCTCTCTCTTTACCTATGTGCTGCCTGCTGTTTGCATAATGGCAATTCTAACACATGTGGAGAGGAAAAACTACAGCTTCCTTTCTCTTCCTGTTTGAGGATTTTTCCCGTCACTAGCCCCAGGATCTGACATCACAAGGACCTCTGACCTGTGAGACCCCAGCCTTCATCCAATCACCTCTCCAGATGTTTCATTGATGTCACTTCCCCCACGCCCTTTTCTTTGACCGTATTTAAACCCCTGGCACAGATTAAATGGGCTCTTTTCCTGCTGACTCCTGTCTCAGACTCTTCATCCCCCTCCCCCATTTTCTGTGCTTATTGGGTCAGCCATTAACACCTGGTTGATCTCCAGGATCCTGACTGGTGAAAGTCCGGGTAATATCTATCATAACAGCAGGTCTATAGCAGCAGCCCCCCAGCTGCTTCTCCCTGCTTCTCAGAGCCCTAGAATTGGTTGCGTAATCCAAAACACAACAATGGTGTGTGTGTGTGTGTGTGTGTGTGTGTGTGGAGACCTGTAATGAAGGTTGCTTGCCTATGCATGTCAATAGTAGAAGCATTACTCCTGTCGTACGGGGGGCACAACTTGTGGACAGAAGGCAAAAACATGGGTCAGAGTTACTAGTTTCTTCACCCTGTCCTGCTCTCTTCTTGTTGCTATGTAGACACAGTCTTTGGCCACATTCCCACTCACTTGTTACACCCCAACCCACTATATGGTTTTACACTCGGAATGCTAGACCCCAAAAGACACACCAGGTCAGTCTTTTTATTGCTTGCATTAGGGGAAACCAGGAGATAGCTGTCAAAGCCTGGTCTCTCTTCATCCATATTGAAAGAAGGACATGTAGTTATAGTGCCAATGCAGCATAATTCTACAACACATGTATATGTTACATTGTCATGGTTCATAGCCTGCCTGCTTCCTAATTGATATCTCAGCTGCCCTTCCACAGGCAGGACATTTAATATGTTAATAAGTATTACCATGACTATAGATGTACACTTTTTTAAAAAAAATTCAATTCGTATCAAATCAAATGCAAGAAAATGTGTATTCATTCTAATAGATCCCCTCTGAATGTAGTAGGATTCAAATTCAACAGGAGTGTTCAATAGGAATTCAATTTCGAATGGCCAAATTCATACAAATTTTTAATGTTATGAATATTCATGTGCATCCCTATCTAACACTGCTGGGCCAAAGTAAAGATTAAATTTCCTTCCAGAACCTTATGCACCATTTTTGGTAGCTGGTTTTGTCTTGCGATTATAGTGCTGGACTCATAACTCGTAGTCAATCCTGCACTCCTCAATGAAACTAGTTGGGAGACCTTGCTCTAGTCACAGCTCTCTTTTTGAGCTCTTACAGCCCCTCCTACTTCAGAGGGTGTCTGTTGTAAGGAGAATAACAGGAAGCTTCCTCAGCTGCTCAGGGTGAGAAAAACAGGCTATAAAAGCCAACTCTTCTTGTTGGTGTTTTTGTTCTTGGTGTGCCATCATTCATGTAGGATCTCTGTGGAGATAAGGCTGATACTGACACAAATGAGAATGTCTTTGACCTGGGCAGCAACTTCATTGGAGTCACAAAATGAAACAGAGTTGAATGAAACAGCTTTATAGTGAGGGCGGTAATTAAAAAAAAAAAGTATCTCCCCCTGTCACAGATTTTTCTAGATCCACCACTGTTTGGATGTAGCATCAGTCAAAGATCTGCTCACCAGACATGCTATTGCATGGGTTATGAAGATGGAGAAAGAAGCCCAATGCTGATTTTGACCCACTTCGTATGGTGTGATTCTCTTAAAACTGAAGGTGTCTGGCATTCATAGGCTGTGATCAAATACAGTACCCCCCCCCCCAAAAAAGAAAAAATATGAAGTGTCTTAGAGAAATCTCCAAGGTGGGATTGTTCACACACCAGCCTGTCCCTCCCCTATCTCATGAACATTCTGTGCTCCAAGAGGTGAATTAGAGAAGGTTTGGGAACATGAGGGCCACACTCTGTCTCTTTTGTTATGTCTGAACACAACCATTGTGCAAGTCTGAAGAGATTTTTAAACAACACATATTCACACTTCTCAGTATCCTCAATTAAAAATGCAAGGGGTGTTTTAGGATGTGAAGAAGAAATCCCCGAGCATGGATTTTTCCCCTTTATTTTGAAGCCTCAATGACCAGGTAAAATGATTTTCATTCTAATATATTGAGTTCCAAAAGAAAAGCCTTCCTTGTTTATGAAATTAAAGAGGGATCCTATTTCCATCTATTCCAAGAACTCCTGTTGATTTTGGCACCAACACAGCCATAGTGAGCCAGACTATAACTGGGATAAAATGAGGTTTTATTATCTCCAAATGATGGCTACTTGATTTTAATGGGATGCAGGCCAGCTGGTAAATGGCATTTATTAGCAGAAAAGTGCACCAGGAAAGGTTTATATGTTGCTTGTGAGTACATCTACCCACACGCAATGCCATCTGGCATTAGGATGGCAAGCTCCTGACCAACTAGTTTTCTTCTTATTATTCTAATTAATGATTCAGAAGAATAAAGAACAAAGGAATCTCTTATGTCCCTGATCTTTATATTTACACGTGATTTATGATACTCGACTGAGATAAATATATGATAAACACCCCACAATCAAAAAAGAAAGGGAGAGGAAAATGAATTCATAAACTTACAGAACACATGAATTGAATTTTGGAAGCCATCTATTCCATACCACTGTTTAGGGTAGTAATTTGCTGAACCATCCCCAAGATTTGAGAAGCCAGTAAGGTGGGAAAGCAGGAAGGCAGGAAGGAAAATTTATGACTTGTGGAAATATTCCTGTCTTCAGATAATGGATTTTATCTGCTGAGCCTAAAATGTCCTGCCACTGCTGTCCTTTCTACATTGGGTCTTGGATCAGAATATATTGACAAAGGAACAGAAGAGGAGCCATGCTGGATCAGGCCACAGCCCATCCAATCCAGCATCCCATCTCACATAGTGACCCACAATTGCTTCTATGCATTCTCATTCTGAAGATACCGGGAAAACCTTCACCTGCTCTCAGCTCCCTGCAAACAGTCATTAGAGAAATCACTCCTTCCCCTCCAACCAGGAGGAAGTACTTTGATATCCATACTAGTAGTCATTGATACACCTGACTTCTAAGAATTTGCCTAACCATTTCTTAGCTATCCAGGCTGGTTGGTATAGTACATTCCATGATACCTGCATAGGGAAGCTCAGGGCAGGGGCAGACAGTTTTTTGTCATAATATAATCCAGCTGCAATGGAACAAAGATGATGCAACAGCTGACCTCAGCCAGGCCATGGTGAGGCCGTAATGAAGGGAGATCCTCCTCTCATGCACTTTGCACTGATTGCATGAAACTTATCAGATCAATGGAGAGACAGTAATACCTGTGTATTCCCTCAGCTGCTGAGAACTGTAAAGTAAGAAGAATGATATCCCAATGGACCTTACAGTAACAGAGGAGACTCATGAATCAGGACTTGAAATGCAAAGAGATAGTCATGGGAAGTTCTGCTTCAACTATAAGTTACCATATGTTATATTGTACTCACTCATAGTCAGGCCTTCTCTGTGGTAGCCCCTACATTCTGGAATGCTTTCTCTTCCAATGTTCATGAAGCACCTATTACATCCTTTAGGTGCCTCTTTCATCAGGCAGATGAACAGCTCATTTCTTTCCATCTCTCCTGATTTTTAACCTTGTTTATAGCAATTATTTTTGGGATATATTAAATTGCTTGAGGTTTGTTTTTATGTTTGTAAACACGTTGAGATTATTTATATAAATATTTAAGGCTTCTAGGTAAACAATTTGATTTCAAATTTTTCATCAAGATGCTGGAGAGGATGTGGAATAAAAGGAACAACCTTTCATATGTGGTGGTTATGTCCAAAAATCTTACCCTTCTGGGATATGATATTTTAAAAAATAAAGAAAATAATGTGTATAGAGGTAAAAAAATATCCAGAGGCTGCGTTATTACAGCTGTATAAAGGCCAAAGCATACATGAAAATAAGAAGTATATGTTAGACCAATTGTTTATGGCAGCATTATCAACTATAGCTGTATCTTGGAAAAATATTGATAAATGTACAATTGACACATGGTATTATTACATATCTGACAAGTTTAAATATGACATGATCAGACAAAGAAGAATGAGAATGTTGGTGGGAATGTTAATATCTTAGTTGAAGACAGTTGGAAAGACTTATATAGCTATATTGCCAAACTGGAAGTAAATAACAAATTGAAGGAAATAAATAATTTTCTTATAAGAACATAAGAGAAGCCTTGCTGGATCAGGCCACAGCCCATCTAGTCCAGCATCCTGTCACACACAGTGGCCCACCAAATGAACATGGGCATCTCAAGCAGAGACAAGGACAAACCCTCTCCTGCTCTCGAGTCCCAGCAGATGGCCCCAGAAGCTCCCCAGTTCCTCCCCCCCTCAGCCTGAAGGATGCACCTAGGCATTCGTTCTAGTAGCCATTGATACATCTGTCATCCATAAATTTGTCTAACCCTACCTTAAAGCCATCCAGACTGGTAGCTGTCACCACCTCTTCCGGCAGCACATTCCATAAACCGATGACCCTCTGGGTGAAGAAATACTTCCCCCTGTCAGACCTTATTCTCCTACCCATCAGCTTCATAGAGTGCCCCCTGGTTCTAGTGTTGTGCGATAGAGAAAAGAAATTTTCTCTATCCACCCTTTCTATACCGTGCATAATGTTATATACTTCAATCAGTTATAAGTCTGAGGTAAATGAGACTTGATACACGTAGTGAGAGTAAGGGGTTTTCGGTTTTGTTTTTTGTTTTTAGTATTGTTTGTCATATTTTGTTTGCATTTTGTATTGTTTTGAATGTTTGTATTGGTATATGTACATTTGGAAAATAAAAACAAGAAGAAAAAAAACAAGGTAAATGCTCTTGTCTAGAACAATGGTCCCTTAACTTCTTGTTTGTTCATTCTGATCAGGGTTTCTAGAAGTTTCCCATGGATTAGGGATGTGCACTAATGTTATAAACATTTGAAATTGGATTGAATTTGATTGAATGTGGACATTCAAATTAGAATAGAATGTCTTCACATTGGAATTTAAACATTCAAATGAAGTTCAAATGTTCCAAAACATTTGTCTGAATGACTCAAAGCACTCGTAAGCTTTGAGTTACATAGGGATCTGTACGAAACTCATATGTATCTGTACACTTTTGTGCTGATAGTATGGGGTGAAAATGAGATCCATACGGGATAAAACGGGGTGCGTACAGAGTACGTAAAGATACGTATAGCACATACAAATGTTGCTGACATTTGTACCTTCAAATACGAATGTTGTCGACATTCATATCATCAGATTCGAATCTAACATTCGAATGAACAGATTTGAACGTATTCGATTCGAATTGGATTTTGTTGCATTCGGAATCTAAACATTCGAATCAAGCTGAATGTTTGGATATTCGATTTGACTCAAATTTGACTGAAAAAAAAAATTCATTCACATCTCTACCATGGACAAAGAACATTCCAGGCACTTGTTAACAAAACACTTTCTCTTTCTTTGCAAAAGCATGATCGTTCATGCTCTTCCTTCCCTGCTTTTTCAGGTTTTTTAAAATTATTTTTTCTTCCTACGAAATATGGCTGGAATGATTTCGTTTCCAAAATAAGAGCATTTGTTTTGGAGAGTTCACATTTATTTTTATATGTCACTGAATGTTTCTATAAATGTCAAGGTGATGGCCTTAGAGATGAAATAATTTGCTTATACGCAGAATGTTGCTCAGCAGGAAGTTTTAAGAACTTTTCTCAAACACCTCAAAGGATGTTCACAAGAGAAAGAAATAGTGGAATTTCAGGAATGAGAGACACTCCAGTAATAAACTGTTCATACAACTTGTGTAAAGATCCAAGCAATATTATATTCCCCATGCAGACACTCAAGAAGAAGAAGGAGTAGGAGGAGTAGGAGTAGGAGTTGGCTTTTCTACCCCGCTGTTCTCACTCATTTAAAGGGACTCAAAGTGGCTGACAAACCTTCTGTTCTTCTCCTCACAACAGAACATCCCGTGAGGCGGGTGGGGCTGTGAGAGCCCAAGGCCACCCAGCTGGCTTGATGGGGGAGGGTGGAATCGAAACTAGTATTCGCAGATACCTTTTGTTATCTTGAGGGAGTGTTGAGTTTTTTAGGGCTGTTATGTGAAGCAATCAAAACAGGACTACAAAGTCAAAGAGAGCACCTGATTCATGGCATAAGTAGCTGGTACAGGATGCTAAGAACAGAATGTTGGGAGTTGTTGAAAAATATTTCCCAACTTCGCAATAGGGATGTTCACAGATATTTGAAAATGTTGATATTCAAACTCGAATTGGATTTTTGAAAATCCAAATTTGCTCATTCAAACTCGAATCGGATTTTCAAAAATCTGATACGGATTTTCGGATAACTTGAATGTGTAGATTCGTATCTGTCATATACGAATCTGCATGCAAATTATATGCTTCTTGTGCTTAAAATATGGGATTAAAATGGGCTGCATACGGGATAATATGGAATGCATACAGATTTTTCCAGAATGTGTACAGATATGTATAACAGATATGAATGTTGTTGACATTCATTTCTTTAAATACAAATCTAGCATTTGAATGTACAGATTGGAATGTTACGGAGTCCAATTGGATTTTATGGGTGTTTTTCCACTGTCACTAGGAGTACCCATTAAGTACCCATTAATGGATACTTAATGGCATTAAATACCCATTAATGGGTACTTAATGAGTACTCCTAGTGACAGTGGAAAAACACCCTATGGCATTTGGATCTTAAATATTCAAATCGAATTGGATTTTTGACATTCAAATAGAATTGGGTTCGAATATCAAAAATACATCTGTGCACATCCCTACTTTGCCGTTCATGACTTTGAATAGAATATTGGCTAGATTGGAAGACTGACCTTTGCATGCAAAGCAAAAGCTTTTGTGCCTTCATTAGAAGCTTGGGGTGTTTTTCCACTGTCAAAAAGTACCCATTTTTGCACCCATTTAGGACCCATTTGGGTGTGAGTCGGATGATCCCATTTCCACCACGGCACCCATTTGGGACCCAATTGTTTCCACTGCCGTGGGGGAAATCCAAATCTAATGGGTACATTTTGGCCTTTAATCCGGATTTTCTGTAGACCCCATTAATGGGGTCTACAATGGGCTCTTCTGCCAGAAAATCTGGATTAAAGGGAGCCTGTTTTCACTGGAAACAGGCAATGGGGTCCAGAGGAGGCTAGGGGGAGGGGATGCACCCATTGGTCCCCCCCTAAACCTAGGCTCCAAAGTCACTTCAAAGTCACTTCAAAGTCATTTCAAAGTCTGTGCAAAATAGCTCCAGAGTGCCTCTGAAGTCTGTGCTGATCTTTGGAGTGAACTTCAAAGTGACTTCGAAGTGACTCCAAAGTGACTTCAAAGTGACTTCGAAGTGACTCCAAAGTGAATCTGAAGTGACTCCGAAGTCATTTCAAAGTTCACTCCGAAGATCAGCACAGACTTCAAAGGTACTCCAGAGCTATTTTGCACAGACTCCAAAGTGACTCCGAAGTGACTTTAAAGTGAATTCGAAGACTGCACTCGCCTGCCCCCCCAAAACACCTGGGGTAATGGTCCGGCCCCTTGTGGGTCGATCCGGATTCCCCACACGGGTGCAAAGCTGTTTCCACAGCAGGGTGTTAGCACCCATTGCTAATGGGTGCTACACCTCCCGTGGAAACACATTGGGTGCTTCCCTTAATCCGGATCTATTAGATCCGGATTAAGGAATGTACCCATTCCTTAGATCCGGATCTTCTTAGATCTGGATCTAAGGGCTGCAGTGGAAAAACACCCATGGTATTCAAATGCATGCAAGTAAACTCCTAAATATCCTATTAATAACATGGATCTTGTAATAAGAATCTTGTAATTGAGTTTACAAGTGATGGAGTTATTCTGTCCCTGTCTCTTTATTTTGGAGAGCACTTAGAGAAATGGTTGTTAAGGAAGGATAGTTGTGCCGTTACAAACTTCCAGACTATGAAAGGCAAATCAGAATTAAGAACGGAACTGTGCTCTTTTTAATTTACATCATTTTCTGGTAGAAAATGTTTACACTAGCAAAATTCTAATGAATTCCAATTACTCCTTCATGGGTGGGTGCATCTGTGATTTCTTTAAATGGGTGACTTGTTGTTCGTGGCATTTAATCTAGCATAGTTTACCATATTTTGGAGGCTTAGCCATATTCTAAATAATACAATTACATATTTCAGTCTCAGTACAAGGCACTAATTTGCTTGAACATCAATTAGTAAGCATTAGGAAGGTACAGAGGGAATAGCAAATATTTCACAGACTTGTGCCCTCAGTGATGGAAGCATTCGTTCTGATTGGTTGCATATGCTTGAAAATTCCTCTCCAAAACTTTTGTGCTATTAATTATCATTAGAAATAAAATAGCCAGGATTCATTTTTTGCTTCTTTTTGAAATTAAATCCACTGAGGCCTCTCAGAGAAGGGTTTTGTTTATTGCCTATCAATCTTGTTTTTATCCTGCTGCTTTAGGAACTCATCAGAATGTTTAAATCAAAACTAGCAACATTTGTTAACTACAAGTTATCATAAGTTCCTGAAATAATTTCCTGCTGTGACACTCATTCATGATTAAAACAATAGACTAGAGACTGAGACTAGATCAACAGCCAGACTTCATTCTGTTCTCTGCCTGGAGAATCCTAGCTTTGCTTCCCATAGTGTTTAATGCACAAACATATATCCACCCATGTCTGTGCCTATGTCATATGTTGATAAAGACTTCCATACCGCCCTATAACAGAGGTCTCAGGGCCGTGAGCAAAAGGAAAACAAAGAAATCAATAGACTTGAAATACATAACATTAGAAACATAAAATCAGATAGACAACAACCAACACAAAGTACATATTAATAAAATGACACAAACAAGCAATTGTGCACATGAAGGCTACTTGAAAATACTGGACATAAAAATGGTGCCCCAAATTGAAAGACAATCATTTTGCTATGGAGCAATAGTTGTGTAAACAAGTAAGTAAACAAATGGTATTCTGCCTTGCACAGTAGCTGTGTTCACACCTAAGTTTTAATCCAGCTTCAGTCCACTTCCAGAGTGAGAGAACACGACAGCAAACTGACAAGCTAATTTCTTTCAGCATTATCTAACCCAGAAAATCCACCTTTGATTTAGAAAATGTGAAAAGAAAGTCACTGTTCACTTTTCTGATGGGTTCTTCCATTCTAAAAGTGGACTGAAGCTGAATTAATATTGAGGTGTGAACATAGCCAGTGAAAGGAGTGATTTTGAAGGATTATGGCGTGGTCATGTGGCAAGCACCACTTTGAAGTCTAAAATAACAGGGAGTTTGACTACATGGGCCCAAGATGACAAAAAAATTTGAGAAGCAAAAAGAACCTTAAGCATCCTCCTGGGATTGCAATGTTCTTTAGCCCAGGCAAAACCACAACAATGACTTGGGCCCCAGATATCTAAAGGAGCACCTTCTCCCATATTGACCTGTCCACGTCTAAAGATCCGGAGGGGAGGCCCTCCTGGTTATCCGACCACCTTCAGCAGCTACGTGGGTGGGCACCCGGGAGAGGGCCTTCTTGGTAGTGGCCCCCAGGCTGTGGAATGGTCTCCCCCTCGAGGTGTGTCAGGCCCCTTCTCTGTTTATGTTTAGGAAGGCGGTGAAGACGTACCTCTTCACTCAGGCCTTTGGTTAAATGTTCCCTATGCTTCCCCCATTGTAAACACTGCTGGTTTTAAACTGTTTTTGTATTTTTTAATGCTGGATTTTTAAACTTTGTACTGGTTTTAGGACTGATATAGTTTTTGATATGTTTGTTTTTAAATGTTGTGAGCCACCCAGAGACCCTTGGGTATGGGGCAGGAAATAAATAAATAAATAAATAAATAAATAAATAAATAAATAAATAAATAAATAAATAAATAAATAAATAAATAAATAAAACAAAGCAGACTTTGACCCAATGCAGAAGTAAGTTCAGTTTACTTTCAGTTATGGAGATCAAAGGATGATGCCAAATTGCTTCTTATCCCATGCATTTTATGGTCATTGCAGAAAGATAAGGACTAGTCTAAAAGAAACACCTAATACAGTATTAGACCTAATTGCTAAGGACTCAGGGGAGGTTTTGCATTTGCTACCGAAAAACAGATCTAAGAAGATCCATTTTTCTGTGAGCAGTCCTCCGGAGAATCCATCCCAAATAGAGACGGGTCCTCGGAGGCACCGAACATCCACACACGTGTGGGGAGGCCAGATTGGGCAGCTGGATTGGGTGCTGCTACGTGTTCTGGGACAGACAGCCACCAAAACAGCACCAAAATCCTGTGATCTTGAGAGCCAGCCTCTACATTCTTCAATGGCTAATAAATGTCCCTAGCCGCAGAGCCCTTTGGGGGGCTCATTTCAATGGTACAGATTTTTTACTATGAAAGCCTGCTTCCCTGCCCCTGCATGCCTCTTGGACCACCTTACATGTGAATAGGATGGTGGTAGACCTTTTTAAAAAGGACTATCATTGTCCCACTGTAAGTGGCCATTTGGGGGTGTCTAGGCCAGGGGTCATTTAGCACTTTCCTTTCCATCTGCTGGACAGGAAAGGAGTATAATCACCCAATTCCAACTAGTGCTTGCAAGTGTGATTGCTAGGTAACTACAGCCCATGCCCCGGGCGAGCAGTCACTTACCTGTGACTGACCCCAGGACCAATCCTCTTCAGGGCACCGCCATTTTGGTTGTGGTGCCCTCTGTGACTTTTGAGTTACCATGGATGCTTCCAGACTTACCTTACACTGCGATGTCCCATGGATGAAACTTCCTGCTGGCCAGACACCATGATCAGAAGCCGCACAAGGAAAGCACCGTAGCATCCGGTGCGCCTGACAGGGTAATCAGACGCTGCACTGTCCATCAACACAGTTTCCCATTGGTTAGATGGGACGCATCACAGCCTGCAGTAGGGACACAGAATGTCACCAAAAAACCGAAATTGGATACTGCACCACTTCTGTGGGCAGAAGAAAGCTGTGCTGTTCCCAATTGAATCTGGACGTAGCCAATAAAGCTTTCAATGCTGATTTTGCTCTGAGATTCTACTCTGCAGTTGCAATTTTGGGGTTCCATTTCCCAAAATGATAAAGGGCACTCAGTTCATGTCTGGTCTTACCATCCCATTAGATGCTAACCAGGTAGCCCCTTTTAATCATCGGTGTTATAATTCTCTTATCATAACTGGAAATGTTTTTCTTTCCAATTGCCAGGGGACACAAAGGCTGCATGCATTGTGCTTGTTGCATGCCAATGGTCTATTAAGCTATGCTGAATATATACAAAGCTAGTTTAGAAAGACCAGAAACAAAACACTCAGCTTCTAAAATTGTTGAGATAAAGCATAGTTTAAGTTTGCTCAAGGAGAACATCTTCCTGGGTATGTTTTTTTTGCTCTTTCCCCCCTCCCCCCAGGAAATAGCTTTTTATTTTTTATTTTTGCTTGGTTTTCGTCCAGCAGAACTAAACTTAATTGCAGTGTATTTGTATAAGCTTATCATTGGAAGAGGTGAATGTTTGGCCAAAATAGGCAAATAAACAACCCAGGTCAGCTATGACACGCAAAGATAATTTTAAACAATATAAGGAAATTGCATAAGAAGTTTCTCCTCCCTTCCACAATGGTTAAGTATATAGAAAGCAGACTACACAGTATTTATTTATGTTTGTATTCCTTTCATCACAATATTCAATAATTGCTTAAGGAAACAAAAATGCAGGAACACAATAAAACAGTATAAAACATAGCTGAAACACATGCAGATATAATGACAGGCAACAGAAAGTGTGAAAAAGACCTTGGAATTTTAGAGCCTTCCAGTACTTACCCAAAACCTGGATGTAGAAAGGGAGTACAGGGCCTTTTCTGTACTTACCATCAGTTAATCTGGATCAGTGGATCTGAAATAAGTGGAGCCATTGATCTGGATTGTGTGGAGGCAGGATCATCTGCATGCCCATGACTGTGAATCTTCTGCAAGCTTCACAGTTGTCCCCCCCACCCCACCCCCCCACACAAGCTAGGAATGCAAATTCTAACCCTCAGGGCTTGGGACATGTTTTTTTGGGGGGTGGGGCACTTTGGTTCACTGCTGAAAAGCAGATGCACTGTAGGTCCAAATCAGGAAGGCATGCCATCTGAATGCCTCCCATGATCTGGAACAAGGCCCTTGGTCCTCTCATGGATCTTTTTAAATGTGTCCACAAGAAATCTACATAAGAACATAAGAGAAGCCCTGCTGGATCAGGCCACAGCCCATCTAGTCCAGCATACCGTCACACACAGTGGCCCACCAAATGCTCATGGGCATCTCAAGCAGAGACAAGGACAAACCCTTTCCTGCTCTTGAATCCCAGCAAATGGCCTTAGAAGCATCATGCTTCCCCCCCCCCCCCGCCCAGCCTGAAAGATGCACCTAGGCATTCATTCTAGTAGCCGTTGATACATCTGTCATCCATAAATGTGTCTAACCCTACCTTAAAGCCATCTATACTGGTATCTGTCACTACCTCAGCAGCAAATTCCATAAACCGAAGACCCTCTGGGTGAAGAAATACTTCCCCTTGTTGGATCCGACTCTCCTACCCATCAGCTTCATAGAGTGCCCCCTGGTTCTAGTGTTGTGTGATAGAGAAAATAAATTTTCTCTATCCACCTTTTCTACACCATGCATAATTTTATATACTTCAATCAGGTCCCCTCTTAAACCCCATCTCTCTGACTGAAGAGGCCCAGACCCTTTGGATTAAGGGTATCTGGATCTTTCTCTGTTTTGTGCAGACAAAAGAGAACTAATGGGGTGCAGGTTCTCCTTGATCCACACCAGTAGATTGGAGGGCTGTGATCTGGATTAAGAGGTTCCTTAATCCAGATCTAAAGTATGTGCAGACAGGACTTAGGCCTTTCTTCTACAGAGACTCAGGGTATGATCAGACAGAGCTTCCCCCTGTCCCCAATTGCCCATTTTAGAAATGTGGCCCTTCTAATAGCTGTCAAAACAACAACAGCAAGCATTCAGACAGTTCTGTGTTGATATCTGTCTTGTTTGCCCCATAATAATTTTTAAAAAGTTGCCCATACTGCAATGGCATCATTTTTGTTAAGGATGAATAGATTTGTCAACTTACCCTGAACAACATGAGTAAATGAACAGTGGAAGTGGGAAAGGAAGATACTTGATCTTATCTGATAAAATTCATAAATACTATTAGGATTGAGGAAATAGTGACATGGGTAAGTCTCAGCAGGGATTTATTTTTCAATTTACATTTGGGGCTGTCTCACATGACCATTTCAGAATGTCCCACAGCTACTTTCTCTTTGGATTCTGAGCCTGAGAAAGGTCAGCTCCATCTAAATGTAGAACCAACTTAGTTCCAACATAGCTAAAAAATCAATGTTCACCCTCCATCAATATAAGTTCTTAAGTTTTTGGATAAGCTCTCTGGAATTAGAATTAATACCTCAGTAGTTCAAAACAAGGAAGGCTGAAAGAGCTAACGCGAAGCCAAAACAAAGTTTCCTAATCGGCTTCTGCTTATTTTGGCAAAAATGCAGTCTTGCCTGTCTAAATGTAAAGGAGAAAATAATTCCTTGTGATTTATGATATCTCCTAAAAGCAAAGAGCAAATGACATATATATGTATTTCAGAGTTTATTTGGGATTTTGTTTACAAGCCATGTGACAAATTTATCATCCGTGTCTCTTTTCCAGTAACTTGGTCATAAGTTTTGGATGAAGAGAAATACTAGTCCTGAGAACAAAAAAGATGCATAAATCTTAAGCAAAATTTTGGGGAAATACAAAAATAAACATTCTGAAGATTTTCAGTAGTGAAACTATGACAGGATTTGTCTGGGACCTTAGGATCACCATGGAAGTACACCAGAGTCATAGTCACACCTTCACTTTAACCCTTCTTCAGCCCATCTGACCACTCACATCTTTTCAATTATATCCATTTGATTTGTGGACTTCAGGAAAGTCCAAATGGAGGGTGGAAAGTCCACAAATAAAACAGATAGAAGTGAAAAGATGTGAGCAGTCAGACCTGAAGATGGACTGTGTAGGCTGGAAGGTCCCCTAGGGTGCAGGATTGGCATAAGCATGCCCCTGAAGGATGCCCCCCCCCCCACAGTAGTCCTGAACATGGGAGGCATGTTAACGTGGATCTATGAGCATTGGTAGACCTGTTTAACTGTGTTTACCAGTAGACAAGTGTGGCCCTGATCTGGAACGTGGGAGGTGTACAGAAAGGAAGTCTCCTGTGTTTAGGACTTCTGGGGGACATTTTTCAGGGGTGTGCCATAGCACACTGCCCCAAAGCACTCCTCAGAAGTTCCAAGACTAGGAACCTTTGTTCCTAGTCCTTGGAGGTCTGTGTATGGGAAGGGGCATGAAACTTATGTGAGCTTCATGGCTGCTGGGTGGGCTGATCCAGAGAAATGCCATCGGTGGAGATGGAGTTGATCCACCTGATGATTTCCCATGATTTGGGCTGTTCTAGTCCCACTGATCCAGAATGCAAGTAGGTAAGTGCAGCAAGGAGCATAAATTATTCTCAATGGGATCAGATCTGGCAGAAAAGCCATTTACCAGAAGATCTGCTTCTGTAAAGCAGAACTCTCCTAAAATGATTCATTGATGGTATTTATCATGAGCAAGCTAGCCAAGGACAATTATGACAAAAGAAGTTTGCATGGTTGCCAGAGTAGGTGCACCTACTGGCATCTTTGATTGAAGAGCCTGTTAAGTTTTGCTAAAAAGCAAAAACATAAGAACATAAGAAGAGCCCTGCCGGATCAGGCCACAGCCCATTTAGTCCAGCATCCTGTCTCACACAGGTGTCCCTCCAATTGCTTACGAGCATCTCAAGCAGAGGACAAAAGCTTCTCTGAGTCACCAACAATTGCAAGCTCCTAATCTCTCAGACCATGTGCTCAGAAGAAGCTCCAAGAAGCTAAACCGGCAGCCAGAGCAAGTGCCAAGTACCCTTCCTGATACCCACAGGATCAGCCCAGAGCCCAGTACCACCAGAGTGCAGGAGTTATTCCTCCAAAGTAGGGATGAGTGAGAAATATTCACCACTTTCACAATTTGTACAAACCGTGAAGGTTCAAAACTTTGCATTCAAATCAAATGTTGACTGTATTCAAAGACTGACCTTTGTATGTGAAGCGAAAGCTTTTGTGCCTTTGTTTGAAGCTTCAGAATGGAATTGGAGCAGAACCGGGATGGATTTGGAGGCAGAACTGGTGGTGGATGGGATTTGAAGTGTATTCGAAGCCTAGCACATTGGAACTAGTTCCATTTGCACAAATGTGAAGCAAATGCGGGGGGGGGGATCATGCACATCACTCCAAATTCTTCTGCCAAATTCCTGCTACCTTTCCTTGGTCTCAAGAGAGCAGTCTTCTTCTGCTTGAGTGCACACTCAAACTCAAGTAATTCCTTTAGATCCGCATTAATGTGTACTCTCAGGGTGCTTCTGCACAGGGGCTTTAACACCCATTAGTCACACATTCCAATGTTTAGGACACTTCCGGTGAGGGGTGTCCGCACAGCGAGTCCGTCTTTAATGTGGATTCCGGCAGCAAAACCGGTTTACCGCTGGTGCGTCCGCATTATTGGGGCCAAAGAAGCACACATCCAGTGGGTGCGTCCGCACCTAACCGTACTTAATGTGTGACTAATGGGTGTTACTTACACACCACATTTCAAGTGGTGTTGTGCCGTGAAAACGCATCCACTTAGGATGCATCCACACGGCGCAAGTGTAACAACCCATGTCCCACCCCCGGCTCGCCACAATTGGCTTGCCGGAGCCAAGCATGGTGAGCTGGGGGCTCCTACCTCTTGGCTCGCCCTTGCCCCAGAAGTAGACAGCGCGCCTGCTCAGAACGCCTCCTGAGGGCAAGGGCTGCCAGTAGCAGCCCCAGCCACTCCGGAGGTGCGCAGGACGCAGGTGCGCTGCATCCTGGGCGCTGACCCTCAGAAACTGGCCAACGCCGACAAGGTAAGGAGGGGATTTGCCGCGCTCCCCCCAGGGTGGGCTAGGGTGGGCTTTAGGCAAGCTTGCCCTGGCTCCAGAAGCGGCGATCTGCCTCTTCTGGGGCGAGGGTGAGCCGTGGCGGCAAGGCCCCCCGGCTCGCCAGGCTTGGCTCCAGCGAGCCAATCGTGGCGGGCCAGGGGAGGGCCCTCCGTCCTGGATCGGAGCCGGGTGCCGTGCCTCCGCACAGCACCCGCCTCCGATCCAGATCTACGCCGTGGATCTACCCCGTTAGATGCGGATCTACCCTGTTAAACCGGATCTACCAGTGATCCGGAGTTATTAAAACCGTTTTCCCCGGGAGCCGGTTTTAATAAATCCGGGTGCCGGAGATCCGGTTTAATTAGCCCCTGTGCGGAAGCAGCCTCAATATTTTCTCACAAGAAACAAATGCTTAAACAGTAAATGGGGCAATTCAATTATTGCTGACACCATTCTGGAAATATATTTCAAAACTGAATATTGATTTATGGTATTATAAATTATGGGGTGTTAATATTTATGTGTTTCCATCTATGGGGAAACTATTGTGAAACCATAGTAATATATGAAAGCAACTCCCCTCCATACACCACCACCCCAAACACAGACACACTTAATGAGTAAAATTGTAGCTCCCTAACTTTCCACTGAATAAGAATATTTTTTATATTTTGCCATATCTTAGCTTCACTGGCTACTAGGGGTATGCACGCTATTCATAACATTCAAAATTTGTATGAATTTTGCCAAATTTGGACATTCATATTCCAATCAAAGATTGACATTTCCATTCGTATGGGATTGATATGCATTCGTGCAGGATTCATATGGGATTCTTATGGGACTGAACATTCATATTGAATTCAAATCGTACTACATTCAAAGGGGATCTATTCAAATGATTACAAATTTTCTTGCATTCGATTCAATACGAATTTAATAATAATATTAATAACATTCAATTTGTGTACATCCCAACTGGCTAAATCTCACTGCAGCTATAGAGGGCTGTAGCTTGGCCATAGTTGTATTATCATGTAATTAGTTGGATGCTGGATAAACTTAAATTTAACAAAATTTCCTTCCTTCCTTCCTTCCTTCCTTCCTTCCTTCCTTCCTTCCTTCCTTCCTTCCTTCCTTCCTTCCTTCCTTCCCTTTGCATCCAGAGTAACTGCAGCACACTAAGTAGACCTGTGTGGTTTCTAAGCCAAATCTGTGAGAGTAAAATCTAACCATAAATATCAATAACTTCTCTACATGGAAATGATCAAGAGTGATCAAAACGTCAGAAAATTTGCCAGGCGCATTTGGGTATGTACTTTAATAGCTAGCTCTGGGATTAAGGAACTGCTGAAGTATAAAAAATTTAAATGCTTGTTTTGCCTCCTTTGCTTCTTCTGATCAACTCTTCAGTCATGAATTCTGAAGCGTCATGAACGAAGCATAATTAGCACACTTCCTTTCTGGCTGGAACCATGCTGCTATTTTTAAAGGGAAGTGGAAGGCATTCTTCCACTTACAATTGCATGTAAATTGTATAATTTATTAATAATTTCAGGAGCACTTGATATTTATTTTAATTAATCTTTAAGTCAGACACGAACATTGGGGAGTAACAGCAGGTCATCTGAAGAGGCAAAAAGTTGTTGGCATTGGTTGTTGGTTTTTTTGAGAAGTGTTTATTAAGATAAAATCTGAGGAGATTGGTGTAATGAACATGTAAATAATTTGAACAAATGCAAAGTTTGGGTTAACTGAAATCCATTCCCTGAAATTTAGTTCTTGGGGTATTAAAATGTTTGGCTAAGCCTACCCGTGTAAACCTGTAGCTTTATGCAGTTCTGCAAACCTTGATATGATATAAGAATAAGCAGCTAGAAATGTATACAGTGATTGAAATTATACTGTAAATTGTTGATATACTTTAAAACCTTGTGCATCAATTTGAGATCTGGATTGGGATCCAGGGCACAGGACTGTGTTTATCCTGCACTCTAAGAGCACTCATATGGTGCAAAAGGGGTAATTTCACATTAATTCTGTGACTTCCTGAAGGATCTGTCTGGATCTTGCCCTTTTTGCCTTGACCTGCCTTTGGTTGGGATCAGTGGGTGAGGAACAGCAAGGCTCAATGATCCTGACCAGAGGAATTCACGGTTAACACCAATGGTGCTGATCCAGATCAGCCCTCTTCCATTGGTGTATTAAGGGTCTATGTAGTACACATATAGACCTTATACTTCATGACGGGTGATCAGATGGCTTAAAAAGAATAGATGAATTTGCAACAGACAAAGCTATCACGGGTTACTAGCCCTGATGGCAGTGTGACTTACTTTTGGCATGCCTCTGAGGGTCAGCAGCTGCAAGGCTGTAAGCAAACAAATTACCAGGTGACCATGCTGCTTATGGACATATGTAGGCTTTCACTGCTGGATTCGATCTATTTGTAGAAGTTTGGGGGCTGTTATGCTGTGTTCCGGGTTTCTTCTTCTGAGAACCTAAGCTTTCAGATATAGCTGCGATATCCATCTTCAGAGGTCTTTGCTCTTCACCAGGTCAAGGGTGACTGGTGTCTTACTAGATCTTGTTTTTCTTCTTATAGATGTCTGCTGGATATTTGTCAGCTCCTCCTTTGTTTGGGTTGCTAATGAGTCATTGGTCATGTTCTTATAGGGTTAGACAAATTCATGGAGGACAGGTGTATCAATGGCTACTAGAAAGGTGCATCTGCCAGGCTGGGGGAACAGGCATAGTGTCTCTAGGGCCATTTGCTGGGATTCAAGAACAGGCGAAGGTTTTGCCCTTGTCTTTTGCTTGAGATGCCCATAAGCAATTGGTGGGCCACTGTGTGGGACAGTGCCAGGGACAGGCAGAAGGCTGGACAAGGTAGGCTGTGGTTCAATCCAGCAGGGCTCCACTTATATTCTTATGTTCCATGTGCCAAATAAAAACACCTCATGTTAAAGAGTTCTGTTTACTTTATGGGCGCATCCCCACGACGTTGTTATCTCGAATTCAAAACGTTTTGATTTCGGGCCGTGCACACGTCACTTCGGCTTAATTCGGTATTTCCGTGATAAACCACGTTATCCCGATTTGAAATAAATCCTGATCTCAACAGGTCTCAGTCCGGAACATGCCCTTGACACGTGTTTAATTTTTTACTGTGTGGACAGTATCGTTCCGGGATGAGATTCAGTGTTAAGGCTGTCCCGCCCCCCCAATCGCACTGTAACCAATGGCTGAACGTATTAGAAGCACGTCATGTTTAGGGTTTCCTTCATTGAAAAAATCCACCCTCAAACACCCACTATAAACCTCCAGTCCTTAAAGCTGAAACACTGTATCAATCTAAGCACTTCACACCTTAAAAACAATGTTGCAATTTGCGCAATTTCAGACCTTTGAAGGTTCGGAACAGTGGCTTTCAGCCCCCTTAAGGGAGGCTTGTCAGCCACTTAGTCCCCTGAAGGGTGAGAACAGAATGTCAACCGCTTTGAGCCCCCTCTAGGCTACTTTGCCTCTGCCTGTGGTCACACCTAAGGTTTAATCCAGTTTCAGTTCACTTTCAGAGTGAGAGAATACACCAGCAAACTGACAAGCTGGTTTTCTTTCAGGGTTAATAACTCAGAAAATCCACCTTTAGACTAGATAATGTGGAAAGAAAACTACTGGTCACTTTGCTGATGTGTTCTCTCACTCTGAAGGTGGAGTGAAGCTAGATTAAACCTTAGGTGTGACCACAAGCCAAGGTTTTAATCCAGCTTCGGTCCCTGTGAGGTGGGGGGGCGGAGTTCCCTCCCGGCCACGGGGGGGAAGAGCAAGCGAGGAGCCCCCTTCGCCCTCTTGTCCACCCCTTGGCTCTCCTCCTCTGCGGGGCAAAGTGGCGGAAAAGCGGGGGAAAAGCGGCGGCGGAGCCCCAGGGAGAAGCCGCTAGCGCCGCAGCGCCGCAGCGCCTGGATGAATGGATGGATGGATGGATGGATGCCACCGCTGCCGCCTCCGCCGCCGGCTGCTCTTCCCTTGGCGCGAGGCTGGAAGGAAGGAAGGAAGGAAGGAAGGAAGGAAGGAAGGATGCACTTGCTGAAGTTCCATGCTTTGCACAACTGTTAAAAAAAGATAGGAACCTTGACTTGGATTTCTATACCTCTTTATAATAATGCTACCCCAGAAGGAGAAGGAGAAGGAATTGGCATTTCTCACCCATTTAAGGTGACTCAAAGAGGCTGACAAAGCTTCCGTTCTTCACCCCACAACAGATGCCCTGTAAGAGCTGTGACTAGCCCAAGGCCACTGAGCTGGCTTCACGGAGGAGGAGGAAGAAGAGTTGGCTTTTTTACCCCACTTTTCTCACCTATTTAAGGAGGCTCAAAGCTGCTGACAAACCTTCTGTTCTCCTCCCCACACCCTGTGAGAGCTCAGAAGAGAGCCATGACTAGCCCACAGTCACCCAGCTGGGTTCATGGAGGAGGGTGGAATCAAACCTGATATTCCCAGATAAGAGCCTGGCTCGCTAACCACAACACTTCTGCTTGACTAAATGGCCAAGCACCAGAGCATGAGAGTGTTTTAAAGATCTCATGTGGGCAGCATTTTCATACAGTTAAAAAAAGAAGTGTCTTTTTTTGCCTTCTGCCCCAGATTGGGCATCCTTTGTTTGGGGGTGGCAGTGCCATGCAAGCCCAGGAGGAGTGGGTGGTGATGCAATGGGAGGCCAGGGGCAGCCTGCTTCAGGATGGGAAGTGGAATCTAATCTGGAATTCCCAGATAAGATTCCAATTGCCAGGATATTAGGGCAAAGCGGACCATGGATAGGTGACCACTAGGAAATCCAATAGGGCAGGATCAATCATGTCCCAAAATCCTGCACCGCACTACCAGGCCTGGCCATGGGTCAATAAAGTTCTGTGCATGGGGAAAGTTCTGATCTCTGTTACTTTCAGAATGAGAGAATATGTGGTCACACCTAAGGTTTAATCCACTTTCATTCCACTTTCAGAGTGAGAGAATATATCAGCAAAGTGGCAAGCTGTTTTCTTTTAGGGTAAAATTCACCTCTGGGAGAGATAATGTGGAAAGAAAATTACTGGTCACTTTGCTCATGTTTTCTGGCTCTGAGGGTGGACTAAAGAAACAGCTTTTTCCTCCCCAGGTTCAGGCAAAGTTATGGCTTTAATATGTTTAATATGAACACATTAAAACCAATGTGTTGTGACCCGCACTGAGAGCCTTGTGTATAGAGTGGGATAAAAATATGACACCACAGCCACCCTATGCCTCTTTAATGTTTAAAGCCCCGCTCCTTTGATACAGAGCTGTATTGAAATTGCGGAAATTTGCAACATTGATAATCCGGAGTGTACCAGATACACCGGCTTCGGGAGGGCGGGAGACATGAGATGCTCATGCAATGTCTCCCACCCCCCAGATACCCCCCCTTCCTCTCTCTCTTTGGGAAAGGGGGGGCTTCTTAGGAACCCCTCCCTCTCTCCTCTCTCTTTTTGGGAAAGGGGGGCTTCTCTCACTTTAGAATCCCGTCTGTGCAAGGACGACACCCCCCCTTTGCTAGTCCCCCCCAAGACTCTTTTCCTTGGTGCCTTAGCAATGCCTCCCTTCCCCTCCCCACCCCCACCCAGCTGCTGCTGCCCCCTCTCCCCCCATCCTCATCTTCCTCATGCCGCAGCGCCTGGATGGATGGATGGATGGGTGGATGGGTGGGTGGATGGATGGATGGGTGGGTGGATGGATGGATGGATGGCTGCTGCTGCTGCTGCTGCTGCTGGGAAGGGGGAGGGGCAGGGAATTCCCGGCGGAGCATGACGCAAAGAGAAGGGAGGGTGGGATCCTGGCAGGGAAAACCAATCACAGGAGAGAGTGTGGGCAATGGGCAGGAGGACAATGCTGCCATGTGGACTCCGAGTATTGATCCCGCGTTAAGGCTGCCATCGGAACCGGATCAACTTGTAAGTCGTCTGGACAGCTTTGTTCCGTTTCTTTTATTTCGAATTCTTTAAACTGAAATAACACATGCCATGAAGACGCGCCCTATGTGACTTTTACTTGTCCAAACTCAAAAATATTAATATTCCTGGATATTGTATAGACACTGGAACTAGTAACATTGCTGTCTTGTTTGATTTCTCTCTTATTCTCCAGGGAGGTCCGCATGGCTTCCAAGAAAGACTAAGCCAACTTGAAACTTGACCTAATTTTCTCCCTGCTTCCAACAGCCCTATAAGGGCACTGGAGAGCAAAAAACAACACAGCCTGACAACCATCCAAGATGCACAGTTGGAAATCAAGATTCAAGACAATATACTTTTACTTTATAAATGCACTTAGAAGATTGCTTTACAAGTTGTACGTCCAAAGAGATAGAAACTGAGAACAGAATCAGTGAATAACCCAGAATTGCCCTCCATACATGTTAGAATGCTATCTTCAGCATATCCAAAATTTAACCCTAACTTTAATGTGTTCCTCATTAATTATGGCATGTGCTGAAAGAGAAGCCACATAAGCCAATCATGTCTTCTCCCCCACCCCCACCCCAAATATAGTAGAAATCTTTGACTCAAGTTGGATTCATGTAGGGATCCAGTCTGGTGAGTATGAGGACAACCAACATGAAAGTAGGAGGTCCTTGTTCAAACGATGAAGCTTCGTACTACCTCCTTAGAACTTTCCAGAACCTCTTTAAGAACGGAACCCCATGCAAGAGCTGAATTCCCTGAACAGGGAAGCCATCTGGGGACTGGATGTTTACCCAGAATGTGGGGAACATATACTGTACATGGCCGAGGACTCCAGTGTTTCATTTGGGATGAAGGCAATTGAGGACCTCCTTTGTTTTGTTTTCTGGAGTCACCTTGTGGCTAGATCTTTTTCTTCTTTTTTTTAAAAAAATATTTTATTGGTAGTTTTTTTTATTATCTACTTTGTTATCCTCTTTTGTTAGTTTTATATGGTTGAATTACCATCCTGAGACTGGTATTGGATGGCATAAAAATCAGTAAATCAACAAATCAATGGGAAATGATGCATCAGACACAAGTTACTCCTCCTCCATGCTGAATTGACAGTCTGGAACTGATTTAGTGTTATTTCTCCCATTCTCATGGGAACCTGACCATGAGAATGAGGTGGCCATGTGGCCCAGAAAGGCGCATGTGGATAATGCCCTTTTCTTGGTGGAATATTCTAGAAATGTTTATTGAACGTAGCAGATTGAGCTTCTTTATCTGAATATCCAGTGCAGGGTTCTTCTTGTCCTTTTGCCATGAATGTAGCTTTCCCAGAGGCAACTGTCTGAGGTCATCAGCCAGCATGAGAAAATAATGAGCTATGGGCCCAGATATTTCTCACACAGTGGAAACAGTAACAAGATGCCATTGCCTGCTCCTACTCTTCGAGTATTCAGTATTAACCTGCTACTTCCTTATCTGATTGCCTATTTATTCTCTAGGGAGTCCTGCTTCGACCTAGTGAGGACTAAAGCAAGGTTTGACTTTGATTTAGTAGGCTTCCTGAGTTCTTACTGATATTGCAAAAATGTGTACATGCTCTAGACATCACTGTGATATCAAACAGGCAGGCAGGCAGGCAGGCAGGCAGGGAGGGAGGGAGGAAGGAAGGAAGGAAGGAAGGAAGGAAGGAAGGAAGGAAGGAAGGAAGGAAGGAAGGAAGGAATAATCCACATGGTCACCAAGAGTATCTTTTGGATGTCAGCTGAACACACAGGCAGCACCCAGACCATTTCCAACTGTCCCAGGAGTTGCCTCTCCCATTTTGTGGGGGAAATGACTGTGAGACAATGCCTCCTTGTCCTCCCTGGTTAATCCTGCAACAGACACTCTTTAATTAACTATAGTTGAAACTTACATCTGCAGGGCTGGATCTGAGAACCACTAGTTTAGGACGGCGCTTTTCAGGGTACCCCTTCTGTTTGTTCTTGTGTTGCTGAGAAGAAGAGCCAAGCAAGCCCTCAAAAGCCTATGGATCTTTCTTCACTTACCTACCTTAGATCCAGGTCAGTGGATATGGAAAATGTCGGCCCAATGATTTGAATCACAGGGAGGTATGGGCTGGGTCAGCACTGTCTCTACTCATGGTGCTGATCTGGCAGGTGTCCCCCTGCAATTGTGAAGCTCACATGAGCTTTGCAGTCTCCACACACAGTTTCAAAGGTTAGGAGTGAAAGTACCTCCTGGTAGTTCCAGAACACAGAACTATATCTTACACATACTTCTTGTGTTCTGGATCAAGGTCTTTGATCTCCTAGTCATACCGATTAAAAGGTACTACCAGAGATCTGGATTGAGGACCTAAATCATTACTAGCAACATAAAACAGGGGAAGCATCGATGAAAACATTTCCCCTAGCATGATTTGCATAATCTGGTGTTTTCTGGCAACAGAACCAATGTATTATATGAAAAAAAAAGTATTGCATATTATTAAATATGGGACACCCTTCCTATGGTTCCATTAGAAAGTAAATCACAAAGGGAAGTGAGAGCCTTCTCTGTGATGGCACCCCATCTCTGATAGTTTGTGATCTGGGCCATCCTTAGATATTTAGCTTGTACCCTATTGTATGTAAAAGGATTTGATTATTGGTTTGTGTGTTACCTCTCCCAGAATTGCCTGCTGAAGAGTATTATTGTTATAGTTTACTACTACTGCTGCTGCTGCTGCTGCTGCTGCTTTATTGAATGCACATAATCAAATTGTTCCCAATGACCTATGATAATCAGAGATATTGGGTGTTTTTCCACTGTCACTAGAAGTACCCATTAAGTAACCATTAATGGGTACAAAAATGCCATTACGTACCCATTAATGGGTACTTAATGGGTACTTCTAGTGACAGTGGAAAAACACTCATTGGTTCAGGATGCGTAGAATTCCCAGTAGTGTTGCCTTTTGTGACTGATGGATAGTGACTCTATCAATGCACAGAGTATAAGGATGTCCCTTTAGTTCTTTTGGAGCTGCACCAAGGGCACCAATAAATACTGGTGCCTTAAATACTCTGTTTTAGTTTGCAGGCCTTGTATTTGGTGGCTTCTTCCTGATGATGATGGAGGTGAAGTTAGAATGAAATAAAATGAAAAGCTGTGGGTAATTTCATCTAAAACATAGGCTAGAGTTTCACCTGTGCTGAAAGAAGCAACTTTCAAGGTCAAGGTAAAAATAGGCCCAACACTATTTCCTAGTTATAAAATGAAAGTATGCAAATGTAGATAGCATGCATATATACACACTATATATATAAACTCTCATTTTTCTAGTTCTTTTCTCTAGTGCTGCGATTTGAGGAACATATTGAATCCTTTATTCTTTCGCTTAGCCTCCTTGCACATTTTCTTACATCTTGTCACCAAATATATAGAGCTCAGACATTTGTAATGGGAGCTGAAGCTTTGTCCCCTGAATTCAATTAGCCAACTTTAAAAAGAAAAGAGGATCTTGCAGTTGGTCATAAACAAGAACCATAAAAGAGGATTGCTTGATCTTCACTTACAGCAAGGGTCCTTTGCCAGTGTCTTTCAGTTCCTTCAGAAGAAAAATTGATGGTGACATTGTCTTCTTCTTCTTCTTCTAGTTAAGGAGTGGGTTATCCTGCTATGCAATACAAACGAAATGTGGAGCATTTAATAGGGATACCAAACCATAAGTACAAAAATAGGGACCTGTGCCTATTGAAAAACTGAGGCTTCATCCAGACAGGGCAAAAGAAAAAGAGTTTAAGGAGCAGCAGTATTCAAACACGTTCAAGCAGCAGCGTTCCAGCAGTCGGTGTGGAATATTCTGAGAGGTAAATGTAGCAAGGCCATTAAATTCTAATAAGTATGAGTTGAGTTTACTATACTGGAAGATCTCCTAGAAGCTAGGCAAGGTTGGATCGGCTTAGTTCCTAAATGGCAGATGACCTGAGAATACTAGGCATGTAGGCCAAACAGGGTAGTTTAAAAATAAGCAGAAAATGGTAAAAATAATAAGGCCCTTTTTGCACTTACTGGTGATCTGGATTAAGGAGCCACATAATTCAGATCATGGGTAACCTGAAGCCTGGAGGCCTGGAACCCACAGGTCCACCTCCATCTTCAGTGGATGGAGCCAGATCCAGACTAAGGAAGTCTTTTATCTGGATCTGTTATAGACCCACTTAATTGGACCCACAATTGGACCAAGGACCTTTACAGAGCTACTGGGGGTGCTCTATCACACAAGACTAGAACTAGGGGACATTCTATGAAGCTGATGGGTAGGAGAGTTAGATCAGACAAGGGGAAGTATTTCTTCACTCAGGCGGTTTTCCGCCTATGGAAATTCCTGCCAGAAGAGGTGGAAACAGCTACCAGCCTGGATGGCTTTAAGGAAGGGTTAGACAAATTTATGGATGACAGATGTATCGGTGCGTACTAGAATGGACATCTAAGTACATCTTTCAGGCTGGGGAACAAGCAGGATGCCTCTAAGGCCATTTGCTGGGATTCAAGAGCAGGAGAAGGTTTGCCCTAGTCTCTGCTTAAGATGTCCATGGGCAATTAGTGGGCTACTGTTTGAGCCGGGATGCTAGACTGGATGGACTGTGGCCTGGTCTAACAGGGCTTCTCTTATGTTCTTAGGTTCTTATGTTCTCTGCACTGAGGCATGGGTTGCATCAGCACCATCAGTGGAGATGGTACTTATCCAGCTCACACATCCATGTCATCCAGATCAGTGAGCATCAATGTAATCTGGATCAGAACCCACAGATCTGGATCAATGCCAGGTACCTTGTGGAGTAAATCTCTTCTGGATGGTTATCAGGAAAAGTCCACAGATTTTTCCATGCAGTTGTCAGGAGTCAAACTCAGTGTCACCTTTACTTTCACCTTAATTATGCATATATACTTGCATATATACATATAAATCAACACTTGGAAATTATATGCAAATTGGTACCTTCTTTTCTTCAGTTTTTAGGGGCACATATCCAACCATTTTGCGCACAAATAATCTAATATTTTTATCATTCCAACCTGTAATTTTCTGAAAGGCATTTCCATTTCTTATTACAAGCAAATTGAATGTTGTGGTCTACTAATTGAAATGTGGTACCAATTAAATTGGATGTTGCATCTATTAATATTTATTTATTCATCCTGGTTAGATAAGTTCCGCTGCATGAAATGAAATAAAATAAAAACAAAGAACCTCTATTAAGAAATTAAGAAAACGGATCTAACCTCAGCCTGCCACTAAAAACAAATGAAAAGCAAAAAAATATTAAATATAATTATTACCAGTAGGTGGTATGCATTAGCTACTATTTCCAAACCAGTGGGAGTTATTCTACATTATTTTTTTTTAAAAAAAATATCTAGGAAAAGAAAAAGTGTGTGTGTGAGTGAGTGAGTGTAAAAGACTGATTATCAAATCATAAGTATTCATGATAAATCATAAATACAAGGAGGCATTAGAGCTGGGAATAATTAGTTATGCACCTCAACCTTACTGAATGTCAATGACGTTTAGAATGGTCTTCACAAAATGATGTCTACCAAGCAGCTGCGTGGATTTAAACAGAATAGTGTAATTTTGTTAATTGCAAAGATATTGCCGAGAATAAAAGAGAAAGTCTCTTGGAGGCTATAAACGGGCACGTTAAGACACACAAAACAGCCTTCCATATTTAATGATCTGCTAAGTGTTCTTAGTTACAAGCAAGGTTACATTCCCCCACACACAACACTTTCCTGTGACTATAGGAAGATGGGTGCCCAAAAATTTTGTATTGTTGACCAAAGGGCTGTTCCTTGAACCATCTCCTGTTTCCCTAGAACCCCTAAGGAATAGGATAATATGAGAGGCGCTCTCTTGCACGACTAAGGTTGGCACCTGAAGAGCACCTCCTGCTGGAAACCTGCAGAATGGCAATCGGCACTGAGAAAGATCTTGACATGCATGAATGGGCAAAACTAGGGCTGCGTCCGGACAAGAGTATAAAATCCGGGATTATCCTGGCACTATATTGGGATTGCCAAATGTATCCAAGGCAATGCCAACATGGTCCCAAATACATAGAGGTGAAATCCCAGAATATTGTTGTTATAGGGAAAAGAACTCCAAATCCAAATTTTCTTGAAGTAGTGAAATTGCTTACCTTGTCTGACACTTGCTTCCAGGTTTTTCCTAGGGGCGAAACCTGGTCAAAAATACCCAGTGTGCAAGCATGGGATAGGAGGTTGAGCACTTTTAGGTATTTTCATCATTGAGAAAAAAGGCCAGACAAGGTAAGGACTAAGGCTTGCCCTGAGATTTCAAATTGCTAGCTGGCAGGGCCATCAAGTGGAAATTACAAGATCTAAATGAGATCCTTTATTTTTCTCCCCCTGTATGGAGGCAGCCTAGGGTAACTTTGAAAAAAAGACAATACTCCCTCTTAATACCCTTTTCCTTTAACCAAGACTAGGGATGTACAGAAATATTCATAACATTCAAAATTTGACCGAATTCAGCTTAATTCGGACATTCAAACTCGATTCAAATGTTATGATATTTGTATGCTAACATTTTAACGAATATGAATGTTGCTGGACATTCATACAAATAGATCGGACATTCGTTAAACTGGGGGAACAAATCGGATATGTATTTATTCGTATCAGATATATATCAATCCGTACCAGATATGTATCTATTTGTATCAGATACGTATTTGTTAATATCAGATATGTGTTTGTATTAGAAGAAGAAGAAGAGTTGGCTTTTCTATCCCACTTTTCTCACCCTATTTAAGGGGACTCAAAGCAGCTGACAAAGCTTTTCTATTCTTCTCCTCACAACAGAACACCCTGTGAGGTAGGTGGGGCTGTGAGAGCTCAGAAGAGAGCTGTGACTAGCCCAAGGTCACCCAGCTGGCTTCATGGGGGAGGGCGTAATCAAACCCGGTATTCTCAGATAAGAGTCCGGCTCCTTAACCACTAGACCAAACTGGCTAGATATTAGATATGTATCTATATGTATCAGATACATATTAATTCATATCAGATACTTATTGAATATTCATACAAATATATACAAATAGATTTGAATCAAATAGAATTTTACCACGTTCAAATGTAATATATTCATATGAATACAGATTTTCAAACATCCAATTTGTTTCGAATTGAATGCCAAAAAAATTTGTGGACATCCCTAACCAAGACCTTTTCTATACTGGGACTTATTTTGAATTATATCCCAGAATAAGAGCCTGCCATCCACATGCAAGTGCTGACTGTTCTTATGTTGTTACCTGTAGTTCCCTCCCACACATTACATCTTTTCCCCCACCTGCTCCCCTTTGGCTTTCCCCTTGTTCAGAAAAACAACAAAGATATAGATTGCTGGGAGCATAATTGGTGACACCCCCCTCCCCAAGATAGGCCCATTTTTGGTGAAGGTAGGAGTACAGAAAATATTCTGATTCCCTTTTACAGAAAATGTCTATTGTGCTCAAAGGATAACCTCTGTCAGCCTCCTTGGAGCTCTTGATAGCTGAGAATTCACAAGATGCATCTTCAAACTACTTTAAACTGATTTCAAAAGAGCAGATTTTCCAAGCTGTTTTTCAACATTGTTGGTGTCTCTTGCTTTTATGTAATTTAAATGCACTGACTAGTAAACGGAATGCCAAACACCGCATACACTTGGATAAATTAAGTCATAATATGGTTTATTTTCCAACTGTCCTGCTCCAGTAATATGGGCCTTTCTGTATTTACTTGGTATACTGGACCGCAGATTGCTGGGTGGTTTCTTCTGCACATGTGGTCTGTTGAAGTGTTCCAGAAGAGTTCTTTGCCCCTAGTCCAGATTAAAAGCAGTCCACAAGCATACCTGTGGCAACAGGAATGGTTCAGGAGCAGTACTTCTGCACCACTTCTGGTGTCATGAAACCAAGGAGCCAAGGTCTTGTGGATATGTCTCTGGGGCCAACAAACAGGTCTGGACCTTACGATGCTAGTCTGAACCCCAAGATGCTAGATCCAGACCCCACAATGCTAGATCTGTACCCTATGATGCTAGGTTCATACTCCATGAAGCTAGGTCCAGATGCTGTTATGCTAGTCCAGACGCTGCAATGCTTGGCCCTGTCCTCAGACACCAGACACAACAAAAGAGCAATGTGTGCATTGCCCAATCATGGATAGGGCTGGGTAGAATTTCTGACAGATGGACAAATCACAAGGAATGGAGCAGGGGATGACCATCCACATTGCTGGTGCTACTGGACCAGAACAATGGTGTTTCAGCCCTTGCAATGCAAATGGCACCAACAGGGCTAGAAGCAGAACAGCCTGGGCCAATCTAAGGCCATGTTCGCACCTGGCTGATCCAGACCATCCTGTTAAGAAACTGAACGGAAGCTATCCTAATCCTGTTAACACCCAATCTCCAATAATCAGATTGTCCTCAATTCAGGCTGCTAGGTTCACGTCCACATACATCTGAATTCTGAGATTCGTGGACGGATTGAATAGGTCCCTATTCGAAGGGCCCTATCTGTCCATGAATTGGATAATCCAGTACCCTTAGAAAGTTTGGTCAAAGCTTCTAAGGGCACTGGATTACCCTGGGGCCTCCCCCCGGGCCAGCCTACCCCAAACCTTCCTCCCCCCCTGGGGGGGGGCTTACCTACTTCGGTGGCATCCTGGGCCTCTTCCTGGGGCTTCTGGAAAGCCAAACAGGCTTTCTGAAAGGTGGAGACAGGGGCTTCTGGTCACTTCAAATAGGATGTGGAAATTGGCTTCTTGAACACCCTGCTCTGACTGAATCTGAGTGTGGGTTAGACTTGCCACTGCCTTGCCCTACTTATGGCCATTGCAAACTCCCAGCCTCCATCAGCTGATCCACCTCATCCCATGATCAGGCCATGTATTCTACCTAGGGATGTGCATGAATGGGTGTTTTTTTTTTTTTTTTTTGCATTCAGTTTGTATCAAATTGAATATAAGAAAATTTGTATTCATTCAGATAGGTCCCTTTCAAATGCGGTAGGATTCTATTAAATACAAATATCTGATATGAAGACATACATATCCGGTGCATGTTCAGTACATATCCATTCATATCCAATATGTATCCTGTAACCTATTCACTCTGAAAGCATCAAATCTGCCCTGAATCCACTTTGAATCTGCTCTCAAACCATGTCAAATGCATTTTGGATCCATAGCAGATGTGACTGGCTCAGCCCATTTTGTGAATGTTCCGGAGCTTCCTATGAATATTCCAAAACATTCATACTAATACGAATGTCACTGTCCGAATTTGTCCGCATATCCAATGTTACAAATATCTATGCACATTCCTAATTCTGTCATTATTTGGAAGTCCAGGTTTGACTAGGTCCATGGAAAACTGCAAAACTCTGTCTGTAGTGTTGCGTTTGGCTACATGGGAAAGACTGAAATAGATGCAAGTGAAATGTATCATGTATTGTTTATTGGTGTTCTATAAATGGGACCTTCTTTCCTCTTCTGCCCTATTTTAAGAAACCATCTGACTCCAGCAGCGGTTTCTGAGCACATTGCATAAAGTCAGGATGCTGCCATTTGAATTAAACCAGTTCTCTCTGGCCTTTGCGATTTCAACGATCTTTCTGGAGGACATTCAAAACTATTCATCTTTATTGTTAACTGCAGTAATAAACTAGGCTTTTGCATGGCCGGGATCTAGTCATAAAAGGAGAATTTTGGCAGGCACCACTTATGAAATCATATCAGCATCACTGCACCATTACAGTGGGGGTGGGGGGAACCTTACAGCCCAACCTAACTGGGTTAATTACAGCCTGCAGGATGATAAAGTGCTTGTCTTAGAAGGATTATTGGCAAGAGCCAAAAATGCACCACGAGTGTGGCATTTTTGTAAGACTGCTGAAATCAGAAATAAGCTTCTTGCCAATAACAGATGGCTTTGAACCTGCGGTGCTCTTTTGCGAAAGACCACAGGGAATTATTGGAAACAAAGCTCAACAGTTAATGTCGCTTTCCATGTGACTGTCTGTGGGTTGCTTTTCTGCAATGACATGGATAGAGTGGCAAAATAACTTCAAGGGAGGGGGCACATGGCATGCAATGTCTCAAGTGAACACTTCATGTTCGTAGGGACATGCACAATTATTCATAGCATTCGTTATTCGTACTAATTCATCTGAATCCAGACATTTGTACACAAATCGAATGTTAGGCCATTCACACATTAACATTCATATGAATATTAATGTTTCGGACACTCACACATATAGTTCAGACATTCATTATACTGGGGGGGTAGGAAAGTAGCTGTGCCAGTCACATCTGCAACGGATCCAGATTGCATTTGACATGGATCGAGAGCAGATTAAAAGTGGATTCAGGTCAGATTTGATGCTTTCAGGACAAATATAATACAGGATATGCACACCGGATACATATCGGATACGTTTGCATTTGTGTTGGATACACATTTGTTCGTACCGGATACGCATTGGGTATTTGTACAAATTTATATGAATACATTCATATTGAATAGAATCCTACCACGCTCGAAGGGGGTCTTTTTGAATGAATGCAGATTTTCTAACATTCAATTCATTATGAATCGAGTGCCAAAAACCCATTTGTACACATCCATAGTGAATCATTCAATCATCAGCTTTAAAAACTTGCAACACTGTGATGTCCAGTGTAATAGAACCAGGTGTCCTTTCTTGGGGAAGTTAAAATGGTTAGTCAGTACCTACCTGCTCAAAAGCACCACCAGCATTTTTCACAAAGGACCGAGACATGCTGAAGTTTAGAATTACAGCTGCCATAGTCAACACCAGCATGCAGATCTGAAGTCCCTATTCTGGGATATCATCCAGAATAAGGTCCAGTACAAAAAGCCCTTTCTGTGCTTAGCTTTGATCTGGAATAAGGAACTTCATAGTCTGGATTCTGGGCCTGCTCATCAGCACATCATGGGAGGGGGGCTGCCCCTGTTGGTCCTGCTCCATTTGCACTAGGAGCAGAATCCGGATTGAGAGGCCCTCACTCTAAATTTCTGATGGACATGTTTAAGACCAGGGCCTTGTCCTGGAACATGGGAGCACTTCTCTGTGTTCCAGGTCTAGTGGGAGGGGTGTTTTTAAGTGGTGCCACATAGTGCATCACCAAAAATCACCACTCCTGGCCCCAAGACTAGGAACATTTGTTCCTTGGCTTTGGAGGCATTGAATGTGTGTATGGCTGTGAAGCTCATGTGAGCATTGCAGCCATCGGGATATGTGAGCTGGATCAGCACTGTCAGTCTTCATGAGGTCTGGACCAGCGAGCTCAGTTATTCTGGATCCACGGATCTGGAATTACTTCAGGTAAGCACGGATGAACCTTTGGCTGTTTTAGCTAATGCCTCATCTCTGATCCTACCCAGATTATAAGTAATTTTTTTCTTTGTGGGCCTAAATTTGTTGTTACTTCTTAATATGACGACTTAGATGCGGTTACATCCAGGGAGAAATCTGCACTTTGCTATCTCTCAATGGACAACAAAGGTCAAAGTTCAACAGGTGTGTATTAAGCATTGCATTAGTGAATGCTAGTACATGCCACCCCTTGGGTGTCACCAAGCTTGGTGTGGACACATGTCCGGGTGCTGCCATCTTCACTCTAGTTGCCAGAACCATCACCAGAACAACAATCATATGCTGCGCACACGCACTGGTGTCGGCACACCATGCGTAAAGGCCCCAGATGCTGGTTACATATGCCCCTATACTGTATAGTTTTTGGTGCCTGGTGAAAGATATCTATTTTCCCGGCGTTTGCTTCTTAAACAGCTTCCTCAGGGTGCTCTCCTGTTAGGGAGGAAGGGTGGGGTGGAAGGAAGGGGGTTATATCTTTAATTATGTTTTACTATTCAATATGTTTTAATTTCATTGTAACCCGCCCAGTGAAGGGCGGGATATACATTTCCTAAATAAAATAAATAAATAAAAATTAATATATTTGGACATCCAATCCAAACTAAAGCATGCTGAGTTCTCTGTACCCGTTCTACATTTTGTGGTTATGGAAACCCAAAACTATGATAAGATGAAGCTACAAATGCCAAGAGTTGCCGCTGTTGCCTCCTCTGCATAGCGGTAAATTCAAGAGAACAGGAGCTGGACAAGATGCAAGATCACATCACAACAACTTCCCATGCATGCCTAGAACAAGCGAGAGAGAAGAAACCTGCCATCTCCTGTTCACAATCCCGAGTTCAACGCTATCAGCTACATTTCAGCCTCCCTGCCTGCTGCTTATGGAGATGCATGCGAGGAAAAACTTTCATGTGGCACTATTTTTCTAATAGCTAAAAAGGAAGCTATGGTTGCTAGGAGGGGTTAAAATAGGAGCACCAGGGGGAAAAAAGCTTGTTTATTGTTGTTATTTAGTACAGTTGTAAAGAAGGAATGCAAAAGAAAAACAATCACAAGCAAGAAGAGAGTTTAAATAATACATAAAGATAAAAATTATACTGACAGGGTTCCTATAAAGTATAAAAGACAAACTCATGTGGCGAGAATAAAACATGTCAAAAGCTGCATCTGCACACTTTAAACACAGACGCTTGGAGGAGGCAACATGAAGGCACTAGAACTACTTGATACCATGGGCCTTTCCGCAATTACCTGATTAGGTTGCTGTGAACTAGGGCTGGTAAGCTCCTGGTGAAGGTGGACCATTCACACTTGTGACGAGGGAAGCTTTCCCAAAGTGTCCATTACCGTCCAGAAGTGTGAATGGTCCTCCCATTTCCCAGCCTGTGTCACTGTGTCTGAAGCTGGAAGTTCCACCTCCTCTCTGCCACAAACGGCCACAGTTTCAGAGAAGCGTGTTCAAGGAGGGGCGTATTGTGGCTGATCACGTCTGTGCTTATAATAAAATGCCCCTCTTGTGACTCTGTGACCAGATACCACCTCTGGGGATTGGTGGTCTTATCATGGCAGAGGTAGGTGATTGATCACGAACACCAACACCACTGCACCCACGCAGATGCCACCACCACTGCCCAGTAACCACAGGGAACTGGAAGAAGAGTGAATGGTCGCACCATTGGACACTTCAGGTAAGCTTTTAGTTAAATTGGTAAAGGTGTGGAGCATGATTTAGTGCTCCACATCTAATCAACAATTAGTGAACTTCTGGGGAGGGTGGGCACGGTTGGAGGCTGTAACAGCCTACTCCACTTGCGGATGCTCTTTACTAGAAGTTCACTAAGTGTTGACTACCAGCCTAAGTGCAAATGGGCCTGATGGCTGTGTTCACACCTAAGTTTTAATGCAGCTTCAGTCTACTTTCAGAGTGAGAGAACACATTAGCAAAGCGACTGAGTCAGCATTATCTTACTCAGAAAATCTACCTTTGGGTTGGATAATATGGAAGGAAAATGACAGTTTACTTTGCTGATGTGTTCTCTCACTCTGAAAATGGACTGAAGCTGGATTAACCATGAGCCAGAAACTGTCCACTCTACCATTTCTAGTGACAGTCCAAGTCTGGAAACCAAGGGCCTTTTCACACTTGGCCTTATTCTGTGATATATCTCAAGATAGGGGCCTGTTGTCCACATGCTAACGCACACTGTGGCAGGCCTGGGGCTTCCTATAGTCTGCACAAGCCTGCAGACAGCTGGTCCCTTTTCTGGGATATATTCCGGAATAAGGCCAGGTGCAGAAAAGGCCCTGAGAATGAACGTAGTCTCCATTCAGGGCCTGCCATAGTTTACACTAGCATGCAAAATGGCAGGTCTCTATTCCAGGATATAATCCATAATAAGGCCCAGTTCAAAAAGGGCGCAAGGTTGCTTTTTTGGGGGGGGGAGGGCACTGGGGAGGGAGACTCAATTTTTATTATTCTGATCTACACATATAACAAAACACATCAGAAATCTCCTTTTGACTTGTTTCTAAAAGACATTTAATGCATTAAAAACCTTCACACTTTTTGTGCTTAGTATTATTTCCTGATTCATTTTCTTTTCGTCGTTTATAGTTTGCCGTTCCACAAAGTATTCAAGGTGGCTTCCAATCGAAAATAAAGCAGTATGCTGTATGTGCAAAAGGGGAAAAGGGAGGGGCAGGAGCCAGCAGCAGCGACAATAAAATTAAAGTGCCAGCAAATGCAGCAAAAGTATAAATATTTTAAGGGCATAATTAAATTCCCACTTGCTTGAGAGTAACTGCCATTCAGGTTTTCTTCTAAGTAATCATGTGTTTGACTTTGCTTCTAAGGAGGCTTGTGTGGTGAGGATGGTACCCCACAGAAGCAAAGCAACATCACTTGCCATATAAAGGCTAGTGGAAAGAGGAATGCGGACGTTTCCGCATCTACCTCTGTACTGGAATAGTGTAAGGTAGAGGTGTACATGACTATTCAAAATTAGATAAATTCAATCCATTTCAGACATTCAAATTCGAATCGAATGTCTATATATTCAAATTTAATATTTGAACAAACTTTCAAATCATTCATATGAATTATTTGGACATTTGTATGCGTACAGATATGTACGCATTACATACGTATCCATGCACATCTTATTCATATCCATACGCATTTGTACGGATACATACAGGACAAAAACGGGATGCATATGGGATAAAAACGGGATGCGTACGAATATGTACGGATGCATACGGACACATATGAATTTTGTCAACATTCGTATCTTCAGATACGAATCGAATATTCATACAAATAGATACAAATGTATTCAATTTGAATTGAATGTGAATACATTCAAATTTTAAACATTTGAATCAATTCAAATCTTTGGATATTTGAATTGAATCCCGAAAATTGCATTTGTGCTGTAAGGTCTAGCCCACTCACTTCTGGGCCTTTCTCTTTTCTTGCTCTTAGCAAAAGAGAGAGACCATTCCCCTTACTACCAGGCAGCATTTGCGCTGGAAACAGCATAGCATCCAAAATGGCCACCAAGACTGGGATACTAGTTTGCCAGCAGTCCAGGGTACAAATGATGCGCCAGACTTGGGGAGCACTACATCTGCTTGCTGGAGCATGCCAATGAGCACTCTGGTTGCATGACACTCCTGGATGGCCTGTTACCCAAGAGATGGAGCACATGGAACCTGATCTTATTTCCCCCTGGAAATAGGCTGTGTAAGAATCAGTCAAGGTCTGCAGCATTGTAGGCCAGGGAACTTTCATTCCATGACCTCCAAAGAAGGATGGGACAGGCTATAGCAGAGCAGAGAGGTCCTCCTGAGTGCCTCGTGCACTGTTCCAGTCTTGGCCTGGATCAAGCGACCCAGGCCAAGACAAGTGTCCATATTGCACACCAAGGGAACTGGGGAAGGAGCAGCCTAAGCCCTTCAAAATATTTCTTGGGTGCCAGAGCTGTGTTGCAAAGATTACTAAGCTGAATGGATCAATAGTATTGCCAATAGAAAAGACAGCAAGTAAGAATATTTTTAAGAACTACATTTATTTGTTTGTATTTTTATCCCACCCTATACTTGAAGGTCTTAGGGTAAACAGCAAAAACAAATTTAAAAGAACATACTAAAAACAACAAGAGTCTAAAAATGGGGAGAGAAAGATGTTTCTTAGCCAAAGGCCATGGTAAATAGGGGTGTCTTTGCCAACCTTCTGAACGTACAGAGAGAGAAAGCCTGGCACACATCATGGGGTTCCCACTGTGAAGGCCCTGTCCCAAGTACCCACCTCTCTAGCTACTGAAGGAGGTGATACAACCAGGATGGCCTTCCCTGCAGATCTTAAGCTATGGAGCAGGTGAGAACGTGTTCCCAAGAACAGGGCCCAAGATATTTAGGGCTTTATACGTCAAGACTAATAACCAAATTGGGTTGGGTAGTGAATTGGCAGCCAGTGCAGCTCTTTTAAGACTGATGTGATGTGCATCCAGCCAGCAGTACCAGTACCACATGCAGCTTTCCATACCATCTTCAACTGCAGCCCTATCCACAGTGTATTGCAATAGTCCAATCTGGAAGTTACTAGAGCATGGACTGCTGTGGCCAAATAGTCTTTGTCCAGAAAGGGCCAGAACTCAGAGCTGGAAGTGGGCGCTCTTGTGCACTAGCATCACCTGAATTTCAAGTGTCATTGCAGAATCCAAGACTGCACCCAGATTTTGCACCTGTTCCTTCGAGGGCATTGCAGCCTCATCAAGAAAAGGTGCCTCCCTACTTCATGGACATGAAACCCTATGACAGACAGACCCTCTGTCATGTCTGGATTCTGTTCCAATTTTTGTCCCCTATCTAGCCCCTTACTGCTTCTAAGCACCTGTCAAGCACTTCAACAACCTCTCCTGATTCAGACAGCATGAAGAGGTAGAGCTAGATGTCATCTGCATATTGATAATACCTTTCACCAAATCTCCTGAAGACCTCCCCCAGTAGCTTCATGTAAATATTAAAAGAGCATGGGAGACAAGATCAATCCTTGAGGAACCCCACAGGAGAGTTCCCAGAATGCCAAGCAAGAGTGTCTCAGTTCTGGCACTGGTTCCTAGAGATAGGCGCAAAACCATTGTAACATGGTGGCTCCATCTTCCAAACTCCATAGCCTTTCCAGAAGGATAGCATGGTCAATGGTTCTGAAAGATACTCCTCCTGTCTTTCTCCCAGAGATCGTAAGCAAGAGTGACCAGACGGTTTCCATGCCATAAGCAGGCCTGAAGCCAGATTGAAATGGGGTTAAATAGTCAGCTTCTTCCAAGCATGCCTGCAGTTGAAGAGCCATGATCTCTCTCTAATATCTTGCCCCAGAAGGGCACCTAAACAGCAGGTGAAAATTGTTTAATAAATCTTCTGGATCCAAGAAAGGCCTCTGGAGGGAATGCACTGCTGTCTCTTTCAGAGCTGGTGAAACCATTCCAACTCACTCTCCACCAAAAGGGACAGCCACCCACTCAGGTACATATACCTCCTCCCTTATATAGATACCCAGCAGCTGAATTATCTCTCCAGGTTTTGCCTTTTTCAAAGGGCTGTTTTGCAGGGCCCAATCCAAGCTCCCACTGTGAGCAGTCCCATTGGTGCCAACTGCTCTGGAGATAGGAGGCTGGCCATAGTTCAGCAGACCACAGGTGGCAAGAGGCAGCAGGAACAGAGGCCAAGAGGTGGACAGCCCAGCATCTCACACTGGGCCCAGGTGGTGCAGCTTTCTCACTCTCCTCACAAGTCTGTACTTCGTCAGGCTCTATATGGACTCTATGCCTTCGAGTTGATTATTTTCCCTGCCTTTGTGGGGAAGGCCCTTCTACCTTCTTCCTACTTGCTCATACAGCTGTTTATTTAGACTTTATTTCTAGAAATGTTCTGAAGGAAACAACCTCCTTAAGGTCAACCGGCACTGACAAGAGCCAGAATATGCACATAAAGAGTGAGCTGGATAATGTCAGCCATGTCTCAACACGTCAAAGGAGGTCTAAATGTGGGCTTTATTTATTTATTTATTTTACTACTACTAAGGAGGCACATGGGGCTGGCTGGCACCACAAGCTTGGAACACGCACTATAAACTGAGGATAATTCAAATTGCTGTGAGGAGGAGGAGGAGCTAACAATGCCATTTAATAGACACAGTTCTGGTTTGAAACGAAAAAGGCCACTTCTAAAACACATTTACACATAAGGAATTATCTTCTGCTGCAAGGAAGAAAGAATGTCCTCAAAGGAAAGCCAGAAAAAGCTGATTTGGGGATTAAGAGTAAAGGACTGTGAGCCTTTTCACACTTTCAGTCGTGGATCAGGACATTCTGGGATGCTCTATCTCGGAGTGTCCAGGGCCATAGTCAGACCTTTGCTTTAAACCTTCTTCAGTCCACCTACAGCTCTGACTGCTCACACCTTTTTGTTTCTTTCCATTTTATTTGTGGATTTCTCACCCTCCATGTGGACTTTCCTGAATAGAAAGTTCACAAATAAAATGGATAGAAGTGAAAAGTGTGACCAGTCAGACCAGAAGATGGACTGGGAAAGGTTGAAAGTGAAGGTGTGACCACACCCCAAGAGTGTTCCATCATGGAGCTCCAATGACAGTGCTGTTGCCGGGGCGACCTGGCAATTCAGCATGGGATTGCACTTGCACTGCCAATCACATGCTCCCCCTGCAGACCTCTCACCAGGAAGAAATGCAGAGGAGTGTGCAGGCAGGGCTTCAAATATCCTGCTGCTGGTATAAGCATGGAGCAGTTTTGACTGCTCTGCGCCAGTATGGCATGGGAAATGCTACACCATGCACAGAGCTATTTCTGTCAAGGAAACAGCTCCATTAATTTCAGATGCTCTGTGCTGCAGAGGCTCCTGTGTGTCCACTTACAAGGTAAGTACAGAAAGGGTCAGCCTTTAAGAATATACCTCTACATACTCTATGGGCCATGCAACAGTTCACAGGATTAAAAATACAAAATACTCAGGAACAGTAATCACATAACTTTCTAGGAATATCAACAATAAGTATGTCCCAATAATACACTAGATCAAAGAACATAAGAATATAAGAATGTAAGAGGAGCCCTGCTGACCAGGCTACAGCCCATCCAGTCCAGCATCCTGTTGCACACAGTCACCCACCAATTGCCAATGGGCATCTCAAGCAGAGACTAGGGCAAACCTAGCAAATCCTAGCAAATGGCGCAAGAGGCATCCTGCTTGTCCCCAGCCTGAAAGATGTACTTAGGCATTCATTCTAGAAGCCATTGATACATATGTCATCCTTAAATTTGTCTTAACCCTTCCTTGAAGCCGTCTAGGCTAGTAGCTGTTACCACCTCTTCTGGCAGCAAATTCCATAGATCGATGACCCACTGGGTGAAAAAATATTTCCCCTTGTCTGATCCGACTCTCCTACCCATCAGCTTCATAGAATGCCCCCTGGTTCTAGGGGTGTGCGATAGAGAAAAGAAATGTTCTCTGTCCACCTTTTCTATACCGTGCATGATTTTATATACTTCAATCAGGCCCCCTCTTAAACGCCGTCTCTCCAGACTGAAGGGGCCTAGATGTTGGAATCTGATTTCATAAGGGTGGTGTTCCAGCCCCTTAATCGTTCTGGTTGCCCTTTTCTGCACCTTTTCCAGTTCTACAATATTGTTTTTGAGATATGATGACCAGAACTGTACACAATATTCCAAATGTGGCCTCACTGTAGATTTATAAAGAGGCAAAATGACACCTCCTGGCTTGTTTTCTATTCCTTTTCTAATTATTCCCAACATTGAATTAGCTTTTTTCACTGCTGCTGTGCACTGGGTTGACACCTTCATTGAACTGTCCACCAAAGGAGATAGCTAACTCAGCACCTATCCTTGATTAGGAAGGATAGCAGCAGCAAAAACAGAAATAATTATACCTAAAATACTGCTTATTTTCTGATGTTTATCCCTCAGATCCCAAGAAGAGATTCTTGGAAGAATGAACAGATGGTTAACTTGATTTATTTTTCAAACTAATAAGCCTAGATTAGCACACTCATTAATGCAAAGACACTCAGAAGATGGGGGGTGGGGAGAACCACATTTGGGACTGAACTATCATGTGCTCACACTGAGTCAAATCACATATCATTCATCAAAGTATCACCACCAAAATGGATGTGGAGAGAGGCTGAGATTTTTCCACTCATAAAATCTCTCCCCTATATCAATAATATTCAGAAGAAACACTGTAACAGAGGTACTCTAATAATACAATGTAGAGTACAGACATGGATGAATTGGCAGGAAAAAAAAATACTCCCAACTTTTTTTTAATAAAATTATATCCATCCATAAAGCAATGGACATGGAATCGAACAATGGCGTAAGGATAAAAATTAATTAAGAGGCCAGAAACACCACATTCAAAGTGTTTTAAGCCAGGAGCACCTTCAGTCCACTTGCCTTTCAAAACGATGAGAGAAGCAATCAGTAAAGTGGCAAGCTGTTCTTGAAACACCAAAAACCTACTTTGGATTTATTTATTTATTTATTTATTTACACTTCTATCCTACCCCATACCTGAAGGTCTCTTGGTGGGTGACAACAAATCAACCAACATTTTAAAAACATATTAAAAAACAAGATACAGGTTAAAATAAGGTACATAGTTAAAAGCTCTAATTTAAGCCGTGCATTCAATGGTGTATTAATAATAACTGTAATTAATAATAACTGTACCCGAGGGAAGAATGACTCAATCTTGGCCAAAGGCTAAGGTAAAAAGATAAAATGGAAAGGAAATAAGTGACGTGTCCTCTCACTCTGAAGGCGGTTTGAATCTGGATTAAAATTTAGGTATGGATGCAGCCACAGCCTTCCAAGATGCCACTTTTCAGGATTAGGTATTCAGCAGCCTTAAGGCTTTATCCTCAGGCGGCATTTCAGCACCTCGAGAGTTTGGGAACAGGTTAAGAGCACCAAAAAGATACAAGCCCTTCAAGGAAGTCCATCTTGCAATCTGTCCTTTTTTTCTCTCTCTCTCCACCATCACCATTTGCACCCTCCTGATTGTCTTTCTGCTCCTCCCCATCCTCCCCGTTTTTTAAGGTCCTGTTTCCTTTTCTGAAGATAAAAGCCATTTACGCCCCAGTTTCCTTGTTTTGGATGCATCTGGCTGCCAGGAGAAGCTGACGCTCGAGATCTAACGTTGTTGCCACGGGCGCATACGCAGGGATGACGAGGCGCGCGTTTGCGCCAAGTCTCCCCTTCTGTGCCAAAAAAGCAGCAAGCCCCCCACCTGCCCAAAACCCCGGCCCGCGGGGTGGGTGGACTCTGAAATGCCCTGCCCCGTTTTCTCTTCCTTTTGACGTCCTCGGGTTATATGAGACATCATTGCGATCTTGTGGCCAACCAACAAACCTCTCCAAGTTGCTCTGCAGGGGAAGAAGAAAAGTGCTGTCCAAACCAGACCCGGGAAAAACTGAGCGAAGGCAGAGGAGCTTTTGTGGCCTCATCTGCCCCGCCTGGAAGTTTGCAGTTATTATCACTGTTAGGGTTTGTTTGTTTGTTTGTTTGTCTGTTTTTGCGCAGGTTCCCAAGAATGAATGAAATGAAAGTAGCGGTTCTGGGCAGCGAAGGGACCGGCAAATCCGGTAAGATTCGGATTCCTCCATCTCCACTTACCTCCTTATGACTGATTGACTGAATTTATCTGAGAGAGAGAGAGGGAGAGATCAAACCTCTGGAAGAGAAAGGATCTTTATACCAAAGCCAGAGTTTAAAGCTGTGGCCACACCGAAGGTTTCGTCCAGCTTCAGTCCACTTTCAGAGCGAGAGAACACATCAGCAAAGTGGCCAGGAATTTTCTTTCCACCTTATCTATCCCAAAGGTGATTTTTTTTCCGGAGTTATTTAATCCTGAAAGAAAACAGCTTGTCACTTCACTGATGTACTCTCTCGCTCTGAAAGTGGACTGAAGCTGGATTAAACCTTCAGTGTGACCTCAGCCTAAGAAGTGACCTGACTGAAGGGTACGGTGTGGAGAAGGTGGGGGGAGAAAAAATATCTTCCCTGTTGCACTACACTCGAACCAGGGGGCATGCTAAGTTGATGGGCAGGAGAGTAGGACAAGTTTTGGTGTGGTTTTTCCACCCAGCAGGGCAAAACATTTTCTACCAGAAGAGGTGATGACAGCAACAAGTCTGGATAGCTTTAAGAAAGAGTTAGATAAATCCAAGGAGGGCAGGCAGGAAGCCTCTTGCAGGGAGTAGGGAGCAGGTGAAGGTTTTGCCTTCTTCTTTTGCTTAAGAATGCCCAGGAACAATTGTGAGGCAGGATGCTGGACTAGATGGTCTGTGGCCAGATCCAGCAGGGCTCCTTAGGTTTTTATGGGTGTCTTTCAAGAGTCACATATGATGCTTAAAAATAAAGAAAACATGGCAACTATTGGTACTTAGCTCAGCATGGGTCCCAATGCTGCTCAGATGCTGGTGAGTATTATTGGATCTTGATCAGTTCCACACTTCTTTTCCCAATATGTCGTGGCCCATAAGGAGGCGTCTACACTGGTAACCATTCCGGGGCATTCAGGGACCACCTTGTCCAAACACCTGAGCACACTGGAATCTGGGCATCTAGACACTCCCACCTCCTGCCGGCATTAGAGTCACTCCGGCCCATGACATTAGGATCCCTGCTGTTAATATCCTTTGAAGGACTGCAAAGCTGCTTCTATTGAGGGAATTTGACTCCTGCCCCATGTAGATGCACAGAGGTGGGAGGCTGAGGTGATTCAAGGACCCAGGATCCTGCTGGAATTTGCAGCAATGGAATGAAATGGCCATTTTTCCATTGCCATTTCCAGTATGTCACTGTGAGTTCTAGCAGGATCCTTGTTGTGAGCTGATGTACTACTCTCAGGAGTGTTCAGAGGGCCATGGCAAGGTGCACACTGTTTGCCCACTCTTCAGTTACCCTCCTACCCTTTCTGGAGGTCATGCAGATTCAGTCTAAGTATGAATGGATCATATCTGGGGTGGATTGAATGACTAGAAAGCAAGGATGGACCTGGTTGGTACCTGGACTGGGGACCACTAGGAAATCTCAAGAGAATCACAAGTTAAACAGGACTGTAAATATATAAAGGAACTGAAACAAAACACACCTGTAATGTTACCAAGAAAACTGCATGACTGTGTTCATGTAACCTCCAAGAATTTAATTCAAATCAAGCGAGTTTCTAACTTGTTAACCATATACAAGTGAACTTCTTGGTCAGTGTATATAGCAATGCAGCTTTAAGTAATTTTAAATTGAGATCTGTATATCTAAGGGGAAAGAAGATGCAATACATGGCAAATATACTTTATAAGCCTCCTATGCAAATAAACTTATGCTTCTGTAGATCTCACAGAACTTGCTGTTACTGGCAAAGGCAACTATATGCATCCTGTTGCTTATGCACAAAAGCACACACAGAATAAATTAGAAAAGGGTTGCATGTTATCTACCAGCTCAATTTCTGCCATTGCTTTGAGCAAAGCATATCATAAGAGAACATAAGAGAGGCCCTGCTGGATCAGGCCACAGCCTATCTAGTCCAGCATCCTGTTGCACACAGTGACCTGCCAAATGCTCATGGGCATCTCAAATATCATACCAAGGTCTACTGGGGAGGTGGGGTATTTAATTTTTTTAATCATTTAAATTCTACCTTTTCTTGTTCTTGCTCCTAGCAAAACAATGTGTTGGATTGCCTGTCTGGGGTGCCAAAATAATTTGCCTAATATTATACTCAAAACACTTTCACCTTTCTCTCTCTGTATGTAACACACTTTGCTGCTATGTTTCAGAGAGAGCAAAATATCATGGGGAGGTGGTACAAGTGGTCAATCATTTCTTACGTTGGCTTTAACTCTATCCTTGCAGCCCTTACAGTCCGCTTTTTAACCAGGCGTTTCATTGGGGAATATGCCTCTGATTCTGGTAAGCCTTTTTTGTTTGCTTCAAGTATTTTAAAATATCTATCAATGCCCAAAGGCTGAGATGAATGGGCAGAAGATGAGAGACATTTGCCCTTTCTGCGCGGACCCTTAGTTTGGACTAAGGGCTCTTGTGGTATGCATTTAGGCCTTGTTGGTTTGCATGTTAATTCTAATTCATGAGGTCATGACTCGGACTCTGCACGAATATTTGAGATATTTGTTTTTCGTACGACTTGGTACGAGTTCGGACATTCATAAAAATACAAATATTTTGAGTTATTTGTATGAATAATGTGTATGTATCCATATGCATTGCATATGTATCTGTATGCATCTTGTGCATATCCATATGAATCCATACAGATACGTACAGGATGAAAAAGGGATGTATACAGGATGCCTACGGATGCATGTGAGATTGGTATCATTGTATATGTATTGAATATTCATGTGAATAGATATGAATGTATTCATATCGGTTTGAATGTCCAGACATTCCTTGTTCTTTATTCATATGAATCTGGATTTTCAAATATTCAATTAGTTATGAATTGAATGTCAAAAATGGCATTCGTGCAAACCCCTAGTCATGACCCCCTACTGGTCTGCTCTGACTGCATTAGATAGACTGTGAACCTGATTAGGAAGGCCTTAATCAGGACCACTGTTAGACTCATTTAACCTACTAACATACTAGTGACTCTGATCCAGCACATGTGAGGCATGCAGAAGGCAAGGCCTTTGAGACTACTGTGAGACATGATTTAGTGGTACATCATAGCATGCCACCAAAATGCATCCTCCAGAGACCTTTGTTCCTAACTCTCAGAGGAGTGGTGGTACGACCACAAAGTTCACATGAGCTTCAAGGCTGTGGCATGGGCTGGTGGGCATGTAGATGGCACTGATCTTGCCCATGCCTTCCCTTTCTTGGACTCAGTGGGCCTGGCTGTTCCACACTCACTGATTCCAAGCAAGGGCAGGTAAGCACAGAAATGGGCAAAGATAACACTGGAAACTTTACTTTTCCCTGCCAGAACAGGTGCAGCTAGATAATCCCTGCCTTTGTTCTACCTTATTCAAAAGTATTCCTTAATAACCAGTTAGATAATCTTAAGCATATGGTCACTTTTATTGCATGTTTTTGGTTTCTGTCTGTATGAAATGGAAGCCCTTCTTGCTTTCTTCACCAAGGGCCTATTCTACTTTAGGTATACCTCTGAATGTTAGGCCTTTTCTGCACCAAACCTTATTTCAGATTATATCCTGAAATGAGGACCTGTCATCCGTCGTCCAGAGCCTGCCATAGCCTGCACTAGTAGGTTGATGACAGGCCCTTACTCCAGAAAATAATCTGGAATACGTCCCAGTCCAGGAAAGGCCTCAGATTAGAACCTGGAGATTTATGAAGATCATGACTGATTTATCAACCATTTGACCACCTCACCCTGCGGTTGTAAAGAGAAAATGATTAATGCCAACAGTCATAATGAAGGCAAGGTGAATATGTTGTGGATGATAGGAGTTGTAGTCACACAATAGCTATTCAGACTAGCATCATTAGGACTAGCAAAGAACCAGAACATCAGCAATACCCATGAGGCCAGTGAGGCCATGTATAGGATGAAGATGTGTAGAAATGCTCCCAGTATGGTACTTTTAGAGGAATAACATACATATTTGATAGCATGTTTTCCCAGCCTGAGTGGCTGGATATTACCATTTCCATCCAGTAGAAGGTACCCACATTTGTCAACCATGGCATAACTTATTTTTGCTGATGTTTCTTTAGAAACTTACAAGCTGTGATGGCCATCATATTATCTCTACAACTATTTGCTGCTGTTGCTGCTTTTGTCTTGCAGAATGCATCTATACAAAACACGTGTGCTTGGATGGAAAGCAAATTAACCTGGAAATATATGACCCTTGTTCACAGGTAAGTAACTAGTCTTAAGTACAGATGCACTCTCATTTCAATTCATGCTGCTCCTCAAAAAGAAAATAGTGGGAAAGAAGTATGCAAGTGAGTCTTGGGGTGCTTCCGCATTTACCTTTGTAAATCCGGATCTACGTCTTCTGGATTTACTAAATCCGGTTTAGAATAGATCTGGATTTGCTAAATCTGGATGCAGGATAGATCCGGATTTACAGCGGTAGATCCGTATCTAATAGATACGGATCTCTCCCTCCCCACCCGTCCTTCCGCACTCGCACCACAAGGACAACTTAGATCCAGATTTGAGGTGGGTGCTGTGCGGATGCACAGCACCCACCTCACATCCGTGCCCCGGGGGCCCTCCCCTGGCCCGCCATGATTGGCTCCACCGGAGCCGAGCATGGTGAGCCGGGGGACTCTGCTGTCGCGGCTCGCCCTCGCCCCAGAAGTGGCGGATCACTGCTTCTGAAGCCAGGGGGAGCTTCTCCAAAGCCCTCCCTAGCCCCCCCCCAGGGGAGAGCCCGAGCAATCCCCTCTTTAGCTCCTCAGCGTTGCCCCGATTCTGGCTGCGGGTTCCCAGGAGGCTGCGCGCCTGCGTACTGCACGCCCCCTGATTGGCCAGGGCTGCTTCTGGCAGCACCGGCCATCAGGAGGCTTTCTGCGCAGGCGCTTCAGATGAAAATACTAATATTATAACACCATGCCAGTCAGGTAAAGACCTGGGCTAAATTCACACTTCAGCCCAAAGTGTGCAATTAGGCAACATCTGGGCAGGTGAATCTACACTGTCAGGAGGTTTAAGGACTAATTAAGAGGTTACCTAATTGCATGCTAGTTATGGAGCATGAAATTGTACTCCACAAGTATACTAACCTTTACCAGAGGCTTGCCTTTAGTGTCCAGCTGTTGACCATCTGCACTTCTGCCGGCTGGGGAGGTCATCGGAACTGCTGCCCAAGCATGCTGGCAGCTCCAATGAGCCCCTGACATGACAATGACTGTGCAGAGTGTCATTGTCATCGTAGCAATGGCTCTAATGCATGTGCAGTCACGGAGGCTGCCACACTCAAGATGGCGGTGCCCAGAAGAGGAGCAGCCCGGCAATTAAACACAGATGAGTGTTCGATTGCGCATGGGTGGGCTGTTATAGCACTAGTCAAGGTTAGTTCATTGCATACCTTTCCCCAATGTGGTAGTGGCCATTTGCACTTCGAGCGTTGGATAAGCCCTATGCATTTAGATTACAGGTGGAAAGAGAGCACTAACAGATCACATGTCACCACTTCTAAGACACTTTTGAGCTGCCTTCTTTTAGTCTTGTAGATGCACCAGAAAATGCAGCTGTGGAGCTGAATTATGTGGAGCTGAATAGTATTAGGCTATGGGGTTTGCTATTGTGAAATGATTAACAGCTTGGACACTATTTTGAAAAAGTCTTAACATAAGGCTTCAGCCTTACAACTCCTAGCATTTCATTCCTAGCACCTCATGCTGCAAGCATCTGTAGTTATCTCTCAGCTTAAGCTACATCATTGTGACAATAGTGGGGGAAGGGGAGAGTCATGTAAGCCACCCTGGACTCTTTGCAAGAAGGCAAAGATAAAAATACAGCAATGGCAGTAAGAATGCAGTGCACAAATAAGCTCATCTGAGAGAATTTCACACCAGCAAACAATTTTCTTTGGGTCTTTCTATACTCACCTGTGCAGAACTGGATCTGTGGGTCCAGATCATGCAAGAGTTGGTCCCAGTCTGTTCTGGATCAGACCCTGCAAAGTCCAAGCACAAAAGCCCATAGAGGACCAATTTCAGCAGTGCAATGAAGTACGATGCTGAAATGGGTTCTCCATAGGTAGATCTTTTTATCAAGGTCTACCAGTACTCTAGGAGGCCATTTTGAGTCTCTGATCAGAAATATACTGTGTTTCATATAGGTGGGACTGTACTGGAGAGGATGCAGCTTCTCTAGTTCACAACAGCATGAGTTCAAAAGAATCCAGAAGAGGACTTTGGGCCTCTTCACACCTTCATTAGGTGCAAAGGGCAGTGAAGAAGTGGGATGGATTGGGTGTCTGCACTTTGAATGCTTGGGTCACCACAGTGCTCCACTGCTATCTGGCTGGAGAATCTCAGGACTTCCTCTGTAGGCCGATGCAACTTCTTATGCCAAAGGACTAATCTATCTGCCCTATTAACTTTCAGCCTCGACAGGGAAAGTTATCCCTCACGGATGAGCTCCACTGGGCGGATGGCTTTATAATTGTATATGCCATCAGTGACCGGGCCTCCTTTGCTTTTGCAAAAGCACTGCTTTACAGGCTTCGTGAATGCCATACAGGAGGCTACAAAAGGTAAATCCCTAAAGGAATGTCCTTAGGAGGGATGTGCATGAATATTGGTAATATTCAAACTTCATACGAATGTTGTGGCTTAAGATCAAACCAAAGGCAGCCCAATTTACATCTCTCCAGAAATCCCGAAAGCAAAAACAATCAGGATCTGACTCCCAGAATTCTATGGAAGTGGAAAGGAACCCTTGAAGTCCTTGCTGGTTAAGCAGCACTGTCATAGGCCCATCCTACAGCATGAACTGAGGCTGCATGCGTTATTCAGGGATGGTTGGTACCCAGTATGGCTGATGGGGTGGAGGGCAAAGTTTGGCACTTATAGGGATTGCTAATGAGAAACAATAAAGTGTCTTGAGTTTCTTTATTGTTCCCTCGAAACATTTTGAGTTTTGTTCCATTGGAACAGGTGGTCTGTATTTTGTCCCAGTTGGACCAGTTTGGCCAATTGGTTAGGGTTCCAGATTCTTATCTGGGAATACCAGGTTTGATTCCACACTCCCCCATGAAGCCAGCTGGGTGACCTTAGGGCTAGTCACAGCTCTCTTCTGACTTCCCACAGCCCCACCCACCTCACAGGGTGTTCTGTTGTGGGCAGAAGAATAGAAAAGCTTTGTCAATCTCTTTGAGTCCCCTTAAATGGGTGAGAAAAGTGGGGTAGAAAAGCCAACTCTTCTTCTTGTGGAACAAAATGCAAAAACAAAACAAAACCCCTATTTTGCATACCCTAGAAATCCCTTCCAACTCTTTAGTTCTATTATTTTACTACCCTAAACGGTAAATAATTGAGTAATAGTAATGGCAGATTATAGCCATTTGTGCTTAAAAGGTTTTCCAATAATCTCATCTCCCTCAGGTCTTCTGACTGCACGGTTGTTTTGGTTGGGAACAAGCAGGACTTGTGCCATATGCGAGAAGTTGGCTGGGACGAAGGTCAAAAGTTGGCTCTGGATTATAGATGCCAGTTTTGTGAATTATCTGCTGCAGAGCATTATCTGGAAGTGGCTGCCATGTTCACAAAAGTCCTGAGGAGCATCAACTCAAATTCTAAAGTGAAGGACAAGAGGAGACCAAGCGGGTCAAAATCCATGGCGAAACTGATCAATAACATGTTTGGGAAGAGGAGGAAGTCTGTTTAGGGGAAGGTGCATCCAGCTTCTCTCTGGGACAATAAAAGGACAGGCAAAGAAAGGGACCTGCTCCACACAGATCTCCATTGAGTTCAAGAAGCAGCACCATTCAGAAGTGCATGTTCATCACTTGAGATCTTGCTGGGTGGTGTTTGTGGAAATGTGTGCACTCTTTCCATTGAAATATGTGGTGCTCCTTAGCCAATAAGAGATCTGACACCAGTGTATAGCCCATGGTGGCAATGCCAGATATTAAAACTATTACTCAATAGGTGGGACAATATGGCTCCATCATTCCAGCTGAAGTTACTTTCTGGAAAGTTCAAGTGAACCTATCAAATGGCTTCATCCACAGCACTGATACTGAGCATTCTTAGGCTGTGGTCACACCTTCAATTTAAACCTTCTCGGGTCCATCTTCAGGTCTGACTGCTCACACATTTTCATTTCTATCTGTTTTAGTTGTGGATTTTCCATTCAGGAAACACCAAATGGAGGATGGAAAGTCCTCAAAGGGCTGCTGCAAAAAGGATTTCACTGGAACTAGTCCATAATGCAGGCAACACCTGCTAGAATTCCTTCTTTCATGCAACTGCAAAAGGTAGAGTGTCTTTTCCATGTCCACCTTGATGTGCCCATTCTGACAGTGAAATCAAGGTGACTGTTTCCATTGCATCATTCCACATTATGATAGAGGAACTAGCAATGTTTCCTTGACTCTAGGAAGATTAATGGGGTTTGGTGGCTCCATGCTCACTTCAATGCTCTTCAACGGTGTGAAATTTCCAGATGGCTGAAACACTTGAGTAAGGCTTAGATCTCAAGCAAAGAATGACTTCTTATAATAACATAAAAATTAAATGATATAATTGAAGCATTCAAAACTACTGAAGAAAAAGTAAATTTCCCAAGATACTATACCCGTATATTCTGGCGTATAAGACGACTGGGCATATAAGACGACTCCCAAGAACATGACACCCGGCGTATAAGATGACACCCGACTTTTGAGAAGATTTTCCTGGGTTAAAAAGTAGTCTTACATGCCAGAATATACTGTAAATTCTTTAGTCCATAAAAATACAAAATAAATGTTCAATATTACTTCTGTATAGTCATAAACAGAAAAGGGGGGAAAGTTTCTATTCAACACAGTCCAAATCAGCAGAATATAAGCCTATATCCACTTAGCTTTTTTCTTTTGCTAAAAACATGTCAAGTCCACAAGATGTTACAAAGTGCAGTTATAAAAATGTTTTCAAATCACAATATCAGGATAACCTAAGAGGAAAGTGCCAGAATACTAGATGTGTTTCAAACTTTAATTAAGGTTACTTTCAGTGGGCTTTCTGAACGAGGAATGTGCACGAATATTCAAAAGCATTCAAAATTTGATCCAATTGACTGAATTTTGACCCTCGAATTCGAATCAAATGTCCTTAAATTTAAAGATTTGATCTGAATTTTGAATTTTGCGTCTATTTGTTCTAATTATTCATACGTGTACGGGTTAGTACATGATGCGTACTTGAAGATCCTCACCTTTCTCGCATCTGTATACAATTGTATGGGTCCATACCAGAAAAAACAGGTTGCATATGGGATAACTGTGGGGTGCATATGGACATGTATGGATGCGAACAGATGTGTATGGACCTGGGGAAGATGCGTATGGGCATTTACAAATGTTATCAACATTGGTAAGTGCAAATTCGATTGAAAGTTTTGAACGAATACATTCAAATTTGCTTAATTTGAATCAGATTTGGTTAAATTTGATCTGTAAACGTTCAAATTGGATCTAATGTTTGAGGATTTGAGGATCTGCTCTCAACTGTGTTAGTCTTCCAACACAGAAGGCCAACAATATCAAAATTCCTCGATGTACACAATAAACTAGAAAGCCTTGCACCACTGTGAGTTGTGTGTTTTTAAGCACTGCTGTTCCTTGGACATTAACATGCACTCTGATTTTCTTTTAAAAGCCTTTTGTGTTTGATATAGACAAGCAGAGACAGTATAACATAGTGGCTAGAGCACTAGGTTCGAATCTCCGCTGTGCTATGAAAACTCACAGGGTAACCTTGGGCCTATGGCAATCTCTCAGCTGAACATACTTCACAAGTTTGTTGTGTGGCTAAAACGCACTATCATAAGCCATTTGGAGAGAAAGGCAAGACATAAGTGCTGTTACTAAATAAAAGAATAATATAATATCCTAAACTCATGTATCCGTGTATTAAGTTGTGCAGAGGCGGTATCTGACAGCTATCCATGAGTTCCAAAGTGGTTCTCTAGTGGTTCTGCAGGGTTTTTTTTATTGCTGCTGCTTTGAATATTATGAATTTAAAAGTTCTTGCAATGGGAAGCCCCCCTTTGTCACCTCTGCTTTTATTTCTGTCTTCCACAGTGCAAAGCATGTGTGATGCGGTGTACTGACTGTGTCCTAGTATATCTCTGGAGCACTTTTTAGTGTTCCACCACTGTTCAGCCAGCAGACAATCCAGCACACACAGAGCCACTTCTGGAATGGAAGCAGTTCCATGCAGTGTGGTGGCTCAGTACCGGAGCCTCCCAGGGCCTCCCCTATGGGCAAAGTGCAAAAAGGCCCTAAAATGTTGCAAGACCGCTTTGGCAGAAAGAGTAGCTTTCTGGTCCCTTTGTGAAGTTTTGCTTGGCAGTGCCTGCCCGCCGCAACCTTTCTGTCTTTCGCAGTGTTTCACTTGTCTCCTTTGCTCAATCCGCGATGCTCTCTTGGGCCAAGGCTTTGCCTTTTCATCTTAGCTCACTGATGGAAATTGCTCCTCCTGACTGCACAGCTAACGCATAAGATCTTGGTCATCAGCCAGCTTTTACATTCTGAGCTAGCGTCCTTTCCCTGGGAGGAGACTTCTCGTTCCGCGCGGTGAATGAGAATCCTCATTTCAAAGTTCTCAGGCACCGCCGGCATTTGAGTGCACAGAGTGCCTACTGATTACTGTAATATATTTCATAGCAATCAAAGTCGAGCAATGTGGACTCTTGCACAGCGAATCTGATGTCCTTGTTAGCCAAATCTGAATACCATGTGGGATTGTGGAGAGCACCGAATAGTTGCTGGGCTTTGGGATAGAGGGGTGGATATTTATTTATTTTTAAAGTCAAGATTTCCCTTGTCCAATGCATCTTAAAAAGAGAGGGAGAAAAGAGAAAACACCTCATTCATACAGAAAGGAATCTAAATAAAAGGTGAGTGAGCTAAATTAGCTGTACCTTTGAAATGCAAATCACCTATTCTCAAGATGCCTCCTTCACTTCTGCTTCGGTAACTATGGAATGCAAATAAAGAGATAAAGTGATAATCTTTGCTAAGAAGAATAAAATTCTTTCCTCAAAAGGTGAGAGGTAATCAAAGACAGAAGACAGAATGCAGTTAGCTCGCCTCCCTCCATTTTTTTTTCTTTTCCATTAAAATTATTATTACTTTTTTTTGTTTTTATGATTTCCAGTTGATTGCTACCGGAGCAAAAGCAAGTGCATCAAAAGCTTTAAGCCAAACCTTATGCATTCCCTCTGCACAAATGATAGCAAAATCTGTGCAAAGAATAGCACTGTAGTGCATCTCTGCTACTTAGGGACGAGCTCAAAAGTTGATTCCCCTTAGCAGTGGTCCATGGGAAGCAAACTACTTCCAGGACGAAAGATGAGCCTCTCTAGGGAGATGGCTCAAACTAGACTTCCCAGCAGCATGAAATGAGCCAGGTTGGTCTTATGGTTAGAGCACTGTACTCATATCTCTCAGCCACGGGGGTTGATTCCACGCTCCTCCATGAAGCCAGCTGGGTGACCTTGGGCTAGTCACAGTTCTCTCTCTGAGCTCTCACAGCCCCATCTACCCCACAGGGTGTCAGTGCTGGGGAGAAGAACAGAAGGTTTGTCAGCTGCTTTGAGTCCCCTTAAGGCTGAGAAAAGCAGGGAATAAAAGCCAGGTCTTCCTCCCCCAGTCCATTCTATAGCTTGATTTACCTCCTTGTAAATGCACTCTATCCTTTTATTTTTTAAATCAAAACAAGCGTGGGGGCACACATTTGCAGAGATAATGGCTAGTTCCACCCTTTAGCTCTATTAGAAAAAGGAGCCATGCTGAGTCTCAATATCTCTATGAGAAAGTAATAAGAAAGAGCTGTGATCTTCGCATGCACACATAAATCCATGAGGCATCTAAACAGATTGATAAGTCAAGTGTGCTCAGGTCAACTCTTACCAAAATGGAGTGCTTATTTGTCTCAAATTAGAAATGAGATGCTTGGGGACAGATAATAGAGATGAGAAGCATAAGAAAGGAGGGGACTTTCCCCTCTTCCTTCTCTTTATCAAACTCGTTTGATTTAATGCGAGGCATGTACTGTTAATAGTGGTCTTGAGTGATACCTATGTTTTATAGGTGTATAAATTGGCTGTAGTAAAGTCTTATACATCCTGTATCACTAGGTATTGTTTCAGCCTATTACAGGCAATATCTAGCCAGAGTTGACTGGATTGTATTAATCTATCCTAGTTTAATGATGCCTTAACATTTTTATGGGAGAATTTAATGTTTGCAATATCCATGTTCCTTATTTGAAAGTGTGACTTATAGGTTCTCATCTTCCTTAAATTATGAAATCGTTCAGCTAATAAAGGAAAATGATTATGCTTTGGAAGAAGAAGAAGAAGAAGAAGAAGAAGAAGAAGAAGAAGAAGAAGAAGAAGAGAATTTAACAAGCCATGTTGTCGTCTGTTGTAGAACTTTGCATAATAATTGTAATTTAGCTATGAGAAATTCTGAAAGTAATTATTCAGTCAGGGCTTGCATTTGGAAAAAACAGAGAAATGTGGAATATATAATACATTTTCCAATAAAGAATTAAAATAAGAGGACATTTGTGTTATCCAAAGGTGGAAAGCAAACAAAGTTTGGGCATGCAAAGCAGTTGAGTCTACTGATTGTGTGGGACACACAAGAAGTGGTTTGGTCTAATAACAAACAGCTTCCAAGCCTGCCTGCCCTCACCAGAAGTTCATTGCTCATTGATTATGTGTGGAACATGAAATCATGCTCTACACATTGACCAACGTTTACCAAACACTTACCTGAAGCATCCAGGGCAAGAGCATTCACTCTTCTTCCAGCTGTCCGAGGTGATTCCAGGTGCTGCGCAAGCACGCTGGCACCTCAGACGACCATAAGCACAACAGCAACTGTGCATGTGCAGAGCATCATCATCATCAGGTCAACGGCACTGATGCACACACAGTCACGGAGGGTGCTCCAGCCAGAATGGCAATGCCCAGAGGACAACTGGGCCCCAGATCAAATAAGGTAAGTATTCAATTAGGGGGGGGGGGGAGCAGCCAAAGTTGACTAGCACTCCAAGTGCAAGCGCTAATCAACGTTGGTTAATCATGCTCCTTTCCTGTACAGGAGACAGGAAGGGAAGTGTGAAAATGCCCCAGTTTATCACCTTATTGGCATCCAGATCAGAGCATTCAGTTGGCTTCAAAGCACTCTCTCATCGGAGCAGATTTGAGTGCCATTTTCTTACTTGGGTCCACTCCAATGCCACATCCCACATGGATGTGGAGTTCTACCAGGAAGGATGGCCTCCCATTAGACTGTTCTGTCATATTTACATTGCATTTTCTGGGAGCTGCTGGCTTGCACCAGTAGTCCAATGTGGATGCAGCCACAGGTTTCATTGAAATTGCACTCCTTATGGAGCTGCATGGAGCCAGCTCACCTGGGAGACGGGAAAGGAGAAGATGCCCACATGTGTACTAGCATTCACACTGACGAATGCTGGTATGCACCATCCCTCTCCCCATGCATCTGGATACCTACCTTCAGTGTGAATGGGTGTCTGGGTGCTGCCATCCTTCTTTGCCAGTGCTGTCACCAGGGCAACCCTCCAGTGTCAGTGCACTTTTGTGGTGTGTCAGGTAACCATCCAGCACATCTTGCAAACTGGAAGATGTGCAAATGGGCCTGCCTGAAGCCTTACCAGTTTGAGCTCTGGTGGACATAAAGGTAGGTTCACACGTGGAACGTTTAATTGTGTTCCACACATAGTCACTTCACAGTGTGCTCCGACATGGAAGAAGTCATTTCTGAATCAGAAATGGCTCTTTGAAGTACAGATGCTCCATCTGGGAGTGCACTGCGAGGCAACTAGTGTGCCAAATGTGGAAAGGCCCCTCCTCTCAACTCTACAAATGGCTTTCAGAGACATCCTGCCTGTCTCTCCAAATGAAGGCGGTACCTGGACATCAACTCTAGGAGCCATTCATACACCTGTCCGTGATTTTGCTAACTCTTTCGAAAAGCTATCCAGGGGCGTTTTCATACTTCCCTTCCTGTCTGCTGGATGGGAAAGGAGCGCAGTCAACCAATGTTGACTAGTGCTCACATTGGAGTGCTAGTCAACATTGGCTGTTCCCTCGCCCCAGGATCAAATATTTAACTTATTTGCTCTGGGCCCCGGTCTTCTTCTGGGTGCCACCATTTTGGTGTCGTACCCTCTGCAACTGCATGTGCATCAGAGCCGTCACCCTGATGATGCTGATGCTCTGCTCACATGCAGTTGCATCTATGGTCGTCTGAGGTGCCAGCGTGCTTGAGCAGCACCTCAGCTGACCTTGGAGTGTGGAAGAACAGTGAATGGTCACTGCCCCAGATGCTTGAGGTAAGCTTTCGGGTAAGATTGGTTAACGTGTGGAGCATGATTTCCACACCTGATCAACAATTAGTACACTTCTGGTGAGGGAGAGCATGCTTGGAGGCTGTGACAGCCTACTCCTCGTGTGTATGCTCTTCACCAGAAGTTCACTAATCAGGCACTAGAGGCCATGGTGCGAATAGGCCTCAGGTTAGTCTCTGTCATCACTTTTTCTAGTATCAGATTCCATAGACTGATGATCCACTGGGTGAAAACTCTTGTCAATCCTAACTCTCCTGTCAATCAGCTTCATAGAGTGCCTCCTGGTTCTAGTGTTGCATGATAGAGAAAAGACCCTTCTCTGCACTTTTTCTGCACTTTTGCCAGTTCCGCAATATCCTTCCTGAGGGGTTGTGACCAGAATTGTACACAAGTAGGAACTATAAATTAAAAGTAATTTTGTATGTGCAATTAAACCTTCCCCTTCTCCCTTTATCCAGATGATGCCATCAGAAGGGGACAGGTTCATGTAATATAGTAAATCGTAGTGAGCACATTCTGCCAAATAGACATGCCAAAGACTTAAATTAAGCAAATTATATTGATATGCAGGTCTGGCAAACAATGTGAGAAACCCCTTTTCATGTACTTTTGTAGGACCACCAATACACATATGTCCTACAAACACTGGGCCGTAATTCAGCATATCTTTATTTTCAATGCAAGTTTTAAAATGGACCGAAAGGCACCCAAACTCTATGTACTGTCGTTCCTCCTTGAGGAGCCAGTGAGCTCCACAGTGGGTTATTTGTATACAGGCTTGAGAACACATGTCATGCCTCCAGAGCATCTTTGATGCCCTTGAGACATATATTTAGTTAAATATATTATAGGCTTTTCTATGTATTAGTTCAAGAGGGGAAATAGAGATCTATAGCTTGAAGAGAGAAAAGGATTGTGGGAAATTCTAGGGTCCTATACTGCCTCTCCATCTAGTTTCAGTTTTGTGTGTAGTGAGTTTGCAGCCAAGTCAGACCTGGAGAGAGTATTTTCCTTTGACAAAGATAAAGTCCACAGGAGAGAGATAAAATCCACAGAAGAAACAGAGAACAGTCTAAAAGAGAAGGCTAACCATCAGAGAAGAGAGAGCAAGGTATTTAAGAAAGACTATTGAGAGAGAAGAGATCAGTTTCATGTTATTTGTGTTTGTAACCAGTAAAGCTTTTGAAAATCTAAGAAGTTTGTGAACAAGTCTTTTGTTCAGGCTGTGTTCTCTAGAGCCTGAGGCCTTACTACATGCAAAGTCCATAGCATTGCTCTGGGGACAAAACAACACACCAGAAATCTAAAGCTTCAAATGACCTAAGACCTCCCCTACTTCCTTTGGACTAAGGGATCATTGGAATTCTGCATTCACTTGAAGCAATATCCCTCTTGTGACTATACTATCTATATTAGTTCCATCTTCTGGGCTTTGCAATGTAGAGTTTTGTCCCATTTTGCTTTATGTTTGATATATGCCATAATTTAGATGCCCCCAAGAGGAGACTGTGCTTTTCAAGGACTGCTACATTTGTAGGAGAAGAGCAGTTCATTAATAGCTAGAATTGATTAAAAGCCTCTCCATTCATCAAAAAGGATACTTGACAGCCCTTGCTGTGCTAGAAAGACTTTATTTTTCAGAATCTGTACCACCCAAATCAGGTTTCGCCAAAGAGGCTGAAGGCCTGCAAATCACTAGATCGGTAGATGGAAGGATCAGCAGATGAAAATTCTATCCAGAGAGTATGGAAATGTTTTGGTTTTAGTCAAGACCCTTAGGCCTATTTGTACTTAGGCCTCTGGGGAAGAATTAGCACAGCTCTGGGACAGGCCATTCACATTCTGGGATGGCCAGTTCTGCCCAGAAGCATCCTGGCCTGTCCCAGAGCTGTGCAAATTACAGCTGAGGTGTAGAGCATGAAATCATGCTCCATACTTGGCCCAACCTTAGCACTGGGTGCCCCGTTGTCGCTTTCCGGATAAGCAACCTGAATCCTTGGCTCTGGGAAACCTGGGGGAGGTAGTTTCTGACTACCTCGATCGTGGCTGCAGTCCTGAGACCCACAGCGATACGTGGTTACAACCCCAATGGGCTGCAACGATCGTGGTACCAGTAGACTGGTACGATCACCGGGTGTTACGAAAGTAAATCCCTTATTAGCCACCGGCAGGCTATAAGGGGTCACCATGTGCTCTTATGGTGATTTAAAGACAGAGAGCACAGGAGAAAGAAGTTAGGCGGGAGACAAGATGGGCTGGAAAAGAGGAGTTTATTTCTGTGCCAAGCTTTTTATATCCCCCACCAGAAGGCGGGGAAGGAAGTGACCTCAAGAGAAAATCCAAGTATGTGATAGGTGGAGTCCATCAGCTGGGCAGGTCAGAAGTCCTTCTGATGTCATATCCTGTGGCAGGCAGGAAGAGGACAGGCTGTTGTCTGCGTGCAGCATGTGGCCATCCTCCATTAAGCCTTCAGGCTACAAGTCCAGCACCCTGCTGTGTTGGGTGTATACTGCAAGCTTCTGGACACAAGGAGAATTCTTTTACCCTGAGGCTAGAGAAGCTGGTGGAGGAAACCTGGGCAAATCTGCAATTGCTACATACCATCTTTCTGTTTTATATAAAATTTGAAAATGTTTACATATGACAATAAGGTGTATGGCATATTAACATAATTACAGTAATGACACATCAAAACAATGACCATAGCAACAAATGAAGACAATGAATGTAATAAGGAACAAAAATTGCACTCAATATGCGCGCCTCACACACATGTACACACACACAATACGTTTGGTGGCCACCAATGAAAGGAAACTTATAAATGTCTATAATATCTATATATCTTAACTACCTACAAGCCGGCTTGAACTAATTCTAACTACCTAAAATTTAAAACTGTACAAATAAGTTAGACAAAACCATCTCTATATGGTTGTGTGAATGTCATGTGTAGAAGGACAAAGGAGAGAGAGTAGAAGGTTCCTGGATGCTGTGGGAGATATGACAGACAAGGTTAACATGTAACAGCATAATAAACTATCAAAATTTAACTAGGAGAAATCTGATAGCCAACAGATCAGAGAGTTCTATAAATTGAACTTCCATCAGACACTTAGATGGAGTTTTGAGCAAGGTAAGGTTTGCACCATGGTCAGTCAGGAGAGAGAGAGAGAGGATAGAAAGTGAAAGGACTTCGAAGCCCAGTGTTTCTTCCAGGGCTGGATGTGGCCCTTCTGGCTAAGACAGCAAATAGTGCCTTTAGAGAGGCTAGTAGGTAAAGTTCAAAGGTTTTCTTACCACCAAGATGGAAGTAGCTAGAAACTAAAGAATAGGAGACATACATCAAGAATAATAGCTTGTTCAGAAATAGAGAGAAGCTTGAGTTGAGTAATTTCCGGGCATGTGCCTTTTGAGGTTCCCCAAAGGTGTCACTGTCAGCTGTTCAGCCAGGTTACAGACTCAAGGTTACCATAGGTAAGTTTAGAATTGGTGAGATTAGTCAAGAGATATAAAAGGACAGAAAAAGAGATTAAATTTTGAGTGAGGAGCATGTTGGTTGGTTCTTCTCCAAGGATGCAGGCAAGAGGTGCTCGTAGATTCTCTAGTGAGCTGGTCTGCCACTGCCTATCCAAAATGTCTCTCAATGAGGGAATTTTGAAATAGGAGTGTTTTGACACTGGATACGATGTTTCTCTTTATCCCTCCTTCTTGATTAATAGATTTAAATGTTTTTCAAAAATGTTCTTTCGGCTAAGATGAGCTTGCGTCTGCAGAATGGGCAGGAATTTCAGGAGTTGACTCAGTGTCCCATTATTGCAAAAGTCCAAAAGTTTTTTAAATCGACTAGGCTGGGCTGTAGTCTATCTTGCTTCTCTGTGTTCTCCCTTGATGGCGAAGCTTAGCAGAGGCAGAGGATGGCTGGCACAGTGTTTCACAGTGGTCCTCTCTGTATCATTGATCATGGGAGTAGTCAGAGGTATGGAGAAAGGAATGTGTGCTGCTCTGGGCAGGAAGTTGTGCCCATCTGTCAGAGCTAGCATGACTGTACATCTCCAGAGTTAGCTCTTTGAGGAAAATGATGTATAGGAGCACAGTGTGGACAGGATCACATGTTGTTTCACGTTACACTAGGGCAATGGAAAATTGCTTACATGGTACCTTGGTGCTCTGCTGGAGGGATACACGATTTGCGATGGAGTAGGCTGGCACATCCTTCTGGGGTCTGCCTTCTGGTTTCTCTTGTTGAAAGGTCTTGGCAGGTTGCTGTAGCTTCCAAGGCGTTCAGCAAGGAATCCTTGTCTTAATGCATGAATTGGAGCGCTGGTATTGTTGTGGTTCTCGTCCTTTCGACCAGGATCTTGGAGCCAGGCTGCTGGTTGATGACCATTGTTGCTGGGATGATGTCAATCATGGAACATAGCAGGATGTCTTCAGGGTACCTCCATTTGAAGGGCCGGAAAGGCTGGTAGCTGAAATGCTTGGTATCTCTAGGTAGAATGGCTGTTTAAGGGAATTTTTCTGTCTGCAGGCTGGAGAGATGTAGTAAGAAATGCAGTTCTTTGAATGCACAATCATTAGCTGGTAAGAGCTGGGAAGGAGACTCAGAGAAGGTAGATCACCGCTTGTAGATTTAGCTTAAATCTGTGACTCAGTAAACAAGAGGATTTGTGAGTTTGCTCCTCCTCTTAGCATCTAAATTAAGCCTTAATCAAAGATAAAAATTTGGCAAGAAAAAAAAACTGTTTTAAAAAGCAAAAGGGACATCTCTCAATTAGAAAAAGGAAAGATGCATTCTAAAAACTTGCCAGTAGAGGTCACAAAAAGGGAAATGTTCTCTTGAGCATGTGCAGAGTTCCAATAGAAAAATAAGAAAAATGCATTTCCTGAAGTGTGCGGGTATGAAGAGAGTTCAAAGCCATTCTCCCTTTTGCTACTGCAAGGCAATTAAACTGAGAATGAATATAACAATTTAAAAATCTTGACAAACAATATAAAACAAAACAAAAAACAAGGCTTGCTTTTTTAGGTCCCCTCTTTCTTGCTGCAGAGAGGGTAACCAACAATATAGAAATGCAAATGTGCTGGTGGGTACAGCCAGACCAGGAAAACAGGTTTTTGTATCTCACAAGGAGGCTAGATCAGCATTGTTACAAAGACAAAAAGAATAATTAAGAACAATCAATATGCTCTGTGGCAAAAATCTTAAAATTTAGAAAAAAAAGATAGTTCTTTTCTGCGGCCCTGGAGGAGGTTGGGCCTGGTGGGGGGAAGGTGATCCTGCAAAATGCTAGCCCACCAAGGGCATAAATCTGGTTGCAAGCAGCAGGTTCTTAGCTGGGAATTTCAAGCTGGGATACAAGAGGGATCAATGGTGGAAGCATAGCAAGTCACTTACAAGTTGTTTCTCAGTCCAGCGCAGGATATTCCGCGGTGCCCGCCTGTCCAGGTGTTTTGGAACTGCGAACTACAGCAGTTCTGAGTAGCTTCTTCCAGGGCTAGTGAATAGCTGATAGAAAGTTCAAAGGGTTGATTCTCTACTGTCTGGCGACGCTGTGGTTGGCAAATGCTAATGAGGCTTGGTTGCAGCTTAAAATTGTCTCAAGTAGAAAAACATGGTTATTCTCTGTGATGCAAGAAGGTTAGGCCAGGAAGTGGGTAGAATAGAGTTATAGCAAAAACAAAAGAGGCAGGATTTTTAATATGATAAAAACAATTCTGATCTGAGAGAAACTCGGATGGGGACGGTTTGAGGGAAAAAAATTGCTGCGCTCAAAAAGCTGGGAAGCAGCAGTAAGGATGAATCCAAAAATGCATGCAGAAATTAAAAATCAAAAATACTATTTCTTTCGCCCATTGAAATGGTTTCTTGCAATGCGGGCCTGCGGTGTAATGCTCTTCAGAGAGAGCGTGAAGTTTAAACTGCTTTTTCCGGACCCTGGGAGATTTGGGCACAGGGTGTGTGGAATCATTGCATTGATAGCAGTCTTTCTTGTTGGCAAGAGGTCTAAGAGATAAAATTTTACTCTTGGGAGCTTGATTTCCTGGCCTTACAACAGATAGGGAAAAGAGGGGCCCCATTTTTCCAGGACTGATTGAGGATGGCGCTGGATCTAGTTCTTGCTGCAAGGCAGGAGAGGCTTCCACTGATTCCAGGCCTAGGTCACTCAGGTGGTTACAGGCAGCTGTAGAATCTGGAATTATACCTTCATCTGGAGCAGCCATGAAGCAGTTGGGGGACATAGTGTCCATAAGGTCTCCTAGAGAGTCATCAGAGACTGGGTTGCATGCAGGAGATAGAAGAGGAGACTGAGACTGTGGTAAATTGCTGCTAGAGAGCGCTGGAGAGATAGGTGTATGCAGGGCATCAGGAAGAGAGTGGCCAGTTTTCTCTCTTTGCTTTGCATGTGCTTCTAATCTTAAGGCAATTCCGCACAGTTGCAAGGCTGGCATTATTTCCGGTTTTTGGGAAGGATGTGTCCGGAACTGGTGTTCTAAAACTTCCCATGTGGCGAGGTCTAAGTTTTTCTGAGGCATTTCTGGCCATCGTTTTGCAATAGCCTTGGCTAGCTTAATCTGGACAGAGAAGGGTATATTCATTTCATGTCTTAGCAACAGCGAGTTTATATTTTGCTGAAGACAGGCAGTTTTACTTTTCTGGTTTCCCATTTGCGATGGAACGATTAGAAGAAAAGAAATAGAAAGATTGATTTATACTGCACCGTTTCTCAGGGAATTTCCGCGTCGTTCCTTCCACGGGATGCAGCTGCCACACCACCTCTCCGCTGGCTCAGATGTGGACTTTCTCACTGGTATTTCCGCCCCTTCGATCCTCAAGATGCTGTTTGTTGGTTCGAAGCCCCGAGTTGGGCGCCAGTTGTCGCTTTCCGGATAAGCAACCTGAATCCTTGGCTCTGGGAAACCTGGGGGAGGTAGTTTCTGACTACCTCGATCGTGGCTGCAGTCCTGAGACCCACAGCGATACGTGGTTACAACCCCAATGGGCTGCAACGATCGTGGTACCAGTAGACTGGTACGATCACCGGGTGTTACGAAAGTAAATCCCTTATTAGCCACCGGCAGGCTATAAGGGGTCACCATGTGCTCTTATGGTGATTTAAAGACAGAGAGCACAGGAGAAAGAAGTTAGGCGGGAGACAAGATGGGCTGGAAAAGAGGAGTTTATTTCTGTGCCAAGCTTTTTATATCCCCCACCAGAAGGCGGGGAAGGAAGTGACCTCAAGAGAAAATCCAAGTATGTGATAGGTGGAGTCCATCAGCTGGGCAGGTCAGAAGTCCTTCTGATGTCATATCCTGTGGCAGGCAGGAAGAGGACAGGCTGTTGTCTGCGTGCAGCATGTGGCCATCCTCCATTAAGCCTTCAGGCTACAAGTCCAGCACCCTGCTGTGTTGGGTGTATACTGCAAGCTTCTGGACACAAGGAGAATTCTTTTACCCTGAGGCTAGAGAAGCTGGTGGAGGAAACCTGGGCAAATCTGCAATTGCTACACCCCAGAGCTGTCCGGCAGGGAGAGCATTTGCATTGCTCCTTGCTGGACAGCTCAGGAGGCCCACCCCAGGCAGCTGCCATTGGGCCCCATCAGCCCTGCTAGCTGGCAGCCCTGTTCTGGGTGTGGGGCTACACCGGCCCTGGGATCCTGTGGACTCCCGCTGGCTTGATCGATCCAGCGCCAGCCAGGAGGGGCCTTCTGGGTGCCCACCCTCACTCAGGGGTGCATGCCGCCCCCAGCCCCCCACATCCCATGTACCTGTTCAGACCTCTGGCCTGGTCCAGATGAGTCCTGGGGCTCACTGGGAGCAATCTACCATGTTTTGCACAGGCACATGCTTCAGCAAATCACTCCCACACTGACCTGGACATCTGACCTCAGGTCTGTGTTCAGGCGGTACCATCTGGCTGCAGCACAAAAGACCTCTTCGGTAATTGAGTCCACTGGATCCCAGTCATGCCCCCCCCCCCCCGACTGGGACCACAGTCCATCCTGTGTGGGCAGAGCATAAGGGTATGTGGGTGGAGAGTCAAAGATCCATATTAATCCACAGTAAGACTCAGATGCTCACTATATGGGGTCCTATTCCAGACATAGGGTACCTGGAGAAAGGCAGTCCATCTGAAGCTACCAAGGTGTGGACAACAGTGGGAACGTGATCCCTGTCTAAACAAAGGTAGAACTGGTATACTGACTGAAACTAGACATAGGCAGTCCTCTCTGAGTTGCAATGGACAGCAAATTTGAATGGAACTGAGTTTTGTCCTTAGGCCCCAGAGAAACTAATTAACCTATGAAGATGACTCTTGGAGTTGCCCCTAATTTTGGTATATCTGATGGTTTTTAAGTTGAATTTGCATTATAAATAAAACAAAAGATCTCTCAGGATTCGGAGGTGAAATATTAAAAGAGGTTTCATTTTAATTAGCACCTATTATTTGGTTTCCCAGAGTAAATGAAGCAGACACTTAATGATTTACTTAATTTGGGCTGAAAAGACGCATACATAATTAGAATTTTATAGTATAGAAAGAGGAGGTTTTAGATTAAAAAGCTTAGGAGAAGATTCTCTGGAATCTTTTCTCTCCCTCTCTTCCATGAGCAAGACTTTGGACCTTTCTGCACTGTGAAGGTGGAGACATTCAGATATGCTCCATCATGGAGCGTATGCACACCTTTGAGCCACTTCTATCTCGGTGGTTCTCAGCATGCCCACTGTCCCCACCTTCAGTGGTGCTCCTAGTGCAGCCCCGGATGCAGCCTTCACTCTTCCTTCCATGCAAAGACTGTGCCGGCATGGAGCAGATGCAGTTGTGCAGTTACATGCCACGTTGCGCAGTCGTAACAATGGCTGGCCATGCATGGATGATGCTATGGTGTGGCGGACATGCCAGACAGCAGCATTCAGACCTATCCTACTGCAGGGTAAGTTCCTGCTATGTTTGAGAAAATGCGAATGCCAGCCTCCATCCAGAAAGGCTCTTCTACACTGGTAGCTATATTCTTCCAACTCATCTGGACAAGCAATATGATTCTTTGTGGGTTTATCTTGCTGTTTCCAGAAAGGGCGGCTTTCTGGAAACCTCAGCAAATTGGCTTGATTAAGGGAAATTAAGTTGTTTTGCCTAGGATTTTAAAAAGACGAGCTTCTATTCTGTGCAGACTCTCACACCATCCTTCCTTTCAAACATGGCCCTTCCCCTCTCACTAAGATAATTTAAACTTTTGCTAGTGAACTTAGATTTTTTTGTTTATGTTGCCCCTATGAGTTGAATTTGTGCTGATTCCCTAGTGGTTAAGGAGCTGGACTCGTATCTCGGGATACCGGGTTTGATTCCGCACTGCTCCATGAAGCCAGCTTGGTGACTTTGGGTTAGTCCCAGCTTTCTTCTGAGCTCTCACAGCCCCACCTACCTCACAAGGTGTTTGTGGTGGGGAGAAGCACAGAAAGTTTTGTCAGCCATTTGAGTCTTCTAAAACGGGTGAGAAAAGCAGGGTAGAAAAGCCAACTCTTCTCCTCCTCCTCCTCCTCCTCCTTTTTCTTCTTTTTTCCTTCTCCTTCTCCTTCCTCTTCTTCTTCTTCTCCTCCTCCTCCTCCTCCTCTTCCTCCTTTTTCTTTTTCTTCTTCTTCTCCTTCTTCCTCTTCTTCCTCTTCCTCTATGCCATTTAAAGCTGTTCTATATCAACTTTTTGAGTTCTAATTTCATCCTTACATTATTTAAGAACTTGTTTGTTTATTTCCCCCTCCCACTGCCTCCCATGGATCACCTGCCTGTTGGTGGTTTGTCAAACCAAGCTCATTGGCTTAAAAAGATCTCAAACCTCTGTGCATGTACAGAGTGCTAGAGCACATCTGATAGCAAAGGGCTTGGTTGGGTAGGGTAGGTCTATTTAAACAGGTCTATCAGTGGACCAATGGACTCTGGCATAGACTGCATCCACATCTAGCAGAGGACCCATTTCAGCAGTACATCAAAGTGCACAGCTGAAATGGGTTCTCCAGGGGCTCTGAAGCTCACATGTGCTTTGGGGACAGGGCAAAGGCTGATCTGGGCCAGAGCTTTCATGCAGAAGCCGCTATTCTAGAGCATGCCTTTCTGAGGTCTGAACCAATAGGCCTGGCTTGGTCCAGACCCATTGGTGTGGACCGCAGTAGGGATGTGGAAGAGTGTTTTTTTTTTTACATTTGATTCGATTCAAATTTTTAAAATTCAAATTTAACAAGATTTGATTTGAATTAAGTACATTCGAATCTATTCGTTCAAATTTTTGATTCCAATTTGCACTTATGATTGTCAACAACATTTGTAGATGCTCGTACGCATCTTCCCAGTATCTGTACACATCCGTATGCGTCCCGTAGTTATCCCGTACGCAACCAGTTTTCATCTCGTACAGATTCGTACGAATGCGAGAAAGGTGCGGATCTTCAATTATGCATTGTGTACAAACCTGTACACATATGAATGTCCAGAAAATTCAAACAAATAGATCCAAAATTTGAAATTCGATGTGAATGTTTACATTTCAGTTTCGGGACATTCTGTTTGAGTTTGAATGTTGAAATTTGGCACATTTGATTGGATTTCGAATGCCTACAAATATCTGTGGACATCCCTAGACCATAGGTCTTCCAGTCCAGAAGGGCTTCAGGATTCTCATTTTTCTGGTGCCTGGGCATGAGGAAATAAAGCTTTAAAAACTTTTTGAAGTGTCGACAAATTTTCCATAGCAAGTTTTTACTTTCAGGCACAATGGATCCGTTTCCATATTATATCAGATACTGCAGAATACCCTGGGAAAAACATGATCTACACTGGTCTGACAGGGGATACATTATCTTCATGAATTACCGGTGCCCTTTATAACTCACTTAAAGATGGAGTAATGCACAGTGCCACAAGTGACTTAGCAAAAGGTCTGAGGCTAGTAAAAGGGAAGATGAATATGTTCCCGTGCTGCCAATGGATACCACTCAGAATAAGCAAATGCAGCACTGAACAGAGAATTTAAATTAAGGCCTTCCGTATTTTATGATTCCATAAGACTTGCTGTAGGCTAATTCCCTCTTCTGATATGCAGCAGGCTGAAACCTGCTTTTAGAAGAAGGTTTACTGACACGACTAAAGCAACAAATATATTTTATCAAGGTAAGTTTTTGTTTTAAAAAAACTATTGTTATTGTTTGTGGAGAATTTGTCTTGGTAAAAACGGATGGGACTTTCTGCTTTCACTTTTGGCTCACATCAGGAAGGGGTCCAGAGGTGCCCTTTCCACATGATGGTGGTGCATTTTATGAAATGCCATGCTTCCTGCTAGCATGCTGCATCTACACTGGATACAGCATAGTCCAGTCTAGCCGCCAAAATGGCCATCTAGGCTGGGTACCGCTAGACTTGTTTTAACCAGCCCGGGAGCATGTGAAAGAGTGCATGCCTCCATGAGCCAGTTTAGCCAGGGGACCCATTTCAATTGCACTCAGAATTGCACTGCTGAAATGGGTTCCTCGGGAGTTCCAAAGCTAGGAACTTGATTAGTCACTGGAGAACCCAGAAGTAGGTTCTGAAGATCACACGGTCTTCTGAATTAACATGGAGGTTGTTTCATGACAGCTTTCCAAGTGTGGAAGGCTCCTTCCAGGACAGTAGAAGTAACCCGAGGCATTTCCGCACTGAATCGCGTTCGAAACGGAACGCGTTCAGGTGGAAAGCTTAAGCCAGCTTCGGGCGCTTTCCCCGTTCACACACAGACGCGCCAGAACGCGTGTAAACGCGTTCCGGAGCGTCTGGGTGCGAATGCTCAAAGCGCCCGAAGCTGGCTTAGCCGGCAAACGCCGGCAAGGGGCGCGATGACAGCCGCGGAGGCAGATCGACAATCAGCTGTTTGACAAACAGCTGATTGTCAAAGCCGCGCGGCGTCGGAGGCGCGCCCGCAGCCGTTCGGGAGACAGAAGGAGCGCGAACGCTTCTTCTCCCGAACGGCTGCGGGCGGCTCGTCCGCGTTGGAACGCGTGTAGAGCACTTCGAAGTGCTCTACATTTCGAACGCGGAAAAGACAGCTGCGGACACGTCGGAACGCAAGCCGCGCGCGGCCAATGCGGATGACGTGTCCTCAGCTGTCTTTTCCGCGTTCCGTTCAGCCCCGTGCGAAAACGTCTCCAGTGACTAGAACTGTTCCATCCTGGCCCAGTAAACTAAGTGTGGATAAGGCCTTTGATTCCATCTCTCAATGGCCCTTATTTAACCCCACATGAGGGTATATGGAGAAATACCCTGCTGGGTCAGACTAGTGACCGGTCAAGTCTCATAGTTCAAATGAGCTCAGAACTGTTGTAATCGCAAAAAGCCACTCAAGTTTCCCTAAGTTTCCCTTCCAGCCTCCAAGCCTATGATGACCATTTCCCAAGCCTCAGAGTAAAAAGAATTTTCTGCTCCCATAGCTTGCAGTACACACCCAGCACCAGCAGGGTGCTGGACTCTTAGCCTTGGGGCATAATGGCTCCCCGGCCACATGGCATCCGTCTTCTCTTCCTGTCTGCCACAGGTTGTGACATCAGAAGGACTTCTGACCTGCTCAGCTGATGTGGTTCGACCTATTCCTTCTCTGGATTGTGGCTTTACATCATTTCCTCCCCACCTTCCTGTGGTGGGCTATTTAAAGCTCTGCACAGAAATAAAGCGCTCTTTCCAGCTTATCCTGTCTCCCGCCTAACTTCTTTTCTCCTGTGCTCTCTGTCTATAACCCACCATAGGAGCACATGGTGATCTCTTATAAGCATGCTGGTGGCTTATAAGGGATTTACTTTCGCAACACCCGGTGATCATACCAGTAACTACTGGTAACAAGTATCGTTGCAGTCCTTGGGATGTAACCAAGTATCGATGTGGTTCTCATGACTGCAGCCAAGATCGAGGTAGCCATAAGCTACCTCCCCTAAGATATTTCTGATAGAAGATCTACCACGTTCAGACAGAGGACTATTATAAAAGTATCCTGGATCCTATTTTGCACCCATTTTAATATCTAATATCTAGGAATGTCCCCTAAATTAGAGTGCTGTCCGAATTAAAGGCATTTTTAGAACATTTGAAAAGACATGTTAAAGGCTATATTCCCTGTTTTTGGAAATCTGGATTTAGAAGACCGGATCTTGGAGATGGGGTCCTCCTTTGAATCTTGCCCTGAAAGATCTGGATCTTGGCCAGGGTCTGCAACCACAAAGGCAAGCTGTAACCCTAAAAGATATACAATACTTCTTGTGGCCTAATTTTCTATGCTATAATGATTTTAAAGAGAAAATCAAAGCTTCACTTTGGAATTCAGACTCATCTATGATTTAGGCTAATGTAATCCCCCATTTGCCACTGATTATTTTACTTAGTTAAACCATAAAGACCCTTTTAAATATGAATAGCAAGGGCCTGGCCATTAATAATTATTATTGCAAATGTCACTGATTTCAGATTATAAAACTTAATAGACTATTGCCATTAAAACATGTGCTTCTAATAATGAGGCTATGTACCGTTGTGTGCCTGGTTCTTTTCTGCCTACCACCTTACTTGGCAGAAGCATTTTTATCAGCTAACATCCTTGATTAAAATCTGCCAACAGATTTGCTATACAGCTACTATGATACAAAGACTGAGCTACTGTATTAACTCTTAGGGTCCAGTCCAGGTGGGGTGAATATAGCACTGGTCACTAGTTTTCCAGCAATAGCTAGGGATGCAGATAAATGAAAAATTAATGTTTGTTTTGCAATAAAATCTAATGGCCAAAAATTATTTTCATCATCAAATTCTATGTTTGAATGCTTGTATTTGTGGCCAAACATTTTTCTGTGGCTTTTTTTTTTTTTTGTGTGTGTGTGTGTATTGAAAAAGCCTATTTTCATGATTAAGGGTGCGTTCCCATGCCATTTAATTTTTTATTTGCAGACTTTATGAGGACTATCCAGCTAAAATCCACAGAAAAAAATTCCTCAGAAAAACTGTTCTCAGTCTCTTTTGGGCACCCAGCTCACTTCCCCCCTGCTTTGGGAATGCTACTCGACTACCTGCGGAGGAGATCAGCCTTACAGACTGCCCCTCCCATATGCTTCTGGCCAATGCATGCCACAGATGGGTGGGATTCACATCTAGGAAGGTCTTCCCCCTCCCTGCAATGCTAGAGCTCCGAGATTTAAAAAAAATGGCTTGGATTTCCCCTGAATGCCACTGTGACTACAAGAGATACATTAGCAGCTAACAATCACAGAGGGAAACTTCTCTCAAGCTCAAGATCTGTAACACTGCAACTACAGCAGCAGCACCTCCACTCAATCTGACCCACTTCTTTTTCTGCTGCCTTTTAAACAGTTTACCCGGGCCTTGTTCTCACATCACTTTTTCACAAAAGCAATAACCTTATAGCTATGTATAGATCACAGCATTCTCTCCTGCTCTCCCTCAGGAGAAAGTTCCATTGTCTAGTTATTGCCTTCCCCCCACCTTCTTCCTCCATTTTAAAAGCAAGCTTGAAGCCTTTTACTTGCAGCAGCTCCCCTTAAGGGTGCTGGAGTAAGCTGCTGCCCATCAGCCAGCCAGCCCCCGATAATGCAACAGTATGGGGGGAGAGGGGGAGAGAGAGAGGGAAGCTGATCAGCTGATGCAAAGCAGAGAGGGAAGGGAACCCCTCTTCTCTCTTTGAACCTGTGCAGGAGCCATGAGCCTCCGATTTGAAAAGGAGAGGTCACTTTGCACTGTCTGTTCTTTTGCTCTGCTGCTTCTGTGCAAAATTGCTGCCTTCCTGGTAATGTGAATGGAGGGAGCGTCCAATTTGAAAGGGAGACTGTATACTTTACCCTGTGTCTGTTCTTTTGCTCATTCTGAGCAGTGGAGGCTTATAGGGTTTGGACAAAAGGCAGTGATTAAAAGATCCTGTTTCACCATGCTGGGGATTTGTGGGATCTGAGTGGGAACTGCAGTATTTGAATTCAGCCTGTGTTACCCTCAAGCAAATGGGGACACCAAGAATGCACACACGATCCTGAATCCAGATTAAAATAGTCCAATCCAGATTTAAATTGTCAAGTGAGAATGCAGCCTAAGATACTGTGAAAGTGCAAAAAATTGATCAAATTTTTGTATTTCCATGCCAGGAGCACTATCCGTTTCATTCAAAAGTTCAGACATTTGAATGTCCAGATGTTCATTTTGATGCAATTTTTTTTTGCAAATTTGAATATTCAATCGAATTTTCTAATGCAAATTCATTTGTGCAGATGCCTAATCATAGCTCCATCCACTGTGTATGCATGGAAGTCAAAAACACATGTCCAGACATGCATGGAACTGCTGACCTGCACATATGGGCATTTGATGCTGGCAAAATACTTGGATACACATATCAGCAAAGCACACAAAGGCCCTTTCCGCACTTGGCCTTATTCTGGAATATATCTCAGGATCAGGATCTCTTATCTGCATGTTATTGCAGACTACAGCAGGTCCTGGTGAGACTTGCCATAGCCTGTATTAGCATGTGGACAAGAGGCCCCTATCCTGAGATATATCCCAGAATAAGGCCAAGTGCGGAAGCAGCCAAAGGCTATGTTCACACCCAAGTTTTAAGACAGTTTCAGTCCACTTTCAGAGAGAAAGAACTCATCAGCAAAGTGACTAGTCATTTTCTTTCCATTTTAACTAGACCAAAGTTGCATTTTCTGAGTTAGATAATGCCAAAAGGAAACAGCTTGTTACTCTTCTGAAAGTGAACTGAAGCTGGATTAATACTTGGGTGTGAATGCAGCCAAAGATAGTGTTGTAGTAGCCAGAGCTGTAAGGCTAGCAAGGAATAGTGATGGGGGATCGATATCCCTCATTATCCCTCACTTGCAGATTAATTGGCCACTCTCTGGAGATGGACATGTAATGGGTATGTGTGCTAATCCACCATAGTGGTGCCATAATGGCACTATATTGCCCCCATCTGGATGAGGCTATGGCACCTGACTTCCCAATAAATCCTCTCAATATTATACTGGAAATGTCAGACATACCTGAGGCATTCTCAATGTGGCACGGATTGCAATAGGTCTAAAGCAGGTTGGAATGTGATTATGGGCAATCCAGCAAAAACACCTTGTTTCCTGGTAAGGAGCGTACATAATCAGGCGCCTGGGGACTTTTGGGAGCTAGTCAAACCCATAGAAAGCAAGAAAAGGAAGTGGGCAGTTGTTTGGTTCACTCCTGGGAATCCTAAGTGGCCTGATTTCATATACTGCTCACCAGGCACGTAGGTAAGTTGGGGTTTGCTGCTTATATCTTGTGGGCCATGGCAAGAGATAATCAAAGGGTCTTCTTTAGATCCCACATTGCCTCTTCCTTGTCTGGAGGCAGACTTAATTTAAAATGGTACCTGGACTGGAATGGGTCACTGAGAGAAGGAAGGAAGGAAGGAAGGAAGGAAGGAAGGAAGGAAGGAAGGAAGGAAGGAAGGAAGGAAGGAAGGAAATCCAAAAACGTGAGTAGTACAATAACAAGCTAATATCCAACACCGCTGGATGTCTCTGGACCACGTGACCAACTACAGCAGTTTCTGGTCCACCTTTAGTTTTGGATACTCTAGGTAAAATACATCATCACCTTGTGGTCCTATGGCCTTGAAGTGAACAGTAATTATGGGTGCCTTTAAATGCAGATGTCCTCTCCTCATGTTCAACGTGAAGCTCCCAGAGCATTTCATTTGGACAGCGTGAAGCATTCCACATGCTAAACCCACACACACAAAAGGATGCTTTTGGAGGGGGAGAAAAATGAGAGTGGATATGACCAGCTTTGCTTTCCCCTTTCCTTCTTACTCTTTTAGCTAAAATTGAGATTTGAGAGTATGAGAAGAGATGGCATTATCTGCACTGTGACAATACATGGTGCGGGGAAGCCCTCCATGCATAAGAATACATTCAAAGAGCTATCAGCCAATGGAGCAGGTTACTGCATGAAGTGGTAATTTCCCCTTTACTGGGGGTTCTAAATACTGTAGCCTAGTGAATCTTTGGCTCTTTCTGAACTGGCCCTTATTCTGGATAAAAACTGCTTAGTCTGTATTAGCATGTGGCCGGCACATCCCTGTTTTAGAATATAATCTGGGATATGTCCCAGTGAAAAAGTGGCCCTGCGTTGAGGAGGACCTGGTCTTGAAGACCTTGAAGGTCCGTTCCAACTCAATGGCCCTGTCTGCACAGACTGTTAATCTGGATTAAGGCCCTGTGTAGTGCACCTTCTGGGCCTCCCATCCACATGTTAATGGAGATCGAGGAGGTCCCCATCCCCCACTGGTCTTCCTCCATCTGCAATAGTCGGAGCCTGATCAGGATTAAGCGTTATTAACCATTTTGTAGTACTAGCTCAGGGCCCAAGAGCTGAGAAGGGACACGGAGAGATTCATTTTTATTCCTTCTCATGTGTGCATTCTCTAATGGGAGAGCAGGATAAAAATATTTCAGATTAATAAATAAACATCTTGTTTGCTTTCACCCACTCTGGATGTCTCATTGTGGTGACCTTTTCAGGCATGGCTTCAGTGTGAGGCTTCATCATGTCCTCTATTTAACCAATCAATGACATGGAAGGAGCAAAGTTTTATCCTATCTCCAAGACTAAAGTGAAAACTGTCATCATCTTTCACATCAATTAAATGTACCAGTTGCTATGAACAGAGATCCTTCTATGCCTTTGTTCCATTCCTCCCCCCCCCGCTTCCTCTTATAAATAACTCAGTGCCCATACTTAAAAAAAAGAAAAACGAAGGTTCAGAGAGAAAAATAAAGAAGGTGTGCATAAGACATAGATTTTCCTAAATTTATTTAACGTCTCTTCTCTCCCCTCCCCCCTTCCTCCTTTTTTGGACAAGTTTCTACACAAAGATAAACATTTTGGCAGGATGTCGAATAGCCCTATCTGGGTCTGGTGCTGCTTTGAACAGATGACACTAAAATTCAGAACAGATCTATCATTTGGCCCAGTCCACATAATTGATTCATAAGTCAGCTGCATCGGGCAGGTTTTGATGGTATCTTTATAAATAGGTTGGCGCTTTCAAAAGTGCCTGATGATATCTCTCATATTGACATGAAAGGCATTTGGAGGTTGGAGCGCAGCATATAGGCATGGCTGCTGTCGGGGTCTGCAACTAAAGTGGCTTGGTTTTTTTTGCAGGCTTTAAAAAAGAATAGTTAAAATAGTTTAAAAAAAAACCCAGAGAATTAAAGCAACACACACACATGTGCGCATGTGCGCAAATTTATTATCTCATTAAGACAATCTAATATAATCACAAGGGATTTTCTTTCATTCATTCCTTCTTTTGGATGGAATAGGAAGAGAGTGGCAACAAGTCCTTCCCTCACCATGGCGTTTCCAAGGGTCAGTAAAACTAGATCAGTGGTTCTCAACCTTCCTAATACCGTGACCCCTTAATGGAGTTCCTCATGTTGTGAAGACCCCCAACCACAGGGGTGGAGCAGCTGGGGGGTGGGAGGGAAGGGTGGTGGGAGACTCGTCACGACCCCTCTGAAAGGGTAATTTGACCCCCAAAGGGGTCCCGACCCCCAGGTTGAGAACCACTGAACTAGGTCATGTAGTTAAGACATCAGGCCAATTTGCTCTTGGCCTTGTAATTTACAATAGGTGAACATCTGGGCAGGTGCATCTGTACCTGCAGGAGACATTTACAACCTAGAAATGCCCCCTGCCTGCCCAGATGTTAACCTATTGCAAGCTTGTGGCAGTGCACGAAATCGTGTACCACGTGCAAACTACCCTTAACTAAAACCTTACCGTTTGCATCCAGTTGGAGACCCTTCACACCATTTTTGGTGCAAGGGGTCATCTGAGGTGCCATGCAAGTGCACTGGACCTCATATGACCCCAGAATATCATCTTCATTGTGAGGATGGTGCTGGTGCATGTGCAGTTGTGATGGATGCCCTGCCAGTGGTCAGACACATGCCCAGACACAACGAAGTCTCCAGACATGTGGGGCTTAATGTCACATGTACTAGTGCTAGTATGTGCAAACACTAGTATACATTAATCTGTCATGAACTTTTTCCAGCCAGTGGACAGGAAGCCAAGTGTGAAAGCATCCCTCTTCTGCAATATGTGTCTTAACATGTGGTTCTCATGCTGCCCCTGGTCCAAAATGATGGCACCAGGGTCCACGTTCCACATGGGCTACTCTAACCACTGCTGACTTTTTCCATAGTGGCAACTGGAATGAGCTTCAACCCAGGAAGTAATCTCTCCATGGAACACTTCTGGGCATGGCTTTTCATGCTTGAAAACACTCAGCTGTTAGTGTTCCATAGCCAGTGCATTCCCAAGAAGGCCATGTGCCTCCCAGGGATTCTTCTGATGTACAAACCCAATGGTCCTAAGAGGGCCATACAGTAGCTCCCAAAGCAGAACTCTGTCTAAGGAATCTGAATCCTTGAAAATCACATCAGAAGTGCTGTTTGGCCAAGTCCAAAGTCACAGTGCAGCCATTGTGGGCACTTTAAATTAGATTCCTGCTGGGTGTTTCTCCCTTTTTTTCTTTTGAAAAACAAGTAGTTCTGAAACATAAACCCTACAAGGGTCGGTGCAGAGCTAGCAAACTTATTCTGCGATTTCTGGCATTTCTTAGGAGACCTAGACTATAAATGGCAGCATGGAAGATACAAGCTGACACAATCCAGATGTGATATTCAATTACATAAGATCATTAAATCTGAAAGAGTGCATGTTTAAACATGGCTAGTGGAAGCACTGATGCTGCCGTATGCTCAAAAGCATAACAACTAGGAAACAGAAAAGAATATATGTATCTTATTAAACCCCCAAAACATTAAGAGTTCTTCTTCTTCTTCATAAAATTACTTACGTGGTTATTTTGATTTTGTACAACTGCCCTTTCCTCCTAATTAATGATTAATATGGAAATACATTCCCTGCTCACAGTGGGGCCTAGTGATGGTTGTATCATTCAAAGGGAATTAAGTTCCATGCCAAGTAGAAGTGGAAGCGAGTGAGATAACTAGCACATTTTTGAAACAACAGAAAAACAACAACTAAGCAACAGGGCAGCCTGTTCCTTTGAGGGATGGAAACACCTTCCTCAAGTCCCTTCATAATTAATTCCTCCCCTTACCCCCACCCCCACCCTGAGCTACCACAAAGATTTCTCAGTATCAAATTTAGGCTTCTCCTGAGGAATCCTGCGGGGGGCGGGACCAAAACTTCCATGTCCTTCATCCTCCAAGTGGTCTCTTTTCCTTCCTAAGTTGCCAGTTCTAGTCCAGAAGAGGCCCTGTTCCCACTTGACTTTTTTAGTCCTGGTTGGACTATTTTAATCCGGGTACAGGGCTGAGTATGTGTTTTGGGCTGTTCCCATTTACCTGATGGTAAACCAGGCTGAACCTGAATATTGCCATTCCCAGTCACTGCCCAAATCCCCAGTAGGGAGAAACAGGACCTTTTGATCTCCACTACCCACTAGTACAAACCCTGTAAACCTGGCCTGGTCAATAAACTGAGCAGAAGAAGAGACACACGCAGGGCAATCACACTTTCCCTTTTTCACACCCTCCCTTTCAGCTCATGTTCCCAGTAACGTTACCTCCATCCACGTTACTGGGAAAACAGCATTTGAACTCAAGGCCAAGCTGTGCATGCTCATGTCTTGCTGTTCAGCTTCACTGTGCAGTTGGTTGGCCACTGTGAGACCAAACAGCTGAACTAGATGGCCCATAGGCCACTTCTTCCATCCTTATGTTTTTAAGTCTCAAGGGATCCCAGAAGTAAAAGACACACTCGAACCTTCTTGGATTCATCCAAGCATACGGGAAAGGCCATAAAGATTTTATAAACTGCACCTACATGGCGTGACAAGATATTCCCTCCACTGCAAGGCAACATATTTCCATTGATTCCCATGGCAAGGCAAATGAGGACTCTCGATCATACTCCTGCATGGGGGAAGGGCAGCTTTCACTGTGACCACATGTAACAATAACATCAACCCGCCCTGGTATTTGGGATAGTAGTGTGTGGCCCTCAAAGCATCTTTCTACCTTTGAAGCAGCTTATTTAGCCTAGAATGTTCAGGAGAGGGGGAAGGGAAAGCTGGCACATGAATGACCCCAGCTCACAGACATTTCTATGGTTGCATCCAGGCAAGGACCCTTTTTGCACTTGGCCTTATTCTGGAATCCCAGAAAAGGGACCCACTATCTGCATGCCAGTGCAGACTATGGAAGGGCCTAGGTAATGCCTGCCATAGTTTGCATTAGCTTGTGGCCAGCCGTCTGTGGTCCTGAGATATATTCCAGAAAAAGGCCAAGTGCAGAAAGGACCCTTGTGTAAAACCCAGGATTATCCCAGTACTGGGTTGGGGTTGTCACGGAGGATTGAGCAGGTCTGAGTTCTTAATATCTCAGTACACTGGATGAAGCATTGTACTAGCACTTTTCCACAAACAAAACTGGATTAGAAGCCAGTCCTTCAGTCACCTTGATTTTTTTTTTTTTACACATTCTAGTTTGCAAAGATGTAAGCAAACAAAACCAAAAATTATCTTTCCCAGGGCCTTTGGCCCTTGCTATTGCTGGGATACACATGCCCTCTAGTGGGCATCCAAATTACTGCATGTGATGATGAACCAGGTGTTGCTTATATCTCACATATGTTACAAACAAATTTAACATACTTACAGGGTTTTTTTAAGTATATAAAGTATATACTTAAGTATATTATATAATTTATATAATTTCAGCCTCAGGGAAAGATGACTGTCATATGAGATGGTCAAAAGAGTCCTGTGAAAATAATGTTTCCATATGTGGGAGAAGGAATTTCAGTGTGGCTTGTAATGCCAGTGAAATTTGTTGAAAATTCTTCTACATGATTGTTAAACATACAGGAACATGGATTTGACAGCCCTATATGAATCCAATAGATTCTAATTCTACTCAGCTGGGTCTGGGTGAAATTTGGGAGAAGCCAGCCCTTGCAATCTGAAATGTCCCTTGGATTCTCAAAGGCCTTCTTCACTTAGAAAAACAGGATAGAAAATGGCTCTTTTCCTGAGGGGGAAGGGAGGGAGAGGGTGAATTTCCAAGATGCCGTGTGATTGCCCTCTGACCATTCTGCCAAAATGTGGAAGTTGTGGACACATCTGAATATGATGCCTTATTAGGGATGTGCATGAATGCTCTAAACATTCAAAATTCAATCAAATTTGATCGAATGTGGACATTCGAATTTGAATAGAATATCTTCATATTCAAATTTAAACATTTGAACGAATTTCAAATATTCCAAAACTTCCGTTCGAATGATTCAAAACATTCAAAAGTAAAGATCTGTACGGATTTGCGCTGATAGTACGGGATGAAAATGGGATGCATACAGGATAAAACGCGATGCGTACGAAATGTGTACAGATATGTATAACAAATACGAATGCTGTCGACATTCGTATCCTCAAATATAAACATTGACATTCATATCTTCGGGTTTGAATCTAACGTTCAAATAAATAGATTTGATTGTGTTTCGATTTGAATCGGATTTTGTTGCATTTGGATTTTAAACATTTGAATTGAGACAAATGTTTGGATATTCTAATTGACTCAAATTCGAATGAAAAAAACCAAACATTCATGTGTACATCCCTATACTTTATTCCTTAATTCTGCAAACAGAAACTCTCTATTTTTCCAGCTCTAGAGAGCAGAATTAAGAATGTCATTTATTTAGAGGATATATTTCCAGGAAGTATTAATGTCTTCACTTCTGTCAGCTTGGAAGTGAAACCCACAACATCTCCCACTCGTTCGCCCTTCCTTTTTTTTTCCTGTCTGCAGCCCTAAGACGACGTTTCACCTCCTGAAAAGAAACAATCTGTTTTCTTTCTTTTCCTACTGCTCTTATCAGGGGACCCCTCCATCACAGAAATGAGGTATTTACTATCTAATTTTGATTGTGTTGTGTCCATGGCCCATTCAGCAGTGCCTGAGGGATACACATTATTATCATTTCGTATTTTGACCTTTGACCTGCTTGCTCAAGTACCATTCGTAAGACGCATACCTGTTTAAGCTACTTATCACTTAATATGCGTGCTGTGTATATGACACAAGGCGTTTTCTCCCAGACTCTGTCATTTCAGCCTAGTATTGTCTATGCTGTGTAAATTGGAAGCGACCGTTTCAAGAAATTTTCTTCACAGCATCCTTTCCAAATATATATATATATATATATTTAATTAGAGGTGCCAGAGACATGATCTGTGGCCTTCTTCATTAAAAGCTTTATTTTTTTTCTTCCTGTTGTAATGATTAATGACACGGATGCATGGATGGTCGTGAAGAAGATAGAACAACAACTTTACTGAAACATCTCTAGGCTTTTATGTCTGTTATACAGGATACATTTGGTCGATAGGAAAGTACCCAGGATGTCCATATTTGTGTGTGTGTGTGGGGGGGGGGGGAACCAGACAAATCAGGCTTAATACAAGGATAGTGCTATAGGAAGAGCCATATATGGTTAAGAGGCAAGAAACACTCAGAAGCCTGCAAGCTGGAGTGTGGTGTGTTTGTGGCACCTACGCAGATTGTCCCTGAGCATTGTACATATTTAGGCTTCATAAGGGAGATATGAAAAGGGTCGTTTTGCCCTGGAATGCAGCTCTTGCCCTAATAAGCTTTACTTCTGCTGAAATGGGCAAGAATGCACCACTACATCTTCCCCACTGAATTATGGTCTAATATTGTTCAGCAGACTCTTGACTGCAGAATGTCCAGAGAAATAAAAGTTGCTTGTCTTGGAGTTTGACAGAAAAATCTCAACAAAATGCACAAGCTTCAGTGGATACCTAGGTGCATCTTTCAGGCTGGTGGTGGTGGTGGTGGAAGCATGATGCTTCTAAGGCCATTTGCTGGGATTCGAGAGCAGGAGAAGGTTTGCCCTTGTCTCTGCTTGAGATGCCCATGAGCAATCGGTGGGCCACTGTGTGCGACAGGATGCTGGACTAGATGGGCTGCGGCCTGATCCAGCAGGGCTCCTTTTATATATACTTATGTTCTTATGTACAAGGGCTTACTTATTCCACAATATTTGAATAATCCGAATGAAGAATGGATATTCAGAAACATCTATGCTTTATTCTGGAATATCCAACTATAGCAGAATAAGCAATTTCTGGATGTCACTTCAGATATTCTCACTACTGTATAACGATTGTAAGACTGACCTGCTTGCCAACGTGCTGTGCCATAACAGCCTGGTTTTGGGGCATTTCCAGCACAATTGATGCTTTGTCTTTGAAGCTGAAATCTTGTGGAGACAGTGGGTTGGGGTGCAAGGTTTGTGCCATCATCTAAATACAACCTAAACCTTGTAAGAGGCAGGGCAGACAAAAAGATGCATTTGCAAATACTGCATAATTAGACTACTGTAGACACAGTATTTACTCAAGTGTTAACATCTTGCAATAAACAGATATTATCACAACCTTGCTTTAGTTTTCTTTAGAAGATGAGTCTGAAATTCTAGGCAGGAGAGTGAAAAAAAACATCTGTGTATTGAAATATATCCCTTGATAAAGCATAATTACCTAGAGCTGCCTCCGGATGGCAGGCGGATAACCCACTAGGAAGTGATAATGCTGGGTATTTGTCATCCACCATTATCACTTCCTTGTCAGACACAGTGTGAGACACAGCCGTGTCTTTGCACATTTTAGTGATGTGCATATCTGGGTATTTGGTCAGTATCCAGATGTGCGGGCATCAGTTTTAGCCTCCATGCATGTACGATGGAGCAATGATGGTGGCTTTGTCCTCAAGGTAGTGAAATGCACTATTGCTGGACAACATATGGCTTTTCCAGCAAAATCTTTAGGTTTTTTTGCAGGTTGGAAAGGGGGACTATGGCGGAGTTGCCACAGATACATGTGATGACTCCACCATTGTGGTGCCATAAAAACATTATATTCTATCCACCTGGGTGGGACCTAGGATGCAGCTGTTTCACAGTCCATTGGACCATGCTATCTGGGGCTGTGGAACACTGACTCTGCACATCAATATGGACCCCAAGAGGCACAACCTCCTGGGAAGTGATCCTTTCTATATAGGGGTCATGGTGGGAACAGTTCCTGGTGCAGAAAGTAGACTGGGGGTCATGCCAATAGGAGAATACTTATTCTCCCACATGTCCCATACCTGTGTCCTGTTCCAGCTGTTATGCAGACAGAAGGAAGCCACTGGCAGTATTTGGTGCCATTTTGATAGGCTCCAGAAAGAGTGAACATGTAGGTCTTCTTTCAGGATACACGGATGAATTCTTTACACCCTGCAACTTCAAACCAAAGGAAGCTTCATCCTAGAGGGCATTCATGATGGGGTTGTGGCACTATGGGCAGCAGTCTCATTCACAACACTACCATCAGGAACTGCCCTCTTCAGCGCTCATCAGATCACATGGAATGGAGAAGATCAGACCATCCACAAATCTGATTTCTGTTGCATTTTGAGTAATTCCTTTTAGACATCCAATGAGTGAATTTCTGTTTAAACAATCCCACTTTTGTTACAGAATCCTGTTCGTACATTTTTTTTGCTTTCCTAGTTTTATATGGAAAAGAAGACAGCACACTTGTACCTTTAATAGCATTTTCTGAATTTCCATCTTCTACACCAATCTTTCCCAAACTTTTGACATACGTGTACCCCTTCTATAATTTTCGTAACGTTGAGTACCCCTCATAAAAATCATATGCTTTAATAAAAATCAAAATATATTTATTTTTCCTTTTTTTGGTACATACACAACGAAGTGCAGTATATTCACACCATGTTACGCCTCACAAGACCATTAGATAACACTGCAATTCTCCGGCATTTAAACAGCTCCGCAGCTCAACATCAACTGTTAATGTTCCCGCAGTTTAAAAATGGCCGAATTCGAGCTGCGCGAAGGATGCGCAGAAGTTCCCGCCATAATGAGTTGCGGTACGATGCATGATGGCCCCAGTTCCCGTGTAAAAACTGTGATACGCGCCTATTTCTTTCCTTGTTCTGTGGGTGCAGCTAAGCACGGTGCAGTGGATATTCCCACGTGATCCCCACCAAACTCCGGTGCAACGCGTACCCCCACCAAACTCTTCCCATACCCCTGGGGGTATGCGTACCACACTTTGGGAAACACTGCTCTACACAATTAGAGGCATCGTGCCTGCCTCTAACCTTGAAGTAGTACCTAGGCATCCAGTCTAGTAGCCATTGATACACCTGAATGCCATGAATTTCTCTAACTCGTTCTTAAAACTATCAAGGCTGGTTCCTGTCACCACCTCCTCCGGTAGCAAATTCCATAGACAGATGTCTTTTCCCTTTGTCAGTCCTAACTCTCCTGCCCATTCTCATTGTGTTGTGCAATAAAGATTTTTTATATATTCACCTTATCCACACCATGGAGGATTGAAGAAGAAGAAGAAGAGTTGGTTTTTCTAACTCACTTTTCTCACCCATTTAAGGGGACTCAAAGTGGCTGACAAAGCTTTCTATTCTTCTCCCCCAAAAAGAACACCCTGTGAGGTAGGTGGGGCCGGGAGAGCTCAGAAGAGAGCTATGACTAGCCCGAGGTCAGCCAGATGGCTTCATGGAGGAATCAAGCCAGGTATTCCCAGACAAGAGGTGAATGAAGTCACCTGTTAAACACCATCTATCAATGCTGAAGAGGCCTGGATGCTGCAGCCTGATCTTATAAGGAGTAGGAATCCTGCTATCTTTTTCATATGGTCACCCAAACTTTCCAGTTGTGGAGATGAATTTGCTTGCATTTCATATGCTCAAAAATGAATCTTGAACAAATAGAAAGAGAATCCCATACAGTGATCTCACAGCCAGATTCAATCTCATTTGTGGCAGTTTGTGGGCTATATTACATGACCGCCACTGGCCCAGGCAGCGCACAACCGGTTTTGCTGTAGCTGAGCTCATTGGGTGCCGACAGCCTATAATCAGAGTTCTACTTCCCTTATGAGGATTTGAACTCATGGGCTGGTGCACATTTAAAATGTTCCAGATTTCTTCTTCTGTGAAGCTAAGTTTTCAGATATAGCTACAATAGCCAAACTGCTACAAATAAGAATCCCATATGCATTAAGAAAGCACTGTGACAAAACAGAACAAAATCTCAATTAAAGAAGAAGAACATGGCTTCATTAACTCATCCTCACAGCATATAATGGTCGTTCTTTCTCTTTCTCTCTCTCCTCTCCCCCCCTGTCTCTTTCTTTCAGAAGATGAAAGTCCAACTTTATTTCAGGTCAAAAAGACAGCTCATACTACATACTGCGTTTGTTAGAGCAATTATTGTGACCTCACCTAATGCTTTTCTTAGCCAAAGATAGAATGCACAATTTGCAACAGGTTACATTTGCTTAACTCTTTGAATAGTTTATGGATTCTGGTGCCACTTGTTTATTTATGTCTGTACCATACTCCTTTTCTTCTAGATCTGCTTTAAAGACTCATGAGCCTTTTGCCACCCTAGTGAGAATTTCAAGTTTTCAATCAAACTCCAGCTGAATCACATTTTAAATATGTTTCCAGTATCCCTATAATCATTCCATCCAACTCCAACAGATAAGTAAAAACCCTGTAAGCATTGAGTCCTTTAATCAGACTTACACACCCATGATTCAATTTCTTTCTCTATAGGAATCTTCTACATTCTCCCATTCACTTCTTTATCAGGAAACTCAAATTTTGACACTTAAACCCAATTCCTTACATGTGCCCCTCAGGTATGTAAAAACGATTATCTTGTCCAGAAGAAACAGACTTAATTTATTGGGGAATCCTAGATAATGCTGGTTTGATTTTTATAAATTGAAATCTTTCTCTCTTTCTCTCCTTTTCTCCCATGGTGTAAGATTCCTTCCGACCCAGGCTGGCTGGCTTTCAAAGGCTCTGCCTTCCAAAATGGCTCCAAGGTGTTGCATTTCACATCTGGGATGAAGCCCAGGGGATTCTGGGATCAGAGAATGATTGAAGGTACATTTAGTTCGCCTGTAATGCCAGTTAGTGATGTTGGCTCTGGGTCTATTGCTCAAATCAATAGAGGAATATAATCCTAGGATATGTCCCGCTGTGTCCTTATTTATTTATTTATTTATTTATTTATTTATTTATTTATTTATTTATTTATTTATTTTTCTATCCTGCCCTATACCCAAATGTTCCAGGGCGGGTAACAACCTTTAAAGTCCAGCATATCAAACAGACAATATATATTGAAACAATCAAAACCACCACTCTATGCCCCTCTGATTTTGAAATGTGTTACTGCTTCATGACAAGTTGATTTCAGAAATTATTTATTCACTGTATACCATTAAGTTTATTCAGTTTGTGAAGAACTCATTGCCTTCTGTAGTCTTTTGTTGAGTCTCATCACTCTTCAAAGAACTTTCTGGTAGATTCTGATTACATCCATCCTCCTTGTCCTTTCTCTTTCCCTTCTTCTTCTCTTCTCAGATTTCCCAAATGCCATATTTCTTCCATATTTCTTTTCTTTTTCATACAAGTGGACTGTCAGTGTCAGCGTGCTTTACACATCTTTAACTATGTGCATTTCTGCTTGCTGAGTACCACGCTGAAGCAGTTAGGTTTTGGTTCAGAATGTCTTGGGTTTTGTGAAAATTTTCCCATAAGCTCTGTCTCAACCCACCAAGACACCTCTGTGAAGGTGTGTGTATGGGGGGGCGGGCACTGTGAAGCTCTTGCAAGCTTTGCAGCCACAGGGAGGCATGGACTGGATCAGTGTTGTCAGGGCAGACAACGCTGATTCTAGTAGTAATAGGAAGACTTGGGGTAGTGACCCCCCAAGTTGGAAAAGCATCTTCAACATATCTCAGGACAGACATCAGAGATCTCTTTTCAGAACAGCATGGTGCTAGGAACACTCAGAAGCTTTTTGCACCAGTAACACTCTTGCACGCTCTGGGATGCTCCAGTTGCAGCACTGCTTCCGGAGTGTTCCAAAGCATGCATAAGTGCCCCCCGCCCCAATCCTCCAAAGCTATAGAGAAGTAAAAACCTCTCCACAGCTTGACCAGGACCGTCTAGAATGCTCCAAGTTGGCAGCATTCACACCCACATCTTGGTGTGAAGCTACAAGGGAGCAGGGCAGCACAGCCACGGCTGGGTAAATGTGTGGCACATTGTGATCACTATGACAAAGGACAGATGCACAGAAGAATTTGACATGGACACTGCTATGGTGGTTGACATGGTCCAGGGCAGGCTGTCAGCACCTGTCGTGTCCAGAGTGGGCAGCAACATGAATGCACACATGCACAGCAAGAAGCCAAGTCAATTTCCAGAGTCCTTGGAGATATAGAGTATGTATAGTGAAGTCAGTCAGGAGTCAGGAATCAGAGTTCACATGAGTTGAGAGTTGCCAAGAAGATTCTTTGTTTGCAACGGAGATTGCTGGATTGGGTGTCACTTGGAGAGTGACGCCCTCGCCAATGCATCTGTTTAGCATGGAGGCCCACTGAGCACCACAGGTGTTATCGTCTCTGAAGAGAACTCTGGTCTGGGTGGGGTGCAGCACCAGAGTCTGAACCTGAGTCCTCTACTTCGGGGGGGGGGGACAGAACCCTGGGGTACACCTCCCTCATTTTGGCTGGCATGGGTGGGGACCTCACCATCTGAGGTTTCAGAAGATTTAGAGAGGGCACAAGGCATGACAGCACCTTGAGTGCCCTTCAGTACGTTGGGGGCAATGCCAGCATGCACAGTGCAAATGCCAGCCATTGGACTTCAATGGGTTGTGTGATAACCCTGGGACAAGTTAGCAGATTAGGCAGTTGGCAGCTTTCAGTAAGGGAAAGCTGTTAGAGCAGAAGGAGGCGTGGCCTGTCCAATCCAGTGGGGACGGGGAAAACAGTGAAATTGAAGCCGGGGAAAGCCACAGCCGTTGGTCCTGTGGAGGGGTCGGTGGCCTGATCAGTGAGAGAAAGTGAGAGGAGGGAAGGTGGGCATTGCAGCTGGGGACAATTGAGGACATCTAACCTCCATTAACAGCATGTATTTAGTTCTTAGGAGGACAAGCCTTGGGTGTCGGACAGGGAGCTGTTTGCCCTGGCCAAATGTCACAGGGTGGTATAATGATACCATCCCATGGAGCTAAGTATGAACCAGCCCTAAAATACTGTGAAGGACCTCAAACTCCATAGGCATTTCGTTGAAGACCCAAGACTGAGGAAGGCATAAAACTAACTGCCACTAAGGGATGAGAAAATAATTTTAATATATAATCTCAACCACTCATAGCATTGATAAATAAATCAGGCTTCTTCAAATAATTCCTAATGATTCCCCCTCCCCAACTGGTTTCTAAATTATTTCTTTTTATAGTGAAAGCTTTATAATTAACAAGTCAGACATTGATTTCCAGTCATTACCAATTTCTCTGTGATTATTATTGCTTCCATAATCATCTTCACTATATTAACATAGATTAAGCAGCCTTTTAAAACTGAGCAGCTTCATTAGCTCAAAGCATAGGAAAAGGACTCGAGAAACTCGACACTTCAGCTAAGCACTGCTTGGGAATTGAAAATAAGTTCTACAGAAGTTGAGCTTAAAAAGTGGTCTGTGTGTGTGTGTTTTAAGAAAATGGATAATACCCTCCTTCCATTACCTCATGTTGTAATGGAAAGTTATTTTAAAATCCTAGCTCAAAAAATTGTCTATTTCATTACCCAGGACAAAAATATTATGTCCTTCCCAGTGTGTTATAAAAATCTTTTGGTTGCTTTCTGTTCCAGGCCAGCTCTTATGACAGCCTTTGGGTATGGGGAGGGATAGAAATTTAAATAATAAATAATAAAATAAATAAAGGATTCACTAGGTACCATTTTTCCCCGCTCCACAGCTGCCATAGTCCCTTCACTGTAGCACTATTAAATGAAACACAAACCCCATTCTGCAACTATTCAAAGATTCTGGTTCTAGAACCACTCTCAGGCTGCATCCCCATTCAACTTTTAAAGAGCTTTGAATTTGTTTTCAAAGCTGGCAATTCCCACAGGATCAGACGAATCTGCAGTTTCTGGCAATTAAATGTCCCGAAACGCAGATTATCTGTACTCGAATCAAAAGAACTCTCACTGTGGGATTTACAAATAATCCTCTCTTTTTTTTTTGCAAATGGAAACACACACGGTTTTTTAGGGGCTTCTCCTCAGTTTCCTTGAGCCAATGAGAAGGCATGACTATCAGTTAAAGGAATCCTCCGCTGGCTGAAAGGGGAGGAAATGGATCAGAAAAAATGAACAGAAGTTGTAACAAAAGATCAGATGTATGATTCCAGCAGGCAGGAAGGGAAACGCAGAATCTTCCCTGGTGACAAAGAAGATCAAATTGGGGAACTTTCTACTCAGGGCCTTCTGGAGAGCATGGGAAAAGGTGAAGTAAGTGTTCCCTGGACACAGGAACCTCCATATTCTTCAACCTGGGCCACTCTTGTGCTCTAACAGGGGCACACAGTGGTGCAACTTCTGTGTCACCAGATCTTTCCGACACTGCCATTAAGGACTGACCATGTTTCCTCTCTTAGATAAGCTGATAGTTGTTGAGTTGTCTGGCTTTTTAAAATTAGCACGTGGGGAATACATTCACTCATGTTAAAACATTTTCTTTGTGATAACAAAGTCATTTGGGATAGGGCAGGAATAATCTTATCTTGTGATATTAATACAGTTGAATAGATCTTATTAGCACATAAGACCAACAGCTTTATTATGTCAGTTATTCCCATTTCTACTAATTTTTCCCCCCGCAAATGCAGTCCCTCACTACCACAAATTAGGCAGTCGAGTTTCCTGCATTTGGGGAAATTGCAGGGGTCAGCACACCTGGAGTGGAATGGATGCGCCTCATCTTGGGAAAACCACCTTCATGATCATGGTGTCTCCCATGCCGGGTAAGTATTTCCATTTCTACTATTAATACAAAAAATCTCTGTCTTTCTTCCCTGTATTTGCTTTCTTCAAAAGTCTGTCTTAGGAATTCAGCATCTTTTTCTGTAAAGGGGAAAAAATAGGTTGCAGCTTGATCAAGCTAGGTTGGAAATGAACATGACTACCTAAAAGGGTCTGTATATTCTAAGTTGGAAGAAGGCAGGCCCTATAGTGTTGTTTCTCTGATATTGTTCTCATGGGGCATTTGTGAGGTGTTAGTAAGTAGAAAAACTCAGCATGTGCTTAGTTTTCATATGTGGATCATCTGTACCTTCTCATAATTAAGAGTGTCCAAGGTTTGGATGTTCTTTCTACTCTTCTTCTTCCTCCATCTTCTTCCCAGTGGTTAAGAATTGTGGAAATTGTGGAATTTCCAAAATACAAAGAGAAAGAAATTTCCAAACTTTGGTTCCTACACTGTAGATCAGAGCTCCCCACTATAGTGCCTAAGTGTGCAGTGATGCTCCTCAGAGCTTTTAGCACTTACAAAATAGGAATGTGCTTGAAAAAGAATTCATGTTCGTTTTGCTATTGAATTGAACATCCGAAAATTAATCTCACTGCAGATCTGTTGATTTGAATGTCCAAACTTTCTCATTTACATTTGAACATTTTCATGAGAAATCTTCACAACTTCTTTTCCCATTGGAAACACCCTTTTTAACAACCAAAACATGGTGAAATGTGAATATTTGATCGAGAATTTCATATTCACAAACTGGGGGCTTTTTGTGTGTGCTTTGAAGTCCAAAGTTTTAGACATTTGGATTTTGGGACTTTCAGTTTATTGTGAATGTCCTGGAGTGTCCCAGCCCAACTGAGAACTCTTTCCAGCTGCCCCAATTGTTTACTGAGGGCGAGTAAAAATTCATATACAGTTAACAGCAATTAGGACAGCTGAAAGGGCAGGTTCAGCTGTGACTGAGCAGTCATATGCTGTGGACCAGTCACCATGGCAACATCTCAGCACAAGAGTGATGTGGCATTCTGGCTGGGCCAGGCCAGGCCATCTGAACTTAAAGTGGTAGTCTAATTGGGACTTCACATGTAAATGGCTCCTTCTCCACCTGATCTTTTTTTTCATTGGAATGATATAATAATACCATTTCAGTGAGCAAAATGCAAATAGATTCTAAGGCCGCATCCCCATGCAAGCCAGTTGTTTCGCTTGTGATGGGTGTCATAATAATCTGTGTTGTGACTCACAATAAAGCGTCCCCATGTGGTTTAGAGCAACGTGGATTCAAATCGTACGTGCCTGTCCCCATGCAAGCTGCAGCATGAACCCACATCTTTTTCTCCCCACGCATCCTCTCCCCGATAGAAGCCGGGTTGACATCACCGTAACTCATCCTGCCCACTGCAGTGTTGACAGGCAAACACCTCAGTTACATGAACATAGCGCACTAAGATCATTCCTTTCCTTGGCCACCACAGTTAAAAGCATAACCAAAAGTTATAACATACTGTAGTTAAAAGCATAACTAAAAGCAGATCATTTCTTTCCTTGGCTGCCACAGGTTAGTGGAGGTGCAGACATCCACATGACAGCAGGCACCCCCACTTGCAACCGACTCAAAATTACTCACGCATAGCTTGTTATCAGAGAAGGGAGAGTGTTATAAATGTAGCCATTTATTTAAAGAAATCCCCAAGCGGCTGCTGATTGCAGCGCCCATGGCAGGAACAGGGAACAGAGGCAAAACTCTGCATGCTAATACTGTGGCCACCAAGCTCCACCCCAAATAATCCGGGAGCATCTCCATGACCCCAGGACAATATGTGCTAGCCCCCTATTTCAGTATAGGAACACTTGTTAAGGGGTTTTTTGGACACATATTGTCTCACATGTAGCCCATATTAGGGCTTTGCATGGAGACGCTCCCAAGGCAACCTCAAGATCGCTTCAGACTATTCTCAGCATGGGGACAAACACTAAAATAATAAATTTAGTCAGCCAAAAAACCAAAACAAAAACACTGTCAATCTTACTAGTTCATATTGTTTCTAAGCTTTCACAGTCCTTTAAGATTTCTTTTTTTAAAAAAAGCAGTTTAGGTAGGTTTTCTCTTACTTTTTCCATCACTATATGCCCAAGTGTCCAAAATTGGAATGACATACTGCATGTCCCTAGGTTTCTAATTAAATTGGCTGATCTAGGGTGCTGATAGCATCAACTTCCTGTAATAAAAACTATTGATATTGTTTACCAGAAAGATTTTTATCTGTAACAGACAGAAATAAATCGGCAACTTTAAACCTGAAGAACCTTGAATGGACAGGGAATATTAGAGGGACAATATCAAATGCCCCTCCATCCATCCTTTCTCCTCGCTGCATTCAGTGGGTCCTTCTGCACTTACCTCAGATTCACAACAGGAAGTAGAATATTGGCCTCCCTTCTGCATCATCCACTTTAGTATGTTCCATCTGTACCGTATAGAATGTATGCCAGATCTGGAGGGCCTAGATCTAAATCCACAATAGATCTGATTTATCAGGTCCACCAGCATTCTAGCAGGTGAAAATCCAGATCACAGAGACACACAGATGGTATACATAAGTTTCAGATTAACATGGGACCTCCATTTTGGTGGTACAGCTTATTCTATTGCCAAAATGTACTGGGGGCTCTGAAGAACAGATTGCTTTGTTAGAGGTCTAGGGCCTCTTTGCACTTACTGACTGATGCGGTAAAACAATACTGTAAGTCTAGTGAAGATGGGAGCCATCTGCACTTCACCAAGTGAAGTCCCAGACTGGACCACCAGCATTTGAAATGCAGATGCCCAGGGCCCGAGTACGTTGGATGGCCACAGCAATGGTCATGGCACTGGAATGGTCATGTGGACCTTGCTGTCCAGGAACTACCTGCTCCAAGTCAAGCTTTGGCATACATTTAAGTTGTCCACAGCTAGTTAGGACTGGGACAGGCTTGGTGAGCTCTTGGATGTCAGTGGTTCAAACAGGCCCAACTGATCAAGAATAAAACAGATGAGTGCAGAAAGACCCAGTGCCCCTTTCTGCACTTACCTGCCCTTGATCTAGATTAGTGGGTCTACGTTAGCCCTGCCAATGGATCCAAATTGCAGGATGACATGGGCAGGATCAGTGTTACATGCACTGATCGCTGATGCTTTGAAGCTGCACTCCCACCCCTTTGAGGGCTAGGAATATTAAGGGTACAGGCTGTTCAGTTTCATTCCAATGAGCAGGTAGCCAATACCAGGCATTTCAAAGATTAGGTTTGGGAATGCAACTCTTCCCTTCCCTGAGACAAAACTTTCATAAACTCTGTCTAAAACTGAACTAAGTGAGAAAGTCCCGATGGAAAAAGTCCTGCTCATCTATGCACCGGTACACATTACTGATAAAAACACTGGCCGTTAGTGAGCATAGCTGTAGCTGATATATTCTCTTTGGCTATAATAAAAATGTTAAATGGATGGAGAGGCCCTGGCTACCATTTACAAAATTGAGACCCTCATTTCCAGCAATGGCAAGACAACCCATGGGAAGAAATTAATATAACTACGGTAAGTTGTTAGGATGATGGTCTTTCAGTGACCTATGATGGAAATGTCAAATTTCCTTTCCTCTCCTTAATCAGCAATCTGTAATGAATGAATCAACCAAATACCAGGCTAATAGCTCAAAAAGGGCACTGAAAACTCAAAAAGGGTCAAGATATCAGAAGGCAAAGTGATGACCTTTTGATACCCTCAAACACAAAATTCAAATAGGGCTATATTTCCTGTACCTGACAGTAAAAAAATGTTTGAATGTCACACACTCACCTGCTTCCCCCCCCCTTAATGATTTATGGTGCATGACCATCCCCAGTCCTGTGAGTCAAGATGTGGCAAACTTTCTATTGTATTCCTTAGGGTAAGAACATAAGGCAACTTCCAAATGGCAGCTAGGGCACACACCAGGTGCTCTCTGCTATGGCATGAACCGCATCGCTCCAGTTTTGGAGGCCAGGTCTGGAGGTATTTTCTCCATGCATGCTTGCAGGAACAGCCCATTTCCAGGAGGCCAGTGAAATGGTGCCATGTTCTATGGATCCTGTAATCCACTCTAGCTATGCATATGACAAAAGGTTGACCACATTTACCACAGGGACCACTTCAGAGTCTACTATAAAACAATATTCACTTAACCCTTTCCTTTTGGCACAGCCTTCAAGAACTTACCTTGAATAAGGATACCAAGGTTCTTGGTATCTAGGGCATCTTCTATGACCAAGAATGCTTTCTATGAATCCTGACCCAGTTCTCATACAACACAATCCAACACGTGCAGGCAATACAAAAGTAGGATATTTCAGGTACGGGTGCAAAGAAAACATGAAGAGCAACTCCAAATTTCGAGATGAAGCTGGGGGAGGGATGGAGATAAATAATTGGAGGGGGATGGAGAAAAATCTTATTGTTCATCAATATAGATGAGGCATCTTTGTCCCCACAGGTGAGTGCATACATGTATTTCTTTGTGTGCAGTTAGAAAAATGTGATTATGTTATCCTTTTTCCGAAGTTCTAGGATACCCCCCAACCTAAAGATATCCCTTCAGAAATTAAGCTGATATCCTTATGATTTGGCTGTAGGGATTAAAAACAACTTTACCATCCACAAGTTGCATGACTTTTTTCACATCCATACTGATGAAAAAGATGTTAAGATAAAAATAGGTAGGAAAAGGTATTTGAAGGGGGGGTCTAGAAGAAGGAGGAAGAGAAGATTATTGGGGGAAAGGTGCATTAAAAAAAGGATCAAGGGAGAGTGACAGAAATTAATTGGAATTTTGGGAATTTGGGACTCCCCTGAATATAGGAAAAATCAAGACCCCATATTATCCAGAGCATGACCATTTTTCTTTGCTGTTTCTCTTAGTTTTCTTTAGGCTGTTAGATACAGTAAAATTTGCAATCAGATGTACTGCTTTCGTAACTATGAAAATAGGAACTATAATAGAGGAAGGTAACTATATGCATATAGTCATGTAGTCTGCTAGGGGTTTTCCAGCATTTTAGTATGTTAGATTTTTGTGACACGTTCTGTGACGATTGACGGACTCACAAGTACTATTATAAAAGCTTTGATCTTGTTTATACTTGCAAGGAGAAATCTCCTTCCATGCATGCATGTTCTTGGTGTATACAAATAAACAATTGGTTGTAAGCTGTACTGTGGTCAGTTTTTTTCCATGACAGTTTTGGTTCCCTGACCGGGAATGGCTTGGTAGTCCAAAGGGACGCCTGCGCCAATCTGGTTATAAACTGACTAGGTCAGCAAAGAAGGGATTGGGTTGTTAAAAAAAAAAGTTTATTAATTTGGTGGAGGTTCCACCAAGATAAGGGAAATAGCTCTGGTGGAGGTCCCACCGAACTCTGGTGGAGGTCCCACCCGAAACTGGTTTGGAATCTGGTGGAGGTCCCACCAAGGTAGGAGAGGTCAGGTTCCCTAAAGAGGGGGTCTGCTCGAAGACCCAGGCTTACATACAAACACCATACCTGCAAACAAAAATGTGCCGGCTGCATAAGGCTGCTTCGGCAGAAAATTAACGGCGACAGGTGGAGGGGCCCCTGCGTGTAGCTGAGAGAAAACTTTGAAAAAGGCAGGGAAAGGACCTGTGACTGAAAGGTAACATGTTTCCTTGGATTGGTGAGTATTAACCTTCTTAGGGTTAAGTGGTGGAACCTTAGAACAGCATGAATGTTGAATGAGACATCAAATGAGACCCTTACCCTCCCATCTGTAAAATCTAGGGAAGAGATGTGATGAAGGAAACTAGAAAATGGGGGAGATATGAGGGAATGAGGACGGGAACATGGAAGTTCTTTTTCTGGATCAAAGAATTCCTTCACACTGATATCCCTTAAATATTCATGGCATTTTCTTTTCCAAAATAATTTTTAAAAAATAGACTGCCAGACATTTGTACTATGAATGGATGTGAACCAAAGCATTTTTAAATGGACAAAAAAATCCATCCATCCATCCATCCATCCATCCATCCATCCATCCATCCATCCATCCATCCATCCATCCATCCATCCATCCATCCATCCATCCATCCATCCATCCATCATTTAGCCCCTCCTCCCTCCTTCTTTTCAAATCACATTTATTTATTTATTTATTTATTTATTTATTTATTTATTTATTTATTTATTTATTTATTTATTTATTTATTTATTTATTTATTTATTTATTTACATTTCTATCCCGCCCATACCCGAAGGTCTCTGGGCGGGTTACAACAGGTAAAAATAAATTAAAACAAGATACAAATTGAGAGCAGATACAGAATTAAAATGAAATACAAATAAAACAAGATGCACTCTTAAAAACATCTTAAGATACATACAATGAAATAAGTAAAAATCAGTTGAAAACTTCTGAAAGCTAGCACCAAGAAGAAAACCGAATTTTGGGGGCTTTCTACTTGCCAATAGACCAGACCAAAATCTGGACAATGCACTTCACTTTCACACATTGGTGCAGTTTAAGGGGGACTCCAGCACTTTCTAGTATGTTCTGTCTGCACAGGATGGAGTATAGGCTGGAATAGAAAACCCAAATTGGTGTTCCGGTCCAGTCTACCAGTACACTTCTTTTTCAAGATCTACCCACACACTAAGGGGTGCTGTACTTGATCAAGAAGGCATGTGGATGGCATAAATCTGTGTTCTGGCATGCTATGGGGACCTCACTTTTGGTGGCGAAACAAAGTGCACTACTGAAATGTATCCCCTTGGAGTTCCAAAGGTGGAAGTGTAGAACAGGTGGTCCCAATTAGAATGACCTTGCTCATTCCAGGAGCCATCTGTCCCAACTTAGGATGGATCAGTTATTCTGGGTTAGAGATTCCTGCTCTGCTTCCTTCTAATAGATTGTGAATATTCCCTTTGGCTAGCCAAAGTCATAAGTAAACAAAGGACTCTATTCCAACTGCAATAAATAAATAAATTGGATGATGCCCCTCTGGACAGAGGGCATTCTGCACTATAGGAAATGCCACTGAACAGCCCCAGATATTGGCATTGTCAAGAAGCCATACCCTGTTGATTGTAACACTGTAATTCCATATTTTCCTTAAAGATATTTTCATGCTAGTTTCATTATCTGGATTTGCTCCATAGTGTTAATTTGGCATTGGAAAAATAAATAAACTTTTAAATGGTAAACAAAAGTTTCTACCATTTTGACCTGTGCATGGACCATACAGTTTTGTGATTGCACAGTAGCAATATTTGCATTTGCAACATCTGTTGGTACCCTGATTTGGCCTTGTTACTTCAGCTTCTGCTATGCTACCAGTGTTAGATATTAATTAATTACAGTCAAAAACATCACACACACATACACATCAATTAAACTCCATAGATAAATGCAGCCATTCAACAGATTTGGCACACAAAGATTTTGGAATGTCTGCAATAAAGATCAGAATTTCCTCCCTCCATTTAACCAATGCAATGTAGTTTTTTTAACAATAAACCAGATTTTTTCTAGCTATCATACTCATTAGTTTCCATGATGCCTTTATCCTAAGGCAATAAACAAGTTGCTAGAATATTAGTAGTTTTCAAACAAATGCTTATGTTGAAGATATGGTTTTGCAACACTGAAAAGTTATTCTTTTGTTGTTGTTGGTAGAAGTCATTTGATGCACTAATCGTGTTTTGGGATAACATTTAATACTCTCAGATGTTCATATTATTTTGAATTATATGCTCATATTTTGAACAGTGTAAAATAGACAGCATAACTCACCATGACCTTCTAACATCTAAGGGTGTTTCCGCATTGGCTGCAGAAACCGTTTTAACCCCCATTTAGGACCAATTTAAGATGCTTGCTTACTTACCTTCCACACTGGAGACCTCTTCAGCAACCCTTCCAGGCTGCTGCTTCTGCACTTTGGCACATGAGATCTGTTTCTAAAATGGGTCTCGCCACTGAAAAATGGATTAAAATGAAGACCTAAAAATTAGGTCTTCAATCCATCCCTTTGCCTGGATCCTTGTGGAAGCAGGACGCTTCCGCACATGGCCAGCATGGATGTCCTGGCAGCCGTCATCTTAGGGAGGGTGGAAGCAGAATGGTTTGCCTCCTTCCACCCTCCACCGCACACCGCGTGCCACCAGAAACATGCAGTGACTGGCAGCTGCCTGCTCCAGTCCTGCAGCCCCAGGGACGATGTCGGTGGCACGGGAGGCCAGATGCCCTTTGGAATGGGTGCTGCAGCTTCCACGCAGCACCCAGGCAATCCGGTCCCCGGATCTGGCCTCCCCGCATGTGTACAGACACACAAGGGCCCTTCAGATCCATCCAAAATAGGGACAGATCCTTGGGAGGTGAGATTGCCAAGAAACTGCTCTTCTTTGAGCCATTTCTCAGTGGCAAATGCAGAAACACCCTAAGAGATTTGGCTATGGAAAAGGCAGTGTCTACATTCTGGATCAGGCTACAAGGAAACATGACCTATTGATAGAAGACTGTGCCTGTGTGGACATGGTGTTGAAGCAGACTATAGTGTGAAAATAGTGCCATAAGACAACTCCAGTGAAGGACCACTTGAAGGTGGTCTCTCTGGCAGTAGAGCAAACTGCCTAGAGAACAGAGGGTTCCAGTTTATTTCCCCAGCCTCTCATGGAAGATGGCAATGCCAAATCACTTTATTTATTCATTCATTTATTTGTATGTATGTTTGTATTTCTATCCCACCCTATACCCGAAGGTCTCAGGGTAGGTAACAACATTTAAAATCAAATATATATTAAAACAACAACAGTATATATTAAAACGACATCAGTGTTTATAAAGTGAGAAGAGCTGGTATATTCTAGGGGTGTGCACAAATGCAATTTTTGACATTCGATTCAAATTGGATATTCAAATGTTCAAATTCATACGAATAGAGAAAAAGAATGTATTAAAATTTGAACCGATTCAAATACATTTGTATCTATTCGTATGAGTATTTGATATGTTTTTGATCATAGGAATGGCAACAACATTCATATGTGCCTGTATGCATCCGTACGCATTCCATTTTTTCCCTTATTCATCCCGTTCTTCCCCCTTACATATCCATACAAATGCATATGGATACAAATAAGATGTGTATGGATACGCATGTAATGCATAGGTATCTGTACACATATGAATGTCCAAATAATTCATACGAATGATTCAAAACATTCAAATTCATTCAAATGTTAATCTAATGTATAGACATTTGATTCGAATTTGAAAGTCTGAATTTGAATGAATTCGATTGAATTTCAAATGTTTCGAATATTCTTGCACATCCCTAGTATTTTCCTACTTAACCAAAGAGGTGTCTTCACTGCCCTCCTAAGCATATACAGTGAAGGGGCCTGACACAACTTAAGGGGGAGACTATTCCATAGCCTGGGGCCATCACTGCGAAGGCCCTCTCCCTCATGCCCATCCCTTTTACTACTGAAGGTGGTGGGACAACCAAGAGGGTCTTCCCTCCAGATCTTAAGGCATGGGCAGCTCTTATCTATTTCTGGCAAGAGAACTTCACAGAAGTGCCCATGGAGATGCCCATGCAGTTGATCAGATATCAGCTACAACTTGGTGGTACCCCATGCTCTCATGCATATAGCAGGAAGTATCTGAGCCAGTCTATTGGATGCCATTTTGCCAGGCTCCAAGCAGTGGCACTGGAAGAGCACACCCTCCAATCTTTGGACTGACGGCTAGTTCTACCTAAGATACCACCTGCACAGAGAGGGTATCATGTGCATCTTGCCTTAGGGCTTAGAGTGGTTTGATCTGAATTATTTTTTTCAGAAGGCAAAAGCCCTTTCTGTACTAATATTAGGGCCTTTCCGTACTTGGCCTTATTCTGGAATATATCTTGGAATAGGAGTCAGTTGTTCACATGCTAATACAGACAATGGTGGGACTCACCTGGGCCCTGCCATAATCTACATTAACATGTGTACAGCAGGCCCCTGCCCCAGGATATATTCTAGAATAAGGCCAAGTGCAGAAAGGCCCTTAGATACGAACTAAGGAGCCTTTTGACCTGGATCACAGGCCTCCCATCTGCACACTAATGTGGATCAAGGAGGATATACTCCTCGTTAGTCCTGTTCCATCTACAGAATATGAATCCCAATACATTTGAAGGGGATCTATTCAAACAAATATGAATGTTCTTGCATTTGATTCAATATGAATCGAATACAAAAAACAAAACAAAAACAAAACATTTGTTCACATCCTTAGAATGTGCCTGTCAGTGTGGCGATCAAACCCTCAAAATATAGCAACATGGCCAAAATCTACTCACCAATCGAGACTGAAATTTAGGAAACTAATCTTTTGTTTTAAGATACATCTCCCTCGATTCCTAACCACAATACCCCCTTTTGCTAAGGGAAATGTGAACTGTACTTTCAAAAAATGAGCTTTTCCATAATTTGGACTCAACCATGGCAAGCCCAAACTCTGATCTAGTCTTTGGAAAACACTGAAGTTGTTTTCTTTAAAGCTCTGCCCCCTTGTGTCTCGAACATCGGCACATTCATCACATGTACTAAATATTGTAATAAAGGATGTTTTGTATTGAATGAGAAGCTGTTCTTCTTGTGATCTCAGCCTTGGAGAATAAGTACTGAACTATTTCTCCAGTTAAATATTCATATCACAATTCCAAGTACTGGAAAAGAGCATGAGAAAGAAGTACGGAGGGGGAGGAACAGGGTGGGAAATGACTTCAAGAAATCTCTAGACATTTATCACAGGCCTGGAGGATACAAACCAATCAACTTCTAAAATCTGCTCTTTGATCGAGGTGCCCAGTTAAAGCTTACATTATTAATATATGACTCTGTTTAAAATGTCTATTAATCAAGTAGGGATGACTGATTAAGTGAATAAAATTCAGCCCTATGACCCAAAAAGCAACATTCATGAATCCACTAGGAATTTAATTCATAAAAAAAAGGAGAAGCCTACTTCAATTACATCAAAACAACAATTCACATATTATTGAAGTATCACATATTATAGGCAATTCAGATGAAGAAGGATGAATTTCCATTTGAAGGTGTGATGGTAAACAACTCAGTGAGGTTACTCAGTTTGGAGTAATCAATACCATACCTGCCTGTCCAGGAAAGAAAGGGGGATTGTTGGACCTTCACTTTCCAAACTATCTTAATGCTCTTTGTTAAGATTGTTTCCTACTGAGCAACATACAAGGGATATTTGTGCATATTTTCCCCATGCTGTACAGCCAAGATGGGGAACCTGTTGACCTGATGTTGCTGGCCTTCAACAGAACAAGGATGCTAGAATGGTTTGGCTCCGTATAAACCAGGAACTGCTAACAACTAGAAGATCAGATCTTCTTGATAAATTCTATCTCTCATCAGTCTCACCCCATATTTATCAGGGCTGATGAGAATTGTAGTTCAACAACATCTGAAGAACTTCATCTTTCATAAGGGAAACTCGAGGTCTGACTGAACTACTCTTTCCAATCCACACAAATACATCCGAAATCCTATGTAGTGGAGCCCACATTTCTAAAACCCCAGATGTGCAAGCCTTCTAGGGAGCTATTTGGATTTGTGGACAACTTTCCTGTATGGTGAGCTACCAAACTCAGATTTGCAGTACTTCAGACTCTTCGGAAAAGAAGGAAATAAGCTTTTAGTTCTCAGTTCAGTGGAGAATAGTGTTCCTGCTTCGCTGGTTGTGCCTTGATCCTGATCCTTGATTTGCTTTGGGCTGATCCCAATTCTTTTACCTTCCTGCTTGGTTCAGACTGGAAGTAAACAGATCTCTCTGTATGGGGCAGAACCCTGGAAAAAGGTTTCCATTTTTTTTAAAAAAAAAAAGCCCTATGTCCATATAGACATATATATGCTGTCCAGAGTTTTAAAGGGCTCCTTTTTTTGGGGGGGGGACTATATTTGTCCTCATTCTTAGCTGTAGTGGAACACCATGAAAGCTGTACAGCAGTTCATACTGAAACTGAAATTAAAACTGAATTCAGAAACAATGTAGGCACTAAATGCCATGGGGTCCCAAGTCCAAGGAAAACCCAGTTCTGAATGGAGTTCTCTTGCTCCAGGAAGGGTGTATGATCTGGAAGTGCTCCTGGATTTGTCACTTTTGTTTTAGACCCATGTAGCAACACTTGCCAGGAGTGGTTGCATCCATCTCTCACTGCTTCACCAGCTTTGGTCTTTCCTGGTAGGGGCAACATAGCTCTGGTAACCTCTAAACTACTGTAGCAATATGGTCATTTACAAAGGTGTGTATTATCAAAGCTATACTTTTCTCAGTAGTAATGTATGGCCGAGGGTTGGACCATAAGGAAGGCTGAGCACTGAAGAATGAACACTTTCAAACTGAAGGATTTTGAGAGTCCCTTCGTGTCAGGATCATCACCCAGGGACTGAAAACTCAAGAACAAGACATAGCTTGCTCATAACATGCACTAATAGTCCAAATTGAGTCCAAATTCAGTAAGAACCATCCACATGGAAAGTCCTCCTTCTGGACATTATGTGGACTAAATTGCCCAAATCCATGCTATATTTAGTCCTGTAGAAAACTGTTCTCAGCATGGTTTGGGAGTCGACACCACATCATTCTGAGAGCCAAGTCCACACATGCGGACAGTCCCAGCCTATTTGTTGAGGAGATTGAACTCTGGCATCATTAGGAGGTGGGTTTTCATGTTGTTCCTGTCCTGTGTGTTGGCGATTGCAACTGCTTGGACATTTTTGGCCAATGGTGATTGAACAGAAATCAGTCTCTTTCTGTGACCGTTATTCCGCCCCTTTCCCTGATCCCCAAGCCAGGCATGACAATTTAATTTAAATGGCTTAATTTAGCGCATGAGCGCTAAACTGCCATAACAGATGGAGTGGAGGTGCACACCTCTGCTAAACTTCTGCCAAACCTTGTAGTGGCTTTGCAAAACAATCTGGCTTTTTCATATTATTTTTATATTATTATTGCCTTTCAGCCTTATGTGCCATGAAGGGTGGTGGTGGCATTCCTTGTCATTGCTGCAGCGAGCAGCACAGGGGTTGGTGATGTCAGCCTGGCTTCCTATCAGGAGAGAGGGTGTGGAGAGGAAAAGGTGCTGTTTCCCTGTGCAGGGGTTTAGTGAAGTTTGCATGGGGATGGCCATATTCAAATAGAGCCCGCGTTATCGGCAATTGCATGGGGATGGGCACAATTCGAACTCAACCCTGCATCTGGACTAAAAATAGTCCAATTCGGACTAAATGGAGTGCATGTGGATGTGGCCTAATAGAAGACAGGGGTTTATCATACAGGCTCCCAGCTAGGGATGTGCATGAACTTTTTTTTTGGCATTTGCTTTGTAACGAATTGAATGTTAGAAAATGTGTATTCATATGAATAGATCACCTTTGAATATGGTGGGATTCTATTCAATATGAATGTATTCATATGAATTATTATGAATATCTGATACAAATGAATCCGTATCCAATATGTATCCGATACGTATCCGACACAAATGCATACATGTTGGTTTTTAAATGCTGTAATGGTTATTATTGTTTTGATATAGTTTTTTGATATGTTGGATTTTAAAGATTGTATTTTAAAAACTTGTATTCATTCGAATAGATCTCCTTTGAATATGGTAGGATTCTATTTGTTATGAATGTATTTGTATAAATTCGTACAAATATCTGATACAAACACATACATATCCGATCCATATCTGATCGGTATCCTGTAACATATCCACTCTGAAAGCATCAAATCCACCCTGAATCCCCTTTGAATCTACTCTCAATCCAAGTCAGATGCACTCCAGATGCATTGCAGGTGTGATTGGCACAGACGCTTTCCCACCTCCCTGTTTTATGAATGTCCTGAAGTTTCATATGAATGTTCCGAAATATTTGTAATCGTACGAATGTCAATGTACGAATGTTGTAACATTCAGTTCATATATGAATGACCAAATTCATATGAATTCACATGAATAACTAATGTTATGAATATTCATGCACATCCCTAGTCCCCGGACTTTGGAACAGCCTCCCTCTGGAGGCATGCCAAGCACCACTGTAACATAGCTTTGACTGATTAAGACTCGTCTCTCCACTCAGAGTCTTGATGCTTAACTTCCTTGGTATGTATGTTTGAAACTTTCTGATAGACTTTTATCTTTTTACTGTTGTGACCTGCTCTTGGGCCTTTGAGTGAAGGGTAGGGTATAAATGCATACAAACATGCATAAATGGGTTAGTATTCTGACTCAGAAATTCACTTCCAGGCATTGTCTTTAAAGACTATGCCCCATTTTCACTGAGCTTCTTTCCTTCTGGCTGGATGTGTCTTTGCAGTTACTGAGGCAACATATGGCAGATGGCGATTAGAGTGCATTTATCAGAGGAAAGAAGAATGTAACTCTGGCAGGTTCCACATGGTGGCAGGACATCTGCTGCAAATGAATATCACTCCTTGAATGATCTTCATCTTCTGAGATGTCACCTGCATGCTTGTGCAGACTAAGGAAAGCCCCAAGCGAGTCTGCCATAGTCTGCATAAGCTTGTGGCCAGCAAACTGCTATCCTATCAAGTGCAGATGGCCAGGACGGGGAGGGCAGATCACTAGGACATGTGCCTGGAAGTTGCCATGGCAATCTGGATGCCGTGCACACCATGACCACTTGCTGCCCCATGCCTGGAAGAAGTGTGGATGTAGAGACCAGGGGCAAATTCACATTTGTTCGAATACGAACGTCAGTGTATGAATGTATGAATGTCGTAACATTTGATTCATATACAAATGTCCATATTTGGCTGAATATTCATGCACATCCCTAAGTTGCTATACATCCATTACTTTGGAAAGATTTGAGCTTCATGGATAAAAACAGTCACGGGATCCAAAGCAACTTTCACCTGTATTCCAGTCACAAAACCCCAATGCTTTTGAAATGTTACTTCTGCACTCTGCACTCTGCTATATATTTTCTACAATCTTTGCTTACACATTTATTTACAATGATTGGATTTTGCTTTCTTTTATCAACCCACACCTTAAAGGAAAGCAAAAGAATCAACTTACTTTTTCAGCCTCGGAGCTTGATATTTTCTTTGCATTGTCTTTTTAATGCTGAGCAAATTGCGCTCCCTTGTAACTAGTTTGTAATTTGTTGTCATGCACAATTCTGATAGCAAAGGAAATTTCATTACAGGTACATTAAAACAGGAGAATGCATGTACATTTGCATTTCTGGGTGCAGGTAAATAAATAGTAAACCTCATTGATAACCGAGGCAATTATAATTTGAATAAGATTATATTCTCCGTAGGAGAGATAAAGGGTAATGAAAGACAATTCAAAGCTAGTTTGTTATTACTTCATCAAATACCTCATCCTCAAGCCGATAAAACTCTCCCATATAGCCCCCATGAGACATTAACAGCAACGATGCTCCTGAACATTTGTAGTGATCTCTAAAAACATTAATATCACTATTTAAATGAGTTTGTGATGTACTATAACAGAGGGTGAAGTTAGAGGTGAATACACTACACAAGCTTTCACAAAATCACTACCAATGAGCTGCTGGCTGTGACAAGATGAATTATGTTCACATCAGACAGGTTCTCCATGGAGTATTTTTTTAAAAGTAGAATTTAGCAGAAAGAACAGCACTAAAGATTCTTCTTGCAAGAATCCTGTCTCTATCAGTGTGACTAACGCTGTGCCCTCTGGTGGCACAGTGGTTAAAAGTATGAGGCCAGAACATGGAAGTCCCTTCTAGAACTGTGCACAAGTATTCGTAACACTGGAAATTTGTACAAATTCAGCTGAATTTGGACATTCAGATTCAAATTGAATGTTGGTGCATTTGAAGATTGACATTCAAATTTGAATTTAATGTTTTGATCCATTCATATGAAGCTTCATATGGGATTTGTATGAGATTGAACATTCGTATCAAACACGAATCCTACCACATTCGAAGGGGATCTATTCAAATGAATATTAATTTTCTTGCATTTTCTTGCACACATCTCTGTTCCCTTCATTTAATCCCTCTTGTCATGCACAATTCTGATAGCAAAGGAAATTTCATTACAGGTACATTAATGTACCTGGATGCTTACTGCACGTTTTATAGGGATAGGCGAAAAAAGTCTGCACGTTCACAATTTGTACAAACTGGTATGAATTTGAACGTTTTTGGGCAAACCGAATGAGGCCTACATTCATAGGCCTCCATTTGCCCACCAATCAAAAGTATCTGGCCTTCATCACCCCCTCCCTTATGTGGAAATTGAGCCCCACCACTGCAGACCCCACCACCACCATGCCCTTGTTCAAGGCTCAACTAGGCCTTCTGGGGCTGTGCATGCAGGTTTAGAAGCCACCCTCATTTAGGAATCAAAGGAAACCTCCATTTCTCACTATTCCTGGATGGGGGCGGCTTCTAAACCTGCATGTGCACCTCTGGAAGTTCTAGTAGAGCCTTGCAGGAGAGCACAATGGCAGCAGAGGCTGCTGCAGCAGCAAAAGGTGAGTGGGGGTGGGTGAGGTGGGCTGGGCTGGGCAGGGCAAAAAGGGATGAAGATCCCCTTTGCATATGAACATTTGAAGGATGAGACTGAAGCCCCCCACATTAGCACAGGGGGTCTTCACATGAAGCCAAATATTCCCCCTTTTGATTTTTATCCCTAGTGTTTCAGCTATGATAAAATAGCCTCACTTTCTTGAGAATCCCTTGGGAAAGGCAAAAGCTAAGAGAATAATCTCTGATTAACAATCCAGATTGGAGACTTTAAGAAAGTTAAGTGGAACATAGGTCACCCTTAAGGTCACCCTTAAGGCCAGTTTGGTCTAGTGGTTAGGGAGCCAGACTCTTATCTGGGAATACTGGGTTCAATTCCACCTTCCTCCATGAAGCCAGCTGGGTGACCTTGGGCTAGTCACAGCTCTCTTCTGAGCTCTCACTACCTCACAGGGTGTTCTGTTGTGGGGAGAAGAATAGAAAAGCTTTGTCAGCCACTTTGAGTCCCCTTAAATGGGTGAGAAAAGCAGGGTAGAAAAGCCAACTCTTCTTCAAATGAAAATGAAAATGTACAGATTCACACAGATTTCAATGTGATGAATATTTGTGTGCCTCCCTAGTTCTTGGACAGGGCTCATGAATAGGGATGTGCATGGATATTTCTAATATTCATTATTTGTACAAATTTGTACAAATTTGGACTTTGGTACATGAATCAAGTGTTATGACATCTGTACATTAACATTCTTACAAATACAAATGTTTTGGAACATTCATACAAATAGTTTATTTATTTATATTTCTATCCCGCCCTATACCCAAAGGTCTTGTACGTTTGTTAAACTGGAGATACATATCAGATACCAATCAATACGTATGCATTCCTATAGGATCTGTATCCAATCCGTATCCGATCCATATGTGTTAGTATAGGATCCGTATCTGATATGTACAGTATCTGTTCATAAAGGATCCATATTCAGAATCCGTATCCAGGATTCATATGCATTTGTGTTGAATATTTGTACAAATTTGTACGAATACGTTCGTATCTAATAGAATCGTACCATGTTCAAAGGGGATCTATTTGAACAAATACAAATTTTCTAACATTCGATTCATTACAGATTGAATGCCCAAAAACCCATTTGTGCACATCCCTACTCACAAAGAATGTGGACAGCAGTTGATTTAAATGTGAGCTGATAATAACTGTAAACTGTGGTTTGACACTAAAATTTGCTTAGTTTAAAAACGCATGCCCTGAGTTTTGTCTAGGCTATCCTTTCTCACCCTGATTTGCTCTGACTGTTTCATATTACAACTGTCAACAATGCCAATTAATATGGGTTTGATAAGAGTAGTGTTGCGAAAGAGCTGGAGACAGCTGGGGATATTTGATTTAATTGTTTCTGGCATACATAGTTTGCTTTTAACTACAAAGGAACCAAACATTTTTGCCACTGGAAAATCAATACAATTCAAACAGTGAAGTGTTATTAAATTACAAAATGATAAATCAGAAAATGAAAAAGCTGAAATTTCAATCACACAACATTACTCAGCGCCTCACACAATATGGCTGACAAACAGAAAGGTTTTCACAGAGCAGCTAAGTGGACAAAATTAGTAATGAAAGTCTTTGCTGGAATTTGCTGCCAGAAGAGGTGGTAACAGCAACCAGCCTAGATGGCTTTAAGAAAGGGTTAGACAAATTTATGGATGACATATGTAACAATGGCTACTAGAATGGATGCCTAGGCACATCCTCTAGGCTATGAAGTCCATTTGCAGGGATTCGAGAACAGGTGGAAGGTTTTGCCTCTGTCTTCTGCTTGAGATGCTCATAAGCAATTGGTGGGCCACTATGTTGGACAGGATGCTGACTAGATGGGCTGTGGCCTGATCCAACAAGACTCCTCTTATGTTCTTATATTCTTATGGATTATGTTTCCTTTTTACAAAATAATAGAATCAGGAGTCACTCAATGAAGATGGTTTCTGGAAAAATCTGGTCAGGCAGAAGGAATTATTTCTTCACACAGTGCATTGTGGAAGTCATCATTATGAAATCTGGAATTTGGCAATAGCTTGCATGGCTTACCAAAAAAAGGGTCTATGACATATACGTGGAACTCAGTACTGTCATCCACTGTACTTGGGATTCATGCTTCTAAAGGGTAGCTTCTGGGACACTGTGGACTTCCACATCCAACTGTTTGGCCATTGTGAGTCAAAACTCTTGAACTCAGTGGAAAACTAAAGCCTTTTGGATCAGGCCACAGCCCATCTAGTCCAGTACCCTGTCCCACAGTGGCCCACCAGTTGCTTCTGGGCATCGCAGTCTGTAAACAAAGGCAAAACCTTCACCTGCTCTTGAATTACAGCAAATAACTTATAGAGGTATCCTGTCTATCTCCCCAGATCTCCTTTTCCTTGGATGGTTTCACAACTATCTGCCCTAGGGAGTAACCATTTAGTAAGTATAGGAATTTTATCTCTCTCTCTCATGAGTTGGACAAGTTTCTTTTCTATTTCTATTTTATTTTATACTTGTTATGTTATATATATGCTTATTATTGGTATTTGTACAAGAGTTCACCCAGTATATGTGAGGGAAGTTGAAGTCCTCCATCATAACTAATCCTTTCTCTTTGGTTGCCTCCTCAACCTCAGGCCTTTTTGCACGCGGGCTTTTGGAACACGTGGAAGACAGCCTGGAACGCGGCATTCACATTGCCACGGCCGGGTTTGCATCCCAGACCGTTCCGGGCTGTCTTCCACGCGTTCCAGATGTAGAGCACCCCAGGCCATTCGGGGAAGGAAGCGTTCGCACACGCTTCCCTCCCTGACAGCCACAGGCATGCCGCCCCCGCCAGCATTGGCTGAAAATGGGCCTCAGAGCTGGCGCGAACTACATTGATCACCAGCCTTGCCAGGATGGCGATAGCGCAGGCGTGCCGAAGCTGGTAGAAGGGACAGGGAACCCACCAATTTGTGAGTCCCCTGTCCCATCTACCAGGGTTACTGACGCAGGTAGATGACAGAATGGGCCCACAATTCAGTGGATCCTGTCTGCCATCTACCAGGGCCGGCGCGCCCGCGCAATCGCTGGCTGGGCAAGGTTGCCGATGGCCTTGGTCGTGGGGACGTGGCTCTTTCCTGGCCTCAGCAGCTCATACAAACCACTGCAAAATAAGCCAAATAAACAGACACAAATTGAGGCAGCTGAGGCCAAGTGGAGTCCAGAGCAGCTGACCCAAGGCCCCAGTCCCACAAAGAATCTCCTCCTCCAAGATATCAGTGCCCAGCCAGGCTGGAGAGTCATCCAGAGGGCAGAGCAGTCTAGGCTGCCATCACTAGACCACCCCTAGGAGAGATGGCAAGAGGCTTTTTCGCACTGCAACGCGTTCCGTTTGGAACGCGTGCAGGCGGGAAGCTTAAGACAGTTCCGGGCGCTTTCACCATTCACACACAGGCGCACCGGAACGCGTTCCGGCGCGCCTGTGTGCGAATCCTAAAAGCGCCCGGAACTGTCTTGGCCGCCAAAGGCCGGCCGGGGTGGGGATTCGGCCGCAGCGCTGCTGCCCATTGGGTGAGAGCACCCAAGGGGTGGGCAGCGCTGTCAAGCAGCTGCTCCGCGCTTCGTGCAAGGTCTATGGGGCCGGATCGGGCCCTGTGGAGCTGGCACGAACGTGCCCGGGCACCCGGGTGCCCATCGGAGGGCCCGGGGCAAGGTCCCTATGGGGCAGGATGCCTTTGGAGTTCGGAGCCCCTGGCTCCGAACTCCAAAGGCTTCGCCCCGACCCTGTTGCTGCCCATCTGCGGGGTGCGGGCGCCTGGATCTAGGCGTGGGTGCCCCGCAGATCAGTCCTCCCACCCCCGAATCCGCCACCCCCAACCACCGTGAACTGCTTGTCCAATAGGGGGCTAGGGGGGCTGCGTCCTGCGCGCTCCCAGCATGCCCCCCTCAGTCGGACGGCGGACGGCCACGAGGTAAGTCCTCCATCGCTCGCGCGTCCTCCCAGGGCCCTGGGGGAGGGGGGGAATCATCTTCGCGGTGTGGGTGCCTCGATGTAGGCACCCACACAGCGAAGATGGGCCCGATCCGGCGCGGACGGTGGTTGGGGGTGGCAGATTCGGGGGGTGGGGAGGTGGGGGGACTGATCTGCGGGGCGCCCGTGCCCCGCAGACGGCCGCGATGGGGGTGGGGGTGGGTTCCTCGGCCCCAGCCAGCCCGGGATCTGCCCCCTGCCACCCCAGAAAGGGGCGACAGGACGCCGATGCTGGTGGCTCCCCGGCTTCGGCAGCCCCATAGGGGCTGCCGGACCCGGGAAGGAGCCACGTCCCGGCGGCCGTCGGAGATGACAGACGGGACCCACCGAATCAGGGTTCCCCTGTCCCATCTGCCAGGGTCACTGACCCTGGCAGATGGGAAAGGGGAACCCCAATTCAGTGGGTCCCGTCTACCGGCTTCGCCGCGCCGGCGCGATCGCCGGCCCGGCAAGTCGGGCCCTGGGGGCGTGCCGACGGCTGTCAGGGAGAGAAGCGTGCGCGAACGCTTCTCTCCCGGATCACGCCGGGGCGGCTTGTCCTCGTCGGAACGGATGCAGAGCACTTTAAAGTGCTCTGCATCCGGAACGCGTGGAAGACAGCTCCAGACGCGAGGCGGCGCAAGCCCCGCTCGGGCAATGCGAATGCCTCGTCCGGAACTGCCTTCCACACGTTCTGAAAAGGCCTGTGCGAAAAGGCCTAAGGTTTCCAGCAACTGAAAGGCATAAGCATCTGTCCTTCATGGTCTCTGGTGTAGCTGAGGCCAGGTGGAGTCCAGAGCAGCTGACAAAAGGCCCCAGTCCCACAAAGAATGAAGATACCTCTCCCTGTGTGGTTGGCTTGCCAACTTCAGTTTGTTTGTTTGTTTGTTTGTTTATTATTTGTATTTCTATCCCACCCTATACCTGGAGGTTTCAGGGCGGGTAACAATACTTAAAAAATTCTGCACATTAAAACACAACAATATATATTAAAACAGTAATACATGTTAGATGGCCTGATTTTTATTTTTATTGTGTTGTATTGTATTGTATTGTGCTAGCTCACGTACACATTTCTGCATCTGAGTTAAAATAATTTAGGAAGAAGGGAGTGATCAGTGGAACCAGGTGCTCCTGAAGGCATGCATACATATAGATAATCTTTATCCATATTTTATAAATACTTTACCTGACTGAGAACCACTGGAAAGAGTGTGGGGTTTTTTCCCCTCGAACCTCTCCACCAAATTTCATGGCTTCTCTTTCTTTCTTTCTTAATCCTTAATAACATTTTGCATTGTATAATCTCCTTAGTGCTCAAAAAAAGAAATGATATTGCGCTGTCCCCTTGAAGAGTTTATTCTCTGGGGAAAAGGGATTCGTAAAGATTTTCCTTGTCGCACGTCAGCCCTCTTAAAATCACAGCAGATACAATCAGTTTTTGAAATGCCCTTTATACCAGTCAAGCCAGATAAGATTACTAAGTTGTCTGCTCTCAAAAGTGTGATGTCATATAGTCCCATTTGCAGCAGCCCTAGTCATTATCTGTCTTGTCTGACAGGGCACTGTACATGATTAGAAAGATCAATAGAGAGGTTGTTAAAAGAAGGAAAAGCTGCAGAAGCCTGCATTGAACCTGAGAAGAAGCAAAATAACTTTTCTACACTCAAAGCTATCACACAGATCTGGTGGCCAGTACTGTATACTTGCTGCTGCCACACCTGGGTGCATCTGGAATTGGTCAGCCTCCAACGTCCAGCTCCTGATAGACTGTAAGCAGTTCAGGTCGTGCACTCATGTCCTTCTGGTGGGCTTCCTTGTGCAGCTAGTTGATCATAGTGACAACAGACTGATGGACTAGATGGGTCACGGGTGATCCAGGGGACACCATTCCTGCTCTTATAGGCCCTTTCCACACTGCCCCTATTCCCAGAACAAATTAGTGCAGACTAGGGGACTTTCTGCACTTTGCTTCCTATCTGTGGGATGGGAATAATGCATCCCCACTAGTGTGGACAAACATTCACATTTGCGGATGCTGGTGCATGCCAAACCAACCCCCACACACCTGAACATTCACCTGGGTCCAGGCACATTTCTGGGCACCATCAGAGTGGGTCTGGGCACCACCAGCTTCTCAGAGGCCAGCACGACTATGTGTGTGCTAGTGTTACTAGGATGATGATTACGTGCTACGCATGCACAATTGCATTTCCGGTCACTTGATGTGCCAGCGTGCTTGTGTGCCACATAAGCTGACCCCCAGCACCAGAAGAGATGTGAATGCTCTCTCCAGTGTCTGGGAAAGGTAGGTTTGCAGATATAGGTTTCCGGTATAGCAAGAGACATTTCTGATGTGGAAACTAGAGATGTCCACAGATATCCATAACATTCAAAATTCGTATTAATTCAGCCAAATTCGGACATTTGAATTTGAATCAAATGCTGGCACATTCGAAGATTGACATTTGAATTCACATCAAATGTTTCAATACATTCGTACAAAGCTTCACTACATTTGTGAACCGGGGGATGTGGGAAAGCAATTGCTCCAGTCACATCTGCAGTGGATCCAGGGTAGATTCAAACTGGATTGAGTGTGGATTCAAAGTGGATTCAGGTCAGATTTGATGCATTCAGAGAGGATATGTAGAAGATACATAGCAGATTCATAGGCAAGTCCTAGGTGATTCAGATCAAACATTCATATCAAATTTGTATCCTACCACATTAGATCTATTTGAACAAATACAAATTTCCATGCATTTGATTTGATACAAACTGAATACATAAAAAATATTGTGCACATCCCTAGTTGAAGCATCTCCTGCAAGTGCAGATGGTGCTTCTCAAATGCTACCCAGGCTCATGCTAGAAGGCCGATTGTGATTTGGCTGCAGACCAAGCCACACGATCTGTATTAAATAAAACATGGATTGAGATAAGGTAGAGGTGTGCACAAATGCTTCTTGGCATTTGAATTCAAGTCAAATTTGATTTGATACAATTCGAACGTTAAAAATCCAAATTTCTGAAATTCCAGTTTGAATCTGTATAATTTGAATCTGCAAATTCAAAAATCCAATTTGTATTGAAAGATACAAATGTCGACAACCTATACAAATCTGCGCGCATTCTGTATGCATCCCGTTCATCCTGTCTGCATTTTGTTTTCATCCCGCATTATAAGAGCAAATGAACATAATTTTTGTGCAAATCTGAATGTGATAGATACGAATCTATACATTCGAATCATTCAAATATCCGTATCGGATTTTCAGAAATTCAAAAATCAATTCGAATCAAATCAATTCGAATGTCTAAATTCGAATATTGTTAAATCAGATTCTAATTGAAATGTTGATATGTGTCAGATTTGAATCAGATTTTTGAATTCTCAAATATCCATGCACATCCTTAGGGTAAGGCCCTTTTCACACAGGGTCTTACTCTAGGACATACCCAGGAATAGAGGCCAGCTGTAATCTGCACTAGCATGTGGATGACAGGCCCATGTTCTGGGATACATCCCAGAATAAGACTCAGTGCAGAAAGGACCTTGTTCTCTGTTTTCCATTCCAGTTTAGCATGCCAGTTCTCTTCACAGATTTTACCAGACAGGTACAAATAATACCAACTGACCTTACCGGATTCTACTAAATATTACCAAGATTAAAATGGATATGCAGTTCTTTGAGGCCTTTAAATTGCTATATAAATGTTAAATAGCATATCATATGTCAGAAAATGCTATCTGAGCAGAAAATGTAAATAATCGTAAAATGAGATAATGTTTGCTATGCCCCCCTCTTTCAGAGAGAATCACATTTCCACCTTGGACCATTATCAATCTTGTCAGGTGCAAATATTTTAGAATAGAAATTCTTCCTGATGTAAACACTTCAGTCGATGGGGTCTCATCCTCACAAGATGAAGGGGGGAAATGTTTTAATTAGTGAAAGTTCAATTTGAAATGCAAAACTGTAATAGATCATAGAAAAAGGTCTGGTGATGGAATTTTATGGCCATGTGTGACTCTGTGATCAGAAGTACTATGGCAAGTCACTCAATGATGCTAATTCAACCAGTTTTGTTACTACCTCTTCATTAGCATTCACTAAGGATGTGTACAAATGGGTTTTTTGACATTTGGTACATAACAAACTGAATGTTAGAAAATCCATATTTCTTCAAATATGATGTGGTATGATTTTACACGTATCCAATACGTACGAATACGTATCCGATAGGAACAAATACGTATCCGATACGTATCCTGTAACAAATTCACGCTCTGAAAGCATCAAATCCGAACTGAATCCATTTTTTAGCCCACTCTTAATCCATGTTGAATGCAATCTGGATCCGTTGTAGATGTGTGGTGTAGCTGCTTTCCCACCTCCCCAGTTTAAAGAATGTCCAAACTTTTCATACAAATGTCTGAAATGAATGTTAATATACACATTTGATTTGTGTATGAATGTCTGAATTTGCACAAAGTTGGACAAATAATGAATGTTGCAAATATTCATCCACATCCCTAGCATTCACTTGGGATGTCCAAGAATATTTGAAACATTTGAAATTCAATCTAATTCGTTCTAATTTGGACATTTGAATTCCAATCAAATGTCTATACATTCATTTTTTAACATTCAAACAAATTAGAATGTTCTGAAACATTTGTATGAATTATTTGGACATTCGTATGTGTACAGATCTTATTTATATCCATATGAATTTGGATGGATACGTACGTGATGAAAACAGGATGAATATGGAATAAAAACAGGATGCACACTAATGCGTATGGATGCGTACAGATGTGTACAGACACATACGAATGTTGACATTTGTATCATCAAATACGAATTGAATATTCATACAAATATATACAGATGTATTCGAATCAGTTCAAATTTGAATACATTCTTTTTTTCTCTATTCGTATGAATTTGGACATTTGAATATTGAATTTGAATCAAATTGAATGTTGAAAATTGCTTTTGTGCACATCCCTGGCATTCACATCCAATGCCATTAAGCAAATCTGCATGAAATCATCATAATCATCATGATCTTCTTTCCTGCAGTCTATTAGAAATTTTTCAAAAAAAATTGAATCACAGAGACAATATAGGACTGAGTGACCACTCTTCGTGCAGGTATTTTTATGAATAGGATCTTTGCTGGGCAAGGTAAACAGTAAGAGGTTAGTGGAGGACCAGGTGTCTAATGTGGTATTTCTTCCTCTTGCAATATTTCTCCAGTGTCCGTTCATGGTGGAACTATATTTGGTCCAGTTCACAGTCACCTATTTGGAACAGCTGCAGCTGTTTCAGGGAAAGTCCATCTTAGGGATGTGCATGAATATTCAAAAATTCAAAAATCTGATTCGAATCCGACAAATATCGACATTTGAATTCGAGTTGGATTTAATAGCATTCAAATCTAGACATTTGAGCAGATTTCGGATTTCTAAAAATCCAATACAAATATTCAAATGATTCAAATGTACCAATTTGTATGTATTACATATGAATGTGCGTGAAAATTATACATATTTGTGCTTATAATGCAGGATGAACACAGGATGCATACGGAATGCACACAGATTCGTATAACAGATACGAATGTTGTCGACATTTGTATCTTTAAGTGCAAGTCTAACATTCAAATGTATGGATGTAAATATTGTGGATTCGAAATAGATTTTCGGACATTCAGATTTTTAACATTCAAATCGATTTAGATTTTGACATACAGTATTTGATTTGACTCGAATTTGAATGCAAACAAAACAAAACAAACAAAAACATTCATGCACACCCATAGTCCATCTACATTAGCATGCTGCGTCTGCCAATGCAGAGCATCTGGGAGTTCCCTCCAACTGCTCTGAGATTCCATAATTCTGGACAAGTAACAACCTGTCTGCAGCTTCACTGGGAACGGCTGGTGAGCTCCAGTATGCAGCAAGTAGGCAGTATGGGGCAGCTATGGCTGCGTAGTTGTGAACCATGGACTGATCAACATGGCAATACGCTGGTGAAAGCCAGATGTTGCTGTGACAGTTAGGGATCTACATGAATATTCATGCAATTTGAAATTTCTATGAATGGTTGGTTTTCTAAGGATCCTGGATCTTGCTATGATTTTATGGATTTCTGCCATTTGTTTTTGCCATCCTGGTTAATTCTCCATATTTAAAACCTTGGGTGTAAAGATCCTGCTAGAGAGCTGGGGCCTCTAAGGCTGGTACATGCAGGGAACAGATTGACCATTCACATTGGCCAGTGAGGTAAGCATCTCCACAGAGTGATGTGGCCAGCAGCAGCCAATAGCAACAGCCCAGGGGTAGGACACCTGAGCTGCCTGGTAGGAAGTAATGCAAATGTTCTCCCTGCCAGACAGCTCAGGTAAGCCCAAGGTTAACACTGGGATGGGTGTGGAGCACGATTTCTTGCTCCACACCCTGGATGGAACTAGGACAGCTCTGGAAAAGACCGGGATGCTTCTGGCCTGAAATGCGTCCTGCAGAAGTGAATGGTCTGTCCCAGAGTTGTCCTAATCCTATGCCAGTGGCCTTACCTTTTAAAACCAGTATAACCCAATGCATGTTTCCTAACACCACCAATTAAATTCAAGAACATTGATGATTCAGTGAAAATAAGCAAGCAAAACAGTTCAATCATATTTGGCCGTACAATTATTTCTGTTAAAAAGATTCTTCAAATTAGCCTTTCTATGAAGCTGCAATGCAAGTAATTATATGCTAAGTTTTCACATACTGAAAAGTGCTAATACCAGGCAAGATGTTCTGGCCACATGTGTAGCACATTCACCAGTGTGTGTGTTTTTATGGCACCCATGCACACAAGCTCCTCATTTGTGATACATCTTTTCCCATAAGAAAGAAAGAGCAAAAGTGCAGGATGAATTTGCTATGTTGGAACAGCCCATTCATCACCTTGAACATTTGATTCTGTCACTTCAAGTACTTGTTAAGAAATCACTTCAAGCTCCTACAATCAAGGGGCAGGTACTTCCAAGGTCTGGCACTTTTGTAGCTCTATTACACCTTTAAGTAGGAGTCTTCAATCGAATTCCAGCCTTCGTGATAATCAAGTGCCCACTCCAGTTAACTCCAAGGCAGTTGAAGAACTCAGAATCCTCTGGATAGATGGCTTGGTCTGATTTTCAATCAGGTCTTCTTTTCCCCCCTTCACAATGGGAAAAATCCCAAAGATCAGCTAAGTATTATAATGGTCTCACTTACACCTAACAGAGGGTCAGGAAGAACAGCTTCAAATGTGAAAATGACCACATTTTTGGTTTCATAATGTTCCAGCAGGAAAAGAGAGTGAGAGAGCAGAAGGTGAACAAAGGTGGAGAAACACACATAGGATATGTTTAAATTAGGCAGAACTGCTGATGAAGTCATGCTTTTTAGTATATATTTACCTATTATAGCTCTAAGCATCTTTCTGTTGGAATCACTGCACCAGGCCCATTCAGAGAAATCCAAGCAGAAAGACACCGTGGTTCTATGCTAGGGAGGGCATGAATGTTCTAAACATTTGAAATTCGATCAAATTCAATCAAATGTGGACATCCAAACTTGAATAGAATGTCTACACATTCCAATTTCAACATCCGAACAAATTTTGAATGTTCCAAAACATTCATTTGAATGACTCAAAGCATTTGAATGTACAGATACGTATGTACAGACATGAATGTACAGGTATGAATGCACACATATGTATCTGTATGCATCTCATATGAATCTGTATGCATTTGCGTACAAAATGTGTACAGGTACGTATGACACATACAAATGCCGTCAACATCCGTATCTTCAAATATGAATGTTGTCAACATTCATTATCTTCAGGTTCAATTCTAACATTTGAACAAATAGATTCAAATGTATTTGATTCAAATCAGATTGTGTTGCATTCTGATTCTAAACATTCAAATTGAATTTGAATGCAATAATAATAATAATTGTGCACATGCCTATTCTATGCTACTCCATTTATTGATAACAGAACACAAAGGGTCAAGAAGTGGCCAAGGCATGTATTAGACTTTCATTCCCACCTGGTTTTCCCATGAGCTCAGATGTTTCCTATCAATCTAGGTGTTCTCAAAATATCTTGCAGTTTCCCACATACTTCATCAGCATACCAAAGTAGGGATGTGCACAATTTTGTTTTGTATTGAACTCATATCAAATCGAATTTGTATTTATTCAAGTAAATCCCCTTTGAATGTAGTAGGATTTGAATTTGATATGAATGTTCAATACAAATTTGCATATGAATCCTGCATGAATTCATAATGAAGCTTCATGTTCCTCATGTATTGAATAATTCAATTCAAATTTGAATGTCAGTCTTCAACTGTGCCAACATTCGATTGGCCAAGTTTGTACAAATTTTGAATGTTCCAAGTATTCGGGCACATCCCGATACCAAAGTTAACCACTACAGATCCCAAACTTCTATGAAGTATCACGACACCCTGGGACACCCTGGGACAGACATGACAACATGGTGGGGCATCCTGGACCATCCCAAGAGCATCCCCACATGCTAAGTGCAAACAGGCCCTAAATGTCAAAGACACAGGTGAAAAGATACATTTTAACCAGGTGATAAAAACCACCAAAAGTTCACACTTGGCATGCCTCCACTGAAGGCTATTGTACAGATGGGGGGGGGCACCACAGAGAAGACCTTCTGTCATGCTCCAGCTCCTCACACACCTCTGAGATTAGCAGAACTACAAGAAGGCTCTCACTTTGTGATCCTAAAGTTAACACAACTTTCAAAGGCAGCCTTGGCACACGATAGGAAGCCTGTTCTTGCTTGGCCCCATCACTTGACCTGGGCCAAGAAGTCTACACCACATTTTTTTTCTTTTTTGATGTTGCAGGAGATTTTGATGATATGCTGCAAAAGGCCCATTTCTAGAGCCTCCCTTTTCTTTGAGACCAGTGAAAGGCTCTGGAGTCCACATGCAGCATGGGGCTCTTTCTAGCTGCTCTGACACAGAGCTCAGGAATACTCAGGAAACCAGTTTAAAGTGGCCTTCTTCTGAAGTGCTCCTTTCCTATAAAGTGCTGAGGACCATTCAATACTGCATTCCTAAGCTGAGGCAGAACCTGCTTAGGTGTCCACTCCAGAGACTCTGTGGGAAATATCCAGTCCTGTATTTTGATACCCTTCTCTAATAGCAAGACTGCATCCATGCAAGCGCCCTAGCACACTGTCTAGCTCAGTGGTTCTCAACCATTCTAATGCCACGACCCTTTAATACAGTTCCTCATGTTGTGGTCACCCCCAACCTAACCCTAACCCCCAACCATAAAATTATTTTCATTGCTACTTCATAACAACCCCTGTGAAAGAGTAGATGGACCCCCAAAGGGGTTGCGATCCACAGTTGAGAACCACTGCTCTAGTTGATCCCAAATCAGGACTTCAAAACATCTAAATGCCGCTAGGACACTGCAGTCACATGAACCTGCCTCTAACCTGTTCTTGGGCTGTCCCAGCTGACCTGGGAACCAACTTAACATAATCCTATTCCAGTGACACTTGGGGCTGGTTTTCAGTGCCTAAGTTGCCTCCCTTTGCCTGTGTGCCATTCAAGGCCATTTCCCTGCTGGAAACCTTATTGCTGTGAGACTGGTTGCCTGCAGTGCTGAGGTTTCCAGAGACTGGGAGTGACCATAAAGCATGTGGTGTTTGTTTTCCAGCCCTTCCATCCCAGAGGAGCTCGGTTTTTAAAAATCTTTTATTTATTGCTTTTAGATATCCATTACACAAACAACATATAAGATATAACTCATAACAAAATAACTAGGGAAGTGCATGGATATTCATAACATTTGACTTTCGTATGAATTCATAGGAATTCAGACATTTGTATACAAATTTAATGTTACGATATTCATACATTGAGATCCGTATTCATACAAATGTTTCAGAACTTTTGCACAAATGCTTTGGAACGTTCATGAATCTGGGGAGGTGGGATAGCGTCTGTGCCAGTCATATCTGAAATGGATCCAGAGTGCATTCAACATGGATTGAGAGTGGATTCAAAGTGGATTCAGGGCAGATTTGATGCTTTCAGAGTGGATATGTTTCGGGATATGTATGGGATACGTATGCATTCATATTGGATATTTGTATGAATTGGTACGAATACGTTAGTATTGAACAGAATCCTACCAATGTTGAAGGGGATCTATTTGAATGAATACAAATTTTCTTATATTCAATTTGATATTAATTGAATATAAAAAACACCCCCACATTCATGCACAATCCCTAAACGTAACACATAATAACTCTTCAGATTATATAAATCTTTGGCCTTTCACCCCAGAGGAGCTTGTGTGTAACCCATGTGAAATGACGGAGCTCCAGGCTCCATCCTGCCCTTGTGGGAATTCAGCCCAAAAAGAGGGATCTAAACCTGGTGCCATTCTGAAATCAGCCCCAGAAAGGCAGGGGAAAGGTCCCATGGGCAAATTGTTGAGTGTTGTTTCAAGTTTGCTCCTTCTCTGAGTGCATTTCCTTTCTGAACTTTGGCACTGCAAATCCAGTGTATTTGTTGGGGCTGCAAATATTAACAGATTTAACTGAGAATTTAATCAACTAAACCTAAGCAACTACATTAGTAAAGGCCAAGTTTAATCAGTCCCCCTCCCCAAGTTATGTTTCAGTAATGGATATATATCTACTAAAAAAGGAAAATAATACAAGTGGTATTTTTGTTTAACAAAGAGCAGTAGCTTTTAATTAAGCTGTAAGTCACCTCACACACCCCTCAGTACCTTTTAGGAAGTGCCAATATTAAGGGATATTGTGTTCTAACTAGTGCTGGAAGAGATTTTCTATACAGAACAGAATAGTCTACTGAAAGATGACTTGCAAGTGCTGCAGCATAATTTTTGCATTAAAGTGGCTGCAAAAGCTTCAGGACCTTTGGAGTTAGACTCTTCATAGTGACAACCACCCAAATACAATTCTTTCTCAATCACTGCGTAGATATCTATCTCAGTATAAAATACACTTAAAAGCAAACAGAAAATCAAGCCATGTCTACAGGTGATTGGAGTGTCAGGGCCAAAAGCACTTCCACAACTCTGTTTTGGAGTTTGAAGGCGATCCAAGCACCTCTGCTGTGGGCAGGAAATTGTATTTTTATAGGAAACCCAAAACATAATCCACGCACATCCCTAATTCAAAGTAGTTGCCACCAGTAGCTGTAATTAGATGGCTGGAAAGAAAAGCAGAAGATCATTGGAAACAGAAAGTTTGAGAGCTTGGCAGCAGCTACTGACCTTTTGCCTCTGCTTGCTTCATTTAATCTGGAATATCAATTAGGTCATTAGTGACCAGCAGCTGGGAATGCAGTGAAAGAGCAGATCAGCAATTTGTTGCTCCCCTTTGATGAGGCCAAATCGCTCTTCTGTTTCGGATCAAATAAGTATTTTCCTAACATTACAAACATCAAAGGAAAGTGGAGAATCACTGCTGTGTCCCCAGACAGTGGCCACTACTGAGTTACATAATAAACTCAAACAGGCATGTGGGTAAATCAATTTTTTAAAAGCCCCAAACATTATTTTAACTGGCATGAATGACCTCAGAAATAGCAAGGAAACTATGTGGAGACAGTTTGAGGTAATAATAATTAATAACAAGAAGAAGAAGAAGAAGAAGAAGAAGAAGAAGAAGAAGAAGAAGAAGAAGAAGAAGAAGAAATTTACCAGATATGAAGGCCTGAAAATAGAACTGCAATGGCACTGGCATAAACCAACAAAGGTGGCCCCAGTGGTTCTTTGGCACTGGGGTCAGTGCCAAAAGATCTTAGTTGGCACTTGAAAAGCATTGGCATCAACAAAATATCCACCTGCCAGCTACAGAAAGCCACTTTGCTGGGATATGCTTATATCATTCACCAACACATCACTAGGTGCTTGGGAATGGCCTGACTAGTGATAACAGTTACGAAAGCCGGCATAAATATCTTGTTTGCTGTGTGTTACTGTTGTGTTATGTCAACAACAATAATAATGGGAACTACATAGGAAGGGGGAAGAGCATTAGAACCCAAGCCTTTTCCCTCTGGACATGAAGAGTAGTGGGATGCCATCTTCATGCGAGCCTCTGCCCTCACCTGTTAAGATGGGGATTCCCTGGCTATGTTCTTGAGAAGTGGGAAGCTCATCAGACATAGAAAACAACCACACTGGGTCATAGATACTCCTCCTCTAAACCTCTAACCTTGCAAGCACATGTCCAGAAGGCCTAGTTCAGTCTCAGAGGAGGGGGCAAATGACGGAACAGGAGGGATGAGGTTGACTTCACACATGTGACAGATGTTCACACGTAAAGGTGAAATCCCTTACATTTGCAGCAGGGCTTCATATGGAGCAGAACATTCCCCCCTTGGTTTTGAATTTGTTTTTGTTTTTTGGCATTTGATTTGAAATGAACTGAACATTTGAAAATCTGTATTTGTGCGAATAGATTGCATTTGAATGTGGTGAAATTCTATTAGGTATGAATCTATTTGTACCTATTCATACAAACTTTTGATACGTATTGGATATGAATGAATATGTATCCGATACATATCTGATACGTATCTAATACATATCTGTAACATATCCACACTCTGAAAACATCAAATTCAACCTGAATCTACTTTTAACACGATGTCCATCCACGTCGAATGCAATCTGGATCCATTGCAGATGTGACTGGTGCTCCGTTTCCCCACACCCCCATTCTAACAATTGTCTGAATATTTGTGCAAATGTTCGGAAACGTTTGTGTTTGTTCAAATATTAGCATTCAAATATTGTAAAGTTCAGCCAAATACAGTTGAATTTCAAATGTTGCGAATATTTGTGCACATCTCTATTGGGATAGGCTACAGTCTTAGACTTATAGAACGTACGGGTTGAAGGCTACCCAGCCTCTATTTGCAAACCCCCATGGGAGGAGGGGATCTACTTCTGTGTACACCTGTCTACTGTTTAACAACTCTTATAATAAGGAAACTGTTCCTAACGTTAACATGTTTAAAGGCCATTTCTTGCTCAGTTTTCTTCTTCTTTTTCTTCAAATGATTAGGGATTTGAACCTTGGATTCCTAATTTGTAATCTAATATGCTATTTATTGTATCACAGATTTCAAATTTATGAATCACAGAATGGTCCATAGTAAAAAAAAGCACTTAATGCATTCAAAGTACAATTATATGTGGTGCAATCAGATCATACCCTGTGCAACAAGCTGTTCTTACTGAAGTATTCACCAAATGTACCACTAATGCATATGTTTTCAGCTGATGTAAAAAATAAAAATAAAAAAAAATCCAGCACTGTCATTGTGCTCTATAGGGAGAGATTTCCTTGAAGTGAATACCACAGTAAAGAAGATATGCTTTATCATATATGCTTCTCTTCCTAGCCAGAGGCAGACAATGATACTGAACAGCATTAAAACTGTGCAGACAATGATACTGAACAGCATTAAAACTGTGCAGAGTACAAGGATGTTGCAACCACAGAAAAAGTTTGTATTCATGTGTGCTGTTACCCACAATGTTTTTCCAAGTATTTTTGCCCTTGCTTCTAAATGACTATGCTTAAACTTGGGACAAATGACTGTGACTTCATGGGATTCTGGATCTCTTCATCTTCTATCGCTCTTCTCTTTTTCCTCAATGCATTAACTCAATGCATCATTTTACCACATCCACTTTGCATTTTTCGAACTTGTTAACTGCGCCTGGTAGCTAGGTTCACGTAGAGAGAAGGTCACAGGCAGGATCCATCTCTGACTCCCCTGGTTCGGATATGCCTATGATCAGCAAGCCTCATGGTTCCCTCTAGAGCTCCCAGAACATTGAACATCAATACACCCCAAGCTTTGCAGGGGAGAAACTATCCCATAATTCTGTACCTCTTTAAACTTTCAAACTCACCTCCAGAGGAGGTCCCCCCCCCCCCACAGCCCCTTTGCACATGGTTACATTCTCATTGAAGTGTTGTGTTCAGAGGTAACATCAGCACTTCAAAGAATGATGTCCATTCCTCCACTGCTCTGTGGCTTCAGCCAGAAAGTTCTTTGCCTTCCATGGGGCTCTTGCAACATCAAAAGGACATATATGCATTTTTTAGTGTGTAAGACTAGAGAGATGATCTGCCTCGCTAAAGCCCAAAGAATACTCACGTGCTTGCACTCCACTATGCTTTCATATCTGCCACTTCTTACATCTGAGTCCTGCAAACATTAGTGTTACCAATCCGATGAAATTGCTTTGAATCTAGTAGCTATATTGCCAGACAATTTGAAAGACAGTATTTGTAAATGAAAAGGGTGGTGGATCAGGAGCTTTTTGTTGGATGCAAATGCTCAGGTGATTAGGGTGTGCATGAACGCAATTTTCATATTCGATTTGATTCACACGAATAAAGAAAAAACGAACATTGGACATTTGAACCAATACAAATACATTTGTATCTGTTTGTATGAATATTTGATGATACAAATCTCGTATGCACCCGTACGCATCTTGTTTTTATCTCGTACATATCAGTATGGATGCATAAGGACACAGATAAGATGTATACAGATACATATGTGATGCATACGTATCCGTACACATACGAATGTCCAATTCAAAATATTTGCATTTGTTCAAATACTAAAAAACAAATGTCTGGGCATTCAATTCAAATTTGAATGTCTGAATTCAATCAAATAACAAATATCTCAAATATTTGTGCATATCCCTACTGGTGATGTCTAAATGGCAAATAGTCAAAGGGTCATCAATAATAGAAATGACTAAATGAAATATAGTACATTACTGTGTGACCAAAAGTGATGACTGACTGTTTGTAATAGCATAAGAGGAGCCCTGCTGGATCAGGCCACAGCCCATCTAGTCCAGCATCTTGCCTCACACAGTGGGCCACTGATTGCTTCTGGACAGTTCCAAGCAGAAGACAAAACAAAACCTTCCCTGCAGATGGTCTGTCTCTCAACCTGGAGGCATCAATTCTAATAGACGGTGATACACCTGCCACCCATATATAATCCATTGGAAACATAGGAGCCTTCCTTAAGAGGTCTTTCCAAGAGTGGGGGAAGATTTAGAATGTTATGGGTGACCATAGCTGGGAGATCCACCACGAGAATCCCCATGCTAAGTCCACCACATCCCTTGACTCTTAGCAGCATTCATTGATGCCAAATGTAATCCTGATAACAGAGTAGCTGATAGGGTCTGCCACATCACAAAGCCATTTGACCTGATTCCATATGACAACACTTGCAAGTACAGCTGCAGATTGCATCATAATGAAAACGTTCATTTCATTTACTGAATTCAAAGCAATCTACTCTCAGATAAGTGTGTTGTCTAGGTAAGTTTGCAATTTTAAGATTCATTCAATTCATGCTGAATTCAGTAAAGACATATTTCTCAGTAAATATGCATAGATCGTATAGTCATTCCTCCTGTACTTAGAGAAGTGTAAACTTCAATTGAAAATTCAGTCAGATAATTCATGTTTATGGATATTTGCATATCCTAAAAAGAAAAGAAAAACAAAAGATTGAACTGACCCAATCTACTGCTTGGAACAAGAACAGTTTGATCAAACATTTGTATTTCACCAGCCCCACGAGCATGACAGGACCTCAGTGAGAATGCCACATCTGGTCTTTACTTATATATGGTAAAGGAGATGTGGCCTTAACTTTGGCCCAAGTTGGATGTCAAGCACACAACTATAAGGTGGAAAACATGGTTTTATTTACCACATTCTGTGATCTAACTGGCTGCTGAAGGTTGTTTCTTACAAACTTACCTATTTTTGAGCATAGATTTCCCTGCCTGCATTTCACCAGATGATTGTTAAGACTTTATGTCTACAAGATTAATTGGATGTTCTTGAGTGGAGAGGACCAGAACAACCACATTTTATATCCTTCTGCCTTGAGAATGTCAAAGGCTTTATCTACACACCAATGCAGCTTTGTTCCAGCATAGAAAGGTGAAGTAGAGTAATACACCTTTCCAGGTGCACTGCCCTCATGCAATAGCCTTCACTGTGAACTTCAGCCTCCATAAGTAATATAAGACAAGGTCTCAAAGACAGAAGTTCCTTCCAAGTGCCATTATTCACTGCCAGAAAATGAAGCTGCAGTACCATGAAATGCATTAGAAACTGATTTCATAGTAAAGTGTCATACACAGCAGAGTCATTCACATGCCTGGCTAGTATGAAGACAACTGAGGGGTGCACTGGAGCAATATCAACAGCTTAAGATAGAGTAGATGCTGCTATGGTGATGTCAGGCATGCTATGAACTTAGGGTGTTTCCGCACTAGCTGCCAAGAAACAAATCAAGGTAAATCTGTTTCCTGGCAATCCGTCCTCTGAAGGATCTGTCCGTAATAGGGACGGATCCGAGGAGGCCTCCCCGCATCTGCACACATGTGGGGAGGATGGATCTTCAGGCCCAGATTGCCTGGGTGCTGTGCAGAGGCCACAGCACCCATTGCCAGAGGCAGCCGGCCTCCTGTCCTGCAGGTGCCACCCCCGGAGCTGCGGGACTGGAGCAGTCAGCTGCCAGTCACCGCATGTTTCCACTGGCCCACGGTGCACAGGGGAGGGGCTCTGGAGGCAAGCAGGCCTGCTTCTGCCCTTCCGAAGATGGCGGCCACTGGCACATCCGGCCCTTCGCCTCTCTGTGTGTGGAAGCGTCCTGCTTCCAAATGGATCGAGGCGAGGGGACAGATGGAAGTCCTAATTTTCAAGGTCTTCCTGGAGGCCAGATCTTATGGTGGTAAGACCCCATTAAGAATGGGTCTCGCACACCAGAGTGCAGAAGCAGCTTCCTCGAAGAGTCCCGGATCTGGCCTCTGGTGCAGAAGATAAGTTTTTTATGTGTTTTTTATGTGCTTTTAATGTGTTCTTAGCGCCAGTGAGGAAACACCCTTAGTTTGATCTTAATCCTTATTCTTATACATTAGGCAGGATTAGCAATGCTTCAGTTCAAATAACCAATGGGTTGCTGGGCAGACTAAGTTATTGCTGAGCAGATTATCCATTTAGCTGAGAAAATGTGTCCCTGTGATTGCTTACTTTCCAAGTACACAAATGCAATTTTCAGCATTCAATTCGAATTGAATATCTGAAAATTTGAATGAATTTGTATGAATATTAAATTCGTATTTGAAGATACGAATGTCAACGACATTCATATGTGTCTGTATGCATTCGTACGCATCCCATTTTTATCCTCTATGCATCCCATTTTTGTCCTGTACGTATTTGTACAAATGTGTACTGATACAAATAAGATCCGTATGGAGGCGTAGGCAATGTGTACATATTCCTACACATACAAATGTCTGAATAATTTGTACAAATGATTCAAAACATTCAAAATTTGTTCAAATGTTAAAAAAACCTAATGTATAGACATTTGAGTTGAATTCGAATGTCTGAATTTGAATGAATTTGATCAAATTTTTAATGTTTTTAATATTCTTGCACATTCTTAGTATATTCATTCAACTGAAGATTAAGATCAGGTGCAGAGGAAGCCATCCACACATCAAGTGCTGGTGTACTTTCCAACCGGACTACCAGCACTTGAAGTGCAGATGGTCTGAACTGGCCCAACCAGATTCCTATGGCCATGGCTATGGCATCATTCAGCTTGCACTGGGATATTGCCATAGCCATTTTTCCATGGGACAAGACTGTGGAGCCCCAGCTGTGCTGCCCCAACTACTAGCAACATTACTACCTGGAAGAGACTGCAAATGCTATGATCAGGAGCTCATCCAGTTGACCTGTGGACATCTTTTTACTTGTCCACAGCTGATCATGGCAACTGAAGGGAGCTCCCAGGTGTTCTGTGACAGCAGCATGGCATGAGGATGCCCTGTTCCAGGAAGGTCTGGAAGCTACTCCAGAAAGGTAAGTGTAAACAGGCCATAAGTTGTTGTTGCATTAATTTGCTGTTAAATAATCCTCTTGGATTTTTTTTAACTGTGTTTAGCTTTCTTCAGCATTTGCCAGCATCACAGCAGGCAACTTTGGGTTCAAATCAGCCAATCATCAGAATTCAAACAAACCAAAGTCATTGTCATGGTTGTTATCAATGTGGTCATCATCAATACACTTTTAAAAATTATGCCTTCCAGATTTTTTTTTCTTTAGAAAAATGTCCCTCAAGGGAGCTTGAGTGTATCAGATGTACAGCAGTACCTTTTTTTTTGTGGTGGTGGTTTCTCCCCCACTAAAGTTGCCTGCAGAAAAATAGCTCACCTCCACCCACGAATCACTGCATTTATTTAGTGTCTCTTGAAGAGGTGTAACTGGTGTGTGTGTGTTTTGAGATTGTGACATTTGCTTCATCTTTTTTTCTTTGTGCCAGCACATTCGTCAACATTAGTGCAATTAGCTCAAGTTTCATCAACTCATTGGCGCAATCTGTTCAGAAAGCACTGTGGAATGTTAAAAATTCTAATAAGCTCCTCCAAATGCAATATGCAACCCAAGAGATTTGACTTTAGTGCTGCCCACTGAAAATAAAATGAATTGAAGGCAATATAAAACAGAAAACAAGCCTACAATTAAAACTGAGAAACTAAAGTGAGACTGGCCAGGGGAACTGTGAAAGGGTCAAAGTGAAGTATCCATCTCCTAAATTTGTTCAATTTCTTTGTGTAAAAAAAAAATAAAAAAGGTAGTGAGAGACTATATTTTTGCAGTCATGAAAGCACATACTGATAGAAGAGTTGGCTTTTCTACACTGTTTTTCTCACCCATTTAAGGGGACTCAAAGTGGCTGACAAACCTTCTGTTCTTCTCCCCACAACAGACACTCTGTGAGGTAGGTGGGGCTGTGAGAGCTCAGAGGAGAGCTGTGATCATTCCAGGGTTACCCAGCTGGCTTCATTGAGAGAACAGAATCAAACGCGGCATTCCCAGATAAGAGTCCGGCTCCCTAACCACTAGACCAAACTAGCATTGTCTGAAATATAAACTGATACTTAGGATAAAAATACTTTTCTTTTTTTTAAGAAATGCATTTGGGGCCTCATTTTCTGACAATCACATCTGTGCTCCCTTAGTATGGATATTTCACCTTCTCAATACATTCTGTTCTACCCATGTTTTTCCTCTGAAGATTTTCTTAGAGTTCCTTCATCTTAATTGCTACTTATTGACATGCTGTCTGGCCTGGAGGGGATGTGAGCACCAGATCAGGTGAGTGCTTTCTGCTCTTCTGAGGTGGGCTGCAATCTGAATAGGTGTGGTGGCATCTAGTTGCTTTGTCCTTGGAATTTTCCCAGATACTATTTTCATGGTTTCTGATGCAAAGACTGAGGTCCTCTGCTTGGCAATCAGAATGATGGGGATTTGAGTCAGGAATTGCAGTTAATGCATTCTGTCACTGAGATTTGCTGTCCACACATTTTTAAAAAAATCATAATAAGAGGAGCCCTGCTGGATCGAACTGTATCCTGTCTCACACAGTGACCCACCAGCTGCTCCTGGGCATCTCAAGCAGAAAACAAAGAAAAACCTTCACCTGCTCTCAAATCCCTACAAATGGCCTTTAGAGGCATCCCACCGGTCTCCCCAGCCTGGAGGATATACCTAGGCATCCGTTCTAGTGTCCTCTTGACATGCTAGTGAGTAGGGGGGGGGTGCACGAATGCAATTTTCGGATTCGATTCAAATTGAATATTTCAATGTTTGAATTCAAATGAATAGAAAAAAAGAATGTATTCAAATTTGAATCTGATTCGAATACATTCATTAAAACATAAGAGAGGCCCTGCTGGATCAGGCCACAGCCCATCTAGTCCAGCATCCTGTCACACACAGTGGGCCACCAAATGCTCATGGGTATCTCAAACAGAGACAAGGACAAAGCTATTCCTGCTCTCGAATCCCAGCAAATGGCCTTAGAAGCACTCTGCTTCTTGACCCCCAGCCTGAAAGATGCACCTAGGCATTCATTCTAGTAGCCATTGATACATCTGTCATCCATAAATTTGTCTAACCCTTCCTTGAAGCGATCTAGACTTCATACAAGTTTTCGATCATATTTGAAGATACAAATGTCAACAACATTCATATATGTCCGTACACATCCGTACTCACCCATATGCATCCATATGCATCCATATGCATTGATACACACCTCGTTTTCATCCCATATGCATCCTGTTTTCATCCTGTATGTATCTGTACAAATGCGTACGGATATGAATAAGATGTGTACGGATATGTATGTAATGCGTTCGGATATTTACACATACGAATGTCTGAATACTTCGTACAAATGATTTGAAACATTTGAATTCATTCACATATTTAAAAAACCAAAATGTATATATAGACATTCTATTCGAATTCACACGTTCAAATTTGAACAAATTCTATTGAATTTTGAGTTTCAGATATTCTTGCACATCCCTACAGTGAGTCATCTTGGCACAGAGGACTTGTCTTTTCCCTCAACATTAGGTTTTAGACCAGCCACCCACCAAGTGTCAGCAAGCATGCCACAGGTTCTACGGGTGGCAACTGGGAAGCACATGTTGTGATATTTGGCTAAGATAATCTCTTATGGTTTTTCTGCACTCACCTCCCTGTGATCGAAACCGGTACATCTGGAGCAGCCAGACTTGCTAATTCAGATTAACGAAATGTGCAGTCTACTTCTTGCCCTGATCCTGAAGCTTTTGCAAGCTTTGGGGACAGCCTCTGAGGGCTCTGAAGGGCTAGGATTGTTTCTTCCTGGCTTCAGAGCCATTGGGATCATACTCTGTTCTTTGCAAATGAAGAATATCAGAGGTGGGCAGGGGCTCACAGATCCACACTAACATGCATATCAATGAGGCCCAGACACCGAGTACAGGAACTCCTATAATTAATTAAATATGAGTGCAGAGAAAACCATGGAATCTCATAATCATTGGCCAAGATTACCCAAACCTGAGTCAATATACCCCACTGTACAGTAATGCCACATCTCCAGTTGCCTGAATAGGGTATATCTATGAATCCAGGAAGGTATCTGCTGCATGACTGTCTCCATTTTGGGCAGCACTGGTCTCCTTTAGAGCAATTGTGCATCTGTTTTGAGGTGCAATTTCTTGCAGGAGAACCTCTGAAGTAGGGCTGTTTCTTTCCACCCTATAGGGAGGTGCCATGGAAAATAGTGCCTCCTCATTCCAAAATGGAGTTGAGGTGGGCACAGTGGATGAGAAAGTCTCCCCATCTGCCCCAAAGAGCACCACCTCTCCCAGAAGTCAACATGTAACCTGTGGTTTCAAAATTCTCATATTCTGAGGGTGTTCAGTCTTAACCCACTACTGCATACCCTCTGTGTACTTGATTCTCAGGCTGCCTCCAAACATGCTCCTTGCTCCACCTTATATGTGAAGCTTCTCCTGGTCCTCCAAAGTGGAGGACCAGAAGCTTCACATTTAAGGCAGAGTTGTTTCCAGTCTTCCAAGCTGGAGGACTGGAAGCTTCAAATTTCTGATGCAGTTTCTTCCTGTCAGGCAGATGGGAAGCTGAGTCGCCAGCAGTAGGAGCACAGGAAAGACAGGTAAGCACACAGTAAAATGATGCTACTTTGCAGGGTGGTGAGTGGGAAATGTCATGCTCCTACTATGAGGGATGGAAGCAGCGAACTTGCTTGGGTGCTTTTGTCCCAGTCTGTAGGCACCCTAAGATTGTGTACAGTCAGCAACCATAAGAAAGAAAGTGTGCAATAAAACCTTTGTGTGTAAAAGAACTGAGTCTTCTACCAAGGTCTGCTTTCCAATTTGTTACTTAAAAAAAAATAGATGAAATTCTGGCTATATAAGATGCATCTTTTCTTATAGAAGAAAACAAGTTTTATGTTAACTTAAGGCTTTTCAAATTTGTACTTCCCTTCCTGTCCACTGGACAGGAAAGTTGTGCTATTGACCAATGTTGACTAGCACTCACATTTGGAGCACTAGTCAACTTTGGCCATTCTCCTCCTGCCCCTACCCCCACCCCCTGCGATAAAATACTTACCTTATTTCATCTGGGGGCTGATCCTCCTCTGGGCCCAACCATTTTGGATGAGGCACCCTCCCCAACTGCAGGTGTGTCAGCACAGTCACCACGATGACACTGATGTTCTGTGCATACACAGTCATGTCTATGATCATCTGAGGTGCCAGTGTGCTTGTGCGGCATCTCAGATGACCCTGGAGCACCAGAAGAGGTGTGGATGGCCATGCTGCTAGATGCTTGAGGTAGGTTCTGGTACTAAACATTGGTTAAGGTGTGGAGAATGATTCCGTGCTCCACATCTAATAAAAAACTAGTGAACTTCTGGTGGGGCAGGGCACGTATGGAGGCTGTAACAGCCTCCTCCACATGCTGATGCTATTCACCAGAAGTTCACTAATGCTTGACTAGAGGCTATAGTGTGAATAGGCCTCTGATCTCCACTTAACAGAGTGAGCCAGCTCCATTGCAAGTTGATCCACTGTTGAAAAAAGGCATCTCCACATCTCCATTTAAGAACACGGAGACACCAATACCAGTGGTCAATCATGCAAGATCATACTTTGCAAAACTATCACCTCTTCCTGTGATCACTCATGGAAATGGGGCCATGTGATCACTGCATGGTGCCTGCTCTTACCATAGATGGAGATGCACCAGCAGTGGGCACTTCCTTGAGATGCAGTGGGGACTTCCTGTCACAAATGGAGATGTGGCTTTTATTGGCAGTTCTACAGGGTTGAAATTGAAAAACATGCACACATTTTCTAGGATTTTCTGGAAGAAAGCTTGCAGGCATTAGTATGGACTACTGTTCTGCACAAAGTAGACCTATTCTTCATCTTTCACCCCCAGCATTTTATAAACACACTCACAGCTGTACAAAAAAAGACCAGAAAATAGAGAGGTAAACCCAAAATTCCGGCTGCCGTGCCGTATTGGATGAATGGATAGGATGAGTTTTAGAAATACTATGAAATTGAAAATTACAAGCTTTAGTGGCAGACAGAATGCAAGAAAAGAGATGAATTAAGGGATACATCAAGCAGCTGAGCCTGAGGGGAAAGAAGAACAGACAGCATAATTATCAAGAACAAAAGAAAGAGCAGAGAAAGATGGAAGACAGCGTGGAGGTCACAAAGGACGCAAGTGGACAGCAGGGAGGTCTCTTGATTCAGAGCTGGGTAGGTTCTCAAACACCCACATGAAACATTCAGAGACTTTGCTACTTCAATTGAAATGAATGGTGCCATCCTTACGACTGGGGAGAAATAGCCAGATCGGGAGGAAGGTCAGGAGCTGGTTTAATTTGAGGAGAACATTGGCTATAGATCTACTTCTCACTACTAGACATGTTTTAAGTGGGAATTATGGAATGCTTGTGGTCCTGCAGAACTCCAGAAGTCTGAATATGAAACAAGGCATTTGAAAACAACTGTGTGTGATGCTGCAGCTCTGTGGTATGTCACCTCTGTTCGGCTGTCTTCTTTTTTTTTTCATATGCAGATAGAATCTTTGTGCTCAAGGCAAAACTGGAACAAAGATGCTTTTAAGAGAAAGAAAAGAATGCAAAAGAAAAAAGAAAAAAAAAGAAATAGCACTTATTGATAGGGATTTGTCTCCACCAAAAGGCAATACAGACAAAAGGAGCCTCTAGAAACATCTTAAATAACCACTTGATCAAAATCAACTATATATATATATATGTATGATAAAGAAGATAAAGCATAAAGTCTTTCCCTGCCTGTAGCAATGGCTCGCTCGCTCTCCTTTTGAAGGAAAGAAGCTGAGGGAAAACAAACTTTAAAGGGTAAAAGTCACCCAAAGAAACTGTATGAGGTCTTAGCATTTTCTACATTGTGAATTTCCCGCTGGTCAGTGCCAATTTGAAGATAGTTTAATGAGTGGTAATACCAGAGTGCCTTTGCTGAAAACATCTAAGAATGGATATAGGTGTTATTTTAATTTTTTTTTTACATGGATGGGGCAGTATCTCATTAGTGGAAGGAACAAATGTTTCCACATGAAGAGGTAATGTTGGATGAGCAGAATCTCCACAGACAATATTATATCCTTCTTCTGAAAGAACTTTCTCCCAATACATACAAAATAAGGGGCCTTTCCACATTTACCTGAGCTTCAGGTGTCATTGTGGAGTCCAGGAGTACCCCCAAGTTACGCACCTGTCCCAGGGCATTGCAACCCCAACAAGGACAGGGTATCTCTCAACTACATGGACCTGAGACCCTGTGACACACAGTACTTCTGTCTTGTCTGGATTCAGCTTCAATTTATTGGCTCATTACTGCCTCCAGCCACCTGTCAAGAACTTCAACTGCATCTCCTGATTCAGATGGTACAGAGAGATAGAGCTGGGTATCATCTGCATACTGATGACACCTCACTCCAAGTCTCCTGATGACCTCTCCCAACAGCTTCATATAGATGTTAAATTGCATGGGAGATAAGATCAACCCCTGAGGAACCCCATAAGTGAGTTCCCAGGGTTTCAAATCAGTGTCTCCTACAGCCACTATCTGGCTTCTACTCTGAAGATAGGAGCGGAACCAGTGCCAAGCATTGCCTCCAACTCTTAAACTTCATAGTCCCTCCAAAAGGATACCGTGGTCAATGGTGTCAAAAGTCGCTGAGAGGTCCAGGAGAACCAGCAAGGTAGCATTCCCCCTGTGTCTTTCCCAGAAGAGGTCATCAACCAGGGTGACCAAGGTGATTTCCATGTCATAACCAGGCCTGAAGCCAGATTGAAATGGGTCTAGATAATCAGCTTCTTCCAAGTATGCTTCAGTTGAACAGTGACACCGGATGATAGTTATTTAAATCCTCTGGGTCCAGGGAGGCCCTCTTCAGGACGAGACACACAACAGCCTGTTTCAGGGCCAGCGAAACCAACCCATCCCTTGGAGAGGCATTCACTACCTCCTGGATCCACCTGGTGATACCTTGCCGGCTAGTTTTTATCAATTCTGAGGGGCAGGGACCCAGAGAGCACATCATCAGCTGCACCCCCACAAGCAGCTTGTCCATATCCTCAGGCTGCAGCAATTGAAACTGATCCAAGCAAACTGGACCAGACAGTTCTCTGGACACCTCATTTGGACTATGTCCAATTGTGACATCCAATCCCCTATGAATCTGGGTGACTTTGTCCTCAAAGTGCTTCACAGATTTGTCACAGCAGATAATTGGCCTTGGCTCATGCTTCCTTGAGCTCGATTTTATGAGGCCGTTTACTACTCTGAAAAGCTCTGCTGGACGGCTACTTGAGGATGCAATGGTGGCAGAGAAAAAGTTCTTTTTTGCCGCCATCACCGCCACATGGTAGGAACAATAGTGTGCTCTAACCTGTGTTTGGTCAGACTCACAGCCGGATTTACGCCACCTGTGCTCCAGCTGTTGACCTTCCTGTTTCATAGCTCCATGGAGCTTTTCAGACTCCACAAGTATGTTGAGGGCACTTAGGAGCGATCATGTCAATAGCCCTACTCATTTCTCAGAAAGAAACCAGGGCTTTGAGAGGAGTGCCAGTCTTGCCAACCAGAAAATCGCCCAGAGCATTCAGGAATTACTCAGATTCCATAAGTCTCCGTGGGTGGACCATTTCAATAGGTCCCACCCCACAGATGGGAGCTGCCATTGCAAGTCCAAACCTCACCAGTGAATAATCTATCCATGACAACAGGTTGACAGTCAGCCCTCCTATCAACAGATACTCACCAGTCTGCTCTGAGGCAAAAAACAAATCAAGGGTGTGGCCTGCAACATGAGTTGGGTCAGATACAAATTGAGACAGCCCCATGGTTGTTGGAGGACATGAAGAACTGAACTAGTCCAGTGTATCCTAAGTGTTGGCATTGAAACCCCCCAACACCACCGTGGCAGAGGATTCCAACACCATGTCCGAGACCACCCCAGCCAGCTCAGATTTCACCTTCGTGTTTAGCAGATATCTTGCTTATTCTAATCCCAAATAATTGGCCCTATCCTTTGAAGAAGTTTGACCAATCTAGTGCCCTTGAAATGCTTTGAATCGCAATTCCCTTAAGCCCCAGCCAGCATGGTACAGTTGACTGAGGCTGACAGAAGTTTTAATTCAGAACATCTGAAGGCACCAGATGTGATGATTCCTCTAGAGTCATGGAAAATAAATTTGCTTGCACATCTTCAAATATTTGAAGATGATTAATTTGGTTCATTTATTCTTCTGCAGAATACTGTCACTCTTTTCTTTGCCAGACTTCTTCAACATTCCACCACCTTTGTTATTGTCCTCTGGTCGTGCAGCTGTTTCTCAGAATCTTTAATGTATTGTTCCTAGAAGGGTACATGGTGTTTCAAGATAGGGGTGTGCACAAATATTCGAAGGCATTCAAAATTTGATCAAATCTGTCCGAATTTTGTACACATGTGAAGAACTTAATTGTATTCCACATGTAGTCAACCTGCAATGCCCTCCTGCATGGAAAAATGCTATGGCTGGGAGTGCAGTGTGGGTCAACTAGTGGGCCAAGTGTGGAATGACCCCAGGTTAGAGAAACCATCGGAGTTTCATCCCACCCCACCAAGAAGCTAGTTCCATTTTCTGAACCACCAATGTTTGTCTTCACTTGCTCTCAGATCCCAGCAAATGGACTTGAGGGGCATCCAACTTGTCTGCCTAACCTGGTAATGGTACTTAGGCATCCATTCTAGTAGCCATTGGGTGTTTTTCCACTAGCACTAAGTACCCATTAGGGACCCGTTAAGGACCCATTTGGCTCAGAGCAGGAAGACCCCATTAGAGCCACATTTGTTTCCACCTATTCTAGGGAAATCCAGATCATATGGGTCCTTCAGGACCTATAATCCATATTCCCTGTAGACCCCATTAAAGGGGCCTACAATGGGGTCTTCAGGCATCAAATCCGGATTATACAGAGCCTGTTCTCACCACTACGGGGCAATGGGGTCTATGAGTGGCTCAGGGGAGGCATCCATGGGGGGGGGGGAAGATACAAAGCTTCGAAGCCTGTGCACATTCTCCAAAGTTCCTCCAAAGTTCCTCTGAAGTTCCCTTCAAAGAATAACACAAGCTCATGTGAGAGCAATGCCTTTGTCAAAGGCTCTGGAGAATCTTTGAAGTTTGTGACAGATCACTCCAGAGATTCTCCAGACCATCTATGGAGATTGCACCCCCTGTCCCCCAAAACAGGTGGGCCCCAAGTGGGTAGATCCGGATTTGCCACATGGGTGCTCTGGCATTTCCACTGTGAGCAAGCTAGCACCCATTGCTATTGGATGCTAGACCACCCATGGAAATGCATTGGATACTTTCCTTAATCCAGATCTACTAGATCCAGATTAAGGGAAGTACCCATTCCTTAAATCTGGATCATCTTAGATCTGGATTAAGGGAGGTCAGTGGGGAAAAAAACTCCTTGATACACCTGTCATCCATGAACTTATCTAATCCTTTCTTAAAGCCATTCAGACTAGTTGCTGTCACCATGTTTTCTTGTAGTAAATTCTATAGACTGATGATCCTCTGGTTGAAAAAAAAAATACTTCCCCTTGTCTGTCCTAATTCTCCTGACCATCAGCTTCATAGAGTGCCCCTGGGTTCTAGTGTTGTGTGACAGAAAAAAGTCTTCTCTATCCACCTTTTCCATAGCATGCACATATATGTCAATCAGGTCACCTCTGAAACACCACCTTTCAAGGCTGAAAAGTCCTAGATGTTTCAGCCTGGTTTCATAAGGAAAATATTCCAGCCCCTTGATCATTTTGGGTAGTTGTGTTTTGAACTCAGCTATTTTCAAACTTCAGCAAACTATCTGGCCAAAAACCTTTCAGTGAGAAGAAGGTTCCATCTCAGAACTGGAATCTGGAAAGACATATCTTGCTGGCAGCTTTGTCTTTTCATGCATACATGTTTTCATCTTTTACAGGGTTTTTTTTTAGTAAGAGAAAAATTGGATCAGTGAGAATTTTGAAGGATGCTTGTGCATTACTTCAGAAAAGGCCTATTCTGGCAACATAAACACAACACTGTTTTGACTCATCTGTTTTATGCTTTGATATCTCTTCCAGATTCTCTAACAAGGGTAACCATGTACTTTTTATTTGGTCTTGATGTTTTTCTCTGGTTCCTCCATGCCAGTGAGTCATGCATAAAATGTGCATTTAATTGGTCATTGACACCACCTGGGGACATTTGGTTGTGCTTTTGGTGCATAGCTGCAATAAGCAAAGTCAGCCTGAACCAACTGTCCAACAGCTTTAGTGCTCCTGTAACTATTTATTTATTTATTTATTATTTATTTATTTATTATTTATTTACATTTATATCCCGCCCCATACCCGAAGGTCATTAAAAGACGTTAAAAATCCAATACATATAAAACAATATACTACATATATAAACAATATACAATAAACTACTAATGCACATTGCTCCCAAATGGATGTGGTTAGTATGGAGTTATAAAAGAATGGTTTCTCCTTGATTCATCATCTATGAGGTTTTCCATGCTTACTTGGATCCTGGTTTAGGAAGTGGTCCAGGGAGCTGCCTACTGCAAGCTTGCATGGAACAGAGCAGGCTCACCCAAACCCATTTTAGTATGCTTCTTCCACTTTGGACCAAGCAAGAGACCTGGGGCCTTTTTGCACTTGGCCTTATTCTGGACCATATCTCAGAACATGGACTTGTTATCTGCATGGTAGTGCAGACTATGGTAGATCCCAGCTGTAGCCTTCCATAGTCTGCATTAGCATATGGACAACAGACCCTTGTCCCAAGGTAGACTTTGGAATAAGGGCTAATGCAGAAAGGGCTCTGGAGCCTTTCTGCACTTGGCCTTATTCTGGAATACATCTCAGAACAGGGGTTTGCTATCCTCATGCTAGTGAAAACTATGTGGTCGGATCCAAATTCAACACGAATGCTCAATAAGAATCCATTTCACATCCCTGCTATGGATCCCTTAGGGATGCGCCCACATATCTGTAACATTCAAAAATCAACCAAATTCAGATATTCAAACTTGCATCGAATGTTACAATATTCGTATGTTAACATTTGAACAAATACGAATGTTTCCAGACATTCATATACATATTCATTAAGCTGGGGAATCATAACAGACTGAATGTTCATATGAATACGTGTGAATAGATTCATATAGAATAGAATTCTACCATATTCAAATGTGATCTATTTGTACAAATACAGATTTTCAAACATTTGATCAATTTCGCTAGAATCCCTATGTATCCCCTACGTATTCAGTCTAAATGCATCAAATCCGCACTCAACGCCCTTTTAATCCACTCTGGATCCATTGCAGATGTGACTGGGGCAGCTGCTTTCACACCTCCCCAGGTTCAGAAATGTTATGAAGCATCATACAAATGTATCAAAGCATTGGATTCATATTTGGATGTCAATCTTCGAATGCACAAACATTCCACTTGAATGCTCAAATTTGGATGAATTCATACAAATTTTGAATGTGACAAATATTCATGCGCATCCCTACAGATGAGGCCTGCCATAGTCTGCATTAGCATGTGGACAACAGACCCCTATCTTGCAATGTATTCTGGAATAAGGCCAAGTGCAAAAAGGGTCCAGGATAGCATGCCAAAATGTCACCCCATTTTGGTCTGCCAGTAAACTTCATCAAAGTGGTCAGTCAGTGGGCCACTGTCTGTATCCTGGAACAGTTGTCCACAGTTCCAGTATATAGGGAGGGGGCTTTGTGGTGGTCCGCAAGGAAGTGTTACCAGAAGTAGCACCTGAAGTCATCTCCCTACCAAAAAAGTGGCTGGTTAGAAATGCCAAAGGCCAGAAATAAATGTTCCAGGGTTGGGCCAAGCCTTCAAAGGTTGTAGCCGTGACTAGGGGTGTGCACAAATGCAATTTTCAACATTTGATTTGATTCAAATCAAATATTCGAATGTCCAAATTCGTATGAATGGAGATAAAATGAAACTATTAAAAGTCAAGCCAATTTGAATCAATCATGGAGGCTGGGAGGAGGGCCCACTTAAGGACACTTCTGCAGTCCAAACACATCCTACATGGATGTGTCTTTACTGCGGGAGTACCCATTAAGACTACCTCCAAGGTAGTCTTCCCTTAATCCGGTTTAAGGGGCTCTTAACAGCCATTAGAGACACATAGCACGAGAGCCAATGCGGACACATGTGTCTCTAAGGGGTGTTCTAGTGCAGATGAGGTTTTAAACCTGTCCTTAATGGGTACTTAATGGGTGTTAAGTGTCCAATGTGGAAGCACCCAGATGGTCTGTCTCAAATATGGGTGGTCCTTACTCCATGCTAGGACTGGTCCCGACTACCTCATATGGCCCAACTATACCTAGTATGGGGCCAGCATGGTGTGAGATGGCTCGCACTATGCAGAAATAGCCTAGGAATGTTTTTCTAATGAAAATGCCCTTCATATCAACAATGTAGGCCAGGATATGAATAAAGGAGATTAAAACCAATCATTACTGTGCCCTATTTTCCTTTGTTCTACATACAATTAAATGTGTATAGTAGGTCCATTGACAGGCTGGAAAGATCCTTGGCAAAGAATATTATGCATATTATGCACGCTGAGGCTATGGTTTTTTTCCCACTAGAACTAAGTACCCATTAAGTAACCATTAGGGACCTATTAAGAACCCATTAGGCCCAGAGCAGGAAGACCCTGTTTCCACTGCAGATCCCATTAGAGCCAAATTTGTTTCCACCACTTCTAGGGAAATCTGGATTGAATGGGTCCTTCAGGACCTATAATCTGGATTTCCTGTAGACCCCATTAAAGGGGTCTCCAATTGGGGTCTTCAGGCATCAGGTCCAGATTATACGGAATGTGTTTCCACCACGATTGGGCAATGGGGTGTAGAGGAGGCTCCAAAGGGGGGGGAGGCTCCAAAGAATAGCACAGACTCCGAAGAAGATCCCATGCAAGAGCAATGCCAATCCTATTGGGTGTTGCACCGCCCATGGGGACACATTGGGTACCTCCCTTAATCTGGATCTACTAGATCTGGATTAGTTGAAGGACCCATTCCTTAGATCCAGATCATCTTAGATCCAGATTAAGGGAGGTCAGTGGGGAAAAAAAACCCATGTCTCCATCTACTGGGTGAGGCACCAGGAAGTCCAGTGTTCATGCTGCTTCAGCAGTGGGTGTACTTGCTTCTGAGGTGACATTTTGTGAGGGTGTGATTTCTCTGCCCTCAGTGAAGGTGTCTCTGAACACCACTCCAAAGAAGCATCCTGTTGGGTAGTGATTGTGGTACCTACCCCATGGGCCCACTATGCAGCCACCTATATTTAGAAATGGAAACATGACCTGAGCCTTAATCCACGTGAAGCCTTAATTGGGTCTGGGTGGGGGCTGCAGCTGTAACTTCCAGCAGGAGGACCTTTGTGAAATGGACAGAGTTTTACAGAAGCTTTCCTTACTTCTTGGGACATTATTCAGGCTGAACCCACCTACAGAAGCCATATTTCTAGACTGGCACCATCAGCCAGAGGCCAGTCTTGCACTAGGAGGTTTGGTTGTATCCGTGCCTCCTGGCCCAGATCTCCAGGTTTGCATTTGGGAAGGGGTTAATACATTAATCAGAAATAATCTACCTACCATAAGCTCTACCTGTTTTCATCCCAGATACCACTTCCTTATAACCACTATGCTTTCTAGCCCACTAACCACAATGGGCGCAAACAGAAGCAACCACAATGGAGAAATACTGCCAGGAATGAGGAAAGATCTTTATGCTATTCATAGCCAGTGCTTCTGTCATATACCGTGCAAGCTGCATCTTCAATGGCTACCAGGATGGATGCCGAGGTACTTCCTTCAGGCTGGAGAGACAGGCAGGATATCTCTCAAGAATATTTACAAGAGTTGGGAAGAGGTGAAGGTTTTGTCTCTGTCTTCTGCTTGAGATGCCCAGAAGCAATTGCTGGACCACTACATGAGACAGCATGATGGAATAGATGGGCCGTGGCTTATTCAGCAGGGCCCTTCTTATGGTCTTATGTGCCTTTTGCAAGAGGTCAAGTAGCTTGCTCAGCATTTAGCATTATAGCTTGACAAAACTAATGCCATGTTTAGGATCAGACCAGGGGGGGCTGGATGGGCATCGGGACAACCTCTTCAGCTGTGAATACAAGGTCAAGAGTGTCAGATTATGAAGATGAGAACTCTTCCTCCCCCCTTACGGTGTCTCAGGACCTCACCACATCCTACTCTCCAATTAGTAAAACCATTTGTCATAGTCACCATCTGTGGTTCTATTAATGGCCTTTATATGAACATTTCAAAACACTGTATTTCTTAGTCACATCAAAATAACCTTCTTCTGCTCCTCCATCAGCAAACTCTTTAGCCTCAAGCTCTTTCCCTTTTTCTTTTCAACCTCATCTTCTCTTTGATCCCAACCATCATAATTTTCAGCCAGGACCTTGATCTGTTCCTCAACAGGTTATTACCTTTAAGCAAAGACTCGGCAGTTATTTTGTTCCCCAAAAATAGAGAAATGCTTTGTGGATTATATTAGCTATATGGATCATATTTAGTTGGCTTGCTGAAAAGACAGCAGGAGCTAACCCTTCAGTTTCTTGCATTGCATGGGATTTGGAACGCATAACTCCCATCAAATGCTCCATTAAATTGCTGTCCAAAAATGTATGAAAGGTATATTTCTCTGCATCTTTACGACATCATAAGACTTTGGACTGCTAAGGATTGTACAGCGAACTTTGAAAGTTGCATTTGTTCGCTGGGCACCTGATTAACAAAAAGCAGAACAAAAGACAGTAAATGAAACGGTATGCTGTGTGCCTTACTTCATCTCCAAATTTGACACAATTAGAAAAGTGATTAATGTTTGTACCACATAGGAAAGGCAATAAACAGCAGATGGTATGATCCAGTGTAGGTTCATTCTTGACTGAGTTCATTCTAGAGCCAAATTTATGCACAGGGTACAATAAACACACACACAAAGCTTTGCAGCACAAGGCTATACCCCAAACACTTCCTGGGCCCTTGTCAAAATTACAGACTCACTCAGTGATAGTTACATGCCACGAATGCCTTGAAGATCCTAGAGGCCTGAGTTGTCAGGGAGAAGGCTGATGGCTGAGCTTTATGGCCATTTTGCAGCCCTTTGCAAACATTGATGATTGCTGCAAATGGTAGCCTCTGGCCAACACAATGCAAAGAGGCACCCTGAGAATGGGAATCCCACTGTCCAATAGGCACACTGTCTGCAACAATAGGGTGGGATCCAGATCTTCTCTTCATGGCATGCTTGTCCACCCACCCTGGCTCATTCACCCTTGATCAGCACAAGTGTAGACCCTATTTATCTGTTCTATAGTTAATCTGAATTACTGAGCCCTTATGTGATCTGGCTTAACATTACTCCCAGGCAGATGATGCACACTAAGAGGTTCCTTGATCCAGATTAACAAGTAAGTGCAGAAAGGCCCTAAAAGGCAATACTGGTCCTATTTGTTCCATCATTGCTGGAGGTGCTGGCAAGGTGTGAGATAGATTCAGTTTCCCAAAGTACGGATGCTGGATCTATTCCTAATCTTCACTTCCCTGGTATGCCTTAAAGAGGTCTACAACTGGTCCAGCATTAGCATACCAGACCATAGAGGCATGTAGATGGCATGTCCAGGTGGTCTGGTATACCACAGAGTGCCCTTTTCATTGCCGCTGGAAATGGGTCCATCACAAAACCATCCAGGCCAAAAACTTGCTGCTGTCTCTGAAGGATCTCCAGAGACAGCATTGAGGATTGGAGCAGAATGGTGTGCCCCCCTTCGGCTCCACCAGAAAGCTGTACCAGCATGAAATGTGTTGATTATTACAGGATGGAACACTGCACAGATGTGGAGAATAGGGAGGTGCACAAATATTCAAATGCATTTGAAATTTGATCAAATGGACCGAATTTTGACATTCGAATTCAAATCGAATATCCTTAAATTCAAATTTAAAGATTTGATCCAAATTTTGAATTTCAGTTCTATTCATTTGAATTATTTGGACATTTGTATATGTAGGGGTTAATACACAATGCATATTTGAAGATCCGCACCTTTCCCACACCTGTACGGGATGAAAATGGGTTGCATACGGGATAACTACGGAATGCATACGGATGAGTACGGACCTGGGAAAGATGCATATGGGCATCTACCAATGTTGTTGACATTTGTATGTGCAAATTTGAATAAAAAATTTGAACGAATAGATTCAATTTTGCTTAATTTGAATCGAATTTGGTTAAATTTGAACTGTAAACATTCAACTTGAATTTCCAAGTATTCAATTCAAATCCAATCAAATCCCAAAAATTGCATTTGTGCACATCCCTAGTGCAGAAAGGGCTTGATTGACCACTGCAGGGCCATGCTGGTGGACTGGATGAATTATTAGTTCATAGTACTCAAGCGCTTCTTTCCATCCTTATGTTCACTTTGCATTTTGTGCCGCAGTATATACTTTACCAACTTTTTTGAATAAGGCTCTAGATGAATAAAACTTCTGCTCTGTTGCTGAGATAAGGAGAAATTCACTTGGGTAAGGCTTATGCTAAATTTCATAGCTGTGGTATATCATACAGAAGAACAATATATAAAGCAAAGACCATTATTAGGAGTAGCATGAAATGAGGCATTTCTGTGATCCTTTATTTATTGGCCGAGTTCCTCTAAACTATCAAAGCTGCTTTGTACCATTTCTGGAAAACGAGGCATCCCTGCGGCTAACATAAGCATGGATGAATTTCTTCGGCTGATCTAAAGTTGCACTAGTTGCCTTCTAAGACATTTCTACTGCTGAGTGGAAGTTGGTTCGTGAGAAACTGAGCAATTGTCACAACTTGTGTGGAGTTCTCGATTGCACCAAACCAAGAAAGAAGTCCAGCAGACTATAGGTGGCAATTAATTCCTTCTTAAAACTGCTCTTTTAATTTGGAGGCACTGAAATCAGCCTGACATTTGGGGATGGTGACATCGTCCTCATAGCCACACCTGGTGAAATTAGGAGGTGAAACATAAGCAAAACTAGATTAAAACCTGATTTTAACTACTGCTACATTGGGCTACTAGTCACTGCATGTGTGCCGGCACAATCACTGGGATAATGTGCCCTTCCATGACCATAGAGATCACCGGCAGATGTGACTGGACCTGGTAAGTAAATGTGTGCAGCACAAAATCATTTTGTTTCCATTGTGCTCCTGCATAGAAGGAACCATTTCTGAACTGGAAACAGCCCCTCTCAATGCACATGCTCCATCCGGGAGTGCACTGGAAGCAAACTATGTGTGGAGCATGATTTTGTTCTCTACAGGTTGACTCCCCGTGTCTAGTCACATTCGCCAGTGAGCCCATCTACTGTGGTTCTTGCTGTGCTACTTGAAGGTCAAGGATGTGGATGCCTAATGGTCCAGAAAACTTCTGGCCCAACATACTCTATTAGTGGATGCGTATAGGAACGCTGCCTACAACAGCAGTAGCCTCACCAATGATGGACCTCAAGAGGCGTTTGACACTTGGAGGGGAACAGAGCTAATAGCCACTCTCCTTGGTCCAGAAATGTTAGTTGTAGGTAGGTGCACGAATGCAATGTTTGGGATTTGATTCAATTCAAATTGAATACCCGAAAATTTGAATCAATGCAAATGTTTAAAAATCGAATGTATTCACATTCGATTCAAATCGAATACATGCAAATCTATTGGTACAAATTTTCTATACATATTTTAAGATACAAATGTTGGCAAGACTCAAACGTGTCAATACGCCTCCATTCGCCTCTGTATGCATCCTGTTTTCATCCCTTATGCATCCGTACAAATGTGTACAGATACAAATAAGGTGCATACGGATAAGTATGTAATGTGTACATATCCGTACACATACAAATGTCCAAATAATTCATAAAAATAATTCAAAATATTCAAAAATTTATTTGAATGTTAAATTTGAATTTAGAGACATTCAGTTCGAATTTGAATGTCCGAATTTGATCCGATTTTGAATGTTTTGAATATTCGTGCATATCCCTAGTTGGTAAACTGGGTGTGGATGGGCGCATTTTGACGCTATAATTGTCTTCATTTAAAGCATAGGCTCTGTCCTCTTGCAGAACTGGTCATTTTCATGCAAGGGAGGGCAGTTCAAATAGGCCCATTCGCTCTATGGTCCCAGGGTTCATCTCAAGTTGTTGCATCTCTGCTGTTATGAATATACATATTTCAGTGAAAGATTCTGAGCTTACTTGGCTCCTCCATCCCACTTACACATCTTCTGGTGCACCCTAGGGATTTCTTTCTTGGTAAGAAATATTGTTCTCCCCTCAATTGTTTTCTTACAGAAAGATAGGGGCTCCTATGTAGTTTGTCTGCTGTATACAAACATTGTTGCAATTTGAATGACTGAATATTGTACACAGATATTGGATGGCAGGTCCTTATCTTTCTAGAGGAAGCATTCTTTGCACAAGGTTATCACTTGCATTGGATCAGAGCTGTTTTAGAGTGCACACAAAGGACAATAAAAGGATGTGAAGAATTCCTTTGCTGGAGAAAAGAAGCTGTTTGGGGTGGCACAATAAAGACAGTGATGACAGGATCACAGTATCAGGATCACAGAGTCAGCAGAGGCAAAGAAATATTTATTTTATTTCAAATATGTATACTCTGCCCTTCACCCTAAGGTCAACATTTAATAATAACAGTTGATTGAAAGCTTAAGTTTTGCCTCCTTGAAACAGGATCTACCAACCAGCAGACCAGTGTCCAGTCAAGATGGACCAGGCATTCAGTTCCACTGCTGGTGTTCTGACGTTGCCACATGGTTCTGACCTGTGTGTAAGTAAACTATTGTCACATAAGATTGTCAAATGGAAGTTTGTAAGCTGCACCCAGATAGCAGTTATTAAATTCACATTATTTGGATAATCTGGAATAAGATGTGTGCTTTACTCAGGATTATCCAAATAATGTGACTTAAATAAGTGTTGCCTGGATGAAACTTCAGAAGACTCAGAGGTCCTTTCCACACTTGCTAGTTTACCACCCTGAAGATGGTCTGGGATAGTCCAACCTTCTGCTTTAGTGTGGATTGAGAGAACTTCTGCTTCCCTTGGAGTGCTTCTTTAACGCTAGATGAAGCAATAGACAGGGTACAGCACCAAAATGGTGCCATACCTGTGTCTACCACAAAACCTTTAATCCACATGTAGATTATTCATGGTAAACTGGACCACAAGGGGCAGGAAGAAAGCATGCCTCATGGTCCAGTATGCAGTGCCCCAGGAAGCAGCACCAGAAGTGTTTGTAGTGCTGAAAAGGCACCAGCCAGGAAATCCAAAGGACAGGAACTACAGTTTTTATAAGCTTCAGTTAACTTGGCTTAAGCTAGATTGACTGATGTGGCAGTTTGACAACATTGGAAGAACTGTTTTGGACAGCTCACATCTCGGTATCACAAGGAATCTAGCTGTATCTCTGGTATAGTGTAGGGATGTGCATGAATATTTGTGACATGTGGAATTCATATGAATATGTACGAATTCGTAGATTCATGGCTGAATCAAATAGAGCCTACATTCATAGGCCCTATTCATCCATGAATCAGATTATCAGGTACTCGTAGAAGCTTCAGTAGATACCAGATGCCCTCACCTCCCATGGCCACCTGCCCACCAAGGCTTTCGATTCCCCCCCCCCACATCCTCCCATGCACCCCTTACCTTTTCTGTTTTGAACTTCTTTCTGGGCCCCATCCAGGGCCCGGAAAAGGCACTGCTGGTTCTGGGATCAGGTGACACCAGAACTAGAAGGCCTTTTCCAGGTGCTGGAAGACCTATTTGGACCTCTGGAGACCATGGAGGGTGGCCCAGGATGCCACCAGAAGGGTCCCACCTGCCGCCCACATACCCCTTTAGTGTTTGGGGTGAGTTCTGGTGGTGTCCTGGGCCTCTTTCCAGGCTCTCCAGAGGCTGACATAGGCCTTCCAGGGCCCAGACCTGGAAGTGCTTTAGAAGAAGTCATGGCAGTGGCAGTGGTGAGGAGGACACATAGGTGGGGGAGCGGGAATGGAGGGGGGGTTGTATTTGTTTTGTGTACGAATATTTGATAGAACATCCATGAATGAATACGAAGCCCCCCCCCCAATTCATGGAGGTGGGATTCAGCTGAAGCCTAATTTTCCCACATTAGATTAGTACCAAATCAAATGTGAAAAATGGTTTCGTACACACCCCCACTGTACTGCAAAAATACTTAAGTGAAGTCAATTTCCATTACTCCTAATGGAAACCACGAGTTCTGAGGGTCTGATTGAAGTGCCTTTACGGAATTATGGACCCTTCACAGATCATAGTCTCATCATGGTGGAAGGCTTGTTACCACAATGAAGCTATGAGCTATGCCATGCAGGGCTGCCCAGGATGAACAGGCCATAGTGGACAGCTCAGACCAAAAATAGTCCATTGGAGAAGGAAGTGACAAACCATGCTAGTCCTTCCCAAGAAAACTCCATGGGCAGTATCAAAAGGTTAAAAGATATCATCTCTATTCAAATTCAAATCATTCAGCATCACAGTAATCCAGGTTTATGCCCAAGCCAATGATGCTGAAGAGGCTGAAGCTGGTGACTTGTATGAAGACCTACAACATCTTCTAGAACTAACCTCCACATCCCTCAAAAGATATCACTTTTATCATGGGGATTGGAATGTTGAAACAGGAAATCAAAAGATAACTGGAATAACAGACAAATTTGCCCTTGGAGTACAAAATGAAGGAGGGCAGAGACTAATAAAGTTTTGTCAAGGCAACCCATTGGTCATAGTAAACACAGTGAGCCAATTTGGTTTAGCGGTTAAGGAGCCAGACTCTTATCTGGGAATACTGGGTTTGATTCCACTCTCCTCCATAAAGCCAGCTGGGTGACTTTGGGCTAGTCACAGCTCTCTACTGAGCTTTCACAGCCCCACCCACCTCACAGGGTGTCTGTTGTTGGGAGAAGAATAGAAAGCTTTGTCAACTGCTTTGAGTCCCCTTAAATGGGTGAGAAAGTGGGGTAGAAAAACCAACTCTTCTTCTTCTCCTCTTCCTCCTCCTCCTCCAGCCCAAAAGCTGATTCCACACCTAATATCACAAATGGTCCAAGCTGACGTAAGGTGGATTATATACCTTGCAACCACAGTTAAAACACAGAGCTGACTAGCTCCGAGCATGGGCTGCTTTTTGTAAAATTCAGACTTAAATTGAAGAAAATAGGGGAAACCACTAGACTATACAGATATGACCTAAATAAGATCTTTTATGAATATGCAACGGAGATTATGAATACATTAAAGTGATTGCTGAAGAATTATGGACAGAGGTTTGTAACTTTATACAGGTAGCAGCAACAAAAAACAATCCCAAAGTAAAAAAGAACAAGAAAATGGCTGCCTGGTGAGGCTTTACAGCTGAGGAAAGAAGGAAAGCAAATGATTGTGCCTGGATGTGGAAGGGCTCCTCTTATGTTCTTTCTTCGTATTTCTCAGCAGCTGGTCTTGCATTTTGAGGGAACTCAACTCTAAGATTCTCCACTACCCTTTCTCTTGTGGAGGGTTACAAAAACAATAGAAAGAAGTTCAAAACAGAACAAAGGTGGTTTAATTCACACACATTAATGATGGACAGGGCTGCAAGGGCTTTTGGTATTGAGCACGGGAGCATATCTTATGGCAAAAAAATTAAAGGTGCTGTAATTAACCTCTTGACCAAAATAGACCCCTTCCTGAAGATATATGAAGCATGCACTATAGGATCTGATCGGCCATTTTAATATTATCTTTCCCCCCCTTTCCTTATTCTTTTCCTCGCTGAACAAGAAAGCCTGAATTTTCCATTGTTCGAGGTTGAATCTCTGTGAATTGAATTATGATTCAGGCTACTGTGTAGTTACACCTGTGGTGAGGCACAAGCTAAATTCAGCTCGCTATTTATTTAGTGTATTTACCTCTCTTAAGTAAACTCATGAGTTTTGTCAGGATTTCCAACTGAAAACCCTTATGATATCATGAGTGCAATTGTCTTTTTTATTGCTACAGACATCTGGTATAATTTTCAAACAGAAGTAAGAATGGTTTATTTTCTTCTCCCAGAGCAATGAAAAGAGCCCCCTTTTTCCCCTTCTTTTTAATTAAATACGCAGCCGTACCTGCTACAAATTGGCATGAATAGGTAGGTGTGACATAATTAGAAGAAGAAAGTGAAGGCAAATTTCACCTTAGGCTTTGTATGTCAATTTTTTTTCTCATAATTATACACCATTAAAGCAAACACACTCCCAACCTTTTACCCTGGATGGATAAGAATTTATCAAAGTCATGTATCAATCTTTTATCCAATTCCAACCAGCAGTCTCTTTCCCCACTAAGTGGCTGTAGTGCACTTAGACTGGGACACATGGGGATGGATCTCCCATTCGCACTTTGGCTGGTAAGGATGCATTCCCACGCATCCCTTACCAGCCAAAGTGTGTATGGGGCATCCATCCCAATGTGTCCCAGCCCAAAAGGGCTGCCATGGGGGTGGGATACGATGCCCAGGCCTGCTGCCATTGGGCCGTATCAGCCCATTGGCTGGCAGCCCCATCTCGGTTCCTGTGGACTCTGGCTAGGCCAATTGTGCCAGCAGGAGCCTGCCGGAACACCCCGGGGCTCACCCTCACCCAGGGGTCTGTGCTGACCGCCAGTCCCACATGCGTAACTTACCTCCTCAGAGGCCGGGTTTGAACAGGCAACCTCCATAGGCACGGCTTGCAGAGTTAAATCCGAGGCGTTCTGTGCAGGTAGGTGCTGTGGCCTGTGAGTGGGTCACAGCATGCACCTGGTTCGATGCGAACCAGGGTGGGGGTGGGCCCTAGGGTGTCCTTGCAGGCTCCCAACAGCACAATTGGCCCAGCCAGAGCATGCAAACACCTGTCCCAGGGCTGGCCTAATTCTTCTCCAGAGGCCCTAGTGCAAATAGGCCTCTGGCAGCATAGGTGGATTTCCCACAATAGTGATATTATGAGATGTTGCTCAATGTCTTGGAACTACATGTGGCATTCCCAATATAGTCTCAGGAGGCAACTTATTATGCCTCAGTTTGACCATTTATAAGTCTACCCTATTAGGTGCCCTGGTATCTGTATCAGAGCTGTCCTAATTGAATACCGGAGACCTAAGTGTGAATAGGCCTCTTCTGTTAGAATGTAACTACTTAAGAACGACATCTGAATTCCCTTTGTTGGATCTCAGTTGTTCTAGAGTTCTCTGGGTTTGTTCAAGAACTGAACTTTGAATATTATTTGTCAGGCAACTTGCACATATAATGCGGTTTCTAATGTTATCTATAATGTAAACTCTGCCTGGTTCCCTAAAATTAGCTACATAAATGATATAAATAGGGAGTTGGCATACTGCTAAGAAAGTAATGAAGAAGAAGAAGAAGAAGAAGAAGAAGAAGAAGAAGAAGGAGTTGGCTTTTCTGCCCTGTCTTTCTCATATATTTAATGGTACTCAAAGTGGCTGACAAAGCTTTCTATTGTTCTCCCCACAACGCAGACTCTGTGAGGTAGATGGGTCTGTGATAGCTCAGAATAGAGCTGTGACTAGCCCAAGGTCACTCAGTATTCCCAGATAAGAATCTGGCTCCCTCACCACTAGACCAAACTGACTCACTAAGTTTATGAACTAGGTTCACATGTTTTTGTGATATATATATATATATAAATATAAGCCAAAAGGATGGGAGAAGGCAAAAGAAGAAAGGAAACAGGGGCTGAATTTGTACTTAGGTCTCTGGTATGCAATTAGGACAGCTCTGGTACAGATTCTCTGTCCTAATTGCATACCAAGTTCAGCCAAGGTGTCCTTACTCTAGAGAAAAGAAGTTCCATAAGCAGGTTATAGCTGCCTAGATAACACCTGTCTTCTCAATGTTCACTTACAGCAATAAACAAAACAAAATGGACACTGAATTACATGCATTCTGTATTTCAGGATTTCGTAAACTGTGAAAGTCTTGGTCTTTTCTTTCATTTTATACCTCACATTTATTCTTTTATGAAATTGGTTCACAAGAGGTCTCTTATTCAAGCTTTAACTAGTCCAGATGAGATGGACACCAGGAAGATGGTGATATGATGTACTTTCAAACGATACCCCAAGTTGTAAAGTCCCATTTCTGTTCCATTCAACTTTAAGAAAGATTATGGAATGGTCCCATCTACAAAGGTCAAGGACATGACAGGGATCAGAAGGAAGGCTAACAGAGAGCAAAATCAAACACAACTGAACATCTCATTTTCTACTGGCTTGCAGAAAATATCCAGCATCGTGCAGGTGAACCCATGAATCACAAAACATTGCATTGCAGCTTGGGCTGGGGAGTCCCCTCCACAGCTGTAGACCACAGAGCTTGGCAGAAAACTATTTTGGATGACTTACCAAAAATCTTTCCTTTTCACTTCACCTACCACATGTGAAGAAATGAATATATAGTTCTCAGATTTCGAAAGAAACAGCAGAAACAAATTACAATTGGAAGGAAGAGGAACAGATGGAGTTAGGCACTGGGTCCTTGCTGCTTAGATGTGCTATTGCTGCCAAAAACAGGAACCAAAGAATAGTTTGCTGGTGGGGTGGAGAAAATGCACACTTAATGATGGATGGGGAGTCAAATGTTGCTATTTCTACTCAAAGTAATCATAATATTACGCAAAGGGAAATAGGTAAAGGATGGGTTTAAGGAGATGGAAGGATAGAATAGTCCTTTCCACTGAGTACGGAGCATTACATCTCTCTGCCTTGAGATTAACTGAGGAGACCTGTGAACAATTTAACTGCTGAAGAGATGCAATCTTGCATTTTTGAGTAACTGTTGGAAGCCATGGCATCCAGTAGGCACCACGGCTGACTCTTTTCCTTCCCATGCAAAGTTACCCACGAAGTGCTGTAGCTTAGGTAGAACATTACTATACAGAGCAGCATTATCACATAAGAAAGACAGAAAAGATGTGTCTGGCACACTCTGTTCATAAATGCACCGTTATTGTGTGATCGGATCCAGTGCAAAGCCTGGAATGTCACCATCAGGAATGTTGGCCCATTGGCATTTGTACTCTCTTGTCTTTATTGGCTCCAGCCATCAGGGCCAGAAGCTCAAGATTTGTGGACCGACAAAAACATGTTTCTCACCTTTACAATTTGTACAAATTGCAAATATTCAAAACTTCAGGTTCAAATCGAATATTGGCCATATTCAAAGACTGACCGTAACATGCAAAGTTAAAGCTTTTGTGCTTTCATTTGAAGCTTTGTTATGTTCAAAGCAGCTGCCCAGTCACCTCCAGAGCCAATATGGATCAGATTCAACCAGACTTGGATCAGGTTTGGTAAGATACACATTGAATTCAGAAGTTTGACCGGTGGCTACAGGGACTCAAAAAGAATTGGAAGCAAATTTGAAACCTAAGACGTTCGGAGCGGCTCCATTCACACGAATGTGAAATAACAGGAAAGAAACATCAATCATATTATGATTAGAGATGAGCACAAATGGTTTTTTTTTATTCTATTCATATAAAATGAAATGTAAGAAAATTTGTATTTGTTTGAATAGATCCCCTTTGAATGTGGTAGGATTCTATTTGATATGAATGTACTTGTACGAAGTCATATAAATATCTGATACAAATACATGCGTATCCAAAATGTATCTGATCTGTATCTCGTAACGTATTTGCTCTGAAAGTATCAAATCTGCCTTGAATCCACTTTGAATCTACTCTCAGTAGATTCGAATGTCATAAAATCCAATTCGATTAGGATATTTAAGATCTGAATGTCGTAAATTCCTATTCGAATCTGTAACATTTGAATCCATACGCTTGAATGTTAGATTTGTATTTGAAGATATGAATGTCAACAGCAATTATATCTGTTATACGTATCTGTGCGCATGCCAGAAAAATCTCTGTGCATCCTGTATTATCCTGTATACATCCCGTTTTAATCCCTTATTTTAAGCGCAAGATATGGATAATTTTCGGGCAGATTCGTATACAACAGATATGAATCTACACATTTGTATCATTCAAAAAATCCATATCTGATTTTTGAAAATCTGTATTCGTGTTCAAATGTCAAATTTGGATTTTTGAAAAGCCAATTCGAGTTCGAATGTCGAAATTTGTTGGATTCGAATGGAATATTTGAGTTTTCGAATATTCATGCACATCCCTCCTCTCAATCCATGTTGAATGCACTCTGGATCCACTGCGGATGTGACTGTAGCTGCTGCTTTCCCACCTCCCCAGTCCACGAATGTTCCAAAGCATTTATACAAATACGAATGCTAATGTACGAATGCCGTAACATTTGATTTGTATATGAATGTCTGAATTCATTGGAATTCACACAAATATTGAATATTATGAATTTTTGTGCACATCCCTAGTTAAGATTTCTATGGGCTGCTTACTGAAGGACCAGATGCATTCATATGATTGTGCTTTTGCATATGTGACCTTCACGGTGATATAGACACTTGTAGGCCGAGTGGAGAAAGATGTTCAGTGAACACTCTCAAAGAGAAAGCAAGTCATAGCTAAACCTTTCAGTAAACTGGATAGGCATCCTAAAAGCCCATCCCAGAATGCTTTGCAAGGAACAAGAACTTCATGGCAAAAACAAAGGGCCTTCTTTCTTTCTTTCTTTCTTTCTTTCTTTCTTTCTTTCTTTCTTTCTTTCTTTCTTCTTTTTTGTCAAGATTAATTTACAGGGAGCGATTTCCCTGAAGGCAGAATATTTGAAAACCACTGTTATACTTTAATCAAACATATGCTCAGAGATAAATGCATTGTAAGAATGATTTTTATCAGGCACGGTGAGATATGTTGGACAGCTAGCTGGGGGCCACAATTATGTTCTATCTAGCAAATATATCTCTTTAGTCTGTGACTCCTGCATTTCCAAGCATGCAATACAACAGGCACTCTGAATCATGAAAATATTAGGTACAGCTTTATTTCAGGAACCTGTCGAAAAGAAAGCAAAGGCAGAGGGGAGAAGGTGGAGGGAGGGGAGCCTCTACTCCAAGGACAGAATATTCTTGTTATCTATTTACTTTCTCATCTGAGAATTCTTGACAATTCTGTCCACACCACAGAAGAAAGAAGGGCACCTGATTTGGGGATTAGTTGTGCCCACAAAGAGATCCATTGTGGCCTACAGTTTTGCCATCCTGTTTTGAAATCATTCCAAAATGAAAGATCCAGAATGATACAGAAGCCATGGCAGAGCGAGCTTCATTTGCATGGAAGCAAAGTTTCAGCAGGAGTAATTGCACATTAAATTAAAACTGATTATCTGCTCCTACCTAACTGAAACTAAGCAATTATCTGAAGCTACACCCAAGACAGACAAATGCTAATGAAGCATTTGCAAAAGTTGCATTATATTCCTTTTTTATTTTTCTTTAATAAAACAGTTTCAGGACCGCTGAATGATCTCATTTGTGGAGTACCATGAGAGAACATATGCTCATGCACAACCATGTTCCTCTGAAGGGACAACCTTAGCTTGTCAAAAATGGCACATGGCACCCAGGAGGACATATCATTATGCATAAGTCTTGCATATCAAAGAGAAGTAGCTTTTTTTCTGCTTCTCCTTTTGCATTGTGCAGTCTTGTATCTGCCTTGGATATTACCTCTCCCTCTCTTCAGCCATCTTTCCTTCACAAATACATGAGCTTTAGCAGGCACATATTTTCAGTTACTTGAGGCCAATGTGACAAATAGGAGTGAAGGACAATTTCCATGTGGTTGTACTTTTCAGGTATAAATGAACCATCATAGACTTTTTGCACTTGACCCTTGGGGACAGCTGGGGACACTCCGGCATGAAGCAACTTTACATAATAGAACCATTTCCATCTCGGAGCAACTCCGAGCATGCATGGCTGTCCCCATGTTCAATAGCTGCAGAGTAGTAAAAGCTGCTCCACAGTTAATACTAGGAGCACTGATACAGCTCCTAGTACAACCCCAGAGGCCTTTTCGCACTACACTCGTTCCATTTGGAATGGGTGTAGGACGGGTGGCCTAAGACCCTTCAGGACGGTTTCAGCATTCACACACAGGCACGCCAGAACGCGTGTAAACATGTTCTGGCGTGCCTGTGTGTGAATGGTAAAAGCATTCCGAAGTGTCTTAGCTGGCAAAGGCCGGCCAGGGGTGGGGACATGGCCGGCGAGGCTGCCTCCCATTGGGTGCGAGCACCCAAGGGGCGGGCAGCGCTGTCAAGCCGGCTGCTCCATGTCCTGCCGGCTGGACGGGGCCGGATCGGGGCCCATGCAGCTGGCAGGAAGATGCCCGGGCATCCGGGTGCCCATCGGAGGGCCTGGGGCAAGGTCCGTATGGGGCAGGAGCCCTTCGTTCCTCGCCCCCAGCCAGCCCAGCTTCGGCCTCCTGCCACCCTGGAAAGGGGCTACAGGAAGCCGATGCTCCCAGGTCCCTGACTCCGGCAGCCACAATGGGGCCGTCGGGGCCGGGAAGGGCCTAGCTCCCCCCCACGGAGGGCGATCACCCTCCTTGCCAACCTGCGGGAGTGATCACGCAGCGCCGGCGAGGCTGGCAGATGGCAAGGGGTCCTACAATTCGAATCGTGGGTCCCCTCGCTGTCAACCAGCCTCGCCGCGGCTGCGCGATCGCTTCCACAGCCCAGCAAGGAAGGTGATCAGCCTGACCGCCATCAGCTGCTGGGCCGATTTTCAGCCCATGCTGACGGGGGAGGCGTGCCCGCGGCTGTCAGGGAGAGACGCGTGCACGAACGCTTCTCTCCCCAAATGCGCCGGGACGCTTCGTACGCGCGGGAACGGATGCAGAGCTCTGCATCTGGAATGCACGGAAGACAGCCCGGGACGTGCCGGGACACAAACTCGGCTGCGGCAATGCGAATGCCGCGTCCCGGGCTGTCTTCCGCGCGTTCCAAAACCGCGTGTGCGAAAAGGCCTCTGATCTAGCCTTTGCAACTAATTCTGTGTGAAGGCTATGTGGGGGCAGGGCTGGGTGACTGCAGCTGCACATTCATGTACCATGTTGCCCATTTCCCATAACAATGTCTGGTTTCACATGACCATTGCTGCGGTGAGACAGATGTTTCCAGATGACAGCATTCACAGTCCCAGTAGGTTTGGGATAGGACCAGTATTTCCAATGCAAACCCCAGGCTCATAATCTGAATGCTACACATTTCAAGGACTTGTCAGAGGTTTTTAAAAAATATATATCTCCCTGTACCAACCAGTTGTCCTTCAGAAGTTCTAGAGTACAAATCTAGAACTTGTCCACCAACGTACTCATATATTCTAAAGTTTCTGCATTGACCTGAAATAAGGGCTAAAAGCACAAAGTAGAAGAGAGTCCCTGGTGAAAGTCCAAAGGAGCATGACATAACTCAGAGGGTGTTTTTCCACTGTCACTAAAAGTACCCATTAAGTACCCATTAATGGGTATGTAATGGCATTTTTGTACCCATTAATGGGTACTTAATGGGTACTTCTAGTGACAGAGGAAAAACACCCAAAATGGATAGTGGCTGTGTAAGCAACTTACTCACACCAAGCTCCACGCAGCTGTATTTTAAAACATGCCAGAAATGGCAGAAGTTTGGAGCAATGACTTATCTGTCCCCATATTGGGTTGTGCTGTTATTGTGGAACTGGGGAAGTGTCATTTCTCAGCTTTGAATTGTGCAAAGGAGGAGGCATAAGGCATAAAGTCCTCCTTTGGCAATGGAATTCCCCCTGTATGGTGATGTTGCCTATGATTTCTCTGCAGTGGCAATTCAACTCTAAATTCCTTCCCCAGCATCTCAATAGCAATGTCTCATAAATTGTGATAACACAGTAAATTATGGAAATTTCACAGCAGTTTATACACTCAGAGATGCAATCTTGGATCAGACAGTGCTACTCAAGAGATTGCTCCCATAATGTGTTTTCTGAAGTTAAGGCCCTTTCTGCACTGCTCCTTATTCCTGAAACAAGTTCCACCCCCTGCATTAGATGAAGCACAGTCAGGGCTAGGACACCAGAAATGATGCCCGAGCCTGGTATAGTTGTAGAATTATTTAAAGAGGTTTACAGCTTGCCTAGCACTGATATACTGGATCATGAACGTATGTGGACAGCATGCTTCCATGGCCTGGTATACTATAAGGACTCTTTTCACAAAGTGCCACTAGGAGTGGATCTGCCACAAAACTGACTAGGCTGTAAGCTCCAAAGGTTGGAAACTTTCTTGGCTTTTGGGATCTTTACTACTGCCTCGGGGCATTCTCTGGAGGCAGCAGCATGGGACCATCTGAATGTAGACAGCTCTGTTTTGTTCCACCCACAACCCATCCGAGCTTGGGACAAGTGGCTCATTTTAAGACAACTGCCTCTTCCCCAGCACTACCTAACACCCAATGTGCATGGTGGGAGAGAAGCACAACTGTTGCATTAGGCAGGCAAGTTACTATGTAATTGATATACCTAACAAAAGCCTGGCTATCTATCTATTTCTAATGATCAAATTACCTACTACTATCTCCTGCCAGGGAAGAATCTTGGTACAAGTGGAAACCTGTTTGCCATCTAACATTCTCTATAACAACTGAATTATCGTCATATGGACAGTTTGACTGTGCTACCACATCCCTGAAGACTTTGTCCATCTGCCTCTGTCACTGACCCAGGTAAACTATCTTGACCTCTAGGGATCAAATTTGTTCCCTGAGTCCTAGGAGCTTTCTGAATCAAGCATACATCTGACCATCTCTTGACATGGCACTTAGGACATTACACCGATTATTTCCCCATGCCTATGCTGATGTTCAGTCAGTATATCAGCTCAGCTGTTTATGAGGTCCAAGAAACTTTTTAAAAAAAATCAAAACAGAGAGAACCTGAAGTGAAAAGGAGAGTAACAACTTCTCCTGGGCCTCTTCTGCCAAACTCCTTTGGCCAAACTCGTATTAGCTTTCCCGGTTCATTCTTTCTACAAGTTCTCAACAGAGTACCCTCCTTCAGAGAACAACGAAAAAGACCTTCTTTCTTTCTTTTTCTTTCTCTTCTCTTTGTTTCCATTTGTTCTATATCTTCCTGAGAAACAAAGAGTACTCCCTGCAAACAATGGATTTTCAAATGCTTCTTCAGGTTTTCTGATTACAAGCACAATGACTTCGTTCAAGGTTTGCTTGAATAACAGATTTCTCAACTTTGTTTCAGATAAATGAATGCGTTTTAGCTAAAGAAAGAGAAATCAGCTGCATTTGAATATGGTAGCATTTGTCCAAATTGGGTCCTTGGGATTTTAAAGAACTTTTTCTGCTCTGTCATATGAGAATACTTGTAATTTTTAGCTTTTTTTTTCTCAGTGACTAGATTGGGCCTAAAAACTTGGTGAAAGCATTGGATTAGAAGTAATTCATTAATCAGCTTTGAAGGTAAAAAAGCCATTGCACTTAGGAAGATGTCTATGCAATTAGAAGAAAACTTCTCAAATGACGAGAAAATAATATACCAGCCTTCATATTATGCCATTCATATATAATTTATCATCAAAGTTCAACGAGAAGCATCTAATCTGAAATGAGAGATAACCTCACCAATGTGAATGGTGACCCAAGATTATATCTAGCTATAAATAATATTTTAAACATAGCGTAATGACCTGTTAAAGGTTCTAACAATTTTCATAGTCCTCTGAGAATAGAAACCCGGGCATTCATTGCTTGTTGTTACACTGATATGCTACAGTATGGTCAGACAACTCAGCTGTCTGCAAAAGAATGGTGCAACAGCTATTTCAGGGGTAAAGAAACTCTTGGCTTTCAGATGCTACTGGATAATAACTCCCATTGTTTCTGATCATTGGTCCTTTCTGCACTTACGAGGTAATCTGAATCAAGGAGCCTCATAGTTCACATGGTCTATATGATAGTAGTATTAATTCGTATCTATACTAAGGGTGCAGTAGTCCAGATTAATGGTGAACCTGATAAGTTGGTACCACAACCTTATCCAGAACAAGTGATGGGGCATCCACACATAGAATAAAACTAGGAAGATTGTAGCTGTTGCACTGAGGAACATGTGCAGTCTCGGAACCTTTGGAACAACTACTGACCTGTAAAGAAACCTTGTGCTTGCTGTGATGGTATCTTCACCACAATGCAGCATTTAACTGATGGAGAAATAGGTCAATTGCATTGACGTTTTGGTGTTGCTGTCACCAGTAGTTTGCATCCACTGAAAAGGAACAGACCTGAGGTATGCTTATTGCATCTCTTCTTTGACAACATTCCCCACCACCAAGCCCAGTTAATGCAGATGTCTCTGGCTGCAGTTGGTCCAGATCAAGCTAATATGAATACACTAATACAGATTAAGCATGGTAAGTGAAGGAAAGACTATTATCAGTGCTGAGTGGGACCAGTAGGAGTTAGAGTGGTTAAAGTGTTGGACTAGGATCTGGGAGACGAGGGTCCAAATCTGCATTTGGTGCTCAAAGCATAAGAACATAAAAGAGGCCCTGCTGGATCAGGCCACAGCCCATCTAATCCCGCATCCTGTCGCACACAGTGGCCCACCAAATGCTCATAGGCATCTCAGAGACAAGGACAAACCTTTTCCTGCTCTTGAATCCCAGCAAATGGCATTAGAAGTGTCCCGCTTCTGCAGCCCCCAACACACTGAAAGATGCACCTACTAACCCTAACCCTATACTACCCCTACCCCTACCCCTACCCCTACCCCTACCCCTACCCGATCCCGATCCCTAACCCTAACCCTAACCCTAACCCTAACCCTAACCCTAACCCTAACCCTAGATTAAGCATAAGCCTAACACTAACATTAACACTAACCGAAACCCTAACCGAAAACCTGACCCTAACCCTGTCCTAACCCTAACCCTAACCCTAACCCTAACCCTAACCTTAATCCTAACCCTAACCCTAGCTCTAGCTCTAGCTCTAGCCCTAGCCCTAGCCCTAACCCTAACAATTAACCAAACCCTAACCCTAACCCAGGGGTATGCAAACCAAAGGTCGAGAGCCACATGTGGCTCCTTGGCCCCTTGATTGTGCCTTTTCCAGGTTACAAGTACCCTAATTAAGTTAATAACAGTGTACCTACTTCTATAGCTTAAGTTTTAAAAATTTGGCTCTCAAAAGAAATTTCAATCACTGAATTGTTGATATTTGGCTCTTTTGACTAATGAGTTTCCCGAACACTGCACTAACCCTAACCCTATCCTAACCAGATCCAAACCCTAACCCTTACCTTAGGCCTAAGCCTAACCCTGTCCTAACCCTAACCCTAACCCTAACCCTAACCCTAACCCTAACCCTAACCCTAACCCTTACCTCCCCCTTCCCCTCCCCCTAACCGTGTCCTAGCCCCAACCCTAACCCTAACCCAGGGATAGGCAACCCATGGCTCAAGAACCACATGCAGCACTTTGCCCCCTTTATTGTGGCTCTTCCAGGTTAGGAGTACCCTAATCAAGTTAATAACAGTGTACCTACTTATATAGCTTAGGTTTTAGGTAGCCATGGGACAGTTATTGCATCTTAGGCTTTGTTTCCACATGTGGCCAAAGACTACCAGCAGACCATCTGAGATATCGGGTGCCCACACTCATCAAGACTAGGGGTGTGCACAAATGCAATTTTTGGGATTTTATTTGATTTGTATTTAATACCTGAGAATTCTATTTGAATTTAACCAAATTCAATTTGAATTAAGCAAATTCAAATAGAAAATTTGCACTTAGGAATGTTGACAACATTCGTATGTGCCCGTACACATCATTACACATCCCGTATGTATCCGTGTGCATCCGTATGCATCCCATAGTTATATGGTATGCAACCTGTTTTTGTCCCGTACAGATCTGTACAAATGCATACGGATGTGGGAAAGATGTATATCTGCACATGCGAATGTCCAGATAATTTGAATGAATAGATCCAAAATTCAAAATTTGTTTGAATCTTTAAATTTTGAATTTATGAACATTTGATTCAAATTCAAATATTGAAATTAGGGCAGATTTGATTAAATTTTGAATACCTTTGAATATTTGTGCACACCCCTAATTGAGACATGAGAGGTTATAGGGACTCATCCAAGTGCTTGGGAGCAAATGAAATGGAAAAATGCCTGGTGTTATGATGAGGAAGGTGCTTTCATGGAGATGTCCCATTCCAGAAATCTTCCATAGTGCCTATGGAAACAGCCTTAGCCTAGTATACCTTACATGATATTACAGAAGTCCTGGGAACACAAATTACTGATAATAATTTGTGACTTCGAGCTCTTCAGATTAAATGCAAAAGAAAGATAGAAATGCAGATAAATAGATTTTAACAAAGGAACCCTGAAGGCATCAAGCTTACACCATGAGACAGAGAAGAAACCTGAAAACTGCATCTAACCATACATGGACCTATTTATATCCACCCCCGTACAGGCAAAGGGAACACAGCTAATGAATTTCAGGAACCATGAGATGGAGAAATAAAATACTGGGAACTCTCGTGTTTCTTTTCCAGCTACCCAAACCATGGTGATGTAACTTCACCACGAAGATTTTCCAAGACACCTCTATCACTAGTAGATGCTGCTAATATGGTCTAACAGTTTGCTTTGGTGAAGCAAACCTGTTTAAGAAAATAATCTCGCATTTTGAACGCCTCGTGTAGCATTTTATGAAACCTATCACAGCAGTTGCCAATATCCCAAGGGTTCTTCTGTACTGGCAGATGTTTACTATGAGATGACGGCACAGGTCTCGCATCTCTGCCACTGTCTGCTTTCGGCTCCATATATCATCCCTCCCCCCCCTCAAAAAAATAAGCAAGTAATAGGAAAACAAGTTTGGATTCCAGAATGAATTCTGTTGATGATGATGAATGAAACAGAAGAGACAGGTTGATTTTCATAAGTTAAATTGAACTCCGCTGTGCTGAGTGCAAAGGCATAGAGTGGGGGTTGGGAGGGAAAGATTGGTGGCCTGAGCAAACTTGACAAGAGAAGGAGGAAGAATTTATGTGCAATGGCCTAATGTCGTTTGAACAAAATGATATTTGTTCTTTGCTTAGGGGGAACCAGAAATATGTCATTCAAGCTGATGGACCTCATCCAGTAAGGCACCGAAGCATGCCTTTAGTTAAATATGAACATAATCTCTCCCAAATCAATACATCTTTCTGGTGGAGTTTTGCCAAATCCTATTCTGATCCCAGGTAAGAGATGGCAATATATATCATTATTTATTGGGCCACTTTCATTATTTATATCCTGCTTGTTTAAGAAGGTAGAAACATTCAAAAGTTTCTTATTGCACACACAAAAATCTAAATTAAATGTTAAGGTGCTTTTTTTTTTAAGGAGATCACATGGAATACATAAAAATTAAATACAAATAATCTATAAATAAAATAGGAAAGTAGTTGAAATAACTTCTGAGGAAAGTAGCAAAGAAGAAGAAGAGTTAGCTTTTTTACCCCTCTTTTCTCACCCATTTAAGGGGACTCAAAGCAGCTGACAAAGCTTTTCTATTCTTCTCCCCACCACAGAACACCCTGGATGGGGCAGTGAGGGCTCAGAGGAGAGCTGTGACTAGCCCAAGGTCACCCAGCTGGCTTCATGGGATATTGTGGAATCAAACCCAGTACTCTCAGGTAAGAGTCCAGCTCTCTAACCACTAGACCAAACTGGCTCACAAGAGAGAGACTCGTAACCACCCAGGGTCTTCAGATGTTAGGTGCCTTGAATAGGGATGTCCACAAATATTCATAACATTCAGTATTTGTACAAATTTGTATATATTCAGGCATTTGTATATGAATCAAATGTTACGACATTCATACATTGACATTCATATGAATACAAATGTTTCAGAACATTCATGAAACGGGGAGAATGGAAAGTGGCTGCGCCAGTCACATCCGCAACTTATCCTGAGTGCATTCAACATGTATTGAGAGTGGATTCAAAGTGGATTCAGGGCAGATTTGATGTTTTCATAGCTTACAGGATACGCATCAGATACATATTGGATATGTATTGGATTCGTATTGATACAAATTTGTACAAATACATTCATATTGAATAGAATCCTACCACATTTGAAGGGGATCTATTTGAATGAATACAAATTTTCTTATATTCAATTCGATACAAATCGAATGCAAAAAACCCCTCATTCATGCACATCCCTATCCCCGAATCTTGGAAGCCAATTTTGCATATTATGACAATTGGTATTTATAAAAATTAATAGTGTGTAGGGAAGCAGTGGGCCTTGTTCCAGATTTTATTCCAGAATAGTTGCCTGCCATTCTGGTTAATAGGTTGCTTACATTCTATTTTGAACAGGTTTGAAAACAAGAAATACTGATGTTTTCCATTAAAAAAAGCCAAATCCAACAGCAAAACCACGGCAAACATGAACTAATTGATCAAATATTTTGCATTTGCAAGTAGGGGACTTGGGTGGTTCAACTGAATTTTTAAATTTGTGAACAACCAAACAGTCAGTCCAATGCAAACGTTCATGAACTAGCTTGTTTGTGGCAAACCATAAACCAAACAAACCAGTTTGTCACATCTCTATTTCAGGGTGATCTTCCAGACCAGCAGATGGCACACAGGTAGCTGATCTGGGATACGGGGACTGATGCCATTTGGCTAGGCACATGGAAGCGGCTTTCGCTGCTTCTGAGAACCTGGCTAAAATAGCCCCATCTGGCCATTTCAGGCCTGGGAACTCTCATTCCTGGGGGAAGTTTGCACTTCTGTCCAGAGAATGGGAATGGTGAACTTCCTCTGGCGTGTACTAGTGAATGCTCGTACATGCCAAACCCACCCCATGCATCTGGATGCTTACCTTAGTATGGACACATGGTCTGGGTGCCACCATATTAGGTCCCGATGCTGGCATCACTGCATGTGTACCTGAACTATCATGTGCACCACAAAGGTGCAGATGGGGATGCCACTGGATGGGTAAGTCTACATGTGGAACACAAAATCATGTTCCACATGTAATTTGCATCCAGTGAACTGCATAGAAGGGGCATTTCTGAGTCAGAAATGGCCCCTTCCACTGCAGATGTTTCATCTGGGAGTGCACTGGAAGCAAACTACAGGGCCAAATGCAGAAAAGCCCCAGGACTCCAAAGTTGGTTCAGGATGGGCTGTCTTTAGTGCAGATAATGGTCCTGTGGGTGAGAAGGGAAAAGCAAACCTTAGTTTGGCCATAATTTTTAAAACTGTGATTATATGTGTCATGATGCTGGGACCATGCTTATGAATATGTTTGGAGGCAACAGAGTCTACATTAAAGTCCTTCCCCACTATTTTATATTTGAAAAAAAAAGTTGATGATAGTAGTTCTCAGTTAACAAGAACAGTCAAAGCCTTCCAATGCCCTTTTATAAATTAGTGATTTCCCATCTGAACTGAATAGTTCACATGCATTGATGTAAACAAAGATCTTTGGAAACCTTCCGGCAGAGTAGAAGCTAACAGGGCTTGCAGTATGTTTTCAGTGCCGCAACAGCTCAATAACTATGTACTTATTGCTATTCACTGGGGAGTCACTATATAGACTTGGTAGAATAAAGACAGAAAGGATGCGGTGGGCCAAATTCAGATCTCCTTCTCTACCCTCTCCCTGGAACTCAAGTGGCAGATTTAATTGTGGATTTACACAGAGTGTAAATGAAAACAGAGCAGCCCTCCTGTGAGTTTCTAGTGTGCAGTGGGTGTGGGGGTTGGGAGAAATGGATAGGAATGGATAGGAATGGGGGAATGCGTACTGAAAAGGCAGGAAATATTATCTAAGTCAGTGCATGGCAAAATGTCCACTTCCAAAAGTCTTTCCTACCAGGGGCCCTTTTGCACTTACCTGAGGCCAATTCGCACTTAGGCCTCTAATCAACAACTAGTGCAGCTCTGATGAAGAGCATACGCACGTCCACTAGGCTGATACAGCCTAGAAGGGTGCCTGCCCTCACTAGAGGTGCATTAATTGTTGATTAGGTGTGGAGCACTGAATTATTCTCCACACCTTTACCAACATTAACTAGAAGCTTACCTGAAGTGTCCAGTGGCATGACCATTCACTATACTTATGGCTCACTGCATGTGGTGGGCAGGGGAGGTGGTGTCCACACAGGCAAGATGGCAGTGGCAGCCGTGATTGACTGTGGGATAGATCATGGGATCACTGGTGTTCTATCGGGAGTGCTGCTATGATTGCCCACCACACGTTCCTGTGCTCGAACACTCAGCTGATGGCAGCCAATCATGGCAGTGGGGAGGCAGGATTTCTGGCTTCAGAGGCAGCAGTGTCGGCTGGTAAATGGGAGGACCATAAGCATTTCTGGAAGGTAAGGGATGATTTGGGGAAGCTTTCCTTGTGACAAATATGAATGGTCCACCTTTACCTGAAGTTTACTGGCCTTAGTTCACAGCAGCCTAATCAGGTAAGTGCAGAATGGCCTCATGATATGGTGGTCACATGGAAAAAGAACTTCTGGGCTTCTAATAATTACATAGAGGAGGAAAGATGTATTGAAAACAGCTGCATTTGCTGAAAGGTAAGTGCAGAAAGCACCTCTGGGGATCACACCAAGAAAAGACTGACACACAAATTTTGAAACCCATTTCTCTAACAAATAGAAGTCCATGAAAAGATATATTTCAGGGTATGATGGGCCTCAAATTGATAAAAACTACATACATGCTGTGGTCACACTTAAGGTTTAATCCAGCTTCAATCTACTTTAAGAGTGAGAGAGTCCATCAGCAAAGTGACAAGCTGTTTTCTTTTGGTGTTAAGTAACTCAGAAAATTCACCTTTGGAATACATAACGTGGAAAGAAAATTACTAGTCACTTTTGTGATGTGTTGTCTCACTCCAAAGGTGGACTGAAGCTGGGTTAAACCCTAGGTGTAACCACAGCCATAGAGAAGAATACATTTTCATAGCTGAGGGCCAAGCTTCTGAACTAGATATCGGCTCCCACATGATCCATTCTGGACCCTTTTGCCAACATCAGGTGTCTTTCCTAAGTCCAATAACTGAGGCCATTAAGATGATTAGCAAAGTGAGGGACTAAGTGTCTCTCGACCCCCCAAAAAGCTTGGCTGATTCAGTCAGAGGTCTGTCAGAAACCAAAAGAAGGTCTATTTCTTTTCCTGGGCACATCATGGCTTAATTTAACTTACACTTTGACATTTTTTTACATTAATTTGACTGAGGTTGATAATATTGCAGAGGTTTTCCCACTTTCCCAGCATAACCATACTTCCTGGACTCTCATTTAGGAAATTCAAGGGTCATGAAAGTAACAATGATACCATTTTTGCTAAGCCCTGGACTGTTCTCGCTACGGTAATCACTGAGGCTAAGACCTAAAGTTATATAGGAGTTTGGTTCAACAGTGAACTGAAAATGGGATTTTTATTTGGGCACATCCCTAGGCTAGAGACCCTTTCATGAGTCAGGATTAGAGATGTGCATGAATATTTGAAGACATTCGAAATTAGATCAAATTGTCCAAGTTTTGACATTTGAATTCAAATCAAATGTCCATAAATTCAAATTTAGACATTCAAAAATGTTTTGAATTTTTGAATTTGCTCATATGAATTGTTCAGACATTTGTAGGTGTAGGGGTTCATACACGATGCGTACTTGCACACATACATCTTTCCCACATCCGTACAAATTTGTACAGGTCCATACGGGATGAAATCAGGTTGCATATGGGATAAATACAGGAAGCATACGGATGTGGAGGGATGCGCACTGATGCGTATGGGATGCGTAACAATGTGTTATGGGCACATAGGAATGTTGTTGACATTCGTAGGTGCAAATTCAAACAGAAAATCTGAATGAATAGACTTGATTTGCTTAATTCAAATCAAATTTGGGTAATTTTGAATTTTAAAGATTTGAATTGAATTGAATTTTTGGATATTCGATGCGAATCGAATCCTGAAAACTGCATTCATGCACACCCCTAGTCAAGATACTGGTCTGTGCAGAAAAGGGCATTAGAAGATCTCCAAGGAAAATTAGATCCACACTTTTCCCAGCCCAAAGCAATAAGTAAATAATGATTCTCTCCCCACTCCACCCATCGTGATTTATTAGCTCTAAACTTTGCAAGAAAGCAAAACATATTGCTTCTTATTTTTCTCCCCCTTTCTTTGAAAATAAAAAGAAACCCTTCTTATATATGTCCCATGGGAATAGCAACAGCTCTAGCTAGAACTTTCCTGAGATCTTCATGAAGGGAAGTAAATGAATTACAGTATACAGTTCATTCAATAACAGCTGAGACTTCAAAGTTCTATAATAACTAGGGCATGAATCTAAAATGTGTGGCTTGGCACATCTAAGAGTTCTCTCCTTTCTCATCATGTTCTTTGAAAAGGTGGCTTTATTCAGAAGCGCAAGACTTTTCTTGTTCTACAAAAGGACTTTTTAGGGTTTTCGTTGAGGTTTACACACACCACTGTTCAATACGAAAGGCCTGCTTGTCAATTATTCATAGCCATAGCTTTCATCTGTCTGGTTATTTTTTAAATAAAAATAAAATAAAATACATGATAATATCCCTCCCCAGTTTGATGTTTAATTTAGAATAAAAGTCTAAAAATCTTTTCGCCCCCTCACCCCCCCAAAAAAGAGAAAGTTATCCTTACTTTCACAAGGGAAAATAGCTTTTTAAAAAAATCTCTCTTAACAAGAGAATGCCCTCTACAAATGAAATGAAATACATTACTGAAATAAAGAGCTAGGCCCCATAAAGGATGTGTTGCAGACGTCCTTCAGTTACACTTGCTGTTAATTGGGATGAAGGAAACTGTCAATCAGAGGTCATCATGAGTTAATCCAGAGGCTGTTGCATTGCAGAGGTTTTTCCAACTGGATTCTGTCACTGCAGATGTTTTCTCACCTAGGCTATGTAGCATCATTTGTTGGCATCCACACATTGGTGCTGCTACCTAGCCCGGTGGCAAATATCTACAACAACAGGATCCAACTTGTAGAACTTCTACAATGCAACAGTCTAATTGTGGGCTACAGAAATTCTTTACTACAGCAATCTGGGGGCATCATGTTGATCCAGAGGCAACACTGAAGACAGACTGAGGCCCTTAGGCAAACCCCATCTTCAGAAGATAGAACAATTTGACTGTGCTGTGTAACTATATGGGAGCAGCAAGAGTGTCTGGGGAATGGTGAGCACTCTCAGACCCTTTCTGCTCTTACTGGTGATCCAGATTAAGGATCTGGATAGCTTGTAACTTTGCATTGTAAGATCTCCTGATACATTTAACTCACACTTTCAGCCAAGCTCGACATAAATGGGGAGAGGAAGAAAAGTGAAGGGAATCGCAGCTTTTTAAGAGTTGATACAGTTTGCAACCCCCAGGACGGAAGCTGCCAATTTGAGCTTTGGATAGGTATCATGTTCCAGATACGTGATCCATCACTTGGCTCAGGGATGTTTTTGGCAACAGCTGGGGAACTGCTGTGATACACCGGTTTTGTTCTGAAAGATCCTTCCAGGCTTTGACTGGCTCAATCCTGGAGACCAGCCACAATAGCTGACCCGAATAAAGCAGAAAAATGGGGGAAGGAAATAAAGAGGCTGGAGTCAGGAGCCAGGAGGAAATCAAGAGACGTTGTAATCTTGCCAGGGATTTTTAATCAGCCAAAGAAGGGGTGTGGGAAGAATGGCATCGAGGCAGCATCTAGGGAGGTGATTGGAGCAAGACTGGGGCCAGGCAGGTCAGATGTTCTTGTGATGTCACATCCTCTGGTTCGTGGCAGGAAAAATATGCAGCTGGAAGAGAAGGGACAGCTGTAGGTTTTTTTTCCATGTGGGTTAGAACCGCCATTATGCTGACCAGCATTGACATGAAGTGAAAAGAGTTCAGCACCTTGGACAGTGCCAAGTGTGTAATGCAAGTCTATGGAGAGAAAAATTCCTGGTGCTTGTTATTCTCAGTGCTTATCAGCGAGCGGCTTCATTTAAAGGGAAGGGCAGAAGAAAAGGAAGCTGGGGGGTGGGGGTAAGCAGCTGAGTAGTTACTACAGATGGGAGCCAAAAGGCAATAAGAATCCTCCCACCCTCCTTCGTTTACTCTTCTACAGCTGAAAGAGGAGATGGAGTGTTGAACAGCACAATGCAACCGGATCTCATTAACAAACAGCTGGGGGAACAGAGGGGAAATCCTGGCTTATCGTTGGCTTAGGGGAAAGTGAATAGAACACCCCTAAATCATGCTTCCACACCTCAAAAAAAAACCCCACTTTTGTTCCCATTAACATATAATGAGGATTATTTCTAATTCCCACAACAAACGTTCTTTTCAAATCCAGATAATCCATGTCCTGGGATCTTTAATCCTTGGAAACTGCTGATTCATCTGATCCTTTGGGAATGTTCAGCTTTGAAAACGAATTCAAAACTCTTTAAATTTTAAATGGGGATGCAGCCAATATCTCTGAGGTGTTTGCAGATTATCTCAAGCTTCTTAAAATCCATAAGAAAGAGACATTACTTTTTTTCTTTTTTCTTTTTTTTTGCATTCTCAATCTCATTTAAGAGAAGAAAGAAGAGTTTGCATCTTCTGTTTAGAGAGTTCTATTTCAAGAACTTCCAGTTTCTAAGGAAACTTGCATTTTGGTGTGTATACAATTTTAGAGAGTGCAAATTTTGTGAATTCTCAACATTTCTTGCTGGAACCAATTTAGATGGATTTGAAGAAACTGCATAGGGCAGGATTGGTCTGTAGTAAAGTGCTGCCTATTTCCTTTCAAAAACTGCAACTGTTGAATCAGAATTTGAGAAAGGACTTCATATTGTTTTGGATTACCATTCCTGTGATCCTTAGCCACAAGATGTGAAGGAGTGGAAGGTCTTAGAGATGACCTCTCCACTCCCCCATCTCTTGTTGCTAAGGATCATGGGCTGAGGTGAAACAGGATAAGAAGGGAGGGGTGGAGTTCGTGTCACACATGAACATTCATTGGCTGTTTGTGCATGAAGCCAAAGCCCTCCATATTCATGGGGAGCTGAATATTCCCCCATTTGATTCACATCAAATTGGATGGGGGAAATTGGCTTTGTGAGCATCCGTACTAGGAGGCCATAACCCCTGCTGGTCCACCCTATCTGCATTAGGAAGACCTTAGTCTGGATCACTTGTAGACCTGTTTAATTGGGTCTAACAGGAGATCATCAGGCCTGACCCAAAACAGGAAAGGTGTTCAGAAGACATGCCTTTCATGTTCAGGACTACTGGGGGATGTGGTTCAGTGACATGCCATACTACACCCCTGAAATACATCCTCCAGAGGCCTCAATGATAGGGACATTTGTTCCTAGCCTTCATAGATGTGGGAGTGCAGCTGCAAAGCTTGTGTGACTTTCTAGGCTGTGGCATGGGCTGATATGATCATGCCAACTGACTGAGCCCTTCTACGGCTTCCCTCGTTTGAGATCAGTTGACCTGGCTGTTCTGAACTCACTGATTCTGAACAAAGGCAGGTGAGTGCAGCAATGTCTATAGTTTTCTGGAGTCTTGCCATCTCAGGCCCATTTGGAATGACAGAAGAGTTAAACAGGCAATGGATTTGTCAACACGTTGGATCAAATTCATTGCCTGCAGTAGCGGCCATCTAAAAAAGTCTAACACCCCACCTCCACTCTCTACCCTCCATTTTGCAATATCAGGCTGCAACTGAGAGCAAAAATGAATAAAATGGGCAGCATGCCGAATAGATTTTTACCTGCTGCTTTCAGGCCAGATGGGAGTGTGGCTGATATAAGAATGGCACGTTTCTCATTTTGCTGAACTGCAAGACAAGGAGGGAGAAAAATCAAATTAGCATCCCTACTTAGAGAGTCATCTTCCTGTTAGGAATGCTTTGTGAAACTGTTAGCAAGGCCACATGTGGTATAAAGAGAGCACACCAGTGTCACTAGTGTTGATTCCTTCTTCCCCCTTCCCCACTCCTTGCTTCATTCTCTCCCCGCCACCCCACCCCTGACAGAAAGAGAGATATACTTGGCTCACGCACTGGCAAGCTAAGCTCACAAATATTATTGAAGTGTAATAGCACCCCCTGCCAGGTTTCAATTACAAACTACATTTCACACATACAGAGAGAAAAACCACATTGCAAAATGTCAGCGCCAAACTTTTTGCCTGACTTCAAGGAACTTCTCCCCCTTTTTTCTCTCTCTCTGGGTGTGTATGCATGGAGTGGGGGGGGTAAGGTTGTGGGAACATGCAGGTGTGCATTTTCCATGCAGACGCCCCATGAAGTGGGAAAACAAACAAACAAAAAACTTTATGGTAAGAAATGATGAGATAAGAACCTGTAAACTGAACACAACCAGTTTGACCAGAGAAGCTTAAGGCAAATACTTGCAAAAGAAATGATTGCAAAGATGAAGAGAATGAAGAGAAGGCTCTGTGATGCAAATGTAGTGCAGAAATCATGGATTCTAGTTTTTAGTTTTGATACGGCATACATAAGCATTTGGTATAAATATATATATTTTCTTACCTTATGTATTTATTATACGTAACAAAATGCATGACTAACATAGCATGCATATTATGCTAATATAAACTTGGTGTGAAAAATGCTGTAAATTAGATTTTTCTTTTTTTAAAGCCAGCATGAATGCAAAGGTGCATAAGAGCAAAGTGGACAGTTCCCCATCACACTTTCCAACTCCATTCTTGAATCCACGCTCAGTTTCATGTTCATGAAAGCTCCAGAATGTATAATCTAATGCATACCATAAAAATCAGTTTGGGCCAGAATACAACTGTACTCTTATAGGGGACAACTGGACAGTCCGTGAGGGCTACATTATATGTGTAATTGGACTATGGGGTCTATGTTGCCACCATGTGCAGTAGGAGGACAAATTGGTGCTATGTGATCACCACACACAGCCTGAAACTTGTCCAGGTATCATTTCTGGAACACTGGCACACCGCCATGAAGGCAGGTTAACATTCTTTTAACATATATGTTGTAGGCTTTCAAAAATTTATTTTCCATTTTAGTATACCACCTTTCCAAAATAAAATTTGTCTAAGGCAGTTTACAACAAACGAACAAAAAAAATATAGAGTGCAAAATAATAATCAAAACGTTAAAATAAAAATGCATTATAAAAACTGAGCATCATACGAAACATTGCACAATAATCCAACACACACAAACACACACACACACACACACAAGTTGAGGCAGCTGAGGCCAAGTGGAGTCCAAAGCAGCTGACCAAAGGCTCCAGTCCCACAAAGAATCACCTCCTCCAAGATATCCATGCCCAGCCAGGCTGGAGAGTCATCCCGAGGGCAGAGTGGTCTAGGCTGCCACCATTAGACCACCCCCGGGAGGGATGCCAAAAGTAGCTGTCCTTTATAGTCTCTGGTGTCTCTGGTGTAGCTGAGACCGGAGACCTTTTCACACTTACCTTGGTAGTGCATCGTGCACTAAGGCCAGTACAGTCCAGGGACAGGAGAACTGTTCATATTTACCAGGAGGAAAAAACCCCAAAGCGTCCATTACCAGCCTGAAATGTGAATGGTCCTCCCATTTGCTAGCCTACGCTGATGCATCTGGAGCTGGAAGTTCCACCTCTTTGCTGCCATGATTGGCCACTCGGACACCGTTGGAAAAGGGGTGTGTTCGATCACAGGCTAACCCATGATCAATCACCTCTCTCATGATTCCTGGGCATGGGTATGTGATCGATCAGCACCGGCAGTGCCACTGCTCCTGCCCACCAAATGCAGACAACCGGAAATAGAGTGAATGGTCATGTTGCTGGATGCTTGTGATAAGCCCAGGGCATAGGTTAGGATAGGTGTGGAACACGATTTTGTGCTCCACATCTCATCCACAATTAGTACAGCTCTGGTGAGGGTGGGGAAGCTTCTAGGCTGTGCTCTCCTAGTGAGAGTGTGTATGCTCTTCACCAGAGCTGCCCTGATTGCATACCAGCTGACAAGAAGGACCCAGTCCTGCAAAGAAGCAGCTCCAAATTATCAGGCTCATCCAGGCCAGACAGTCATCCAGAAGGCAGAGTGGTCTAGGCTGCCACTACTAGGGTGTTTTTCCACTGTCATTAAGTACCCATTAATGGGTACAAAAATGCCATTATGTACCCATTAATGGGTACTTAATGGGTACTTTTAGTGACAGTGGAAAAACACCCCTAGACTCCTTCTCTGGAGAAATGGCAAGGTTCTCCTCCTCCTCAGGCAGGGCTTCCCAATAGGTGTGTGTGTGAGAGAAAGCCTTTGCACACCTTGGTTAGGCATGAAGTCCAGATAACCAGTAGGATACATCAGGTGTCTGCACCTTACAATGCCTGATGCATCCAAAACTTACTTGGTGCTTCAGGGTGTTCTTTTATTCTTGTTTATGGTATCTGAATGCTGTTTTTGGTACAGGTATCCTTTCCATCTGCAAGGAAGTGCACCTAAAGGAGCAGAAGGCCTACAGAGAGCAGATTTTGCTTTATGGTTCTTTACCCCCCTTTTCTGCATGTAGTCAAGGATCCAGATCTTTGAGATCCAGATCTTTGAGATGAGGGCCTCCTAGAATCTGGATCTTGAAAATGCCTGAAGACCCCATTGTGGACACCTTTAATCAGGTCCACCCAAAATCCAGATTTAAGGGTCTGAAGGATCCATTAAATCAGGTTTCCCCTGCACTTGTGGGGACAGGGCCTAGCAGATGGGATCTTCAATGGGGTCCAGGTGGAGACAGGGCCTTTCCAATCAGTACTAATCAGGTTACGAATGGGATCTTAGAAGAGTTCTAAGCCCTAATGGAAAAAGGTCCTTAGTCATCATCCAGGTATCTTCTCCTTCCAGGAGATTGACAATCGTGAGCCTCCAACTTATCCTTCTTGACTCATGGTCAACTATGGAATAAGAAAGATGTGATGAGGCTCTGATCTTCTCTACATTCTATGCTATTGATCATGTATAGTTAGTTCATTTGCCTTTAGGGGTGATTTTTGGCCCTTTCTGCAGTGTGCCTTATTTTGGATTATATCATGGAATAGGGGCCTGCAGTCTGCATGCTGGTGCAAACTATGGCAGATCTTGCCCAGGAACTGCTGTACTAGCATGCAGACAATAGTCTCTCTTAGGGATGTGCATGAATGTTTTTTTTTTTTTTTTGCATTCAATTCATATTGAATCAAATGTAAGAAAATTCATATTTGTTCAAATAGGTCCCCTTTGAACGTGGTAGAATTCTATTCAATACAAATGTTCTGTACCAATTCAATACGAATATCCAATATGAATCATATATGTATCCGATATGTATCCCCAACATATCCACTTTGAAAGTGTCAAATCCACCCTGAATCCACTTTGAATCCACTCCCAATCCATGCTGAATGCACTCTGGATCCGTCACAAATGTGACTGAATGCACTCTGAGTACTGAATTAACTCTGGGTCCGTCACAGCCACATTCCTACCTCCCCAGGTTCACAAATGTAACAAATCTTTGTATGAATGTTCTGAAGCATTTGTTCTAATATGAATGTCAATGTACGAATGTCCCAACATTCTATTCATATATGAATGTCTGAATTTGTCTGAAATCTTATGAATATTGTATGTTATGAATATTCATGCACATCCCTAGTCCCTCTATTCCAGTTATAATCCAGAATAAGGCTCACTGCAGAAAGGCCTTTAACTCCAGGGCAAGAAATTGTCCATTCTTTGCAGAGGTCCATCAGCATTCAACATAGCAAAGCTATTATGGAAGGCCTGATGGACACAGCATGGAGGTCATCTTTACCAGCTGGAACATGCAGCATAGTTGTGCATTTGTCTTGCTGTCCTTTGAGTAACCCCAAAGTTATGTCACACTGAGACCATTAAGACTGCATGTGGGTTCAGCTTATGAAGATCAGAATCGCCTTAAAATGCCCATCCCACCCTTTTGCATTTATATCTTACCTTTCTCCTTCCATGGAAAACAAAGTGGTACACATCTGGCTCTCCAAATATGTCCCATCCAGCTGTGGATCAGATTGAAGAAGCTTAGGGACGAGTTTATTTTCATTATTGAGCTTCACCAGATCAATCAACCAAGCAAAATAAATTGATACTTGCATCCCCATCAAAAACAGTCTTAAGTGTTGAGGTGTTTGTCTAGTCCCTGTCTTTATTATTTTTGTTTTGTTTTGCAAATTTCTAATAATCTTATGAGGAGCTGGATTTGAAACAAATAGCATAGTCAATTGTCTCTTTCTTTTTTAAAAAAATAATAATTGTATATTATCATCCTCATCCTCGTCATAAAACTCTCATGGGCTTTTTTTTACTTTATAAAATAAAAACGCTGACTCAGCCTTTTCCTGCCTATTGTGAAGCTGTTGCTATAATAAAGAAGGTTAGAAAAGGCCATCGAGGCCCCTGTGATCTGCTCACAGTGGAGTATCCGTGGAGATTCGTTCAGTTCAACGGTGCCTCAAAGTGTGAGGAAGAAAAGAAGATGGCAAAATTTCCATTCCGACTGTAGAAGTTCTTTTCATGAGATCTCTTCCAACCGCTTTATCTTTTAACGAGGATGTGGTAACTAGTGCGGGGCTGACTGCATAATAAGGCTCACGGGTGCTTTGCCAAGGAAACTTTTCAGAAAGGGGTAGAAAGTTCCTTGATGAAAGTACAGATGGGGGGGTTGTGCGTGCAAGCAGGCAGAAGGTTGCAACTAGGTTTCCGGTGCCTGTGGAACAAGGGACAACAGGGGAACAGGCCAGAAAAGCTGAACTCCCTCTGCTGTTTCCTCCCTGAAAGGGAAAAGAAAAAGTGCTTCAAACGGAATGAGAGTGACAGGATATCCAACAGAAAGGTATCGCACATTCTTGCTTCAGGTCACAGCCATGGTTTGCATTGCTGAGCAAAGCCTGTCTAATTTAACATTTATAAACCCCTTGATTCTGGGGTTTACTGAAGGAAAGGCTTGGGAATTTGGTGGCAATGCGAAAGCACTCTTGCTCTCTGTGGGCTTTGGTAGAAGAGAAGACTGGCTTCTCAGCAAACGGAGTTCCTGCAATAATCAGCAAAGAGAGGGTGTTCTCTTTCTCAGCCGTTCATCTTCTTACTGTATCAATAGAGAGGCAGGCAAGCTGTTTCTATACTGATCTCAGTTTTATGTCTCCTGTCAGGAACAAACAGGGCATTGTTTTCCTTTTCTGAAGTCATCTTTGTCTTCCCCATTTCCAGAGTAGAATCAGCTTCAGGCATTAGTTTCCTCCTGCTGCTTCAATGCCAAGGAAAATTAAGGCCATACTGGTGCTTATCTTCAGCATTCTGGTATAAGTAGACCAAGCTGGGATGGATTGATCCTGGCCCAAGACAAGGCCATCCCATGCCAATCCCCACACCAATTCTGTAGATTGAGCCAGCATTGGAAACTACGCACCAAGTTTAGAAAATCACTGAAGTCTGAAATTTGTCTCCCATGGTACACTGGACCATGGAGGTATGCTTAGTGCATTTGAACCCTCCCCAATCCCTCTCCAAAACTTACCTGGAAAGGTGAGTGGCTGCCAGATGGCAACCACATTCAGGTCCTGGGTGATGGCACCGTAACCAGGCAACGGTGTCATCTGATGTGTTACATGACAAGTCTCGTGAGTGCGTGGCACATCATGTGATGATTCAGCATGTGTCACGTGGTGCATCAGCATGTTGCTTCATGCATCCTGTACATCTCCAGCACCTATTCCACCCAAAAGAGGTGCAGAAGGAGCTTACCAGGGCCTAACCAGCACTGTTCTAGTGCAAGTGTGGAGCACGGTTTAGTAGGGATGTGCACAAATCTTTGTAACATTAGAAATTTGTACAAATTCATCCAAATTTGGACATTCAAATTCATCAAAAGACTGACATTCAAATTTGAATCGGATGCTTTGGAACATTTGTATGAAGCTTTGTTACATTCATGAACCTGGGAGGTGGGAAAGTAGCTGGGCCAGTCACATCTGCAATGGATCCAGAGTGGATTCAAAGTAGATTGGGAGTGGACTCAAAGTGGATTCATGGCAGATTTGATGAGTTTAAAGCAGATACATAGGGGAAATACATATTGGACACGTATGGGATTCATATTGGACATTCATATAAAATTTATATCTAGCATTCATATCGAATTCAAACTTCACCCACATTTGAAGGGGATTTATTCAAATAAATACGAATTTTCTTGCATTCTATTCAATATGAATTGAAACCCCCCCCCAAAAAAAATTGTGTCCACCCATACCGTTTAGTATTCCATAATGGTACTGCACATGGTCAGCTCCAGGAAACGGGTGTGCACGAGTGCAATTTTTGGGATTCGATTTGAACTGAATACTCAAAAATCCAAATCAAATATTTTAAATGTAAATTTAACCAAATTCAATTTGAATTAAGCAAATTTCATCTATTCGTTTGAATTTTTCATTCAAATTTCCACTTATGAATGTTGACAACATTGGTAGATGCCCTTATGCATCTTCACCAGGTTCGTACACATCTGTATGCATCTGTACATGTCCATAGTTATGATTAATACACTATTGAGTACACAGCTTATATCAGAGCTTTTAACTATGTACCTTGTTTTAATATGCATCGTGTTTTTAAATATGTTTTAATCTGTATTTTGTTTCTGATATGTTTTAATATGTTGTCTGATCTGTGTTACCCACCCAGAGACCTTTGGGTATGGGGCGGGATAGAAATGGAAATAAATAAATAAATAAATAAATAAATAAATAAATAAATAAATAAATAAATAAATAAATAAATAAATATGCATCCTGTGGTTATCCCGTATGCAACCTGTTTTCATCCCATATGGATCCGTACAAATACGTACGGATGCGGGAAAGATGTGGATCTTGAAGTACACATTGTGTATGAACCCATACGCATGCAAATGTCTGAATAATTCAAACAAATAGATCTAAAATTTCAAAACTTTTAATTTAAACTTAAGGACATTTGATTCAAATTTGAATGTCAAAATTCGGTCGATTTGATAAAATTTTGATGTATTTGAATATTCATGCACATCCCTACTCCAAGATGCTCCAGGATGTGTGGAGCCATTTCTGGAGCAGAAAAAAACAGCTCTGTGATATGTATATTGCATGTTTCAGAACTGAACACCCCTGCACTACAAAGGTAACTTCAAAAAACCTCCAGGTGCCCATGTTTGACCTCTAATAGCATAATCATTTTACCCATTTTTGTCCTTTTTCTCTTCTTTTCAAGACACTTTTTTCCCAGTTGCTGGTGTTAGAAAACCTCAGGGGTGTCCCAGCCAAACTTGTGTGACCAATTCTGCCATTCTCCTCCACTTTCTCCTCCTAAAACTAAGAGCAGTGGGGGATGATAAGAAAAAATAAACACATGAGGACAGGCATGATAAAAGCCCACCGTAGAAGCTCTGACTTTGCCTCTCTCACCCCACGCAATTATTGGTATCTCCCCACCACCATCAAAACAACAATCTGTTTCAGATCATATTTCAGTCCATTCTGGGATTTCAGAGCAGACTTTATCAAATGAAGATAAGACCATTGACTCTTCTGCACTCTGTAGGGATTCTTCAGCATTCCTGCAGACCCTGGGCAAGTAGCAATTAAAGGAGTCCCACCACCAAACACAGGAGAGATGAACAAGTTTCCTGCATCTACTTCACTAGCTAATGGCTGGGCCTAGTTTCTTCCCCTGTTTGACATGATATTTGGCAAATCTCATCTATAGTCTCAAAGAATACATATCTTACATAAGAACATAAGAGAAGCCCTGCTGGATCAGGCCACAGCCCATCTAGTCCTGCATCCCATCACACACAGCGGCCCGCCAAATGCTCATGGACATCTCAAACAGAGACAAGGACAAACCTTTTCCTGCTCTTGAATCTCAGCAAATGGCATTAGAAGCATCCTGCTTCTGCCCTCTTAAAATATTTCCCTCCGGATGGTGCAGACCTACAATTCCAACTGCCTGAGAAAGGAGTTACAAAAGGAACTGGTAGTATTTGTTTTAGCTGCTTGATTATTCTGCTCAGCACAGATAGCACACAGGGCAAAAGGCAACATAAGGTGCAGCAGCACACACGCAACCTTGTGCTGAACCCAAACATCATTGGATTGGGGTGAACCTTTATTTTATTTGTTCCGTGTTGATCAACAGGGAACTTTACAATTCAGCATATAGTCTTTCAGAAGCATTAATTTTGCATAGGTATTGTGAAGTCTGCAAAAAAAAAGAGAGAGAGAGAGAGAGTTATAAATAAGTAACTTTCTACTGTGTTCTTCTGGGTGTTCATGTCCACCAACTGCTCGCCTTTTGAACTGGTGCTAACTCCTCACTGAATTTCTCTTTCTTTAGCAATCTTTCTGGTAGTCCAGCAAACCCTACACTTTCCCTGATCTTCCCTCACTCTGAGAGGAATGTGGCTGACGCTGTGTTAGGGAAGGCTCAGCTCTTCAAATGAGGTTGTGTCCGCGCATGTTCTATATTGCGACAGTAAGCCTGTAGCAGATACAGAAATAAACAGCCATCTGGCATGCAAACTTTCCTTCTTTCTAACAGCTACATTTGGTCTTCACAGGCAAATAGTAGGAGGCCACAAATTCAGGATGCTTAACAGTGTTCCATCTGGAAAGGTGGCATTTTTCTGCTGGGTACAAAGAAAGAAAGAGAGAAAATATCACAGGAGATTAGCCTTGGTTAATGAAGTCATCTACTCTGCTAGGCCTCACTTTTTATCTACCAGCTGTACCATACACACACACACATTTATTTATTTACACACACACACACACACACACACACACCTGTCCTGAACATATTGTAGGGGAGAGAGAGTACTGAAGAACATAAGAACGTAAGAGAAACCCTGCTGGATCAGGCCACAGCCCATCTAGTCCAGTGTTCCGTTGCACTCAGTGGCCCACCAAATGCTCATGGGCATCACAAGCAGAGACAAGGACAAGCCTTCTCTTGCTCTTGAATCCCAGCAAATGGCCTTAGAAGCATCCTGCTTCCCCGCCCAAAGCCCAGCCTGAAAGATGTACTTAGGCATTCATTTTAGTAGCCATTGATACATCTGCCATCCATAAATTGGTCTAACCCTACGTTAAAGCCTTCTAGACTGGTAGCTGTTACCACCTCTTTGGGCAGCAAATTCCATTAACCGATGACCCTCTGGGTGAAGAAATACTTCCCCTTGTTGGATCCGACTCTCCTACCCATCAGCTTCATAGAGTGCCCCCAAGTTCTAGTGTTGTGTGATAGAGAAAAGAAATTTTCTCTATTCACCTTTTCTATACCACACATAATTTTATATACTTCAATCAGATCCCTTCTTAAGCGCCATCTCTCCAGAGTGAAGTGCTACTATAGTACTACCTGGAGGCATCTGGTTTTCTACAGGTGGGTCATTTGGATTAAACCAACAGAGCTTGAGATTTAAGTACAAACCTGTTTTCTGGGTAGTGGTGGCCACCATCTCACCTTCTTCTGCACCCCACTCTCATGTCTTCTCCACGGTAGCACAGAGGGAAGGCAGGGCCATGGTCAGGAAGCAGTATGGCTCAGGAGGGAGACAGGGAGGAGGGGAGGAAGAAGAGCTCCATTGAATTTGTGGGACAGAGATTGTGTGTGTGTGAAGCAAAGCAGCACCTCAAGCCAGCCAGCCTTGAATTCACGCTGTGCACCCAGCTGGCTCTCCTTCCTTCTAAGAGAGTGACAATGGTGCTCTTCATGGCAGGGGAGTCCTGTAACAAATGAGTGTCAGCAGCACAAGAAAGTTTGCCAGAGGAATAACAATGTGCTGTGTTGAGTCAACTCTTTTCCTGACTCTCCCCTCACACACTGCTAGGAGAGCTGCGACATGGCAACAATAGCTGATTAGTTTCTGGGTAGCTGCTGCTCCATTCCTGTCTAGGGATATGCACGGAGATTTGAAATATTCAAAATTCGACCAAATTCAATTGAATTCGGACATTCAAATTTGAATAGAATGTCTCTAAATTGAAATTTAACATTCAAATGAATTTTTGAATCTTTTGAATCATTCGAATGAATTATTTGGACCACGTTACATACATATCTGTATGCACCTTATTCGCATCCGTATGCATTTATATGGATATGTACGGAACAACACGGGATGCATACAGGATAAAAATGGGATGCGTACAAATGCATATGGATGCATACAAATGTCGACATTCGTATCTTCAAATACAAATCGAATATTCATTTGAATAGCTTCGAATGTATTCAATTTGAAATAAATGTGAATACATTTGAATTTTAAACATTCAAATCGATTTGAATCTTTGGATATCAATTCAAATTGAATTGAATCCCCAAAATTACATTCAGGCATATCCCTATTCCTGTCTGTATTCTTGTGTGATTGTACAGGAGGAATCCATACAGTGCTGCAATTACGTAGTAAGTGCTTATTTAACTGTGTTGTGTGTGTTGTTTTTTGTTTAACTACACTAACAAAGCCCAGGAAATTGGATCATTATTCTGAGATAATATTGTGAGTACTCTGGTCATGTGTGGCAAATCAAAAATTATTCTGACCTAAGTACAAGTTTGTAACCGTGTCTGGAATCACCCCATGCCTCAGAGACAGTTTCCAGACACAGTGTCAAAATAAAGACTTCTGAGTCAGCATTACCTGGAATTTGAAGTTCTATACTTTTCAAATCTATCTATCTATCTATCTATCTATCTATCTATCTATCTATCTATCTATCTATCTATCTATCTATCATCTGTTTCTGAACTTTGGAAATTCTACTTAAGGTTTAATCCAGCTTCAGTCCACTTTCAGAGTGAGAGAATTCATCACCAAAGTGGCAAGCCTTTTTCTTTCAGTGTTAAATAATTCAGAAAATTCACCTTTGGGATAGATCATGTAGAAAGAATATTACTAATCACTTTGCTGATATATTCTTTCATTCTGAAGATGGACTGAAGCTGGATTAAACCTTAGGTGTGAGCATAGCCCAGGTGAGCTTGAAATAGGGCAAAAACATACACTAAAATACTGCAACTATAGACATGGGCAAAATAGGATGAAGTAGTTAGGAAAAGCAATATTTAAATGATATAAAAGTAGGAGCAGAGGAAATAGTACTTGTAAAGATCTCAAGAAAGGGAACTCATTTCATGAGGAATCTTTCTGGAAATAAGGGTATCCAGACTTACAGATACGGTACATTTTGATGTGCAGTTGGGGCATGGTTGTCACAACTGGTGCCTGATACTATTTAATGGCAGTACATTATGCCACCGCTACTTCAAATTTACGTACGGAACTATGAGCACTCGGTCCGCAGTATCAGGTAAGTTCGAATGTTCCTGCCAGTATGAACAGGATGGCGAGAACAGAGAATGAACAGGATGGCGAGGGAATGAACAGGATAGCTGCCCCATCCCATGTGACACACACCTCACCATGAGCACCACAGGGAAGTATCACAGCTGCCAAGGAGGAAGCTGTGGGGAAGCTGCTGGAGTCTGGGCAGCATGTCGTGGCTTCGCAGCAGGTAAGGTGTGCTTTTTCTCTAACAGCGGATTTTATTCCAGTAATCTGGATACTGCCTAAATCTCCCTTGAATTGCTATTTTGACTGACAAACAGATAAGGGGAAATGCCCAATTTAGCTCTACTTGCCATTTCTTTTTTGTTTTCTTTTGCTTTGAAGCCCAAATTGACAATTTATTAATTTAGATTTTTGCTTATCGGATGACAAAACATTGTAGACCATTGACTTCATGACTCGAGTCCTTCCGGAAAGAACTTTTCTAAAGCAATTGTCTGATAAGCTGTCCAGGATGAAGCCGAAAGGGGTCTATTTCAAGCCCTACTGCTGTTTCAGAAATATCCTCTTGTTTGGAATATAAAGAAGGTCAAATGATCTTTAATAACTGCAAGAGACCAGAATCTCTGTTTCTGAGACTCATATGAAAATACCACCTACTGTAAGGCAGTGCCCTTAAAGGAGTTTGCTGGACAAATATTCCACATTGATTTAGGCAGTAATCCTGCGAGATAAATCTCTCACAGAGAAGGTTAGGCTGCGTGGAATTTAGAGGGGGAAATTGCCATGTTTAAATTCCATTCTTCCTGCCTACTTGCTCCCATGGTGTCAGAACTGTTGGTAAGACTATTTTGACTTCGTTGGTTGTCAGGAGAAATCAAAGTGTCCATCCTTGTATTAAGGCAGTTGCCTTTCTATGTGTTCCTCCCACTTGCTGAGAGCACGCTGAACTCTGAAAGGATATCATAGACTTTTGAGAAATCCAGAAAGGGCTATTTTAGCTAACTTTGTTCTGGCTTCCATTCTGACAGTTTGTGGGTTTCTGTAGCCAACTGGTTGGTTATTGTGAACTAAATGGACCACTGGTCTGATCCAGTAGTAGGGGTGTGTGGAAATGCAATTTTCAGGATTCAACTTGAATCAAATACCCAAAAATTTAAATCAATTTGAATCTTTAATATTTGAAAGTATTAACATTTGATTCAAACTGAATACATTTGAATCTATTCATGTGAATTTTTGATTCAATTTTGCACACACGAATGTCAACAACATCTGTATGTGACTCTGCACATCCCATACACAACTGTACACTTCCTGTATTCATCCCATATGCATCCCGTTTTAGTCCCGTACGGATCCATACAAATGCATACGGATGTGGGAAAGATGCATACAGGCAAGTATGCATCATGTATGTATCTGTACACATGCGAATGTCTGAATAATTTGAACCAATAGATTCAAAATTTGAAATTTGTTCAAAAATTTAAATTCAAAGTTATAGACATTTAATTCGAATTTGAATGTCTAATTTGAATGAATTTGATCTAATTTTGAATGTTTTGAATATTCATGCACATCCCTATCCAGTAAGACATTTATTAAGTAGAATCTGTACTTGTTGCAATATACCACACCAGCCTAGGCCAATGGTGGGCCAAAACAAGTCAACTGGTCCAAGATTTGGATGAATGTCTGGCAGCCAACACCAATAACCACCCTTATTATGGAAGCTCACCCTGGCCCAACTTTGGATGTTGGGAACAAAAATTCCTAGCCCCCGAAGTTGCTGGCCAGAAGTCTTTTAGCCAGTTACCCAGAAAAAAGCAATGGTGCCATGCTCCTCATGCCTGGTAGACTGGATCATATGTTCATTACTGTCCACATACTAGTGCATGATATGGTCAATGATTTGGAGACCACAAAAGCTGTATCCCATTGGAGTAGGTACATTCCATTTAGATGCAGTGTTCCACATGGTCTCCCAGTAGCCAGCTCCACAATGCAGCCTTTGTGGTCTATGTAAATTCAGCACTTCTTGTCTGGAACTATGTTCTGGAACCAGAAAAAGAAATGTATTAAATAACAAGAACATTCTTCCTTTATTTTAAATACTTTTTATATGGTATGCCTATATTGGTAAAATTAGAATGCTAGCACTAGCAACTTTCCATTATCATTATTGTTGAAACACACCCTCAAAAATCTAGAATTGAACTTCATTCTCTAAGGGGAAGGGAATACTAAAAACAGTTAAATATCTTTAATTCTAATAAAAACGAGTTAAGTATATGTTTAGTGCATTTGCATTGTAATTAACAGAATTAACTAATAGAACTTAGAAGTGCTAACTTTAAAAATAATAGGGCTCAGAATAATCACAATCACGATTATGGCAGAAAACTTCCAGATTCTAATGTTGTGCAGTACAAAGCTGTAAACACTTTATACAAAAGGACTGCATTCTATGTCTCTGGAGTGTCCAAATATCTGGTGTCCAAATTTGCAAGATAAATGCAAGCAAGCCCTGATTGACTACAACTTATTTTATTCTTACTTGTGTGTTTTTTTTTACTTCTGAGATTTCTGCAACTTTTTAAACATGTTATGCCCTTTTTTAGTATAATTATTCTCAAATGGATGAATGTACATACTCCATTCCAAACTTACCTTTGGTGAACCATGCTAGTGAATCCGCTGGTGCAGTCTACTAGCTGGAACAGTTCACTTATCCTGGATCAAAATTATTCTGGAGCCACTTCTGCACTGGCTTTGGAACTCCAATGGTCATGAATGACAGTTCCTAATCACAGAGCCTTTTGGAGGCTTCTTGCATCACTGAAATTGGTCCCCCTGGTAAATTGGACCATGGAGGTGTGTGCCTTCTATACCACTCTGTGTGTGCTTGTATCCAGGAAGACATTTATAAGCAAGTTTACCATATATCAGACTAGGCAGCCATTTTGAGCCACCTAGGGTCCCTCCAGACTAGTGGGAAAATATCCACAGTTAGTACTGTAGAAAAACCACAGCTTACCAGGCTGCAAAGTGACGACTTTTCCCCACCTGAAATGCAGGTCCGCAGCTTCCTCCACGGAAGCTGTGAGGCTTCTGTGGCACGCCCGTGGTGAGACATGTGTCACGTGAGATGGGGCAACCAATGGAAGCTGAGCTACAGGCCCAGCTCTTGTTTGCTGTTCTCACCGTCCTGGCAGAAAACATCAAATTTACCTTATAATGTGGAGTGAGTGCTCATTGTTCCACAGTAGGTAAATGTGAAGTAGCAGTGCCAGAATGTGCTGCTGCTACAAAATATCAGGCACCAGGTGTGATTCCCATGCCCTGACTGCACATTGGAATTCCCAAGTCTGGACATACCCCTAGTCTGCTCTATGCCCCGTTCTGTGCAGATGAAGCATACTAGGAGGGAGGGAGTCTCCCTTATCCCACAACAGCATGTGGAAGGGAGGCCCTTAGGCCCTTTCCTATTCCATGCTAAGAGCACATGCAGATAGGTCCTAAATCTCTACCTTCTGGTTAACTTCCCAATGAGATCACATGCCAGCTACCTAAAGAGCTGTGAAAAAGTTTTCCCTCTTCTTCCTTCTCCCTTAAGTAGTTAAGATTAGGGCTTTCCTATCTAAATTAGGGATGTGCACAAATACTCATAACATTCATTATTCATACAAATTTGGACGAATTTGGACATTTGTACACAAATCGAATGTTACAACAGTTGTACATTAACATTCGTATTTATACAAATGCTTTGGAACATTAGTGAACTGGGGAGGTGGGGAAACAGCTGTACCCATCATATCGACAGCAGATCCAGGGTGCATTCTACATGAATTGAGAGTGGATTCAAAGTTGATTCAGGACAGATGTGACAGTTTCACAGCAGGGATACGTTACGGGATACATATCAGATACTTATTTGTATCCGTTCATATCAGATATGCATTAGATATTTGTATGAATTCATATGAATACACTCATATTGAATATCCTACCATATTTGAAGGGCATCTATTCACACTAATATGGATCTTCTAACATTTGATTTGTTACAAATCAAAGGTCAAAAACCCATTTGTGCACATGCCTAATCTAAATGCATTTCTGAATAAATAATTGATTTATTTATTGGAAAACAACATGTCTCATAGCTGGAACTAGAAAAATGTTCGTGTAGTGCTGCTGTGTTGCCTTGAGTGCATCACGTGTGCCCAAGGTCTGCATGATTCTACACACTCATGGCATATATTCTGGAGATGTTCAGGGTTTGAATGCCTGCAAGCTTCATCAGTAGACATTCCTCACTTACTCCTAACAGTCAGTTTGGTCTAGTGGTTAGGGAGCTGGACTCCTATCTGGGAGTACTGGGTTTGATTCTGTACACCTCCATGGAGCCAATGGGGTGACCTTGGGCTAGTCACAGCTCTCTTCTGAGCTCTCATAACTCCACATACCTCACAGGGTATTCTGTTGTGGGGAGAATAGAAAGCTTTGTCAGCTGCTTTGAGTCCGCCTTACATGGGTGAGAATGAGAAAAGCAGGCTAGAAAAACTAACTCTTCTTCTTCTTCTTCTTCTTCTTCTTCTGCTTCTGCTACTTCTGCTTCTTCTGCTTCTTCTGCTTCTTCTTCTTCTTCTTCTAATATTGCCACCAGAACCAGAGGCACCATTCATACAAACCTGTCTGTATCCCCATTGTTAGAGCCAGCTTTTCTGCCCTGTTAACCCAAACCCAGGAAGTGTCCATAATGGTTGCAGCTAAGCAAACAGCATGCTTACGGCTTTAAAATGGGTGCTACCCTTGTAGCATTGTTCTTAGTGAGCTACATAGCAGCACTCTTGCCAGAGTACTGCTGGCAACGGCATCCAAGTCCAGAACCAATGGGAAATTCTTCTGTAGTTACCACGTCCTTTCCTCTATTAATACCAGTCTCCATTTGGAAGGAGCAAGTTTTTTCCACCCAAAGTGCAATCCATTGTCATGTAGGAGGAAAGCTTGCTGGGGAGATGACAAGTGAATATCTGAATTTAGAAAATGTGCTTCAATGTGTTTAAAATGCTGTCAAAGTTGGGATGATTTAAATGTGTGAAATTTCAAAATGCCTCATTGACATACGCACAGCTAATTCTTTCGTTGCCTCAGGGAGATGCAGCTGAAGGAAAAGTTGGAGACTTTCTGCTCCCAGGATTAAAGGCAGCCTCCAAAAAATGGATTACTGAAGGTGCATTTGCCTCTTTAGGATGAAACAGAGAAGGCTTCTTGGATATAACTGGCAAGTATTGCTAACTAGCTGTGGTACAGAAGGCAGCTACATTTCCAGCATATAAATGATCATGATTCTGAAATGCTCCTGGAGTGTTTCAGATCTTCACATCTTTTGCAGCAGACCAGTTCCTGCACCCACAAATATGTACTTCCAACTTGCCTGAAATCCTGTTAGTTTCTGCCACAAAACAGCATGAAACAGACCATCTGCATTTGGCTCTCTCAGCATCCAGACTGACTTTTAATGTTGCTATTCTAATATTACCTAATAATAGTTTAAAATGACTGAAAGGAAGCAATGGCCTGTCCTTTTCAAGCATGCTCTGTTTATCCACTGCTTTCCTCATCTGCAAATGGGAATGAACCATAGAACTTCATTATTTCAACATTAGCATGCTGAAAAGTCACAGGACAGTTTCAGTTGCAGAATTTTGCCTCCTTTGCAGGCCACACCCACAAATAGCACTTAGTTTTACAACCATGAAGAATTCTGAAAGGCTATTCAGAATTTCACTTACCTGTTCAGTCCTGCCCTTCTGCACCAGACCCGTTGTACGAGTGATGTGTCCTTGGTCAGTCATTGGCAGAAGTGCATGGTGTCTTGGGCAAAGAGTCAGTTATGAGGACCAGACAACTATGGTGTCTCTACATTGCTACCGGTATTGGTCTGGGATGGACAATGTCCCCATCCCAACAACGTGGGTGGAACCTGCTGTGCTTGGTGTAGAACTGGCTGGTACGGAATAGTTGTTACGTTCCAACACAGCAAGGATAATCTGAATTCTCTGCAAATGAGCACCCAATATGATTTCAGACCATTACCACAAAAGACTCAAAATAGACTTGCTAGTTCCCACTCTTCATTCTTCCATGCTTGGCATGGGAGAAACCTCCTGTTTACTCTCCTCTCCCTTTCCTCTCCTCTTCTCCCCACACCAAACCCCTGTCCACATGCAGTCAGCAATTGAACACCGGTCTCTCCATCATATTGTGTCTTCATACCCTACCCTCTGTCTTTACCTGCTGCCACATCAAAACATGGAGTCCTTTGGCAGCACTTTGCTACCCCGCCTCATCTTGTATCCATGACAGCACAATTTTTTCCCTTGATAACTAGACAGTAGAGCGTCTTTAAAGACAACTCTCCCTTTTTTGCTAGAATGGTGGTTTTGCACTAGATTGCTACAGCAAAGCACTGTGTGATGGTGGAGAGTGTAGCAAAAAGGGAGGAATGACAGAGGAGATTTATATTTATGCAGTTGAGGCTAGAGTTCAGCACATCGTCTCTCCTTCACATGCCCCCAACAAGAAACCCACTAAGGCAAAGGAAACAGCCCAGTCTCCTTTCCTTTTTTCTTAGAATGGTGGTTTGTGCTAGATTACATGTAATGGCAGAGAGCATCACAAAAAAAGGGGGATGGCAGAGGATATATATATTCATGTTGTTGAGGCTAGAATTCAATGAAGAAGAGGGAACAGCAGAAGAAATAAATACTTACAATGAGATAAGAGGAAACAGAACACCCCTAAAAGCATGGTTCTGTCCCCAAAAATCCACTTCACCATTCCCACTTTGCAAAATAAAACAATCTAATCTTCAGAACAGGACTAGGAGTTCATTTAATCCCCATAGAGTTAGTCTGATTTAGTTAACAAGAGGTACAGATTCTTTAGAAACTGTTGGGATGCTGAAGATTCAAGCCACTTTCTAAACTGATTATATATAGACTGTTGGAGTCTGGCCCAAGAAAGATGAGTGTGAAAGTGGCCTAAGATAGGAGGAAGATTCAACACCTAATTTAAATCAACCTGATTATGAACAGGAGTACTCCATCCTCCCAATCTCCAACCCTGGAACATCCTGAGACAGAGAAACTACACGCTCACTGGAGCCAAATTTCTGGTGCACGTTCAGAGTGATAAACATATCAAAGCGACAACTTGACCAGTTCCTGGCGCATTAAGATGAGTCATATGTTAAGCAATGTCGGCAGCAAGAAACAATAGCAAGAATCACTTGTCCTAACAATCCATCTGTTTCCTACTCCCCAAAGAGCATCTCTTTAGTTTCTCGCCTCCCCTTTCTGGTTCCCTTTCAGGTGCCCTCTTACCTTATGTAACACTCTTTTTACTGGAGGTTCACGCTGTGACCCTGTCAGAATCTCTACAGCAGGGGTGACCTCGGTAATGACCATCCAGCACCTGCCAAGCTAAGTTGGTCAGTGTTAGCTGATTAAACTTTTAACAACATCCCCTGTGCGATAAAGGGCAAAATGACAACTTTGCCCATCGTCAAGGTGTCTGTATAATAAACTAATTAGTAAACCACACAGTCTGTGGAGCTTTTAATGAGTGCTATAGTCTGGCCTCTGTAATAAAAACCCAGCCTGCCCCCTTTTGGGATTCAATTAAGGAACAGACTGTCATATGCTTGGCCTAGCTGATCAATGAATCCATTCCGACCTTTGTCGGAGATGTTTGCAAGGTCACCCGGCATCTGCAAGGAAAGCCAGCCCAGGAGTGGGGAGACGTACCCAGTGGCACCTGTCAGGCCCTAGGATCTGTCGTTAAAGACTTCCTGGTCGTTTGGCATCAGCAGAAGTTTCTCTCGCTCAAAGGTTAGCTGAAAGAGAAGGCTGTGATGAAATCTATTTGTATTTCAGGACTGAAAGGTCCCATTTGTTATCTAATGATTAATCCCTTAATATTGGCCTTTTGCAAACCTGCTTGTGATGGGGCAAGAGACTTTGCGCCCCAGTGTTCTATCTTTAGAACATATTTACTAATGACTGTGGGCTTGGATCTTGCTAAGAAGGCTGCTGTTGCGGACCATGTAGGGAACTACTAAAGACTCAGCATTGCCCTCTTTGCTAGGATACATTAAGTTTTCTCTACAGCGTTATAGCAAGGCTGAAGAAAAATCCAGAGCATCCTGCTCTGTCTAGCCTTGACTCTGCAAAATTGGAGGTAGAATTCAACCCATTTATGATCTTATATCTGAAAAAAACAGAGATTTATTAAGGACTGGCTCAAGACTAGGGATGTGCATGAGTGGTGGTGGTTGTTTCCCCTTCAAATGTGGTAGGAGAATGCATCCCAGGATGCAGCCAGTAGCAGCCCCAGCCACTCAGGAGGCGCGCAGGACGCAGGCGCGCTGCATCCTGGGTGCCTTGTCTCAGGGTCAGGGCGACGCTGAACAGGTAAGGAGGGGATTCGCCGCACTCCCCCCCGGGTAAGCTAGGGTGGGCTTTAGGGAGGTTCACCCTGGCTCCAGAAGTGGCAATCTGCCGCTTCTGGGGCAAGAGCGAGCCGCGGCAGCGAGGTCCCCTGGCTCGCCATGCTTGGCTCTGGGGAGCCAATCATGGCGGGCCGGGGGAGAGCCCTCTGTAGAGACACTTGCACCATGCGGACACATCCTAAATGGATGCGTTTTCACAGCGCAAGACCCATCAAGCACACTTCAAATGTGGTGTGCAGTTAACACCCATTTAGCACACTTTAAGTACGGATAGGTGCGGACGCAGCTACCGGAAGTGTGCTAAATAGACCCCGCAAATGCGGAGGCGCCGCCGAAAACCGGTTTCAAACCGGTGTTGCTGTGCGGACACACCTCACTGGAAGTGTGCGAAACAGCAACGCGTGTGCAGAATGGCCACGCCAGAAGTGTGCTTAATGGGTGTTAAAGGGCCTGTGTGGAAGCACCCCCAGGTAAGTGCAGAAAGGACCAGGGAAAGTCATTCTATTGATACTTGAACTCTGCTGCCTGTGGCCTTATGAGAGTTTGGCCTTAGATCAATCACATCTGGGATCTTCTCAATGCAATGCATCACGACCTTTGTTACTTAATTCCTCCCCAGTCATTTCTTCCAGAATCCAGCCTGTCATCTGTCAATCAGGGCAACACAATGTTGAGATGATTCTGTCTACAGAAAATATACCATTTTGTAGCACACACTAGTGAACAGATACTCTGTAGATCAGTGGCTGTTTGCTTTGTATACAGGAAGTCTCTGTGGTCAAGAGCATCTTTACTGTAAGGCACAAAATGTCTGACTTTTTAGCCAGTTTCATGGTTGTTCTACATCTTCAATCGAAAATAATTTTCCAAAGACTAGATGTAAAGATCAAGGATGTCAAGTGCTGGTACTCTAAAACATTAAATGGACAGTACTGTCTGCAAAAAAAGCTGTGCAGGTTGGAAGAGATTGAAGTTTTAGTCTAAAATGGCTGGAAAAAACCAGCTCAACTAAAGCTGTGCTAGAGGTCAGGACAATTACTTCTTGTCTTTCCTTTTCATGGCTTTTCACAGAATTTTTTTATTTATTTCTATTTCTTATTTCTATTTCTTTCCCACTCTATATCCAAAGGTCTCAGGGTGGGTTACACTATTGTCACAATAAAAACAGATACAGTAAACACATAAAATGGCTGTGTGAGGAAATGTTGTTGTTCCCTCAGCCAAAGGCCAGGGTAAAAGAGTGTGTCTTCTCCACTTTTGTTTCATGTCTAGTTTTTATTAGCCATTATAGAACTCCTTGAGGAATCCACAATGATGTTTCTCAAGCACTAAGAGAACACCTTTTGGACTACCAGCAGTGACATGGATCTGCATACCACCACATACCAAAAAAACATGGCTTCTCCTAGTGCATGGTGGTAACATAACAACTGTGCCAAGCCTGGACCCGGACACAGAATCAGTGCCTGGGGCCACAGAATCAAGAGAAAACTAGAAGCAAGTATGGATCCTTTTTACTACCATGCAGTCAGGCAGCATCCAATCTCCACAAATAGGCTAAAATGTCTCTGGGGCAAAACTTCAAAGTCTGGCTTTTACAGTGGGTCAGACTGGACTGGCATCCATGCAGATGACCTACATTCTGTTCCACCTCACCCTGGCCCATTGCTTACCTGGAATGGTTTCTCTGAACCAAGTTTGATATCCATGGCATGCACCATATGGAAGGGAAGAATATACAATCATATATACTACACAATTCAAGGCTAGAGAAACTAAAGAATCCAAATATTGCTAAAAAGAAAGTGGGGCGCACCAATAATGGAAGCACAAAATGAGAAATGCTTTTAGCAGCTCCTCAAGATCATACTAGCAGACTAAACCAAAAGTTAACATCAGTCCAAAAGGGTAATTAAAACAGAAGCAATTGCCCCCAAATGTAAAATAACATCACACTTTCATAAAAGTCGGAGCTGAGCAAAAAGCACAAAAGTATTTGGGCAGACCTGCACAAGGGTACAGCTTAATATTCGGTTTTCAAAAGGATTATGAGCTAGCACACCCATATCGTGGAGAGATCTCAAAATGCAGCCATCCATGCAGAAAACGAGATGGGTTTCTGTAGTAGTTTTTGGTTTGGTTTGCAAGATGAAGATGCTATATGGCAAGGTGGAGTCAGACTGTCTATCAATAAAGTGAAAAGGAAATCACACACTGCCAGTCTGAGTTTTCAGACAGGACATCATGGTGTTCTGTCATTCCCCACAACTGCTGTGAAAAAGCTCATGCTGCATCCTTCTGTCTGAATAAACAAAGGGTGGTGGATCTCATCAGGTATTGCCCATGCTACAGCATTAGACTATCCAGACTAACATGGCTACTTCATTAAATTCTACAACACTAATGTTATACACATACATAAAAAACAATCTATTAAACTTGAGAGAGTTCACAAATGTCATTTTGCATGTTTGGTATCAATGGCTACAAGGATGGATTCTGAGCTACATCCTCCAGGCTTGGGAGGCAGGCAGGATGCCTCTAAAGGCCATTTACAGGGATTCAAGAGCAGGTGAAGGTTTTGGCTTCACCTTCTTCTTGAGGTGCCCAGAAGTAATTTGTGAGCCACTGTGTGTGAAAGTATGTTGGACTAAATGGACTGTAGTCTGGTCCAGCATGGCTCCTCTTATGTTCTTATGTCCACAGTATCAGATATGGTCATGATTTGGATTGGCCTTCTTTCAATTGGTTCTCCAATATTCCTTCTTGGTCCAGAATCTTGAGCTGGATCACTTACGTTTTCAGCCATGAACCTCTAAAGGTGAAGTTTCAGTTTAAACATTCTCATAAGGTTGTAATGGAGAGGGAAGGACTTGAACAAGGCACTGTATATACCACCATGGACTCTGTGAAGGAAGGACATAATAATACAAAAATAAATAAATCAGAGAGTAGCAGCTTAAACTGATCCCTACAATTGGGACTCACAGCGATGAACATGCATTTATGAGGATAAATACATAAACTTGTGGTTTCAGTGGGAAAAGAGTACTTTATGAGAGATTATTTTCCTAATCAGGGGCTTTATATACAATTTCCCATGCACTATCCTGAAGCTTTACTATTGACAGACAAAATATGTTCATGACTTGATGTCTAAGCTGTTTTCATTTTGGGTAGAACAGGGCAACCCAGAGTTCAATGATGCTCAATTTGTCAGTCAATTCAGTCAAAGACTCTCTGGGAATATTTTTGTTTCCTTAAGAATTCCAAGAGGCCAGACATGTTTGCCATGTCTCCATTGTCTGGTCCAGATGCCTTTGATTGGCCACTAGAGTAGAGATGGGCAAAATGACGTTTGAATTTTCAAATTCAATCAATTCACAGAGATTTGTATTGAATGAAAAATACAGTTTTTCAAACATCCAAAAATTTGATTGAAGCAAACAAAACTCCTGCTTGTGAAGATGAATGTTTCGATCAAATATTCATATTTCACTATGTTTTTGGTGATAAAAATGACTATTTTAATGGTGGTGTGTGTGAAAAGTTTGCAAAAATGTTCAAATGTGAATTCACTTTCCACACCTCAGAAGAGGGCTGCAAGACTGATGCGGGTGCTAGTATCAGTCCCTGTACCCTGAGGACTAGATGGTCTTCCTTTTGCAGTGTGGATGCAGCCAATGATTTACCCAAGATTATTCAGCATGCTTCCATGTCCAAGCTGGAATCAAAGTCTTGGGGCAAATTTGCACTTTCTATCCTTTCCAGGGGATGGGAAAGGTGAAGTTGACCACACATATACTAGCATTTACACTAGTGAATGCTAGTACACATGTTCCCTTCCACACATCGTCAGACTTACCTGAAGCATGGATGCATGTCCGAGCACCACCATCTTCTCTCCAGATGCTAGATGCTAGTACATGTGCTGTCTCTGGGACAACAAATTGTGGCACATCTGCTGACCTGCCCAGCATCATAAAGGTACAGACTGACTTGCCAGAGATGGGAAAGGCTGTCTCTAGTGAAGGTAAGTGCAGATAGTCACTTTCCAATGTGCTCCTGCATGGAACGAGCCATTTCTGAGTTGGAAACAGCTCCTTCAAGTACAGATGCTCCATCTGAGAGCCCACTGGAAGGCAACTACAGGGCCTTCCACAGTGTGGAAAGGCCCCTAGTCTCTCAGCACACTAGCCACTATATTGCATTGATTCCCTTTAAGTTCTAAATTTGCATTTATAATAGATAGGATGGGATTGCATTCCATTCAAAGAAATAGGCACATAATTTTGCTGTGCTCTAAGAGTCCTTATTGACACTGGAAGCCTAGGTAACCTCTGTAACTTAGAGTGCCTATTACCAGTTTCAGATGGTTTACCAACTATTGTCCTATGTGCTTAGGGATAGCCTAGCCACTCTTATTTAAGCACTGTTACCTTCATGTTTAGAATACTGCAACACACCCTGCATGGAGATACCCTTGCATCTGCTCCAGAAACTTGAACAACTGAAAGACACAACAGTCAAGGTCTGAGTGTGTGCTTACCTAAGCAGATATGACACTGGCGACTAATTAGCCAAGGAATAAGATTCAAGGTGTTACCTTTTGTACATAAGCAAAAGGTAGCAGGTTACAAAATGAGCCCTAAGATAAAGATGACCAAGATTTTTATGCCCTACGGTGGTGGTCACAAATGACTGAGCATCATATTTTCTTGTAGGTGTCCACAATCTTGCCTTCTCTGGAGTGCTACCTGCCTTCTGGAATGTTCTCCCATCTGATATTTGTGAGGTGGTTGCAATCTCATCTCTCAGACTAGGTGTCTATATCTCCATAAGGTTGATCTTCCTTTGCCCACAGACCAGGGAATTTAAAGTCCACCCAGTATCAAAGGTCATAGTTTAGGATGATATGAGAACGTGATGCACCTCTGTTTAGCTAAATTTGTAACTGAAATAATCACAGTATCACTTTTCTCTTTCCCTTTTTCTACTTCCCTTGACAAATTTTGATTGTATGCTACTTAGGACAGGGACCTGCCCTATAGAAACATTAAAACATTTTTTAGTATCTTGGGCACAATAGAGGCTTCATACAAATTAGGATGGCAAGCCCTATAGTTCTCCAGATGTTGCAGATTCACAACTTCAATGTAGGGAAGTGCACATATTTTTTCTTGTATTTGATTCATATCAAATCAAATGCAAGAAAATTTGTATTCGTTTGAATAGATCCCCTTCAAATGTGGTAGGATTCATATTTGATACGAATGTTCAGATCCATAGGTATCCCATAGAAATGCATATGAGTAGCATACAGATCCTATATACGAATGCGTACGAATAGCATACGGATCCCATACAAATAGCACATGGATCCCATATATGAATCCCATACATAACTTCATACAAATGTATCAGAACATTTGATTCCAATTCAAATGTTCAAATTCAGCTATTTTTGGCCAAATTTTGCATGTTACGAATCTCTACTTCAGTGACCCCTGCCCTGTAATCATGATGGCAGAGGGTGATGAGAGCTGCAATTCAATAGCATCTGGAAGATCACAATTTACCCAACTATAACATTTGAATAAACTTGTCATAGTATAATATTCTGAGTACTGGGTAGCCCAGTTAACACTTCCCAGGATCAAGATAATCTCTTTAAGTGCCCACCTTTGGTTGCAGATTTGTGGTGCCATGAATAGATAAACAACTGTTGGCTGTTCTTATTGTATTTTTAGTGGCATTGGATGATAAGAGATGCTTGCAGAATTTTCAGTTGCAGGTGAAAACATGGTGGCCGTTGGAGGCTCTAAACTTTCCCTGGGAGATGTTCTGCTCCACACAGCAAAATGTCTTGCATACAGGTCCCAGAATGGTACCATTTGCTGACCCAATTTTTAAAACAATAACATCCTTTTTTCTTCCCAGGGCCGCTACACACACCTTGCCTTAATAGCTGCTTCGTTTCTCCTTCTCTCTTGCCTTCTTGGTGCTTTTCAGCATGCTGGGGAAAGGCCTTCATCTTATTTGTCAATGTTTGGTATTAAACTAAAAAGGTATTAATCTTTGCAATGACCTTTTCCCCTTCATTTTCTACTGGTAAATGGATGTTGCCTCTTTTGTAAGGTGCTAGAAGGCAAGACATGGCCACATTCAAACATACACTTTTATCCAGTTAATCATTCTGCATTACTCACTTCCATCAGGGTTTGAAGCCGTAATTCTGGGATTATTTATTTCCCCTACACCAGTTTCCCCATCCCCTCCTTGCACCCTTTTAAGAAACAAGTTAAATAAACCAAACAATAGAACACGCGCTCACGCATATACATGGACATATATACACACAGAGAGGATAATTAGAAAACGAACCTATTACCCAGGCTTGTAATTAGCGACTAACATATTAAATGACCTTTACCATTTACCTTAAGCCCTGGATTTCGAGAAAACCAGCAAGGTTATGAATGCCATATTAGTAATCTTTAATCTTTATTACTGCTGTGGACAGAATTTTAATGATTTTTTAAATAGGCAGCGGTCACTAACATATCCCTATTAAAATAAAAAAAAATCTCATAAAAAATTAAATGGATTAAGACTTCAAATGTACCATCATCAAAAGTATTATCTAATTATGGAGTTCAGTGAACAGGCCAAGTGAAATGGTTGGTAATATTACTTACTTACCACATGGGAATGTTCAGGATTTATGCACAAATAGATTCTGCTTCTGTTGCAACATAGTAATTAAGAATTTGTCAGGGAAATTTGACCCTCTAGGGTAGAAATTACTTTGTAAAATAAGAATGGCAGAGCAACCAGTCTCCTTGCTGCATATAATTTAACTTGATTATTTATACATCAAAGGGAGTCGGCCGTGGTTGCGGTATAATATTTAAGTAGAGGGATATTAGAAGAAGACGCATCTAGCAAAATCTTCCCCCCCTCCCCTCCTCCCAAATCTCCGTGAGAAAATAGAGGAAATTTTCATAAAGCATTTCATTTTGCATATAAATAGGCGCCTCGATTGTGCCTGTGAATTTACTGCTGTCAAATTTAATTTTTCTTTAATTCTTCAGGCCACAGATGTGGAAAGCTTTGTGTGGAGGCTGCAATTTTCACTGCTTACAGGTAGCACCCCAATCGATAATGTCTCTTCATGAGAAATTACCGTTAATGTTATTGAGTATGCATTTGGCTTTATAGGATAATAAGGTAATATGAAATGCCAATTCATTCATTAGATGAGAGCTAAGTGCTTAAATGAAATGGGTGACAGGTCTGGAGGAGAAGAGAGAGGATAAAGAAAACCATAACAAAAGATGGGAATCGTGAAATCAAGAATGGATTTCAAATGGCCCAGCACCCACACAACCTTTTAACCATATATTTGCATTGGGTGTCGGTAAGGCATGTGCGTTTTAGATAAAGATGTAGAGGCCTTTACAGTTCAGGATGCTAGCAAGTATGAAATTGTGAACTGACCTTTGGAGATTGGCAGCAAAACCTTGCAAAGCCAGGGAGAACAAGGGTGTATAGCAGTGGAATTTGACATTCTGGGGGATTCTGAAAGGGTCAGCAGAATTCTACAAAAACAAGATCAATATGTATGCCTATGTGCATGCCATGGGAAATGCTCTTGGCCCAGAGAATGTGTTCCAGACCACAAGGAGCCTGGAGGCCATCCATTCAATATCTACGCTTGCCTAGCCTAACTATGAAGCCAGAGAATAGAAGTACCTCGATGCCATAGTTGCACACCAATAACATTTTCCCAAGCTTTGGAAATGGCCATGGAAGTAGGTCAGGCCCAGGTCCAAGTTCAGCCCCATGAAGAATGTATTTCTGGTCATTTCTGCAGAAGACTGATGTATATCAAACCAGAGGCCTATTCACACTTAGCCCTCTGGTATGCAATTAGGAGAGCTCTGGAACAGAGCTATGATGGTCGAAGCCTGAGCACTGGGTCCAGCCTTTGAAGGTGACATCTAGCCTTCAGTATTTCTGCCTGGGCCATTTTTGGCAGTACACTGACTTCTAGGGGTGGTTCCATGTGCCCCTCCCAAAAGGGTACCCAGACCATGGGCTGTGTGCTTTCCACATGCCCTTTATGGTCCATAAAGCGGTTTAGTTGTAGACCATCAGGCATACATGTAGGCTGGAATTGGATGCCAAAATGGTGCCCTACTCTGGACATTGCTTCATATAGTGCAGACAGAGCTTACTAGGCCTAGGCAGGACCTGTGAGGAAGGCAGAAACTGTGAGTCCACCATGTTTTGTATATTGGTAATTGCTGAAAGGCCCCAGATACAAGCATAGCTGGTAATAAGCACTTCTATTCACAGAGGTCACTTGGTGATTTATGCTTCCAAAAATATGTTAATAGTCTAAGGATAACAGAGGACATTATCCTTTCTTTCTTTCTTTTTCCTTCTTTCTCCTTCCCTCCCTCCCTCCCTCTCTTTCTTTCCTTCCTTCCTTCCTCTCTCTTTCTTTCTTTTTCTTTCCCCTGCCTCACTCTTTTCAAGGCAGTGCCTTGATCTACATTAGACCATAAAACATACTTCCAAAATGCATTATCTGGCCTTAAATGTGGATTAGAAGCAGGACCAGAGCACTAGCATCCACATGCTACTACCTCCAGGCTGCTTTGGAGCTGTGTGGATGCATACAATCTGCTTCAATCTGGCATGAAATATTTTTACTCCAAGCACTGCCGCCCTTTCAGACAGCTCATTTCTGTATTAAGTTTCTTTCTAGACGAAGTGCAGTCCACTGTGATTTTGTCTACACGAAATAACTGCTCCAAGCACTCATTTCTGTTGCACCCAGTTCTCTATAACATGTATTATTTGATTTGAGACAAAACATAGTTATTTGCTATCCTTCTTGAAGTGTAGAAGCTTGTTTTCTTCCACCAGCTTCTCTATGCTAACAGGAGTCTCCTTCAACCTAGAGTGAATAGCCCTCTTCACAAATAAACGAAGGTATTTGTGTATGAAGAAAGTATTGTTATTTATAATTCATTATGCTCCTGTTTAAAAATTTACAGTCAAGGAACAGAATCGATATCTTTTGATTCACCAGTCATACACTGCTGGCTGTACAGAGGGAAACTGATGAAGATGAAGAGGGTGATGGATGAAGATGGTCATAATAATGGCACACAGTTTCTTTGATTTGATAGAATGCTGATGACTTAATGCAAAAGGTGGAATTCAAGCAAGAAAAATCCTCTCTGATGTTCTACAGATATAATCATGTATCCATGGTGGCCGGGGAAAGTGGAGTGCAGCTGGGAGCCCCTTCCCCATCTGAAAGCTGATTCATGAAGCAAGGGATGGGGCTTCTGGCTACACTCAACTGCACTGGGCTTCATTGTCACACAGGTGTGACTTCCCCCTCTGTAGGCAAGTGGCCTGTGCATTTATTTATTTATTTATTTATTTATTTATTTATTTATTTATTTATTTATTTATTTATTTATTTATTTATTTATTTATTTATTTATTTATTTATAGTCTTTCTCACTTGCCAGTTTGGTCTAGTGGTTAGGGAGCCAGGCTCTTACCTTGGAATACAGGGTTTGATTCCACCCTCACACCCATGAAGCCAGCTGGGTGACCTTGGGCTAGTCACAGCTCTCTCCTGAGCTCTCACAGCCCCACCTACCTCACAGGGGATTCTGGTGTGGGGAGTAGAAAAGCTTTGTCAGCCACTTTGAGTCCCCCTGAATGGGTGAGAAAAGCAGGGTAGAAAAGCCAACTCTTCTTCTTCTTTTTCTTCCTCTTCTTCTTCCTCTTCCTCTTCTTACCAGGCCCAATCTGGTCAGGAACCAAATGATCTGTCCCAAGGTCAAGATGGATCATTCTGGGCTGAAAAAGCATCGTCTACCTGATGGTTCTGGGCAAGGGCTGTGCACGAATGCAGTTTTCAAATTCGATAAGTAACGAATTGAATATTCAAAAATCTGAATGTATCCGAATAACAACAACAACAAAAAAGAATGTCCAGAAATTTGATTCAATACGAATACATTTGTATATATTTGTATGAATGATTCAGACATTCGTATCTGTATGGGTACATATGTATCTCGTACATACCCGTAGATCATCCAGTACACATCTGTATGCATCCATACGCATCCATACCCTCCCGCAAGCATTCTGTTTTCATCCTATGCGGATGCACAAGGATGCATGCAAGATGCATATGGGTACGTACAAGATGTGTATCTACTGTACCTGCACAGATACGAATGTCCACATTATTTGTACATATAACTCAAGATATTCGTATTCATTCACACTTGGAAATCTGAATGTCTGGACATTTGATTCATATATGAATGTCTGAATTCATCCGAATTTGTACAAATAACAAATATTTTGAATATTCGTGTACATCCCTAATCTGGGCCCACCCACCCACCCACCCCTGCAGCCACTCCAAAGCTCATGTGAGATTCAAGACTGGCCTGCCCAGTCTTAGAGGCCCCAGGGAATAGGTCCCCCAATAGTCCAGAACCTGTAGGTTTGCTTTCTGCATGGTTCTAAGTTAGTCCACCAGTAGACCTCAATATTGAGGTCTACTGGTGATCCCAGAAAAGGTCCACTAGATTTGTATAAGTTTCATTTGGATGCAGTGAACAGGGTATCTTGCATGTGGAAGGGAGGTCATGGTCCCCTTTTTGATAGTCCCTATACATTTCCTTGGCACTTAGTGACCGAGGTTTGCCTGTAGTGCCAGCTGCTACTGAGCTGATTTTTACTGGGACACAGATCTCTAGGTTTCTTGGAAATCAAAAGTAAATACATCTAGATATCAGTACTATAAAATCAGATAATCTTACTATGGCAGCTAAACATACCTCTTTGTTAGTACATGAAAGCATCAGAAAAAGCTTTTCTGGATTGTAACTGTGGTGCCCAGTGTCCACATGTGCACTGGATGTTCCCAGTATTGGCAGAATGCTACAGACGGTTGGATTTGTCTGAAGATCTCTGCTTGCCTGCAAATCTCCCTTTGATCTGACCCATTTCATACAGCTGATGAACCACAGCACGTTGGTATTCCAGCATCCTCTTCTCACAGATGCCCATATTTGCATCAGTTGCATGCACCTCTAACGTTTGCTAAGAGAAAGTAACTGACAAAGGGCAGGAATGCATGGGGAAATAATCATAGGCGGAAGTAATAACGTTAAACCTCTCATTTGCTCTTGAAAATTGTCTCTAGATGAAGCCATATTCAAAATACCCAGATCTGTAAAAAACAGAAGCTCGTTACTTTTTATGGAAGCTCTGTGGCCAGTGTTAATAAGTACTGATGTCATATCTAGACCTGAATTCAGAAACATCAACTTAGTGTTCTGGAAGTTTCCAAACCTCTAGCAAGTATACTGGAGTGGAAACAAAAGCCTGATATTAGAAGCACCAGATTAATTTACTCAGATTAGAGATGTGCAAACATTTTCATCTCATTTGTAGCAGTTTTTGGGCTGCTATGCCATGTTCCAGGTATCTTCTTATAAGAACCTAAGCTTTCAGATATAGCTGTGATATCCATCTTCAGAGGACTTTGCTCTTGGATGAGTCAAGTGTGACCGTTGCAAAACGGAGATTCACACCTTAGTTCTGCAAGCACACAAGTCACTAGTCCCAGATCCACAGGGATTACACCAATAATATAATAAACAAGTCAGCCTTAACAACCCACCATTAACACTTCCAACCAAGGAAACAGTGCCAGCAGAGTATAACCAGTCACCCTTGACTCGTCCAAGGGCAAAGTCCTCTGCAGATGGATATTGCAACTATATCTGAAAGCTCAGGTTCTCGGAAGAAGAAACCTGGAACCAGTCATAACAGCCCCAAAACTGCTACAAATGAGATTGAATCTGGCCATGAAAGCCTAAATACAACAAAACATTTGGTTCATCAGCTGTATGTTTGAAAATCCATTTGAACAGTTTGTGTTGGCTGTGGTTTTGCCCTTGAAAAGAGCCCCACCCCACCCCATGGAAAAAAAATACTTTTCTTTTCAAAGAAGTCTAGAATCAATTGCAAACAACCATTTGTTTGATTAAATAGTTCACCCATGAATCAAACAAATGCATGTTCAACTGAACAGTGAAGCAAACCCATGATTTTCATTTATACACATCTCTTACTTGTGGGAATAGCAACCTTCCTAGCTGGCATTTTAATTGAAGGCTGCTTCAGTGTCTTATAGTGATTTCTTTTTACATCCCTAGCCACTCTCCACATCTTGCACAACCATGTGCTGTAGGGGTGTGCACAAAGCCATTTTTCCACATTCTATTCGAGGTGAATAGAATGTAGAAAAATTCAGCTCCGGCCAAATACCACCCCCCACGGATGTGAAGGTAGAATGAATCCCCCCACCCCTCCTTTCCAACCCCTCCCCTCTAGAGACATACATTATTTATCATAATTTTTCAATATGTCACAAAGGGACTCTTCAGATATCCACTTGGAATTTCACAGGTGTGCTGGAGATGGATGTGGCTGGCACCATTTTGTGCAAGGGCATTCTGCCCCATGTTTCTTGTTTTGTGTAAGTAGTTGTTCAAACATCCTAGTAAGCTTTGAAGGCACATACGCCTTCCAGTGCTGGTAGGTATCTGGAGTTCTGGGTGTATGACCAGGAGACAACTGGTCAGGGGTCAAGCCTTCCACTGATGCAACGGTTGAACACTCAGGGCAAATTCACACTTACCTTGGGAGTTAAGTGTGGGGGAACTCTCACATGCTCTATGCACATTGCGCAGAGCCATTTCTTCATCAGAAACGGATCCACACATGTCAGAGTATGCATATACTAGCTGGAGAGCCTGTAAGGTTCTTCACACTCCTTCTCTATGTCTTCCAGATGGAAGATGTCCAGGATGAGTTTGTGGGCCTTTTCGCACATGCCGCCGAAAACGGATCTAAAAGATCCATTTTCTGGCAAAACATTTTTAAAGGGGAATCTCGGTTTCTCGGAGACCCCGCGCGTACGCACACGTGCGGGGCAGCGGCGGCAGGGCCGGATTTGGAAACGGTTTGGGGTGGGTGCTGTGCGAGTGCACCAGCACCCATCCCAAACCGGCCCTGCCGGTGCCTGCCTAGCTGTCAGAGAGGCAGAGCGCATGCTCTGCCACTCTGACAGGTGGGCGATCCGGCAGCCAGCTTCCCTGCCTTCCCTCTGCCAGAGAACGGAGGATCCTCCGTTCTCTGGCAAGGGTAAGGCAGCTCCTACTCCTAATCTCACCCCACCCCACCGAGAGTCCCTCCAACTTACCCGATCGTCTGCAGCTCAAATCTGAAGCTGGCAGCGCCGGCGCCAATCGTGCATGCGCGTGCCACGGCCCTGCCGGTCCCAGCACCCCAGGGATGCTGGGAAATGTAGTCCTGGGCTGCTGGGACTGGCAGGGCTGCGGCGCGCGCATGCACGATTGGCGCCAGTGCTGCCAGCTTCAGAACTGAGCTGCAGATGATCGGGTAAGTCGGAGGGACTCTTGGTGGGGTGGGGGCGAGATTAGGAGTAGGAGCTGCCTTACCCTTGCCAGAGAACGGAGGATCCTCCGTTCTCTGGCAGAGGGAAGGCAGGGAAGCTGGCTGCCGGATCACCCACCTTTCAGAGTGGCAGAGCATGTGCTCTGCCTCTCTGAGAGCTGGGCATGCACCGGCAATCTGGCTTTTCCCCTTCCAGTGCAGAAATGTTAGTTTCCAAACCGTTTTCACGGGGAAAGCCAGATGTAAGACCTGAGTAGGATTTCAGCGGCATATGCGGATGCGGCTTCCTCAAAGGGGTCCTAATTCTGTCCCCTATGCGGAAGCCAGGTCTAAATCCATTCCACATCTGGCTCTAAATCCATTTTTAGAGCCTGTGCAGAAAGGCCCTGTGGTTGGTGGAACAGGCACGATGACACACTGCATTGTCAGGTTGCTCTGGTGACAGTGTTGTGCAGGTGCACTGCTGCCATCACTGGGGGTCTATGAGGGCCGCCATAACAGCAGCCATTCACATTTATCTGGTACTTAGTTAAGTGCCAGCTAAGTCTTCCACAAGTATAGATGCTTAAGGCATTCTAGCACTTCGCCTCTTGGTGCACATAAGCAAAGTGTGAATTTTCCCTCAGAATCATACTGTACTGAGAAATGGACAAGGGCTAAGCTACAAATGATTGTTGGAAACGTTAACAAACTCAACGCTACCAGGCCAAGAAATGGCCCAAGAAATGCAAGCTTAAGTGACATAAACTCTACGTAGACCACTGGGCAATGGGGAGAACTTTAGACTGTCCTGCACATTTTATGTCCTGTATGAAATTCTCATGTTACAGAAGTGTCTGCATGGAATTCTGAGTTAGGAGGCAATGCAATATAGCTTCTTTTGAAGAAGAGGTTCAGTGAAACTTTGCATTGCGTTTGCACAATACAATGTATCTATATTCCAGTGACTAGTTTAGAGGCCTTTCTGTATTAAGATAATCTAAAATATAATAGAGTTTCTCTAACGTGTTTCTCCTTCTCACTTTTCCTAAATAGAGTGATTTATACTCAAAGACTTTTTAAAGCCTTCCCTACGGCTTGTGAATTTGGGAAGGAATATCGTGGCTGTCATCTTACTCAGGTTCGAACATACAGCTCCTGAAATATGGGCTTTCTGCTTTTAGTTCAGTTTGTCAGATTATGGAATTGAAAGAACCATTGATCCCTTAGGATAAAAATCAGCAAAAGGCTCCTTAAAAGAACAGAACACTGTATTCAAAGAAAGTCTGAGAAAGTCTTTGCTTTTGTAGTGCGGGATGTTGAAGGTCAGAACAAAAAATGTGCTACTTAGAAGTTTTAAAACAGGAGGGAAAAGCGTGAAGAAGCAGAAAAAAAATACTAAGTGAAAGTTTAAAAATGGCTCGTAAAAAAAAAAATACAACTTTTGTTGGTAACTTACCCTAGAAGCTGTGCTTTGTTTCAATACACTAGTTATGAAAAATCTATCAGAAGCAATGCAGCCGCCACTGTTGAAGTTGCCTTTGATTTTGTTGTGCAGTTATTACTTATGGTTAACATTTCAGCAGCTGCCATTGTACATTCACACTTTTCTCCAAAGTAGAACCATGGCTGAATTCCCACTTCAGTTGGTTGTATGCAATTAGGCAACATCTGGGCAGGTGCATCTGCACTGTCAGGAGGCATTTACAGCCTAGAAACTGCCCAGAGGTTGACTAATTGTATGCTAGCACAAAATTGTGCTCCACAAGCATACTTACCTCTCCCAGACACTTACCTGAAGTGTCCAGCCAGTGACCATTCACACCTTTACAGGCTGAAGCATGCTGGCAGCTTCAATGACTCCGAGCCAACTGCGACTGTGCAGAATGTCAACATCATCATAGCGGTGACACTGACACATGCACAGTCATAGAGGGCACCACCCCCAAGACGGAGGCACCCAGAAGAGGATTTGACTGAGGATCGACCACAAGTAAGTGATCAATCGTGCGGGGGGTAGGCTAATGTTGACTAATGATCACAAGTGTGGACACTAGTCAATTTTAGTTAATTGCATATCTTTCCCATCCACCTGGAACTGCTCCATAGAGGTAGGTATGAATAAGCCCTGAGTATAAAATTCACCCTCTCCTGCTGGGATCAAAATGGGGCTGAAATCTCTTCCCTTTGCCAGATAAAACTTTCCCATCCCAGTAACTGACCTTGGAAAGTCTCACACTCTTCATTTTACTTCCCCCCATACCCCAGCCAGCTCCAGGACCTTTCCCCCTAGCCTAGTTATGTGCTTTTGATTCTACAAGTTACATAAGTTACAGGTTTGCAGTCCTCATTTGGATACATGATTAATGAAGGTATATTGGTTATGCCACAGATGACATTAAGATACTTTGATTCTAATAATTTCCTAAATACCGTGACAGGTGTGTCTAGGGCTTGAGAGGACTTAGTATGCTTGCTAACCTGGTATACCGGGCAGTGTGCAATCACCCTAATCCTCCTCTTCCCTGGGAAGTTCAAATGTGGGTTTCCTTGGGATTCCACCAGCTACTTTTCTGAAGAGAAAGTGTGATAACAGAAAAGTTTAATATTTTGACTCTAAATACTGCTTTTATAGAGCTAGGGCTATCAAGACAGTGCAGATGGCACATTATCAGAATTACTGGCCATTTTGGGACTTACCTTTTGGGGCTGGTCCAGCAGGACCTAGCCATCCTAGAGGCATTCTGGCAGCAGGAATGGATCCACTGTTACAGGATAGGCCTTCTGTATTCAGCCATCATGCTGATTTCAGCAATCCCGTGATCTTCAGACCTAGTACAGGTCCACTGAGTACTAAGAACTGAAGTTCCCTGGGGACCCATTCAGTGATCCAGTTTGATCTGTGAGCCACTTTGGTTTAGTGGTTAGGAAGTTGGACTCTTATCTGGGAATACCAGGTTTGATTCCGTCCTCCCCCATGAAGCCAGCTGGGTGACCTTGGGCTAGTCACAGCTCTCTTCTGAGCTCTCACTGCCCCACCTACCTCACAGGGTGTTCAGTTGTGAGGAGAAGAATAGAAAGCTTTGTCAGCCGCTTTGAGTCCCCTTGAATGGGTGATAAAAGTGGGGTAGAAAAGCCAGCTCTTCTTCTTCTTCTTCTTCTTCTTCTTCTTCTTCTTCTTCTTCTTCTTCTTCTTCTTCTTCTTCTTCTTCTTCTTCTTCTTCTTCTTCTTCTTCTTCTTCTTCTTCTTCTTCTTCTTCTTCTTCTTCTTCTTCTTCTTCTTCTTCTTCTTCTTCTTCTGTGCAATTTGGTGAACCTCTGATATGGGTCCCCCACTTATCGAAACAGGTAGGTGTGTGCCCTTCCACACATATTCCTGGACTGGTCTAGCAACCCCTGGCACATTGGTAGACTTGTAAAAAGAGGTCTACCTGTATCCCACCCTAGGGAGCCATCTTGGCTGTCTAGAGAGGACCTTTGTTCACTCCATTGTGGATGGAGCAGTGTGTGGAAGGAAGATCTTGAAGAGAGACAGACCTCACACTATCTCATTCCAATGGAAAAAGCAGAAAGGCCCACTGCCACACTTCTTGCAGAACTCACATTCCTAGTGGAATGATTTTAATAGACGGCATCAGAAGTTTTCCTGTATTTCTGGTGGCTTGTGCTCTTAAAGAGGTATTTATTTGCTTTTCAATGTTATAACTTTGGTCATTCAAGAATCTCAAAGTCTATTCGGATCTCTCCCTAAATGTCAGCCATTTAAGTGGCTTGGCTTTTATTTTTTATTTGCTCTGGTCAGTGTAAATTTCTATGGGTTTTGCTGGTGTAGGGAAGGGGATTTGAGGATGTGTAGTTCTTGGTTTATTAATATTTGACTTTGTTAGTGCTAGCTGTTTACTGTGTGATTTCCAGGAAAAAAAGAATTGGGAGGAGGGGAGAATATTTCCTTGTGGTGTCCAAAGCATCTGAATGCTCAGAGACATTTTCTTCAGTTTTGTTCTGTCTTTGGGTAACTAAAAGGAATTTTAGGGTCAGTTTTTAAGAATAATCCTGAGCCCATGAAACACACTTCTGAAATCCCAGTTGATTAAGAAAGATCATTGAATCTCAGTAGAGGCTACACAATTTTTGGGTTGGCCAACACCACCCAAAACAATAACCATATGAAACCAGGGGCCTTTCCGCATTTGCTGCTGGAAAACAGATCTATAAGGGCATGGTGGCAGCTAGCCAATCGTGGCCACGGCACACGTATGCGCAGTGGAAGCTGGGTCCCCACTTCCAAAAGCCGCCGTGCCGCGACCAGGTAAGCACCGGATTGGGTGCGCATGGCCACGGGTGGCCATGGGTGGGGTGGCGGCTGCAGCTTCCCCTAGCAAGAGAAGGTGCCATCACGCCTTCTCTTGCAAGGGGGAATCTGGGGAAGCTAGCTGATGGTCTCGCCATGTCGGCTCGAAGGAGCCAATGGCGAAGGCCGGTGGGCAGGGCCGGCTGTCAAATGGAGAGCTGGGCATGTGCTGGCAATCCGGCTCTTTCCCCTACCGCTGCGGAAGCATTTGCTTCCAAAGTGGTTTCAGGGGAAAAGCCAGATGTAAGACCTAATTTTTCAGCTCTTACATCTGGGTCAGATTTCGGTGGCAAAACTGGTTTAAGAAACTGGTTTTACATGTCGACATGCAGACGTGGCATCCTCAAAGGGACCCTAATTCTGTTCCCTTTGCGGAAGCCACATCCAAATCCCTCCCCGAACAGGCTCTAAATGTGTTTTTAGAGCCTGTGCAGAAAGGTCCCAGAATGCAACATTTGGGGCCTTCTCTGCACAGGGCCATAATCTAGATTATATCTCAGAACCGGGACCTACCACTCACATATTAATACAGACTATGGCAGATCCCTGGTAGGGTCTGCTATAGTCTGTACCAGCATGAGGACAGCAGGTCCCCAGTCTGAGATATAAATCAGAATAAGACCCATTGCAGAAAATTCCTAGGTCTTTTCAGCTTTGAAAGACAGCATTTAAGAGGTGACCTATTTGAAGTATATAAAATCATGCATGGTGTGGAAAAGGTGGATAGAGAATAATTATTTCCTCTGTCACACAACACTAGAACCCAGGGGCACTCTACGAAGCTGATGGGCAGGAGAGTTAAGACAGAAAAAGTGAAGTATTTTTTCACCTAGGGAGTCATCGGCCTATGGAATTTACTACCAGAAGAGATAGTGACGGCATACGAATGTCTGAATAATTTGTACGAATAAATCAAAAATTCAAAAGTTGTTCTAATGTTGAAATTCAAATTTATAGACGTTCGATTTGAATTTGAATGTCCAAATTCGAACTAATTCAATTTAATTTTGAATGTTTCGAATATTAGTGCACATCCCTACTGTTGTTTTAAATTACAAAGTTTAGTACATTGGCAGTTATATCCTCTGTGAAAATCATAAATTATGAGGGAGCTGGGAACTAGAAGTTTCAAATCATCTCACTGGAAACATCCCTTTTTGACCCCTACCAATGAATACAAGGGTTACAGATACCAGGTTTCATGAAATGGTGTCTTTGGGGATCAACTATATGGATTTTATGGTTATAAAAAACTCACGTATCAACAGATGGATATATAAGGCAGCTATCCACACATCCCAACACTGCTTTAATGCTCTGGATATATACAAGGCAAAGATCAGGGTTAGAGTGTCTGAGAAAGGGGGAGGCAATTGCAATACCATGGTGACTCCTCAAAAGCTTTTTCTACCTGACCTTGTCCAGATACTGTCTCCAGCATGCAGAACCACTTGTAGTGCATGTGTCTTAGGAAACAGAATACCTTTGAATCTTTCAGACAGGTCCCCTTGATTTCTACACACATACCTTCTCCCTTCTGCGCTCAGTGCTGCAAGCTTCAATTGCAAATCCATGCATTGAAAATCCAAGAAACTTAATGACTCCCCTATTTCATTTAGCTCCTCTCCATGCCATCTAAGCTCCAATCTGCATTTTTAGAATCCAATTCTGCAGGCCAGTGGTCTTTCCTGCCAGCAAAGAGAAGGTGCCCATGTAACTCTGAACACGGAATCCAGCCCTCTAAAGTGAAAATGACTAATGTTAAGATAAAAAGCAATGGTCTAGCCTTGTGGTCCTTAATCAAAGCACCTTGACTTCAACAGGAGCCCTGCCAGTGTAAGGAGTGAATAATGACTACAGGATTTGGTCTGATGAGAATATTAATATAGTGACTCAATATCCAGGGCCTAGTGCTCGCAGCTGATGGTGTGTGAAATTTACTTCTATAGGAAATTGCCTTAGTTTAGGAAGATGTACAGAAATGCGCCAGGCAGGCCCTGCAATGCTATGAGGCCACCATTACAAGCACAATGAACTGTTAATTGTTGGTCCACTCAGAAGAGAAAATGCCTTCTCCACACCATAAATAATGCTATGCAGAGTCTCCTGCCACCTTGAAGATTAACAAAGACATTGGGTAAGAGAATTTTGCAGGCCTTTAATGGCAACTGCAGTTGCCAGTGAATGCTCATGCCACAAGCCATCTGCTAGCCATCCAGGAAACAGAAGAGGAAAGAAGATTCCTATTTATCAAGTGGAGTTGCTCTGTTTGCTCCCTGGTGAGGCCCATTTACACACTACCACCACCACCACCACTGTCCTGGAGCTCACTCCAGGTTTGCCCCAGTCCTCACTAGCTGTGGACAACTAAAATGTTGTCCACAGCTTGACGAGAACCAGCTAGGGAATTCCTGGCTAGCAATGTCTGCACCCTCTTCTGGACATGACACTGCCAGGGGCTGTGGTGGCTGCAACTGCACAGTTGTGTCCTGTGTCTCAATCACCATGGAAATGTCTGGATGTGCACCAGATGTTGCCATGGCCATTGCTATGGGGATTCAGCCTACCCAGGTCAGGCTAGCTGGCTTCAAGTGTTGGTGGTTTGGTTCAGGACTGCACTGACACTCAAAGTGTGGATGGCTACCTCTGTGCTCGATCTTCACTTTCCTGGGATGGTACTGTTAAGTAGTTTCAGTGAGGGAAGTGTGAACAAATGATTCAGAACATTCATGAACCTGGGGAGGTGGGAAAGCGCTTGTGCCAGTCACATCTGCAACAGATCCAGAGTGCATTTGACATGGATTGAGAGTGGATTCAAAGTGGATTCAGGACAGATTGGATACTTTCAGAACAGATAAGTTATGGGATATGTATCGGACATATCAGATATGTATCAGATACAAATTCATACGAATACATTTGTATCAAATAGAATCCTGCTGCATGTGAAGGGGATCTATTTGAACAAATATGAATTTTCTTACATTCAATTTAACACAAATTGAATGAAAAAAATGCACATCCTTACTCACCAAACATGGAGCTTACTTCTGGCTCAAATGCTTCTAGCTTACTTCTGGCTCAAATAACCAGCAGATGTCTATATGAGAGTCACCAGTCTTCACTTAATCTGAACTCCAGAAGCCAGGAACAAAAGTTCAAGTTGGGGTTTTTATTGTGCTACGCTGTAAATGGCCCATTTCCAGGGCTGTTTGTGAAGCCCAGCAGACTAGGACCAAGCTCCACATAGCACTTGGTTTGGTCCAGCCATTTGAATGGAGGGTAGCTGGATTAGCCCACAACCGGGAATGTTTGAGAGATCCTTTTACAGCAGTCTCCCATTGGAGCACTCTGAGTGTAAGGCCTCTGTGATTTTGTGTGTTCCTGGTGAGGCACAGCCCCCCCCCCCCCCAAGGGATGGCTGGATGGATTTGATCTGACATTGTCTGGCAGACTAGCTGATCTAGTCTATGAGGACCATATGGAAGGAGTCAAAAAAAGCAGGATGGTTCTGCATTCAATATATATTTGCCTTAAAACATAAATAATTAAGCAAGCAAGCAAATATGAGATTTTGCTTGTAAAACTTGCACTAGTGCAAAATCCAGTAGGTAACAAAATTCCAGCCTTTGCACTCTTGTAGGATTTGCATTTCACCTGCTACTGAAACCCCCTAACACTTCATTTGCAGGGAGCAGCTTGATGGAAACACTTTTTGTTTAAGATAATTTATTCAATGAATCCCAGGCTTTCAGCTGTTGTGCTACAAGAGTACTAGAACAAGAAGAACAACTCTGGAAAGAACAGTTTGCGTCCGTCTTGAAACTTAATCCCCACTTTTGTAGCCATCCTGCTGGTGGCTGAAGATTGTAACACAATCTTCACTTACATTTTCTCACTGTGCATTTTGGGCACCAATTGCATAATTGCAAGAATTTGCCACTAGGTGTCACCAAAAATGTGACAGCTACTCACTGGGGATGAAGGCGCATGAGAAGGGCTTCAGCAGCTAATCGTTTTTCATTGCTGCAATGCAACTTTGCTTCATTTATCCTTCACAGAACTGCCTCCCCTATGTGACCAAAGTATTCAACAAAACATTCATGTGCTCAGTAGTGGGGACTTAACTGAAAGCCTTGGTAAAGCCTTCAGCTCAGAGATGCCAATGGATTTTTTATATATATTAATAAAAGTTATATAAGATATAAATAGCCATTTAATACCATTTGTGATACCTGCATGGAAAGAAATATGTTTTAAGGCAAAAGAAAGCAGTCACATAAACAAGAGCTAGGGTGCCTCCAGATGTGGGCTAAAACCCATGATTCTCCAGGGACTATACTGGGAATGCCAGACCAAGGACCGGTTCTTGCTTTCCTCAGCAGTAGAATGATATAATAATACAATTCCACTGAAGTTGAGATTAGGTGGAGAAGGAGGCATTCTCACTGTAGGTGCAGGTGCACTTCTCAACTGGACCACCAGCACTTGAAGTGCAGATGGTCTGGCCCAAGCAGGCCAAATCACAATAGGAACAGCTGCAGCAATATCTGGCTTACGCAGGATGCTGGCATGGCAGTCAGCCTACAATACATAACTGCACAGCTGCCCCACCCACTTGCAACACTGTCCCCAGAAGAGGGTTCAAACGATGCTGACCAGAGGCCTATTTGCACTTAGGCTGGTAGTCAACAATTAGTAAACTTCTGGTGAAGAGCATCCACACTCCGAATAGACTGCTACAGACTCCAAGCATGCCCTGCCTCCCTAGAAGCTCACTAACTCCTGATTAGGTGTGGAGCACTAAATTGTGCTCCACATCTTTACCAACGTTGACCAAAAGCTTACCTGAAGCATCCATTGGAGTGACCATTTGCTCTTTTTCCCGTTCCCTGTGGCCAGTGGGTGGGGGAGGCAGCATCTACACAGGCAAGGTGGCGTTGGTGGCCATGATCGATCACTGACCTCTGACGTGACCAGACCACCAATCCCTGGGAGTTCAGTCATTGAGTCGCAAGAGGTCCATGTGATCAGCAACCAAGTAGTGGATGCTGTGTGTTCGATCACAGATGCTGAAGTAATCAGCCACACTACGTCCCTCTATTTGAACACGCCCCTCTGTAACGGCATCCGAGCATGTCACAGAATGGCCAAATGTAGCAGTGAGGAGGTGGAACTTCCAGCTTCGGACGCAGCAGCGTGGACTGATAAATGGGAGGACCATCTGCATTTCTGGCCAATAATGGACGCCTTGGGGGAGCTTTCCTCATCACAAGTGCAAATGGTCCACCTTTGCCAGAAGCTTACCAGCCCAAGTTCACAGCAGCCTAATCAGCTAAGTGCAGAAAAGCCCCAGGAGATCACCGGTTGGTCCCGGTCAAACTTTTATTTGTCCTTAGCTACTGAAGATGAGGGCAGCTAGAGGGATCTCCCATACTCTCTGGAACAGTGGTGGCAGTGTGGCATGGGAATGGACCTGAAAAGGTAACTGCAAGTAATCTTGTAACTGAGGCATTCCCAATATAGTACCAGGACAGTGAGGCAAAATCCAGCAATACAGACAGGGAGAGAGAATTATATTTTAAATACGTTAAATCTTTTTATAATTGTGATACTCTCTGTGAGCTTTTGGTGAACTTCAAGATATAAATCCTTAAATAAAATGTATAAACAAACAATGCCAATTATGGTTTTAATAAGCTCATTTTTTATGGTTAGTGGTTTTTTAATTTTGTGACCCACCCTGAAACCTTGGGGTATAGGGTGGAATAAATGAACGAACGAACGAACGAACGAACGAACGAACAAATAAATAAATAAAACAAAGTGAGGCTTACTGGTAATCTGCCAGCTTGTTTCAATATACCTTCTGTGAGGTCCGAACTTTATTATTGCACTTACTGTTTGCTTTAATGGAACATGAAAATGAATTATAAAATGTGTTAACAGTAAAAGGCGCTGACCAGGAAAGTTAGTGAACGGGTAAGGAAGGGGCTAACTCAATCTAATTAGCATATTGAAGAAGGGGGAAGAAAAGAAGCCCAAGCCCAGCCAATCAGGAGGGACAGAACCTTGGCAGTGGCTATAAAAGGTCCTACCTGGAAGGGCCATTGTTGGTTATGGGGTTGAAATCAGGGAAAGGGAAGCAGGGGTCACTGCTCTGCCCTCTCAGGGGTTATTCAAATCCTCAAGCAGTCCAGCTCTGAAGTGAGAGAGCTTGAAGGAGGGGAAGAGATGGTTGAAACTGTCTTCCCACTGGGTGCATTAGCAGCCGGAGCCATTTCCTAGTAGGCTAAGGGTGCCCAGTTGGGATAAGATTAGCTAGCTCAGTAAACGTCACTTTGTTTCTTGGCAAATGGGGGAAAAAAGAGTGTGTCTTCAGAAGTTCTTGTATTCTTACTTACCATTCTGTACACAATAAATCTGTTATGTTGGTTCACTAGAAAAGTCCGACAGTTATTTCTTTGACAAAGCAACCTTCGCACCTGCACCTCCCACTTGTGGCTATCCAGAAGTCAGATAATCCCCAGCACCTAGAAGAGGTGTAAATGGTCTCTCCAGCAGCCAGGAAAAGGTAAAGTTTCAAATGCATACGCTGCACAACTTCCTGTGCCATTGCTAGTGGATGCTGGGGTAGCTCCTGGGGTGTGGTATGGAAAGACCTCATAAGAACATAAGTGGAGTCCTGCTGGATCAGGCCACAGCCCATCTAGTCCAGCATCCTGTCTCACACAGTGGCCCACCAATTGCCCATGGGCTTCTCATACAGAGACAAGGGCAAACCTTCTCCTGCTCTCAAATTCCAACAAATGGCCGTAGAAGCCTGCAAGTGAAGATGGTGCTTCCCAGAAACTACTTCAGCATGCACTAGCAGGCCAAGTATGAATTGTCCTTAGGTTCCTGCAAAAGAATTCTAACAAAATGAGCTAGGAAACATGCAAGTAGGTTTGCTATGGCCTCCTGCATCTAACAGAGGTGTCAAGAGGCAATTGTGAGGCCTTCTTAGATCCCACTTTTAATTTTCCAACACATTTCAAAATGTAGAATCCTACAAGCTGCAGTTCCTGCTTCTTCTACAACTGGGCTGCTTGATCAAGATATAAAAGCTGTAAGCATGCTATCAACATGGGCCCCTCTCCATGGCCACAGAAAATTCAAGCAATGTTTTTCTGCTGGAAATGTTCTAGAAGGCACAGGAAGGGTTATGGAAGTCGACCATTTTCTGTGCCCTCAGGAACAGGATAGTGTATTTTGTCCAAAAGGAAATGCCTTCAAATAGGTTCTACTGTGGCACCCATGGGTAGCAGAGTAGAGAGAAGAGCTGTCAGAGTGCTTTCTCCCAATCTGCAGATAGCATTTCTAATGGTGCTTTTCACTCTTTTGTGCCGGGATGAGTGTGATGGACACTGGCCGCTTTGCATATCCTAGACCTTTTCGTACTACAGCCGAATGGCAAACCTGATTGGCTAGCTCTTATTGGCTAGCTGTAGCTAGCCAATCAAAGCAGCCGGTGCGTGCAGATGCAAGTGCTGCTGGCTCACCATTTTGGGACCTGGCAAGCATGAGGGGGGGGGCATGCCCAGGGGGGTGCCTGGGGGGTTTCTGCAGGCCCTAGGGGACTCGATCCGGTCCTCTAGAACCCGCGGGAACCCAGGGAAGGTATGCAACTTGCCTGCCCAATTGGGGCAGCCAGTGCGCTCCCCCCTTACCAGCTGCAGGACAGCTGGGGATGGCCACGAACGCCCTTGGCCGGGTGTAGAGCACTATTTCGTGCTCTATACCCAGAAGGCATGTGGGTGCCCAGGGATGGGCTGGGGTGTTTCTGAATGGAACCGCCCACCCAGTTGAGCAAATGTTCCATCCCAGGGTATCCTACACGCGTTTCGTTTGCCTTCATGTGAATAGGCCTCCTGTCTCATTTGAAAGCATGTTTTAATGGAGGAACTAAGAACTGTATTGCCAAATTGCCACAAAAAGGGGGAAAGGCCCCTCTGTCTTTCCTCTCTCTTCCATATTTCATCCAGATTCAATGGATGCCCCCTTTGAAAGGGCTGTACGTGGCATACCAAAGTGCCTTTTGGAAACTATGGGTCCAAGTTAGTTCATAGGATGACAGCTGCTTATAGTAGGCTAAAGTTTAACTAGAAGGCCACCACAGCCAAGAGCTTTTCCCCTGAGGCATCCACTGTGAGCTCCGCATTTGCTCATGTTTCACTTTTGCAAAGCGTTCAATTTAACACCTCCTTGTCTTTTCCATATAATGAATTGGAAGGTTATAGACAAAATTATACTTTTCCCCATTTTTTTCTCCCTTTCCTTGCCCAGTCAATTACCTTCTTCATCTGCCCTTTGTGGTAAGAAGGTCATTTCAATTCTAGTCAACATTACTTCTCCAAAAATGTCACTAATTTTGACAGAAGCACCACAGTTGACCACCAAGGAACCCAGGAAGCAAACTCAGGTATGAGGGAAGCAGGAGCTGGAAGTCTGTTTTTCCACGTGCATACAAATTGGCAGGCCAGAAGCACACATAATGTTAACATTATGGCTTGCATAGAGCTTGTTCCTTTGAAAACAGGCACACACACAAACAAATTCCAGAGAACTTTGGGTAGAAATGTTTTTGAATTCCACACACAGCCCTCATGCTGCCAGTCTAAAGAGAAAATTACACTGAAAAGCTCTTCAAATGCAACAATTAAATCTAATATAAATGATTTTCCCTCCTTGTGACTTTCTAGTTTCGAGAAAGGGATAATGATCCAATTCCAAGGGTTCAAGACAGCCTTGACCTGCCCACACAGTATAACTATGTAGAGATGTGCAAAGTTTGGTCTGCATTCAAAAATTGAATCAAACAGTTCATGTTCATGGATGCTTGCACTGAATGGAACATGCAGTGATTCACGTATCCAGAAATTTGATCAGACTGAACCAGTATCCCGCTTGCGAACATGAACAATTTGAGCAAGCAATTCATATACATTTACTAGGGATGTGCATTCTTCCTTACCTTTACAGAGGCCACGGTGGCGTCTCTAGGTCCATTTTGGCACTTTTCAGGCACTGAAACAGCACTTCCAGGTCTGTGCATGTAGCTTTCCATCCAGGGATTGCGATATCAAGATGGTACGGACACAGGGGAGTGGCAGCCATTCACACTACAAGTACTAAAGTAAAATGTACCTGACCAGCAGTGTTGTAGTGTGAATGACCAACCTGGGGCTGGCCAAATCATGAGAACAAAAGAGGAGCCCTGCAGCATCAGGCCACAGTCCATCTAATCCAGCATCCAATCTTCACTTCTCTGCACTTTGGAAACCATACAAGAGACTCCATCCACACTGCACCTGAAAGAGGAGAAAATATTTGTGTCAGCCTTCTCTCATAGTTAGGGGGATCACTTTTGGCAGTCAGGACCAGATCTTATTTTATTCGCCATAGCTTGCTTTTAAATCTTGCTGTCAAAATTATACTCAGTTGACCACTTATTATTAAGAATAGCCCTGCTAGAGCTCTGTGGCAGGTCACAGTCTTGCTGCACAATAGCTCTGCAAATGCCATATTTTGGGGAAAGTCCCTTCTATGTATTATTTTCTATGTATTTTTGACCCTGGCTTTTAAAAGCTGTCTCAGTCAGCTGATACTGACAGCATAGTGATTTTTCTGTTTTAAGGCTGATCTGCTAGGTTTGCACAAAGTTTTATATTTGTTTTCAAAGAATACTCTGTCTGGGAGGTTTTATGCTTTAAGCAGCGGCTGGACAGACATCTGTCTGGGATGGTTAAGAAATCCTGCATTGAGCAGTGGGGTGGACTCCATGACCCTGGAGGTCCCAACTCTATTACAGTTCCCTGTGGTGATTTGATATTTTTAAAGCTATTACCCTAAAAAGTCCTGCTCTGATAGTTTTGTGCCTGGGAAAGCTTTTTACCCAACCCAGTGCACTACTCCTAATAACTCACAATAAATCAGAGTCTGTGTTCTGAACCACAGCACAGCCCATAGTGTGGAATATTCCAAGGGGGGGGGGGTGTCGTTTCAGTGGTGCTCCAGGAGGAAGAAGGAGAAGGAGAAGAAGAAGAAAGAGTAGTAGTAGTTGGCTTTTCTACTCTGCTTTTCTCACCCATTCAAGGGAACTCAAAGCAGCTGACAAAGCTTTTCTATTCTTCCCACAACAGAACACACTGTGAGGTAAGTGGGGCTGTGAGAGCTGAGAAGAGAGGCCCAAGGTCACCCAGCTGGCTTCGTGGGAGAGGGCAGAATTGAACCTGGTATTCCCAGATAAGAGTCTAGCTCCCTAACCACTAGACCAAATTGGCTCAGACTGGAGGTGCCTTCAGAAGTACCACAGAAAATCATCACACCTCAAAGATGACCTCTCCTGGCCACAGCAAAGGAGGTTCCCAGACTTTGAAGGATCTGCACCAGTTCCAAAGCTGGCAGCTGAATCTGGGTCACAACGGGCTGTCCAAACTTCTAGTTCACTCCAGCATACCCTGCACTCACCAGACCGTTCTATGAGGGCCAGAACGTCCACCTAGTGTGTAAAGGGTCTTACGTGCTTATTTAAATCCACTAAACTTTGTTCCTTTTATGTTTTGTATATTTCTGGTCTAAGATACAGTGCCCCAGAAATTCTGAGAGATGAAATATCAAGACTATTTCTTTGGTCCAACTAAAAGTATGTCAAGAGGTGAAGGAAAAAAAACCTATATGATGTTGTCCACTGAGTGCATGCACAGAAGGTGGAGGTATGTATATGTATGAGACTTTTCAATGTATATTGTTAGGATGTTATTGTTTTTTGTATTTGTTTATGTTGATGTTATTATAAAAATAATAATAATTGAAAAATAAAATACAGTGCCTATCTTGCTCCTGGTTCCAAGCTGTCTACAGCTTTAATAGTAACATTTATCTAGGTACAAAACTGGTAACTGATGCCACCCTTTTGCTGGATGGTACCAAGTGCGTAGTTTATAGCATCATTTGAAGGCAAGCCCTAATGCAAGTTGTGGAAATGGTTGAATTAGAGACCAAATATGTAGGCACAATTAAAAATCAAGGCTCCCAGCAGTACAAAAATAAACTTTGTACATTTATTTGACAAATGCAGTTTAGCTTTAATTATTTATGCTAATACTTGGCTCTATCTCATCATACTGAATATACAGCAGTTTATTCTGCAAAAGTAATTAAGTCTTTTTAATGTGTAATCTGAAGCCAGCATGGTATGTTCCTCATGCGTCTCATGTGAGCAATGTGGTAAGAGAACCACTTGTTCTTGCCTAAGAATTATGGGGTGTGCAATAGGTAAGATGCAATTACAATAGGCTTCCTTCCCTTTACTCTTTCTCTTTTCCAATAGCATCATTTCCTCGCTCAGGTTATATCAGCTTTGTGGGATCAGGCAGGTGAATTTGCATGCATGTGTCTGATTATGCAAAGGAGAAGGAGTATTCTTGTAAATATCAAACAAAACTGGTTCGTGATAGTGTTCCTCTTCCTGGAACAGTCATTAGGAGGGTGTCCTACAAATCTAGCTTGTCACCAGGTGGAGAAAACAAAACAAGGTGCAAATTCCTCCATTCTCAGAGAAGCCGTGCATTGAAGTCTTGCAGAATTGTGCTCTGCTATTATCCTGTCATCCCTTCAGCTCTGCCAGCTTGTCAGGAGGAATTTTATAAATGGTGGATTCACGGTTGAAACAAAAACAAAAAGTGCTCAGTTGAGAGTTATTTGACTTCTACCATGACCAACCACTTCATCAGCTGCTGCGTCTGCCAAAGGAGAGACGGCCTGACAGGCAAACATGCCAGAAAATGCAAAATGTAAAGGGACAACGTAGTTTTGTTATAAAGGAGAGGCCTGACATAAGAAAAACTCCTTTCTTTCTTTCTTTCTTTCTTTCTTTCTTTCTTTCTTTCTTTCTTTCTTTCTTTCTTTCTTTCTTTCTTTCTTTCTTTCTTTCTTTCTTTCTTTCTTTCTTTCTTTCTTTTGACTTGATCAGTTCAAACCACATATTCTTGAATGTATATATCCCAGTACATACGGGCATATAGATTTTGATGTATGCCATCAGCTGTACATACTAGAAGCTAGAAATGAAGGCTGTGTTCACACCTACATTTTAATCTAGTGTCAGTCCACTTCCAGAGTGAGAGAATCCATCAGCAAATTGACCAGTAAATTTATTTCCACTTTTATCTGACCCAAACATGGATCTTCTGAGTTAGATAAAGTGGAAATAAAATTAGTCACTTTGCTGATGGGTTCTCCCACTCTGAAAGTGGACTGAAACCAGATTAAAACGTAGGTGTGAATGTAGCTGAAGAGAAAAAAATGGAAAAGAAGAACCAGCAAGCTAAATTTTGTTAGTTCCATCTGGTTCTGATTCAGCCAAACCTCACTGAGTTTGGTTTGATCTAGAAACAAGCTGCACACACTCAGCCTGGTTCAAATTGAACTTTGAACACATTTGCAACCTGTTTGATCGTTAAAAAAAAGAGAAAAAATACATTGAAAAAAAACCCCACTGGTTTTAGTCAACCCTTGATCAATATTTCCCTGGCTTGATTCAAATTGAACCAGCCTCTCTTGAACAGGGTGTTGGTTCAGTTCAATTCAAATTGTGTTGCACTACCTGGATCGATCCCGAACGGAATTCACTGTTTTTGCAAGTAATTCACTGTAAGGAACAGGACAGGAAGGGAAATAGGATAAAAAGTGGAGTAGACCTGTGAAATAATAGCTGTATAGGCTGGAGAATTGACTTCCTGCTCTTTAAGTACTGGGGCTCATACAGCTTGCATGAAATTCAGCAGAAGCAAAATTAACAGATGCCACAAACATAGCTCATACATGAGCTGGTGACAGCATACGTGAAGAAGATCTGAGAATTTATTTCACCACAAACTGAAAACTACAGGAAAAAAAGTGTACAGGAAAAAAGGCAAAGACGATTCTCATAGCATCAAATAAAGTACAGATATAATGCTGGCCAGACTTCTTTTTGTGTCCCATGTGCTTTTCTGTAAGAAGGTTTCAATTTAGGGATGGGCATAAATATTTGAAATATTTGTTATTCAGACAAATTTAGACAAATGTGGACACTCGTATATGAATCGGATGTCCGGACATTCAAATTTGTGAATTTAAATGAATACAAATGTTTTGACTTATTTGTACAAATAATTTGGACGTATGCATTGGATGTACTTATACATAAACATCTTGTGTGTTATGTGTGCACATCTGTACGGATGCATGCAGGATGAAGACAGGATGTGTACAGATGTGTACGGATGCATACAGGTACATATAAGATGTGTATGTACCCCTAGAGATCTGAATGCCCTAATTATTCATATGAATATGTATTTGTATAAAATCAAATGTCAAGACATTTGTCTCTTTGTTATTCGGATATGAAAATTGCATTCATGCACACCCTTAATTCAAATGTCTTAGAATGGCCAGGTCAAGAGAAGTGAAAAAAAAAAAGATTACCAAGGATACAAAAATTAAATACTGTATATGAGGAGAATCTGGAGGCCTTTCTGCACTTACCTTGTTGTAATCTGACCTAGATCTGTTTGGGTCTGCACCAACAAAGCTCTCTGTCTGGTGGTCCAGTCACAGGAAGGTGTGGCCCAGAACAGTGCTATCTGTATGTTGACACTGGTGCAGACTAGTCACTGTTCTGGCCTCAGAGGTCGGATGAACTTTGGAGCTGGATTCTAGGACTCCCAACAGCTAAGAATGAAAGTTCCTAGCCTTGGAGCCCCCAGGCATCGTATTTTGGCTGTGTGCTTTGGTACACTGATTAAATGGGTCTCCCAGTAGTCTAAAAAATGGAGGTGTGTCTTTTGCATACCCCAGTAGTCTGGACTGGCCTGAACTGGTCTGCAAAACATTTCTTTTTTTAAAAAAAAGGCTTTGGCCACAGAGACCATCATCAGATGGCAAGGAGCAGCAATGTGAGAGCTCAGCATTGGCCTTTGCCTTGGGAATCCCTTCCATAGAGATTTTCTTACTGGTGAGGTCTATGATATATTACTTCACTGTGGACCTTTTGGACCCTGTTTGACCCCTGCCCCATTTGTTTGAGGGTTTGGGGGCACACTTGATGAGGTCCCAGAGGCTCTTCAGATGGACTTCAGCAGACATGTTGGTAAGTGAAACTATTCTGGGAAAACCAATAGCACCGCAACCTCTTTTTGTGCGTTGGGAACAGCATTGCAGTGGGAAGACCATGCAGATGTCTGGCAATGCCAACGCAATGCTGTCAGGATTCTGCTATATTCCTTTTGCCTGGAAGTTGCCCAAGAATGTGATTAATTCACCTGTTCCTTGGATTGCAAATGGACTGCCCTACACACTTAGTTTTTGGCCAGTGACGTCAAGACGCGGTCTCCAGATACTGATAAACCATTATCCCCATAGCCAATGATAAGAATGACAGGAGTTGTAGATAAAGCTAAACCATATTATGTTGACCATTAGTTGACCATAGACGTTTTCGCACGGGGGAAAATGGAACGCGAAAAAGCCAGCTGTGGACACGTCATCCGCATTGGCCGCGCGCGCCTTGCGTCCCGACGTGTCCGCAGCTGGCTTTTTCGCGTTCGAAATGTAGAGCACTTCGAAGTGCTCTACACGCGTTCCAACGCGGACGAGCCGCCCGCAGGCGTTCGGGAGAAGAAGCGTTCGCGCCGCTTCTGTCTCCCGATCGCCTGCCGGCTCGCCTCCGACGCCGCGCGGCTTTGACAATCAGCTGTTTTTCAAACAGCTGATTGTCGATCTGCCTCCGCGGCCGCCGGCGCGCCCCTGGCCGGCGTTTGCCGGCTAAGCCAGCTTCGGGCGCTTTGACCATTCGCACCCAGACGCTCCGGAACGCGTTTACACGCGTTCCGGAGCGTCTGTGTGTGAACGGGGAAAGCGCCCGAAGCTGGCTTAAGCTTTCCGCCTGAACGCGTTCGGTTTCGAACGCGATTCAGTGCGGAAATGCCTCATATCTGCACTTTTGTCACTGGGCACCTTCTGGAATGGGCTAGGATTTTGCAGAACCACTTTCAGTGGCAGAAAGCACCCTCCCAAGGAGCATGTTGCTTGCATGAGGAACTGGAGAAATGCACAATACCATGCTCTTTAGGGGAACACCACATTCACCACTTCAGATAGTGCTTTCATGGACCAAAACTGAGACACAGGAGACACAGAAGCACCTGCCAACTTGGTGCAAATGATTACATTCTTCTAAGATGCCCACCTGTCAACCTTGCCACTGATGCCATGGAAACCTGCCATTAACTATCTCTTTTGTAAGTAATAAATGCTTTTCCTCATCTCTGTTTTTCCTAATGGTCTCACAGGTCAATGGGCTTTAGAGTTTTCTTCCTTTATAAACTATTTATCACTTTCATTAAGATGGTTCAGTATGAAATATTTAAACTACTGTGAATACTGATAGTTTTTAGGCAGAAAATTTTAAATTGTATTGAGATGTTGCTGGAATGCTACTTTCCTTAGCTTGGTGATACCTTTCTCCTTAAAAATGCCACTTGGTTCTGTGTGTCATTGAAAGGAACAGATAGCATGGGATAGGTCAATCCTCAGCTGTACAGAAGGGCTGAAAGGACACAAATAGTGCACCCATCTGGTGTCTATTGTGAAAGTCCACTCTGAAAAAGTATAACAGTCTTAAAATGCCTCCAGATGTGGTTTTGCCATACATGCCCATGGCAATTCCAATATATTCTTGGGCTAGTCCATCAGAAATGCACTATATAGGCATGATGGAAAATCCAGCTCTGGCCCTTTCTACACTTAGTTAATCTGTATTAGCCAGATCCATATTAACTAGATCTGTATTAACTAGATATATATTAAATAGATCCCGATCAGCTACAGGCAGGGGCATCTGCACTGAGTGGCCTTTAAAACAGCAAATGTGTGCTAAAGAGTGCTGGCATGGATGAAGGCCACATTTATCTAAAGCCTTTTTCACAGTTAGGCCGGTAGTCAACAATTAGTGAACATCTGGTAAAGAGCATACACACGCGGAGTAGGCGTTACAACCTCCAAGCATGCCCTCACTCCCCAGAAGCTCATTAATTGTTGATTAGGTGTGGAGCACTAAATCGTGCTCCACATCTTTACCAATGTTAACTAAAACCTAACCTGAAGAGTCCAGTGGTGCAACAATTTGCTCTTATTCTGGTTCCCTGCAGTTGGTGGGCAGGGGTCTGCGCAGATGTGGTTGCAGTGGCATCCATGATCAATCTCTGACCTCTGACATGATTGGACCACCGATCCCTGAGCATGGCATCGAGTCATAGTCACGAGAGGGGCGTTTGAGTGGCAACTGAGTAGTGGGCGCTGTACGTTCGATCACAGGCACTGACATGATTGGCTGCAATGCTCCCATTTTGGACACACTCCTCTGCAACAGCAGCCAATTGCAGCAGGGAGGAGGTGGAACTTCCAGCTTCAGACACAGCAGCTTGGGCTGGTAAATGGGAGGACCATTCACACTTCTGGCTGGTAATGGATGCTTTGGGGAAGCTTTCGTCATCACAAGTGTGAATGCTCAACCTTTACCAGAAGTTTACCAGCCTTAGTTCATGGCAGCCTAATCAGCTAAGTGCAGAAAGGCCTCTGGTCTACCACTAATCCAGATTAGTCAGCCCTAAGCCCATTTCTGGCCTGGATCTACTCTAGAACTGTACAGATGATGTGTTCTTAGCAGCTCCTTAATCCAGATTAACAAGTGACCACAGAAAGGGCCTCTGATGCTGGGTTTCCCATCATACTGGACTGTTTACCGCTCTTGCAAAAGTACCCATATTCATGAAGTTTTTTAAAAAAGAGGGAAGAAGGTGTATGGGTGCTTGCATCTGAGTACTTTTGCAAGAGTAGTGATCACTGGGATTGCCTTCTGTTGTGCTACAAGGGCAGAAAGAGGTAATCGTGAGATTTGCCTCTGAGAAATGGCTCAAAGATCCTTCAGAGGATCCATCCCAAATAGGGACAAATCCGAGGAGGCCTCCCCACATCCGCACATGCGCGGGAAGGCCAGATCGGGCGGCCGGATCACCTGTGTGCTGCACGGAAGCCACAGCACGCATTCCAAAGGGGATCTGGCCTCCTACACTGCCGACGCCACCCCCGGAGCTGTGGGACTGGAGCATGCAGCTGCCAGTCACCGCATGTTTCCAGTGGTGCGTGGCACGTGGGGGAGGGCAGAAGGAGGCAAACCAGCCTGCTTCCGCCCTCCCCAAGATGGCGGCCACAGGGACATCCATCCCTTTGCCTGTTCATGTGCAGAAGCATCCTACTTCTGACCGGATCAAGGCAAAGGGATGGATTGAAGACCTAATTTTCTAGGTCTTCACGAAGAATGGATTCTTTCGCGGCAAGACTCAGTTAGAGTCGGGTCTTGTGTGGAAGTGGCCACCAGGAAGACTCCCAGATCCAGCCTCTAATGCAGAAGGTAAGTCTAAATGAGTCTCGTATGTGTCTCTAAATGTGTTCTAAGAGCCTGTGCAGAAGCACCCATGGGTTCTAAACAAGATCCTTCAATTTCCTTTCACTATCTGGAGGCACACTTGGTTTGTTTTTGTGGCTTAAGTGGGACAGCAGCTGTTGGAGCAATCTACCTGTACTCTTGCTGCCTGGCTCCTTGAAGCAAAGTGCCAAAATGGATGACTTCCAGACATTTCCAACACTTTGCTTCAAGGCCCTACTTGCACCCTGGTCACACGAGTCCCAATCAGGTCAGCCTGTTAATGAATTCAAATTTAATTCATACCAGTGCTGGTCAGAGGTGGATCGATAGAAGCCAACTCCTCCTTTGGCTGTGTTGGTCACACATTTCTACGTAGTTTGGCCTGGCGTTCCTCCATGGATCCTGTAACGACCCAGAGGAAAGGTAGGTAGAGTTAAGGAGTTTATGTTGCATTAGTTTAGGGATGGAGACAGGCTGAGAGGGGGCGTGGCCTTCAGAATCCCGGGAAGGTTAGCGAGCCCAGGGGACAGCCAACCAGCTAATGGGGACAATGGAGGCAGCCTTTTAAAAAGCTTGTGCAATTAGATATAACTGTTCCTGATCTTATGTCTCACTGGGGAGGGAATAGGATAAGGATCGGGTCCGAAGTTTGCCTATGAAGAATGATAGGAGGGATCCTGAACAGTTCTGTTAACTGAAGTGCTCAAAGTTCTGAGACTGTTAAGTTAACCAAGTTGTAATAATAAAGCAAAGTTCATATTTGTTCTTGTCGAGGCATGTGTGTGTGTGTGTGTGTTGCAGAGGGGGGTGGATTGTAGGCTCAGGGATGCAACTGCTGAATCAATTTTAAAGTCAGAGCCCAATAATAAATGGTACTGAGATGCCTGGCAAGGCATGAGGGTAGCCCCAGCCATGACATCACAGAGCCCTTGGCTCCCCACCCCTTTTGCTGCATCACATCTATCTCGTTTCTGATTGGATGCCATTCATGTCACTCAAGGGAGGTGAGGATGTGTGTTTGCAGTTCTTTTTAAAGCCTGCTTCCCCACCTCCACACACACCCTTCCTTTTTAATGTGCTTCTCTTCTCCATGCAATTACTATTATTTAAATAATAAAAATAAATTTGTGTAAAAAACTAGAGAGGGGAATCACACCCCTAAACTGAGGAGAGGAAGAGGTGCCTCACAAACTCTGCACGTGCCAATTGGCTGAGGGGGTGTGTGTGCCTCACGAACTCTGCATGTGCCGATTGGTCAAAGGAAATACTGGGTGCCACCCACCACAACACAGTTCTGCCTCCTTTAGGCCATCCCACCACCCACACATGAGGAAGTGGAAGCCGGACTGGAATTCCAGGCCAGCCTCAGTCCATGTCAGTCCTGTTTAAAGAGGACTTCATTTTAGGATGGACTAAGGGCTGTAGTCTGCCTTGGAATTCCGATTAGTTTATATTAATCTGAACAACACGTCCTGCAGGACAACTCGCATTGCCTTAAAACTCACGTGTGACCAGGCCCTTGGAAGATTTGATTCTGGGTGGGGTGGGGTGTTGAAGTTTGCAAAAGCCTTAGTATGGGGGACTTGTGAATGGCCTCTCCTCCTGCTCTTTGAATGAAGAAAGAGTTCCACACAAGGAGTAGAACCTTTCCAACACCTGCATAGAAGGAGTCAGAGAGAATTTGGGGGGTGGAGATCAAATTTTATTCCTCCTCACCAAGACTTCAGAAATTTCACTTATTTTGAAAATCCTAACAATCACTCCTGTTCTCAATTAACAGCTTCCCCTCTATCCTTCCTGACTTCAACAGCATCTTTGGATTGAATTATGTCATGTTGACTCAGATTCAGACTTTTAAACCATGCCAGCCAAGATAATAAGGATCCTCTGATCTCATGCCCCAGGCAGTAACAGTGGGACAGCATTATTATTATTATTTTCTATTTAGAATTGACTTAAATCAACCAAGACAGATTTTTTTTAAAAAAAATATTTTTAGTCTTTTTGCTCCTTCTACAACATCAGGTCTTGACCATCGCTTGAGGCAAGTTGCTTGAGGAACTGTCTGGATAGTGATGTCAAATTGTATGCCATATTCTGCATTTTGAAACATTGGCTTTTATAAAAAAGGATACAGTACTGGAAACATTCTGGAGTTATAGGAATTTATTGAGGCAGAATTATGCATCAAAGCTCCCTCTTTTCACGATAGCCCATGGCCAAACTGGGCACAACAAAGAGAAGTCAGTTCCAAAGGACCAATGTTGTACCATTCTAGAACTGCTTCTAGGGAAGACAAATTTACCATTAAAAACAAACAAACAAAAAACCACAGGTGATGATTCAGTTGTAACAATGGATGCCACAGAATCCTATGACAATCCAGATTTAAGGCACATCTGGTAACATTGGATCATGTGCATAGCTGTTTTCATTTCAAAAGCATGAAGATAATAAAAATAACAACAACAGCAACAATAACAATAAAGTTTACAGATAATGCTACAGAATGTGTCTGATGAAATAAAAATTCCTGGGCATCCAAAAATTCATTTCATTGTCAAATAATTTGTTTGAACGTTCAAACTTTCGCATTTGTGAGCAAACATTTTAATGGTGTTTTTTGCCAAATCTGCACTAGCATGCAGAGAGCAGACATTTATCCTGGAATAATGCTTAGTGTAGAAAGGATCTGGGAAAGTACAAGTTGTTGGAATTAAATGAAGCCTGGTTTTGTGAGGAGTGAAGGAAAGATACCTCCTTCTCCTTCTGTCTGCTTCAGATTTCAAGCATGGCTTCATGTTTCAAACATGTTTCCTAGGGAAAGCAAGTGGATGAAGACAATGGCTCACTTTGGGACAGAGGCTCCATGTGTTATGACTCATGAAACAAGTCAATATTCTTGTTTCATGGGATTCCATCCATGTGAATCTCTTCTGCAAGCCTCAGAAGTTTCTGGTTGATCTTTTCTGTGTAGTTCAATTTCATTTAATTAATAAAAACCAGACAGTGATTTTGTCTTCAGTATAGTACATTGCAATTCAATCCTGGCCTTTTCACACTTGTAAGATGGGGATGATTGGGTATGCTCTGGCTCAGCACACTTGCACACCTCTTCTGGAGCAGCCCCCAGTGTGCATGGCTGTCACCATCTTCAATAGCTGTAGAGCAGTAAAAACCATGGCTCCACAAAGTTCCTACAACATTCCTAGTACAGCCCCAAAGGCTGCCTCTTCCCCCACTTCCATGTGAAGGCTGCGTGGGGCAGGGCAGCATGGCTGTGCACTTTTGTGCCACTTCACTGAATTGCTTTAGGAATGACTTGGTGTGCATAGCTGTTGCTACAGTGGGGTTGCCACTCCAGCACAAAAGCATTTGGGTTTGGGAGGGGGCCTCCATTCTTGATTTTAACTTCTATGAGACACAGTGTAATAGTTGTCTATTCTTACTGCGTTCCACTCTATCTCAATTTATGTACATATATATTTGACTCTCATTATTTCTTCAGAGTATTATTGTTATCACATTCTAGATTTACTAAAATTTTATATAGTAAAGAGGCTAGGGCTGTGCACTAATATTTGTGCTTTTCGTTATTTGTACAGATTTGTATGAATAATGGGATTCAAGGAAGAATTGAATCGGGCCTACATTATTTGGCCCTATTCGTCCATTAATCGTATTATCCAGTATTCATTGGAAGTGTTGGTCAAAGCTTTGGTGAGCCCCCAGGGGGCTTTTCATCCCTCCTCCAAGTCCTCCCTCCCCCCAGCCTCCTGCCCCCCCCCTGTGGTCTCCCATTACCCCCCATAGCCCCCTGCCACCCCACTTATCCTAGGTCCTGCTGCCAAATCCGATGCTGATGCAACTCTAATGCTGATGTCTGCTGTCACTGCAACCACTGCTGACACCCCTAATGTGGTGGCATTGGGGGTGGGCAGCAGGTGGCACAACAGCATTGATGCTGCCACTGTGGCTGCCCTCGATGCAGCGGCATCATTGGGGAGCAGATGATACTGTGGCTGCATCTATGCAGCTGTCACTGTTGTCTCCACCACTCCCTCAATGTGGCTGCATCAGGGGAGTGGTGAATGTGCTTTTCCAGCCTCTGGAAAGAGCAGAAATTGGCCCAGGATGCCACCAGAGCCCCCCCCCCATCAAATAGAATCCTACAATCATTGAAGGGGATCTATTCAAATGAATATGAATTTTCTTACATTTGATTCAATATGAATTCAGTGCAAAAAACCTCATTTGTACACGTCCCTATTCCATAGAGATGTATTAGTCCCTTTCCAGCATGATGGTGACAAGTTCTCAAAAGGTCACATCTCCAGGTTATACCTGTGCTTTGCAATCCAGAAGGCCTTTTTCAAAAAATCATGCACAAAATGTATATCTGCTAACAGATACTCACCAAAGAGCTCTGAAGAGCAAAGACTGGCAGTATCTAAACCACCGTCACAACATAAATTTCACCAGCACCTACTTTTTTTTTGTCCATTTCAGTTCCTAACTTTTCAAATATGTTCCCATCAAACTTTGAACCTTATTGAAAAAGTACCCAATATTTCTGTTTCAAAAATATTTGAAAAGCCCTTTTAAAGGTCAAAAAGGATGTTCACAAATGGATTCATGGTTCAGTTCAAACCCAATCAGATGGACTGTTCCATCTGAATCAAACTTTTGTGAACTGTTCACTTCAATCTGAATTTTCAAATGCTAACCAAACTTTGCACGTCTCTAGTACCCACACATTAACTGTTTTTCAAGTTATGTGTAGTAGAGGGAACTCTCTCAAGCACACCTGCGCTAAAGAAATTACTGTTGGTTCTGGGCACCTAATTACCAGAAAAATATTGACAAATTGGAAGAAGTTCAGAGAAGACGAAACACAAATGGCCAGGGGACCATAAGGAATTTACATCTGAGGAAAGATAAAAAGAGCTGAACATGCAGAGCTTATTGAGGGGATAATTAAAGATGATGCCTCGTGGAGTCCACACTACTCCTACCCTTTTGTCAAGGATGTGGAAGGATGATTTAGGGCAGCATCTAGAAATAGGAATAGAAGTCATTCGGAAAGAAGAAGAAAAGTGCAGTAGTACTGCTGGAAACATCCAAGGAGAAGAATCGTTTCGGCTGCAAAGCAGCTTTAAAAAGGGGGAGAGAAGGAAAAAGCAAACGCGCTTCTATGTTTGATATCAAACTAGACCAATAATATGCCAGAGGGGACCCATGGGAACTCCAAGTTAAAATCCTGCCACCAAACAGGAAAGCGATTGGGATCAGAATGCTTTGAATCTAACAGTGTTTGTATCTCCCTGGGAAGTGCTAAGCCATTGGGAGAATGAATGACATTCATCTCTGGGGACTGCACTACTCCTTAAGTGCTAAAAAAAATGCCTTTGGCTTGCCCTACCATGTGCTGGATTTCAGGAGTATGAGGAAAGGGGAAATCACCAGTCTTTTCTGCTCGATATTAGGACTAGAGCATGGGAAATAGGCCAAGAAGGTAATGGAACCTGTCAGTTTCTAGGGTCCAAGCTTAAGCCAGAAATGATGGCGCTAACAGCACCTTACTCAACTTTTGTGTCGATGACCACAAGTTCTGAGTCCTGGAAAGAACATTTAGCTTTCCCAAGCAACCAGCCATCCATTCAGATCTGCTCAAATGAGGGGATAGGTACGTGAATGGTTAGGGCAGATGGGATGGACATAAAAGAGAGTGGTGGTGGAGGAAGAAAGGCAACAGGCAGAAAGGCAGGTCAATGGAAGATAGAGCAATAGGAGTAATGTGTGTGTGGATGGAAGGAGTATGGTACACATGGAAGGAGTATGGTATGCAGGTTCAAGCCTCTCTTGAAATTAGGAACACCACCATGCAGAGCAGGCCAATATAAAATATAGAGTTGCAAAGCAGCATCCAAAATTGCAGAACAATAGATAACCAGGATGTAGTGCCAAGATTAGGGATGTGCGTGAATGGGTTTTTTGACATTCAATTCGTAGTGAGTCTAGTGTTAGAAAATCTGTATTTGTATGAATAGATCCCCTTTGAATGTGGTAGGATTCTTTTCAATATGAATGTATTAGCACATATTCATACAAATATCCAATACGAACGAATACATATCCAATATACGTATGTCTGATATATATCTAACACAAACATGTATGAATCCAACACGAATGTATACGTATCCAATACGTATCCAATAATATCCCGTAACAAATCTGTTCTGAAAGCATCTAATTCGACCTGAATCTGCTTTTAATCCACTCTCGATTCATGTCAAAAGCAATCTGGATCCATTGAAGATGTGACTGGCACAGCTGCTTTCCCACCGCTCCAGTTTAATGAATGTCCAAACTATTCATACAAATGTCTAGAAGCATTTGTATTTGTACGAATGCCAATGTACGAATCTCATAAAATTGATTTCATATGCAAATGTTCAAATGTGTATGAATTCGTACTAATAAAGAACGTTACAAATATTTGTGCACATCCCTAGCCAAGATGCTAGGCAGGAATCCACAAAATGGAATAATTATGGACGTACATAGATTCAGAAAGATCTTAATACTCTTAATACTCAAGTAAGGCACACAAGGAATCCCAACCTAGAATCACAAGGCTGGATTCTGCAAGGAGGCATGAACCTGTTGCAAAGGTGTGGGGTCACTCCATTAATGGATTTATTTTCTGTTATTTATGCTCATAGTTCTTCCCTGGTCTCTACCCAGAATTTAAACATGTTCCTGCTACCTCATTTATTCGAGGCTGTTTCTTCTTTTCTTAGTAGTTACTGGAAGTGAGGATAAAACTGAGAGTCCCACCTCCTTGCTGCCATGATTGGCCACTGTTGTAGAGAAGCGTGTTCAACCACAGGGGCATATAGGGGCCAATCACATCAGCGACCAGGGGCATGACCTAAAATGGCTGTGATCAACCATGCAGTGCCCACTACTCCATCACTGATTTAATGCCCCTCTCATGGTCCTGGGAATCGGAGGTCCAATCACATCAAAGGTCAGCAACCTCGCCTGTGCCTGGGCAGAAGCTGCCTCCCCCACCCACTGACTGCAGGGAACCAGAACTAGAGCAACTGGTCACGCCACTGAATCCTCCAGGTAAGCTTCCGGTTAATGTTGGTAAAAATGTGAATCATGATTTTGTGCTCCAAACCTAATCAACAATTAGGCAACTTCTGGGAGGGCAGGACATGCTCGGAGGCTCTTTCCCAGAAGTTGCCTAATTGTTGACTACTGGCCGAAATGCGGATAAGCCTCTGGAACATGGCATAACATGCCAAAAACTGCTACAAATGAGATTGAATCCAGACTTGAAAGCCTACATATGATCATGTGAGCTTCTCAGCTGTGGAAGTGTGGGCTAGATCAGCACCACTAGGGCAGATAGTGCTGATCTGGCTATGATTCCAGATACACTGATCCAGATTTAGAGCAGGTAAGTGCAGAAAGAGCCCTTGTCTTCATAGCTTCTAACCTCTGGGGGAAAGAAAGTATTGAGCAGTGTGTGTCCTTTCTTACTTTCTTCCCCCTCCCCTTTTAGCTCTGTAAGCTTTCAAATCTATTCTAGTGTTTATGCATGAAATTTTCACATCGGCTTCTCCCTTAAAGAGCTATGTTTATACGCAATAAATAGAAAATGTGGCAGCCAAGGATAGGCAACCTGTGGAACAAACTGTTGCAAGAGGTCATCAAGTCATATGCTGGTGCTGTATTTTTTAAAGGGCTGGATAAACTTTATGGCCAAATAACATCTGTACAATCATTCATGCCAGGATAATGATGATAGAATTTCATGCTTCAGAGTGTAAGATGATTGCCACATGGCTCAGGGAGAAATTTGTCTTCCCAGTTAAAAAGAGAGCAGAAATGAGAAGGTGCTATTGGGGGATGTCTGTTGATGGAAGGCGATCCATTCTGCTTTAAAACAAAGCTGTTGTTTGGTGCTCTGTGTGTGTTTATGTGGGACAGAAGTGGGGGAAAGGAGAGAAAATACTGAAAGGCAAAACCCTGATTGTAAAAGTTTGCTTCAGGTAAAAAGTAGCCCATATAGGCTGCTTAGAGGAGGAAATATCCATATGCTAATGCCTGAATTTGCATTGAAGAAGAAGGAGGAGGAGGAGGAGGAGGAGGAGGAGGAGGAGGGGGAGGAGAGTTGGTTTTTCTACCCCACTTTTCTCACCCATTTAAAGGGACTCAAAGCAGATGACAAAGCTTTTCTATTCTTCTCCCCACAACAGACACCCTTTAAGGTAGGTGGGGCTATGAGAGCTCAGAAGTGAGCCATGACTAGCTCAAGGTTACCCAGCTGGCTTTGTGGAGGAGCTTATTCCCTTTTTTTAATGTGGACTAGAGGTGGGATGGGAACATTAGCACCCACATGCTACCACCTCTAAGCCCCTCTTAAGCGCCTTTTAAAATGTATTTGAATCTTGTCATTGACTTTTCTCATGCTAAACTTCTCAGCATCCCATCCCGTGCTTCATTCAGGAACATAAAAACATGCTAAGGGGAAGGCAGTCACTGTTCCTTAGAGCTGTTGATACTATGCCAGAACTGATGCGTACAGTTTGGTCTCAATTTCAGTTGAATATGTTGGGAAGGGGGGGGGGAGTGTCAGGGGGTAACTGGTTGCCCCCCCTGTGGTAATAAATCTCCATCAGCATTCCAATTCCATTCGCAGAGTCGCGCCTTGGTTCGTGCTGGAAACACAAAGTCCTGCTTTCCTGCTTTCCCGGAAAAGCAATTCCCCTCTCTGTGTCTTGGCTCCAAGGCTGTCAGCTTCAGCTGTCGCTGTCCAAGGTGCTGAAGGGCCTGGCTTCCCGATCTGGATCTCCGATCCTGCTGAGGCTTGGCCCCTCCTTCTCCCCCTTCGCCAGTGTAAACAAAGAGTCAGGGACGCCGTAACTTCTCCGAAGAGGTTTATTGCATAGCAAGTTACATTCTCCTTCCGTCTCCCGACCAGCTAGGCAAGGCAAAGCAAAGGCACAGCCGTGCCCAGTTTTATACCTTTCCACTATCTGAGTTGGAGTGTCATATCCTGGCATTTCGCAAGTGTTACACAGTCTTACACAACTCTTGCACAATCCCTCTGATGTTGTCATCAGTCTTAGGAGAACTGGTGATGTGTTTTGCACACATCACCTTATGATGCAATTCCAGGAGTCTCCTGACTAAATACTAAGTTAGCTCCTGGTTATCTATTCTAACTCCTTTTGCACACATCACTACATTTTCCTTCCACTGGCTTTTTAGCCTTGACAATCCCCTCCAAAATGTATTGATTTGTGCAGCTATAATATTTGAACTATGCCACACAGCACTCCAGCTCTTGGCCTGGATTACTAACTCTCTTTCCTTGGTCCTCTTTAGGTACCTTAGGATCCTTCACCTTTCTGCTGTCTCTATCCCCGTGTTTCTGGGTTTCTTCTGGCATTTCCTGCCTCTTGAATACCCACTTGCCTCCTGCTATCACTGTGCAAGTGTTTGCAGTCTGTGTTACAAACCAATCTGGGGGCTTTCTAACTCTCTGAGTTCTCCTTGGTAGGATTACCTGTGTCCTTCCTTTTCCATCTCCACTATCTGACCTAGGCTGTGTTTGTGTTTGTTCATCTGCAGATGTGTTAGTCTCACTATCTGTAGAACCTTCTTGCTTTAGTGCCCCTCCATTTCCAGCATCTGTGGCACTCTGCCCTAGCTTGAGAAAAACCTCCTTATTAATGTGGAGTCTTTCCCTGCTGGAATATCTCTCAAAGTTGGCACTCCTGGACAGTAAGATTTCTCCATGACTTGAACAAAATCTATAGCTGTTACCAGAATACTCCACAAACATTAACCTTTTCCAGAAATTTGCAGGTTCATATACATTATATACATTTGCATATTGCCCACAACCTCTTATACATTTGAGGTTTGATGGTCTACCATACAGCATATGATAAAGCATTTCCTTTACAAAAGAATTCCAAACACGGTTAGCAACATGATTAACAGTCAATATTGCCCCTCCCCACCTTTTCTGTGTTGTTTTTCTTTCTGCCATTAGTATCATATACAGATACTTTGTATGTTGATCCACAATGGCTATAAAATACTGATTCTTGCCCATAGTCTTTGCTAAAGGGCCAGCCAAATTTGCCTGCACAGTCCGAAACAATCTTTCTGTCGTGCGTTTGCTAAACTTGGCCACAGGAAAAACCTCAGGCTTTACCTTGCGAACTGAACAATCCCAACGGTTTGAACAAATTTTCAGCTGAAATTTTGGACACACTCCCACTAGTTTCCCCACACTTGTGAAGCTCACATGTCCCATGACTTTCTGGTAATAATGGGCGCAGTTTAAGTGCAACAGCACATTATCAGCTCGCGCGCATTCAAGCCCGTCAGTCATTACATACACTTTGTTTCCCTTGACTGCCCTAGCACAAATTCCATCATTTATGCTAAAAGTACAATCATTCCCCTTGAAACACAAAGCATAATTACTGTTTATTAGCTCAGATTCCCTGATTAAACAGTCTTGCAATTCCGAAACACACAATACATTTGAAAAATCCCTTTCAAAACATGGTATTTTCCCAGTTTCCATTGCAGATACCCGCCCCCCCAATGCACCATTTGCATTAGGAGGCATCTCATCTTTCAGGAGCTTTTCACAATTGGCCATGTGAAAACTTGCCCCCAAGTCCAACACCCAACTAGGGCTTGCAGCCACACAGGCTATAGACTCACAGTTCTTTACAACCCCTCTGTTGCTTGCAGCACACCAGGGTTCCATCTTGGCTCTTTCCTCAGCCAACTTTCTCCAGTCCTTCATGAGATGATCCTTTCCACCACCGTGGAAGCATTTCCTCCCTCTGGACACAAATGCTTTCTCAGGGTCAAAATCATTGAAAGTCTCGATTGAGTGGGTTTGAGTCACCCCTGTTTCCTGTCTCTGGAGTTTTGCCTCGTAGTCCTTACGCTGGCTTTCCTCCAAGACTCGTGATGCCACCATCTTTGCAGCCAGCTGCCTCTGGTCAACACACTGTAGGCTCCACAGGATATTTTCAAACTCATCAGTCAAACTTTCTAACAGGACAAATGTCTTTTGCACTGGGGGGCTTTCGACTCCCCATGTTGCAACTTGCAAATCTGCCACAATCTCCAGACTCGTTCTCTGGTAAGCGCCGCTTCAGTGTAAACACACCATACAGAAAAGTTCGTCTCATCCAGTGTCAGAAAACGTGCAGCTTCCACCTCTCAAGCAGTGCACTTTCCTCCCTCCTTCTTCTGTCAAACGTGACAAAGGACAGACACACAAAACAGACAATCAGACAGCCGTCCGATTCTCTTTTCACTCAGCCTTTCGGCACTCACAGTCAGTTGAACTTTCCAGCACGCGCGGGGTTAACGCTCTGGGCTGCCATAACCCTTGTCAGGGGGTAACTGGTTGCCCCCCCCTGTGGTAATAAATCTCCATCAGCATTCCAATTCCATTCGCAGAGTCGCGCCTTGGTTCGTGCTGGAAACACAAAGTCCTGCTTTCCTGCTTTCCCGGAAAAGCAATTCCCCTCTCTGTGTCTTGGCTCCAAGGCTGTCAGCTTCAGCTGTCGCTGTCCAAGGTGCTGAAGGGCCTGGCTTCCCGATCTGGATCTCCGATCCTGCTGAGGCTTGGCCCCTCCTTCTCCCCCTTCGCCAGTGTAAACAAAGAGTCAGGGACGCCGTAACTTCTCCGAAGAGGTTTATTGCATAGCAAGTTACATTCTCCTTCCGTCTCCCGACCAGCTAGGCAAGGCAAAGCAAAGGCACAGCCGTGCCCAGTTTTATACCTTTCCACTATCTGAGTTGGAGTGTCATATCCTGGCATTTCGCAAGTGTTACACAGTCTTACACAACTCTTGCACAATCCCTCTGATGTTGTCATCAGTCTTAGGAGAACTGGTGATGTGTTTTGCACACATCACCTTATGATGCAATTCCAGGAGTCTCCTGACTAAATACTAAGTTAGCTCCTGGTTATCTATTCTAACTCCTTTTGCACACATCACTACATTTTCCTTCCACTGGCTTTTTAGCCTTGACAGGGAGAGCTTGTAAAAGCTGTTCTGCAATGAAATTACCTGCCTATCTCTCCATCGTTAGATGTTTTAAAGAAGAACTGGTTCTCAAAAGTAGTTTAATCTCCTTTCCAAAATACTTCAAAGAGTTAGAATAGATAACATTTGTGGTCTCTTCCAAATCCACGTGGTTCATGCAGATTTAAAATCTAATAGTGGCAGGCATATGTGCCACTGAATGTTGCATATTTCACAAACCTGCACAGAAAATTTTGGCCTTTTCAGCCTGAGGATGGAGAAGATCCTGATTGGTAGATCCGAGGAAGTGAGGACCAGATAAGCACAGTCAGCACTAATCCAGCTCAACCCTCACAGGTGAGGATGATAGCCTGCTATAGCGTGCCATACTGAATATCATTTCTGGTAATTCTGGATCATGGAGGGACTAATGGGGGGGGGGGATAACCTCTACAATCCAGATTGATGTGTGGATTCAGAGGCTCTAGATCCAGATAAGGATGTGCACAAATATTCATAGGCATTCAAAATCTGATCGTGTCATGCCTCCAGAGCATCTTTGATGCCCTTGAGACATATATTTAGCTAAAGATATAATAGGCTTTTCTATGTATTAGTTCAAGAGGGGAAATAGAGATCTATAGCTTTAAGAGAGAAAAGGATTGTGGGAAGTTCTAGGGTCCTATACTGCCTCTCCAGTTGGTTTCAGTTTTGTGTGTAGTAAGTTTTCAGCCAAGTCAGACCTGGAGAGAGTATTTTCCTTTGACAAAGATAAAGTCCACAGAAGAGAGATAAAATCCACAGAAGAAACAGAGAACAGTCTAAAAGAGAAGGCTAACCATCACAGAAGAGAGAGCAAGGTATTTAAGAAAGACTATTGAGAGAGAAGAGATCAGTTTCATGTTATTTGTGTTTGTAACCGGTAAAGCTTTTGAGAAAATCTAAGAAGTTTGTGGACAAGTCTTTTGTTCAGGCTGTGTTCCCTAGAGCCCGAGGCCTTACTACATGCAAAGTCCATAGCATTGCTCTGGGGACAAAACAGATCGAATGTGCTGAATATTGACATTTGAACTCAAACAGAATGACCCGAAATTTGAATGTAAACATTCAAATTTCAAATTTTGGATCTATTTGTTCAGATTAGCCGGAGATTCATATGTGTATGGCTTTGTGCACAATGCGTACTTGAAGTTCTGCATCTTTCCCGCATCCGTATGCATTTGTAAGGATCTGTACGGGATGAAAATGGGTTACATATGGGATAATTACGGGATGCATACGGACATGTATGGATGCGTACAGATGTGTATGGATGTGGGGAAGATGCGTACATGCACATACAAATGTTGACATTCGTATGTGCAGATTGAAATAAAAAATTTAAACAAATAGATTTGAATTTTGTAAATACGAATTGATTCTTGTAAAATTCAAATTTAAAATATTCAAATTGAATCAGATTTTGGGGTATTCAATTTGATTTGAATAGAATGTCAAAAAAATTGTATATATCTCTAGATCCAGATTAGAGGCCCTCTGACCCAGATCAACACCCTAGTGTAGAAAAGACCTAAGATTGCTTCTTGAGAGATCTCCATTTGGTCAGACATTGATCACAGCATTGGCAATGTGCTTCTGGTACATCTGCTGCTACTTTGGACAAAAGGAAAAATAAACTGGGGAACCTTTGCTCCTCAGCTCTGTGTTTCTGCCTCGGGTTTCCTTTGGAAAGCCATGGAAATCAGCTAGTGTCTTATGCTCTGCAAGGAAAAAAAAGTGAGATCAGGTAGGTCCCCACACCTTGACCCAGGTAAACTGCTGGGGGAGTGATGTTGGAGTTTCCCCCTGTGGTCCCTCATTGTAGCACTCTATTGAGCACAAAGGGCTCAGAAAATGCATTATTCTGCTAGCATTTTGTTATGGGCTCATGGTTTTTTGTACTTATTATTCTCTTATTAACCTAATATGCCTGGGGCACTGCAAGGGGAAATATTTAATTTTAAACAGGGATAAAGTGTATTGGGTCTCCAGTGGCAGAGTGGTTAAGAGCTCTAGGCTAGAACCCAGGAGTCCCTCAGTTTGAATCCCCACTTGCCATGGAAGCTTCTTGTGCCTTTAGCTATGGGTAAAATAGCCTCACTGGCTTGAGCTTGCTTTGGGAAAGGGAGAGGCTAATGGAATAAACTGTGGCAGAAAATCTGGAACAAACACAGTGCCAAATGCCATTTTTATGCTCTATTGGATCACACTAGTGAGGCTAAGAGGGAGACGGTGGCCCCTTCCACACTACCCATTATTCTGGAACAGATTTGTCCACATTGGTTGAAGTGTGGACTGGGTGAGGCACCAAAAATGGTACCCTAACCTAGTATCATTGGAGACTTCAGTGTTGAGGTCTATAACTGGACCAGGGATAGTATAGAGGACCACAGAGGCCTGCAGTCAGCACACCTCTGTGACCTGGTATACTGCAGTGATCTAGGAAGTGAAGCCAGAGGCCTTTTCGCACAGGCCTTTCCCAAACGCGTGGAGGACAGCTTCGGACACAGCATACGCATTGCTGCGGCCGGGTTTCCGTCCCGGCGTGTCCGGAGCTGTCCTCCACGCGTTACGGATGCAGAGCACTTTAAAGTGCTCTGCATCCGTTCCTACGCGTACGAGCCGTCCCGGCGCGTTCCGGGAGAGAAGCGTTCGCACGCTTCTCTCCCTGACAGCCGTCGGCACGCCCCCAGGGCCCGACTTGCCGGGCTGGCGATTGCGCCGGCGCGGCGAAGCCGGTAGACGGGACCCACCGAATTGGGGTTCCCCTGTCCCATCTGCCAGTGTGTGAACGGTGAAAGCACCCGGAAGTGTCTTAAGCTTCCCGCCTGAACGCGTTCCGTTTGGAACACGTTGCAGTGCGGAAAAGCCTCTGAAATCAGTCCACTGCAAAACTAGCCAGCCTGGAAGCCACAACTGTCAAGCAACAAATTCCTTGCCTTTAAAACCCTGATCGCTGCCTCCAGGGGCTCTCTTTTAATCTGCTCTCAATCCATGTTGAATGCAGTCTGAATCCATTACATATGTGACTGGAGCAACCGCTTTCCCCCTTCCCCACTTTAATGAATGTTCAAATTATTCATACAAATGTCCAAACTAGGGGTGTGCATGAATGCAATTTTTGACATTTGATTTGATGGGGTCATCCGGCTCTCACCCAAATGGGTCCTTAATGGGTGCAAAAATGGGTACTTTCTGACAGTGGAAAAACACCCATATATACTGTACGTGTGCTGCTCACCATAACCGATATTCTTCTGCTTCTCTGTGGGATAGAATTAAACCTGTACAATATTGATAAATCAGAAGTAGCAATGGAACTGAAACATAATCATTCTCTAGTCCGATCTGACATAGACACTTTTTGCTCTGATGACCACAGCATCTGCACATCAATCTGGATCGTGCCCCCAGAATTACCAGAACTGATATTCAGCAGGGCACACCACAGCAGGTTGCCAAAAATCAACCCCAGTGCCCCACAGCTAGGAACTGTCATTCCTAGGGATGTGCACAAATGGTTTTTTACATTCAAATTCGAATAGAATTGAATATCCAAACATTTAATTCAATTTGAATGTTTAGAATCCAATGCAACAAAATCCAATTCAAATAGAATACGTTCAAATCTATTTGTTCGAATGTTAGATTCTAATTGGAAGATACGAATGTTGACAACATTCGTATTTGAAGATACAGATGTCAACATTTGTGTATGTTATACTTATCTGTACTCATTTCGTACAGCATTGGTCCCAACATTGAACCTTGGGGGACCCCACTTTTTACCTCTTTCCACCCTGAGAATTGGCCATTTATTACTACTCTCTGCTTTCTGCCCTTAAGTCAGTCACAGATCCAGGACAGAACTTGTCCTTTTATTCCATGGCTGATGAGTTTACTCAGTAGCCTTTGACGTGGGACTTTGTCAAAAGCTTTCTGAAAGTCCAGATAGACAATGTCTACTGATTCGCCTTTATCCACATGTTTAACCTAAGGGCTGATCTGGATTGGCATTGGCGGCACTCATCTGGCTCTCACTTCCCCGGATCTAGCGATCAGGACCTTCTTCACCCTCAGTGCAGAAAGGGTCTAAATTTGCAGTGCAGGTTTGATTTGGTGACCAGTCTGGGTTGATGAAAAAGAGGTGACTAACCACAAGCCTCTGCTGTCTCTAACTGCCTGATACTTTCTTGGGCCAATTATCTCCCAAATAAAAACCAGTCAGTTGAATATGAAATTTGTTCCTGCTTTGCAAAGATCCGTCAAGCTGTTATCTCTTCTTTTGCTCTTTGCGTACTGGGCGTATGCACAGGTAAAACCCATCCAGGCACATCTTGGCAGCTGGCACATTTGCTAATTTGCCCTCCTGACCCTAAACAGGTGAGAGACAGTGAGCCTAGAGAGGTCTACCTCAAATCTTTTGACGCAACAGCTGGGCATATTTCATGCACAACTCGTGGTTGCTGTGCATCTGGCTTCATTTAATTGGAAAACAAAATGAAACAACCAGGAAGGGGGGGGGGGAGGATTTCTTTCCAGTGAGAGACAAGGCAAAGGATAACATTGACTGTTCTGCTTCTTTTTTCCCCCTGAAATACTCCCCTATTTTCTTCCTATTACTTTTTAGTCACTAATTAATTAACTTGGAAGGGAACAAAGATTAGAAATCACACACTAGCAAGCTTCAGTCATATCCGTAAGTGATATTGAATCTCCTGCAATGCATTGTGGGGAAGAAATAAAGCGTCAGCCAAAACGACCGCTGACACATTTTAAACCTTCATCGCTGCAGACTTCCTCTCCACCCTAGAGAGCCCCTTGCCTGGTACATTATTGTCCTGCCTGCACTTTCAGTGGGACTTTGAAAAGTAAAAAAAGAGAGAGAGAGAGAAAGGTTCAAAGCACAAGACTTTCATGCTCCCCTTTTCCATGTCGAACACTTTCAACTCATGATTTCAAAGGGCCACCCGGTTGCTATTCAAAGGCCTGTAGACTCGTAGGGGGTGAGAGACGGGAGTTAGAAGGAGGGAAAAGGTTCCACTACAAAGAACTTTTGGCACTGAGAATCCTATCCAGAGCAGAGATTACAAATGGTAATGAAATCTGTGCAGGCTATCAATAAAACTGCCCATTTACGACAAAACCATCAGGAAGCGGCTTTTTTCTTCTTTCCTTGTTCTCCTCCAACAGTGAACTCTGCTGTTACTAGGAAAGATTTGTCTCACACTTACTCACTCACTCACTCACACACACACCACCACCACCACACACCACACACACAGAGAGAAAGTGCCTAATTGATAGTTTTGAGTGTTATTTCTCCCTGCGTTGCGACTGGAGGGTGCAGGAAAGTGGGAGTGAGAGAAATCCAAATCTCATATAACTTGGATAAGAATACCTAAAGAAGTTCCGAGGACAGAATCTTAAAAAAGAAAGGAACGCTGCTTTGCTTTGACTCTGCACTCGTCTGCCCCCCCTTCCCTCTCAATCTCTTCCTCTCTCTCCCTCTCCCTCTCTCTTTCTACATCCTTTTTATCTGCCTGCCCACAAGATTTGGAACACCATTAATTGGTCCTCAGGGAAGCCGACAGGCCGAGGCTTTTATGACTGGGTTTCTTTGTATTGTACACATGTGGTTATCTCTCAGGAGGTAAACAAAGAAGAAGGGAGGACAAAAAAGGAATGAGTAAAAAAAGAGGGTGGGGAGTTTTTATAGGTCTAAACGCAAAGCAGACCACCATCCCCTCTCTCTCTTTTTTTTTTGGTAAAAGTCATTCATGCTTTAAATAACACAACATAAAAATTCACAACTTCTTCCTCACCATCTCTGCTTAACTTAATCTGCTTTCCATGATTGCTACAGGGTGCTCTTCAGAGGAATTCCACCTCCTATTAGAAATCAAACACCCTGGCATCTTTTCGGCATCCTTTCTCCCGCCCTCTCTCCTCCTCCTCTTTCTCTCTTTCAGGGGAAAAAATAGAGAGAGGTGGTCTTTCTGGGAAGATAAAAAGAATAGTTGATCATAAGAGCTAACCTGGAGCCAACACCATGGTCTTTCGTCCGTTCAGCAGTTTCTAAAGCCCGGAGCACCTGGAGCTACCTTCACTTGGATAGCAACACCGGTCCTGGTTAGACCTAGACACCTTAAGTATTCTCTCTTCCCCTATAGCAATCCTTTGTGAATAGCATGGTTTATCTTCTCCACTACGCCAATTTACGCCAATAAACAAAACAGCATTTGCCACATTTCTTAATCAAAATACAATCTGATTGTTTGTAGGCTGCCAGATCAATCATATCACATGGCGACAGAACATTTCCTGTACTTTCACAGGCTGAAAAATCCTCCCGGTCATGTGAAGGAGCAATAATTAGACAGTTAACTTTTCCATAGCCCAGATACCAACAATGGTAGCTTTGAAGTTTGGCTTTTATGAATCTGAACATTAGGGACTGGCGGAGGGAGAAAGTGAGAATTCCCACTCTCCTAGTTTGATCAAGCATGCAAAAATCAACTAAACAACTGATTGGATGTTGATTGGCTGGACTGTGACCTACTCAGGTTTTGAGGTATGATGTTCAGATGAGGGTTTTGCAGTCTAGGAGATCGTATGACCTCCTCCACATAGAGGTAGCCCCGAAGGCCACAAACCATTTGAAAATCAGACAACGAAAGCAGTTTGCCAGCAAACTATGTCATTGGCTGATCTGCAGAAGCCTTCCATGTAACTCAAGATATTCAGAAGTGGTTAATTGCACCATTGTTCAATCTGTAGCAGTATTCCATGTGCCTCATCAAATTTATGTGAAAAAGTCCAATCAAAATACGGGTTGGAAGCTATATGTGACATTGGTAAGCTAAGAGCCGCACTGGATCAGGCCACAGATCATCTAGCCCAGCATCCTATCGCACACAGTGGGCCAACAATTGTTTATAGGCATCTCAAGAAGAAGATAAGGGCAAAATCTTCACCTGCTCTTGAATCCCTCCAAATGGCCTTTGGAGGTATTCTGCCTGTTTCCCCAGCCTGGAGGATGTACGCAGACATTCCAGTATAGTAGCCATTGATACATTTGTCTCTCATGAATTCGTCTAACCCTTTCTTAAAGCTATGTAGTTTAGCTGCAGTTAACACCTCTTCTGGCAGTAAATTCTATAGTTGGATGAACTCTGGGTGAAGAAACACTTCCCCTTGTCTGATCTGACTTTCCTACCCATCAGCTTCAAGGACTTCCAAAAGTCATCAAAAGATTACCACCACCTAAAGAGTTGCCCCAGTCTCTCTATTCTGTTCTTTGCTTACCCAATCTTCAATTTATAATCAGCTGAAGCTATCCCAGGGAATACACTCCAATCAGATTTCATTCTAATGGTGGATTGAGCCAGATCAGGCAAAGATCTAAAATACACTGGTAGATCACAGTGGAAGAAAGAAAGGGAACCTTAAAAATGATCTGAAGTTGGATGTCCTCTTTATATTCATACAGAGGAAAACTATATTAAGACCATTGTCCAGCAAAGATAACATTGCATATTCCAGCTGGCAACAACTCTCCATAGTTTCAGCCAAGAGTTCCTTCTCTCAGCTTTTATATCCAAAGTTCTTAACATAAAAAAGGTAGAAAATTGAACCTGAGAGCTTCTACATTCACTTTATTGTTGAGCCACTTTAATCAATAAGGGCAGCTGGATTGGAAAAGAGATAGCTATCTATCAGGAATGAGATGTTCTTTAATGCCAGTTGGAATTTGAAATCATTCAGACATTATGGACTGCAAATTCCACCATCTCTGAACATTGATTATGCTGGTAGGACTGCACTCATTGGCTACTGTCTGGAGTTCTTGGGTCATGGAGTTCATTTAAGCTTCAGTGGTGAACTTAGACTGGTCTGGTCTGACTCCTGTTTGGGAAGAATGTGTGATGTGAAACATCTATATAGAAATTATAGAAATAGTGGCATGTTAGGGCTGTGCACAAATGCAATTTTTGGGATTAGATTAGATTCAAATCGAATATCCAAAAATTCAATTTGATTAAAATCTTTAAAATTTAAATTTAACCAAATTCAATTAGAATTAAGCAAATTCGAATTTATTCATTTGAATTTGCTATTTGACTTTGCACTTACGAATGTCAACAACATTTGTATGTGCCGGTATGCCTTGCTATGCATCCTGTATGGATCTGTACACATCCGTATGCATCCTGTAGTTATCCCGTATGAAACCTGTTTTCGTCCTCTATGCATCCAAACAAATGAAAATATGAATGCAGGGAAGGTGTGAATCTGCAAGTACGCATCATGTACGAACCCGTACACGTGGAAATGTCCAGATAATTCAAATGAAGAAATCCAAAATTTGAAATTCTTTAAATTCAGATTTATGGACATTCAATTCAAATTCAAACGTCAAAATTTGGCCAGATTCGATTGAATTTTGAGTACCTTTGAATATTCGTGCACACCCATATGGAATGTTCTTCCTTCTCATAAAATAATATTTTTCAACATAAAATACAACATTGCCCTATATCATATGTATAGTACACATTGGTTTATCAAGAAGAAACAGCTCTGTCTAATTGCAGTTGCTAGAGATGTGCACAAATATACATAACATTCATTATTCATATGAATTCATCCAAATTCATCCAAATTCAGACATTCATATACTAACTGAATGTTATGACATTCGTACTAGGGGTGTGCATGAAAGCAATTATCAGGATTTTGTTTGATACAAATCAAATATCCAAAAATTCAATTCAATTCAAATCTTTAAAATTCAAAATTTAACCAAATTTAATTCGAATTAAGCAAATTCAAATTTATTCATTTGAATTTTCAATTTGAATTTGCACTTACAAATGTCAACAACATTTGTATGTGCCCAAACACATTGTTACGCATCCCGTGTGCATCCATACACGTCCTTATGCATCCTGTAGTTATCCTGTATGCAACCCGTTTTCATCCTGTACAGATCCGTAGAAAGGTGTATGGATGCGGGAAAGATGCGTATCTGAAAGTATGCATCATGGATGAACCTGTACACATATGAATGCCCAGATAATTTGAACAAAGAGATCCAAAATTCAAAATTTGTTCAAATCTTTACATTCGAATTTATGGACATTTGATTCAAATTTGAATGTCAAAATTCAGATGAATTTGATGGAATTTTGAATACCTTTGAATATTTATGCACACCCGTAATTTGTACATCAACTTCCGCACAAATGTTTCGGATTTTCATAAGAATAGTTCGGACATTAGTTAAACTAGGGTAGTAGGAATGCAGCTGCAGCACACATCTGCTATGCTTCCAGACTGCATTTGACATGGATTGAGAGTAGATTAAAATTGGATTTCGGTCAGATTTGATGCTTTCAGAGTGCTGATTTGTTATGGAATACATATCAGATATGTATTTGTTCGTATTGGATATCCATACAAATTCATACAAATACATTTGTATCAAATAGAATCCTACCACATTCAAAGGGTATCTATTCTGCAGTTACAAGGTTATATAACCTGAAAGGTACCCACTCCCAGCCAGACTCTGCTAATAAGCAAAGGCTGCATCCAGAAGTTGCTAGCTTATTCTGCTATATTTGGATATTCCAGAATAACGTCTGGAGGTCCCAGGGCAGTGTTACAGCAACAAAAACAATACATTTAAAAAATTCTTAAAATATCTTTAAAATACACACACCACCTCCCTCTTACCCTCCCAGCAGGACTACATCCAGAGGAAGATCAACATTAAAGGCCTTGGCAAATAGGTACATTTTAACTGGGCACCAAAAACCATACAATGTAGTCAAGTCTCTCCAGAATCTAGAGGCCACCACAGAAAATTTTCTCTTATGTGTCTCTGCCCCTTGCACGTCTGAGAGAGGAGGAACTACAAGACGTCCCTCTCCTTCAGATCTCAATACCTGGGCAGGTATGTATGGAAGAAGATGGTCCTTCAAATGTTGGCCACAATACTTGAGTTTCTTTCTGACCCTTCACAACAGCAGGCAAGTCCACTCTCAGAGAGAGTTGCCTGGCACATGCACACATAGTTTCCACTATGTACAATTCACAAAGCTTTTTATCTCACCCTCCAGAAAAGATGCCTTCAAGGATCCCAAGGATAGATGTAAGCCATGACAATGTGACTGCATGCAATGGAAAGACCCTTTAGCCACCTGTTTTTTTGTCCCAATTTCTGTGTGTGGGTGTAGACTAAACCTGTAACCCAGTGGCCACTACCTCAGTATCCTAATTATTCCTATGTTCTAATGTCACATTTTATGCACCATGATTTTATCAAGAAAGACCTGAAACACAACGTATCATTCCTCACATAGAGTTAATACCACTTTTACACACAACTGCATTACCAACTCAAAATGGTTAGCTTTCTGGCCTTTTTATTTTTTCATTTCATTTATTTTTCTTATTTGATGGCATCTTTTAATCAAGAGCTTGTCTGCCTTCAACAGCACTCAGCTGTTAAGCTACCAGCGTAGTGAGCTGCAGGAGAATTATAATCCTTTCGAAGCCATTTCCACGGAAGTACATTTCATATGGATGGGGGGGGAGGGTAGATGGGGAATGACCTTGGGAAAAACCACAATTATAAACAGCTGCAGCCTCCATTAGATATAATTATGATTGATTCCTATAAATAATTATTTGGGTAAATTTCCACTTAGGCAGGATTTGCTGTTTGGGTGTAGACAGGGAAAATGCTGCATTAAATGATTATCTCTCTTTATTACCATGTGTGTTGGGGGGAAGAGATTTCGAGTCAAGAAAACAGAGAAATGAAGTAGGGATGTGCACAAATATTTGTAACATTCAAAATTTGGCCAAATTTGGCCAATTTGAATTTGAATAGAATGTTGGCACATTGGAAGACTGACATTCTAATTCAAATGGAATGTTTTGATATATTTGTATGAAGTTTCACGTGGGATTCGTATATGGAATTCGTATGCTAGTTGAAAGCATTTGTATGGGATTCGCATGCTATTCATATGCATTCATATGGGATTCGTATGGGATTGAACATTCATATCAAATATGAATCCTATGACATTCGAAGGGGATCTATTCAAATGAAGAGAGAACACAAAAGATCTATCAAGGAGAAAAAAACCAAGGTCCTTCTAATATGAGAAAACTAAAGAAAGTGCCTTGATGCCAAAAAAGTAAGTATTGTTTATTTCATGTCCGTTTTGGGAAATGGTATATGTATATGTGAATTGTTTGACTTCTTGAGAGTTTGGTTTTGTAGAGCACGCTGTCTAATTTTACTTTGTCTAATTTTACTTTGTATAACCATATAGAGATGAAAGAAGTCATCACCATTTGGGATGATCGTTAAAAGCCACTGAAGAAGACGACCTGTCGAAACGCATCTGGCTTTAGATCCCCATTATTTGTTTTTTATACAGCATTCTTTTCGTCTTTTGTATACTGTTATTAACTTTTTTAAGATATTATATTTTCACCAGCAAATTTACTATTATTTGTATATAAGGGTGTATATCTTTCCCCCCCTTTTTTGGCATCAGGGCACTTTCTTTAGTTTTCTCATATTAGAAGGACCTTGGTTTTTTTCTCCTTGATAGATCTTTTGTGTTCTCTCTATCTCTCTATTCAAATGAATACACATTTTCTTGCATTCATTTCAATATGAACAAATACAAAATAAAAATAAAAACTCATGCACATCCCTAAGATGAAGACCTATTAAATAGACTAAACCAGTCTGACACTAAAGGTTGTTGTTTTTTCCCCCAAAAAGAGATTGGTTTAGGCTTATGAGCAATCCCCTTTCTGCCAGGTAGTTTTCCTCAGAAAGTTTTCTGGGCTTTGGTGAGTGTGTGTGTCTGTGTTTCACCACTCCTACAGCTCTCCCCTTGAATGTTTAATTTGTTTTAGAAAGCATATTAGTTTAGTAGCAAAGTGCCAGCTTCACTCTGTAGTATCTCCATTTAAAAGATATTTTGAAATGCACGTAGGCAGGGATGTGCACAATTTATTTTCTGTGTGTGTTCAGTTTGAGTAGAATCAAAGGCAAGGAAATTCACAGTTCATTCAGATGTAGCAGGATTCAAATTCGATACCGATGTTCTTTGAATGTTATTCAAATCTGATTTGAATCCCCGCTGCCATTCACACCTATGAATCCCATACGAATCCACTCTGAAATCCTCTTTGAATCTGCTGTGGATCTGCTGCAGATATGACTGGGCAGCCTCTTTCCTGCCTCCCCAGGTTCTAAATATAGCGGAGTTTCAAACAAATGTATAAGAGCATTTGATTCACATTTGGATATTGACCTTCAAATGTAGCCAACATTCAATTTGAATTCGAACACCTGATTTTGGACAAATTCAATCGAATTTTGAATATGACAAATATTCATGCACATCCCTACACCTAGGAAAGAAAGCCCATAAAAATCTGCTCCCAGTCCAGGTGGGCAGCACTGTGTTCAGTGGACCAATGGACCTGCATAGCAGCTGTTAGCTAAAAATGCAACAAAAGATCTGGATAGTGAGCTATCATTCACCTTTAATGTTCACTGTATACAACAAATTAGTCTTTGGTCCAAAAGGGAACTAAGAACCCCTGCATTGAACTAAACAGCAATTTGTCATGTTATAAAACTCAAAAGCAAATGGAAATTCATGTTCAGCCCAACCATTGCCAGCCACACATGGGTACATTATGAAGACATTTAATCAATCACCACCATCATCAAGACTTCTGAGATCAAACTGCAGGGTACCATCTTCTGGATGCAACGTAGGTGTGAGTTTAGGGGAAGCCATTGGTTCCCTAGCAGGGAGAGTGTGCCAATAGAGGTTCACAGATGTAGGAGAGGCTATCTGACATATGGGAGATATGTTCTTATCATGACAAAAATTCACTTGAATCCACCCTTATGGAATGGGCTACAGTCCAAAATCAAATTTTTCAAAATTCAAGCTTCCAAAATTCACTACATTCATCCAAAGTTGAATTTCTGTTGAATTTGGCACTAACCCCCCTCGACAATATAAAGCTATTCCAATATTCTGCAACCTCTTCAGGCACTTGGGCAGAGGGTTTGCCCACTGGTTTCTCTTATTTTATGCTAAAGCATCTCCAGTGCTAATTGCTCCGGGTTCCAAACACTTACACAACAGTTCATACAAATGTATGAAGCTGCCCAACGTCACACGCCAAATATTTAAGGGCTGCCCATATTGCTCAGCCTCAAGAGACAGGATCTGTGATCAACTAGTCCTATCCCAGATTGATATAGCTCCCAACATGACCTGGAGAAACAAGAAGAATAACACTCTCTGTATGTTTAACTCCCCCGTCACCTCATGAGCAGGTATGTTCTGGCAACAGCTCCCATTTCCTGTAGCTTTTAGTTGCAGCAGTTCTATGGCTGCTTCACTCACTTTAGGTCTGGACTAAGGACCTTCTTAATCTGGATCATGTGCCTGCACCCATGATCCAGATTCAGAAGGTCCTTAGTCCAGACCTAAAGAGAGTGAATCACCTAAAGTGAGTGAATCGTGTGGATCAAGGAGGGGGCAGCACCCTGATAGTCTGAGTTGATCTGAACAAGATTGATCCAGATCCAGATTAAGAAGCCCTTAATTTAAATAGGTTTACAAGAGCACAAAGGGCCTTGCTCTGGATCATGGAAGGCATGAACTCTCAAGACTAGGAACAAGACTAGGCTTTGGAGGGAGGCATAAGGAGGTGGCTGCATAGGCCAGATCATCATCATTAGTGCAGATAGTGCAGATGTAGCCCACAAGATCTAGATCAGTGGATCCAGTTATTCCAGATCCATTTATCTGGATCAAACACCCCTCTACTCCTTGCTGCTCAAGTTGCCTCTCTTTGAATCTTCTGACTTTTAGGAAGCACTTCAACCCATGGTGTTTTTCACATAAGACATATTGGAGGTAGGAATGTGCATGATTTTTTGTGTGTGTGGGTGTTAGATTTGTATCAAATCAAATGCAAGAAAAGTTTTATTCATTCAAATAGATCCCTTTCAAATGTGCTAGGATTCAAATTCAATACGAATGTTCAATTAAAATTCAATTCAAATCCCTGCTATGATTGGCTTACAAATCACCTATGTATCCCCTACATATCTGCTGTGAACATGTCAAATCCCCTCTCAATCCAGTTTGAATCTGCTTTGAATCCACTTTGGATCAGTTGTGGATGTGACTGGGCAGCCACTTTCCCACTTCCCCAGGTTCATGAATGTAACGAAGCTTCATACAAATGTATCAAAGCATTCAATTCATATTCAAATGTCAATCTTTGAATGTACCAACATTAGATTTGAATCCGAATATCCGAATCTGGACAAATTTTGAATGTGACAAATATTCATGCACAACCCTAGTTGGTGGATATGATATTTTGTTGCCTGAATTTCACACCTAGAAGTAATCTCATCCTGCTACCCTCACAGTAAAGACACTCTCTGATCTCTTACTGATAGCAAAATCCCAGTCTTCTCAATAACAATCTCACTATGCTGCATTAAGGCCAGAAATATTCTCTTCCTTGCTTCCCCCTGGCTGATACTTTGAGAGCTTGAGAGAGTATTAGACCAAGCAGGATCATACAAGCAACATTTTCTTTTAGCTCTACAAGCTTGAACCCAACAGTTAAGAGATGGATAAAGCCCTGAGCCAACACTGTGCAAAGGGCAAAACCCATCCTCTTCCAGGGTCACTGGTTGGTTGGTTAGACATTCAAATTTCACTGCTAAAGTACAGGATTATGTGATCCTCAAGAACCTCACATGTGCAAGGGCCCCACCCACCAGAGCACAATCTAGATCAAGATCACTAGTAGGCATAATTAAACAGGTCTGCCAGCTGAGCAGTAGCCTCAGTCCAGAAAACAGATGTGTGCAGAAGGCATGCCTCCATTTTCCAGACTACTAGGGTGGTACACCAAAGTGCATTGGCAAAATGAGTCCCCTCTGGAATTCATTCCTAACCCCTTGAAGGCTGAACTTGGGACTAGTGCAGGAGCTGGTCTTGACCAGCACCAATGTGTGGATGACATTTTTCCAAACCACTGCATGCTGGTCCAAAACCATTGATCCAGTTCATAGCCTTTCAGCGCAGAAAAGCCCTTAGTTGTTCATACAAGGGAGCAAGAAAATGGGGGTTAAAACTTGAAATGTTCATTCCTTTAGTTTTAATTCCAGAAAACAACTTTTTGCCATGCCCACACTCACAGCCACATGCTAGGCAACAGACACAACAACAACAACAACAACACAGTGGAGCACATTTAGCACAATGTCATCTGATTTCCATAAAATGTCTGCAGGGCTTTGTGCATTAAGAACTTTCATCCTAAAATGTTTATGGAAATTGGTTATTATGCCTGCTACTAACAGTGAGCAATTTGTTCCTATTAAAGGAATTTTTCTTCTGAATAGTTACAAAATAAGCATCCATTTTAGAAACCATCCTAAATCTAAATATATATGTATTTGAAGATATCAAACTAGATGAAGGACCAGTTCTTGGAACCAGTCACATTCTTTGAAGAAAATAGCTTGGTGATTAATAAATCTTTTATTAGGACTCAAATTAACAATTGACAAAATTCCAGGCACAGAGTACACTGTGTAACCAATGAGTCAACATCAGTACCTTTATCACCACAACCACCACCCACTTTGTGATAAACATTTACTATAAAAGTGAAGGTGCAAGGATACCTCAAACACAGCTAGAAGGAATTATATCTACCCATGACCTGATATCTTATCTGCTCTACTTGCCTTTTGTTAGTACCATTATTTTTGTCCCCTTCTTAGGGATGTGCACAAATATTCATGCTATTTGTAATTTGTACGAATATGTATGAATTCTGACATTTGCAGACAAATGAAATAGGGCCTATGACCTTTTTGTCAGTGAATCAGATTATCCGGTATTTGTTGAAGCTTTGGCTGAAACTTTGGCAAAGACCAGATGTGCCATGACCTCCTGCCCCCCCTCCATGACATCCTGTCCCCCCCCCATGGCCTCCGATCACCCCACTTACCTTTTGTCGCACCTAAGCACTTCCATTTCCATTTCCATTTATATTTATATACCGCCTTTCCAAAAATACATTTTCGCCCAAGGCGGTTTACAACAAATGGAAAAAACAAAGATACAATACAAATGCAATCATAACATCAAAGAAACATGACAGATAAATATAATCAGCAACTTAAATCAGAGACAAGGTAGTTTACATAAATCAAAATACATTGCATATTATAAAAATACATTATATAATAATAATAATGACAAAAACCCAAAAAACCTTATAAAACAGGTGAGACAGCTGGCTACTCCTCTTCCCCTCTCAAACACAGATTTTTATGGTCTGAGGGTGGGTGTGGCAGGGCTGACGCACAGCAGTTCTTCCCCTCCTGGCCAGTTCTCCTCTTGCCCTCTCAGACCGAGTTTTATAGTCTGAGGGTGGGTGTGCCAGGGGCTGACGGGCAGCAGTTCTTCCCCTCCTGGCCGGTTCTCCTCTTGCCCTCTCAGACCGAGTTTTATAGTCTGAGGGTGGGTGTGCCAGGGGCTGACGGGCAGCAGTTCTTCCCCTCCTGGCCGGTTCTCCTCTTGCCCTCTCAGACCGAGTTTTATAGTCTGAGGGTGGGTGTGCCAGGGGCTGACGGGCAGCAGTTCTTCCCCTGCTGGCCGTGTGTGCAGCCACCAGGTGTGCACATACAGCTCCCATCATGTTGCATGATCCCTGGATGGGGAGCTGCACGCACAAACCCAGAAGTGCTATTTTGGCCTCCAAAGAATCTAATGGGGGACATTGGCTTTGTGCACACCCCTGTCCCTTCCTCATTCCTCCTTCTTCTGCTACCTCAGCATCTGCCTATTCATAAGCTTCCTCCCTTGCTTTAGAGCATTTAGATAGCAGACTTGTGATTGGGCAGATGAGGGGGAAATGGTGAAAGGGGGATTAGGAAGGGAGCGAATAAAATGCAAGCAAAAGAAAAAACAAACTGGCTTAGGAGTAGATTCTCTAGCTGGGCTTACTTGGAGGGAAGGTTGCACAGGAGTGTTTCCCTACTTCCAAAACTGCAAAAATGATTACTTCATGGATCTGAGCTGTTAGGCCTTTTCTGTACTTATCTGTCCATGGTGTGGAGTAGCCAGGCCTACTGGTTCTGACCATTGAAAGGCTTGGTTTGAAACCATCTGCACAACAGTGCTAGTCCAGATTAACTCAAGCCACAGTCTCAAAGCTCGTGTGATCTTCAAGATCAGACTCTTGAGGCCTCTAAGAAACAATGGTTCCTAGCCTTTGAGTCTCTGGGGGATGCATTTTGGTAGCATGCTTTGGTGTACCTTCAAAATGTATCTGCCAGAACTCCTAAATGCAGGAGCTGTACCTTCTGGATCAGGACCCACTGGCCAACTTGTTTAATTGAGTCTACCGGCATCCCTGATCAAGACTCCATCAAATGCATTCCAGTGGGTGATGGGACCTCACAGTTCTGCACTAATATGCAGAATGGTGAGACCCAGAAGAGACTTCACAGGCCCTTGTTCCTGATTAATGGTGAGTCCAGAAAGGTGTTGAGGGCTGCATCTAAACCATTCACTCATAACTGCTTCAGGACCAGATAGTCATGCTGTGTCCACAATTGGTGTCGGTACACACATGGTGGAGCCTTGTTTATCACATTTCCTCTCCCCAAGCGAGGAGAAAAATGATCACCCAGGAATATGAAGGATTTCCATTACTGTTTGTTCAGCATGTGTCTACAACAAACATAGCATCCAGCATTTAATGCGTGAGCAGTGCCAGATAAGCACCAAATGTTCAAGTGCCTAGGTGCATGAGTGGGTGGCAATGTGATGGCTGCCAGAAGAATATGCTTCCCAATGTAAAACACCATCAGAAGGCCATAGACTACTTTGGTGGGTGTGTACAGTCTGCTTATGCCACGATAAGACTGGACAGTGGGCAGCCTGGGAGAGGCAGCCTTGATTTCAGTTTGGCATGGGTGGGGGTCTAAAAGGCTCACCTAGCAACTTCAGATTGCCCAGGTTGTACAAAGGCTTAGGAAGGTGCAATAGCTTATGCCATCATTCCATGCTCAGTTGTCAGCAAAACTGAAAGAAGTATAAAACTTCTATCCAATTATTTCCATTAATATACAAGCATTAGGCATTCAGAATCCCAATTAAGAGAAAACATGCCCTGTCAGGCATCTGCATGGGCTATTGAACATTCTTGGATTATTCCATAATTATCACACCTTAATAGCTCTAAAAATGTAAGCAATGCACACCCATTGAAGAAATGCACCTCTTATCACATGAGACACCAGAGTATGAAGAAGCATGCTCCACTCTGGCATATTTGGGCTGCCAGTTTCCAGCTGAACATGCTCTAATTAACAGAGACCAATGACAGTATGTTAGCCTGTTCTGCCAACAAAGTTTAATAAGAAAATTGAGCGATTAAACCTCAATAATAGAAAGCTCAGTTATTGGAACGGCTCAAGCTTGGGAACCTTGCAGAACTTTGGAGGAAATTAAAAAAATATATATTCTAGTACGTGTTTCTACAGGTGCTTTCCCAGGATCTGATGTGCAAGTTTGGCTACTGTGAACAGTTGTATAAAATGTTGAGACCCCTACTAGGTCCCTGTTACACCAAAGCCTCACTTCTCACTTCAAGGTATAATCTGCTTTAATGACAGCCTAATTTCTCTTCAGGGGAGAACATGAATAAAAGACCAAACACACTTCTATTGTTTGTTTTCCCAACAAACATAAAAGTTGTCAGTCAAACCTGAGGTCTTTCTGCACTTAGCTGATTAGGCTGCTGTGAACTAAGGCTGGCAAATTTCTGGTAAAGGTGGACCATTCGCATCCGTTATCATCCACTGGCTGCCATTGCAGTGGAGCGTGTTCAGGCAGGGGTGTTTTGTGGTCGATCATGTCAGCGCCTGTGATTGAAAGCCCCTCTCGCAACTGTATGACCAGACGCCACTCCCAGGGATCGTACGGCAGAGGTAAGTGATTGATCACAGCCACAACTGCAATCACGCCTGCATGGATGCCACCTCCCCAGCCCACCAGCCACAGGGAACCGAAAGCAGAGTGAATGGTCACTCCACTGGACACTTCAGCCAAGCTTTAGGTAAACATTGATAAAGATGTGCAGCACGATTTCATTCTCCACACCTAATCAACAAATAGTGAATGTTTGGGGAGGGCAGGCACACTTGTAGGCTGTAGCAGCCTAAACAATGTGTGTATGGTCTTTAGCAGACGTTCACTAACTGTTCACTAGTGCTCTGCCCCCCTCCCTGTTCTACCCTCTTTCTCATGAATGATTGGTCCATACAATCTCCTAGCTTTGCTCCTGTCTAGATCCTTATCTGTGCTTTTGTACAGGGAAGCAAAATGTCTTTTCAGGAGCTTTTGTGCAAAAGCACAGGTTCCTCCTAAGAGTGCTCCTGAGCAAAAGTACATCATGCACGACTGTACATGACTTGTTGATGTGATGGAAAACACTTGTTGAAGTGAGGAAACACCTCCTTGAGCTCCCCAGAACATCCACACACGGTCCTAACATGAAAATGAGGTGGTTGAAGGTAAGGGGCACACTTTCAGTGCAGAAAAAAGGCACTCTGCAAAAAGATGGTTTATAATTCATGTTCACCACTAGATTTTCCATTTAGGTGAGTTGTTCACAGTGGAAACAGTTCAGCTCCACCTTAAATCCTGTGTGCAGTGAGGCCCACAAATATTATTGTCTGTGACATTGGTGGTGATGATGACTTCTTCAGTGAGAAGCCATAAACAGCCTTCATGATACCAGTAGTGTTATTATCCATTGACATTAGATCAACAGGTTTGGTGTCATTCAGAGAGATCCCAAGCTCCCAGGGAACATGTCAGGTTTGGGTGAAGGGGAGGAAAACAAGAATTCTGTTAACACTATATATCAAGTATGAATACATTTAGCTTTTTTTATATATATAAAAATTACATACCTAGTTGAGTTACTATATAACCCTTCCTAGGCCAAATCAGAAGTTAGACCACTTGTGCTCAACAGTGTATACTTCCAAGAAAGAGAGTCTACAACTACAGCACTATAATCCTAATTTCCTATAGTTAAGGCACACTTAGACCAGGGGGACTTCCTTCTGAGTAGACTTTCTAAGCAAAGTCCTCAGATCAAGTCAAGGATTTCTGTAGCTGATTTCTATAGGAGCCTGCACAAGAGCAGAGGACTTCCATCAAACTGTTTAAGAGAAGCCCTCCTTGCCCCTCCCAATAATCTCTGCAGATGGAATGCCAAATAACATTGAGCCTGGGTTGCATACCTGGACTTTGGGGTAAATGACTGGCATGGATATAGTATGGCAATGATCCACATACCTCTCCATGCTGAGGACGAGAAGGACACCTCCCATTTTAGCTGATAAGATGGGAGGTGTCCATGTCTGGATGATATAGACATCTCCCATTTTAGCTGATGAGATGGGAGGCATCCACATCTGGTGTAGGTCCTCCCCAGCTGACCCAATGTCAGCCTTAGCTAACATGTAGATGGTGACTTGGACCTGTTCACATTTAGTTCAGAGGACCGGTATAATGACACCAATCCAGTGAGGCTAAGATGAAGCATAGATGGAGATATCCTCCCTTCAACGATTGGTGCTATTCCGAACTGGACCACCAGCACTTGAAGTGTAGATGGCTCAGCCAGAGCTGACCGGACTGCCATGGTAATGGCTATCACAACATCTGGAATATGACTGGACACTCCCATGGTTATCAGCCTACAGCACACAATGGCACAGCCACAGTTGTAATGAAGCATGCATCCTCAGTGTCCCACACAGAACAGGGTGTGAACACTGCAGACCAGAAGCCTATAAGATAGTCACAGTAAAACTGTGGACAAGATTTTGCTTGTCACAGCTAGTGAAAACCAAGGACAGCTGGGGGCAGTGGAAAGGCATACAGATAGGTCTCCCCAGGACTGGCTGGAACCACTCTATGGAGGTAAATGTGAAGATGCCCTTAGTTAGGACTAGGGATGTGCACGGATTATCTGTGCATTCAGAATCCAGACTAATATGTCCAGATTCCAAGATTCATCCACCGATTGAATAGGGCGAAGCTTCTAAGGATACTGGATGGCCCGGGGCATCCCTACCCCAGCCACCCTCCCCCAAAACTTCCCCCCATGGCCTCCCTATGGCCCCTGTCCCTGCTCCAGTGGCAGTGTGGGCATTTTCCAGGGCCCTCTGGAACCACAAAAGCATTCTGAGAGCTAAATACAGGCCTTCCAGTTCTCACAGTTGCACAGGGCCCTAGAAAAGGCCCACACACCCCATGCGCCTGCTTCCCCAGGCCTCACTTACCTGAGGGGGCACTCTGGTGACAGTGTGGGCCTTTTCCAGGGTCCTCTGGAACCGTGAAAGGGTTACAAGGGTTAAATACAAGCCTTCTCATAACCCTTTTGCTGTTCCAGAGGGCCCTGGAAAAGGCCCACACCACCACCAGAGCATGCCCCCTGGGTAAGTGAGCCCTGGGGAGGTGGGAATGCATACTCCAGTGGTGGTGCGGGCCTTTCCTAGGGCCCCATAGAACCACAAAAGGATTCCGAGGGCTAAATACAGGCCTCAGATATGAATACCCCCACATCCGTGCGGGGGTTATTCGGCCGGAGCCGAATTTTTCCACATTCTATTCCACTCAGATAGAACGTGGAAAATGGCTCCGTGCAACCCCTAGTTAGGACTACATTATTAACCTGGAAACATATTGTATATGTGTTTAACCTTTTAAACATATTGTATATTGTTTTATACGTGCTGAATTTTTAATGTCTTTCAATGTATATTCTATTTTAATCTGCTGTTACCCACCCAGAGACCTTCGGGTATGGGGCAGGATAGAAATGTAAATAATAAATAAATAAATAAATAAATACAGTAATATGGGATCCAAGGATTCAAAAACGAAGGTATCTATGTGGTTCTCTACTGGTAAGTTTTCAAAGTTTCTCTCTTTTAGGAACCTTTTTCCATGCCAGATTGGCTATTGAGGAACCCACATATATCAGTGCATGTTCAAACATCTTCACCCCTGAATTTATAATTTGGACAGAATTCTCCAAATATTTCCAACCCTCTCAGTTTTGAGGTACCTGAAAAATTTGATCCTCTTGTTTTTGCCTAAAATTCCTAAGCCGTACAAAATCAGGGCAGACCCCCTGCAGAACTCAACTCCATATCTACTTGACTTTGATCCATTATTAATTTTTCTCTTTCTCTCTTTCTGTGTGCTTAGATTTCATGGTGATGGGCATTATAAACATTTCAAATACATATTAATTTCCCCCTTAAGGCAGGCACATGAAGTCCAATTGTATTTTCCTATTAGATATATTTTTCCTTCATCCTCCCTAAGGGATAACTAATTGCTTTAAATCCTCATTGGAAGCTTCCTCTGTGATATAATTGGCTTATCGTTCTAAGATTTACTATAGCCTTCTTTCAACATTCACTAAATGCATCAAGAGGGAAGAGGGGTCCTAAAAATGTTAAGGTGGCCATTCTTTGAACCATGCATCTTTGCTTGATTTGGGCAGGCATTTCTTTTTTTCCTGGCAGATTCATTTTCTGGCTGTGAGCGCAAAATAGTTTAGAATGTATGACAAAAGGTTAAAAGTAGGCAGTCAAAAATCCTGGAATTTGTAATAAGTGGAAGTTCACAGGGCATTTAAAAACATCTTCTGGATCTAGCCCAGCAAATAGTGATGATGGTAGTGGAGGTGATGGTGATGACAACGACAGTGATGAGAAATTAAGGGTGTTTTTCCACTGCAGCCCTAAGAAGATCCGGATCTAAGGAATGGGTACATTCCTTAATCCGGATCTAGTAGATCCGGATTAAGGGAAGCACCCAATGTGTTTCCACGGGAGGTGTAGCACCCATTAGCACCCAAGGGGTCAGTCCGTTACCCCAGGTGTTTCAGGGGTGGGGGTGGGGGCAGTCTGCGAAGCCACTTTGAATTGACTTCGAAGTCATTTCGAAGTCATTTCGAAGTCTGTGCAAAATAGCTCCGGAGTGCCTTTGAAGTCTGTGCTGATCTTCAGAGTGAACTTCAAAATGACTTTGGAGTCACTGTGGAGCCACTGTGGAGCCATTTTGGAGTCACTTCAGAGCCACTTCGGAGCCACTCTGGAGTCACTCTGAAGTTCACTCTGAAGATCAGCATAGACTTCAAAGGCATTCCGGAGCTATTTTGCACAGACTTCGAAATGACTTCAAAATGACTTCGAAGTCAATTCAAAGTGGCTTCAAAATGACTTTGAAATGACTTCGAAGTGGCTTCAAAGTGACTTTGGAGCCTAGGTTTAGGGGGATTCCAATGGGTGCATCCCCTCCCCCTAGCCTCCGTTGGACCCCGTTGCCTGTTTCCAATGGAAACAGGCACCCTTTAATCTGGATTTTCTGCCAGAAGACCCCATTGTAGACCCCATTAATGGGGTCTACAGAAAATCTGGATTAAAGGCCAGAATGTACCCATTAGATCCGGATTTCCCCCACGGCAGTGGAAACAATCGGGTCCCAAATGGGTGCCGTGGTGGAAATGGGATCATCCGGCTCACACCCAAATGGGTCCTAAATGGGTGCAAAAATGGGTACTTTTTGACAGTGGAAAAACACCCTAAGTTTCAGACTGCTAACAAAAGGAAGGAACGCTCTAAAAAGTCCATCTAGCCCAGAAGTAGGCAACAGTGACATATAAAAGCTCATGGACAGGGTGTGAGTACAAACCATCTTCAGCAGCTGACCTTCAGAACTATTCTGCCTTCTATTACCAGAGATATAAACCACGTGTATATTTGCTTTAAGCCGACATAGGATTGGCTAGGGGTCAAGGTAATTATATGTCTAAGTACCAGAGGCATCTATGACTGAATTCGCTCTGGGCAGGTGAATCTGCACTGGCCGGAGACTTTTGCAGACTAGAAACACCCCCTGCCTGCCCAGAGGTTGACTAATTGCATACTAGCTGTACAGCATGAAAGCATGTTCCACAAGCATACTAACCTTTACCAGAGACTTACCTGTTGTGTCCAGTTGGCGACCATTCACAGCTCTGCTGGCTGGGGAGGTCATCAGAGCTGCCACACAAGCACGCTGGCAGCTCTGATAACCCCCCCGACATGACTGTGACTGCTCAGAACATCAGCATCATCTTAGCGACAGCGCTGATGCATGAGCAGTCACATGGCGTGCTGCACTCAAGATGGTGGTGCCCAGAAGAGGAGCAGCCCAGTGATCAAAGACAGATGAGTGTTTGATTGTACATGGGACTGGCACACCTTTCCCGTCCACAGGATGGAAAGGTAAGTGTGAAAATGCCCTATCTCTCTCTCCAGTGGCTGTCAGGGGCAACTGAATACCAAAGCAGGAGTTCCTGTGCTTGCTCTCATGTTCCACACTGACTGAGGACCTATAATTTTGGCTCACTTTCATGGTGCATGGCCCTACCTAGGGCCTTTTCACGCCTTGTCTAAAGGAGAGGTCAGGGAATGCTCCAGCACAGACACCCTGCTGGATAGTGGTGGAGCACTAAAAGGTTCTCTGCAACTATACTAGCAGCATCTAAGATGCTGCCAGTCCACTTCAGCATGTACCTATTCAAAGGGTATAGGGGCAAGGTGGCACCACAGCAAGATGATCATCACTAGTACAGCAGCATTGACTAGGGGTGTGCATGAATGCAGTTCTTGACATTCAATTCAATTCGAATATTCAAATGTTCGAATTTGTACGAATAGAGAAAAAATGAATCAATTCAAATTCAAATTGGTTTGAATCCATCTATTTCTATTCATGTGAATATTTGGTTTGTATTTGATGATACGAACATCAACAACATTCAAATGTGTCCATATGCGTCCCGTTTTTATCCCGTATGCATCCTGTTTTTGTCCTGTACATATCTGTACAAATGCGTACAGATACGAATAAGATGCGTACAGATACATATGTAATGCTTATGTATCTATACACATACGAATGTCTGAATAATTCATACAAATGATTCAAAACATTTGAATTCATTTGAATGTTAAAAAATGAATGTATAGACATTCAGTTCGAATTTGAATGAATTTGATCGAAATTTGAATGTTTTGAATATTGTTGCACAGCCAGAGCATTCATGCTTACCTGGCACTTAGTGAACGGGCCGGATGTTCCGCTAGAAGTCAAACCTTTTGAACAGGTTCTAACCTGAATGAGTTTGGACAGATCTCTCTCTATCCACTAAGAGAAGTTCTAATTTTGAGGCATGTTTAGTGTCTGTTCAGAAGAAGGGAGGAGGAGTAACAGAAGGTGGATGCAAATTCCATCTATAGTCAAAGTCAGAATGACTTTGCAAGATAAGATACTCTGCTTTTTATGGCAATCCTGCTGCCAGCCAAAAAAGTTAAAAAAAAAAGATGCTAGGCATAACAAATGAAATAATGTTCTTTTTTTTCCCCTGGAAACACAGATGCTCTTCCCTTGAGATGCAGAGAACAGGGAATTTGAGATTCTGACCACCACCCTCACTAACTCCTGCTTCATTCTTTTACAATGGAAAGCAGTGGCCTGTTATGGTTCATAGCCATGTTCCTTCCAAGCAGGGCTGTGGTCCCGGTGCCATTAACCACAATAGACCCACTGCTTTGCTGCTTAGGCAAATAGTTAAACTCTTAATAGCAAAGCCACAGGACTGTCACTGTTTGAGCCGCAGGATCAGTGGACTACTTCACAGATGACACTAATTGCTCATTAATATTGAAGACGATGGTAATAATTCTTGTAAAATCCCATGACATTTGAAAACCTTATTTTTAACTTGTTCCTCCCCCATTTAGCCTGTAAAAGTTAAGATGGATTTCCGTGAATCAATAGAGCACCGATCAGAGGGAGGACTGTGAGCGTGGTGGAAACATCTCTCCATCTTCCTGTGTACCACGCCTGAAAACTGTGATACTGAAGGTGGAGAAGTGTGGGCAGAGAAATCAGAGCACTGTGAGCACCTTAATTAAATCCCAAGAAACTCTGTGGTGGGAACTGGCAGAACAAAACTGTGTGAACATAAAAATAACAGTTAAATGACATTCAGCCTCCAAACCTGTTTAGTGTACTGTCTCCTTTTCCAAAGCTCACATCTGAATTCATTTTTAATAAACCATTGCATGACTGTGGGTATGTCCAGATGTCTAGATACTGTGCATTTTGATGCGCAGTTGGGGCATGGGCAACATACCTAATGCCCAATACTGCATAGCAGCAACTCATTATACCTACTGCAGAATGATGAGCACTCACACCACAGCATCAGGTAAGTTTGAATGTTCCTACCAGCCCAGACAGGATGGTGAGAACAGCAAATGAGAGCTGAGCCTGCAGCTCAGCTCCCATCAGCTGCCCCAGCCCATGTGAGCTGTGAGGAGGCTCCTGGAATCTGGACTGCACATCGTGGCTTTGTAGCAGGTAAACTGAACTTTTTCTCTAACAGTGGATTTTATTCTGCTAATCTGGATACTGCCTGTGGCTCTTTGAACATTTGAGGACTCCTAAATTATTAAATGGAGACTAAACAAAATTTATAATTGCCCAAGGAACAACTGTATCAGATGCTTTTGCTGCCACTGGGGATGAGGAAAAAGAGATAAGCACCACATAGACAATTTGGCCAGGATGTAGGTTACCTGCAAAGCCCCGTTCTAGATGCAAATTACTTTGCATCCCTTTCTCTGAAAGTAAAAACCCTTTTGTTAAATTGATTCTAACTACTGTAGGGATATGCAAGAAGTTTTTATTTTACTAGATTCCTATCATATGGGATATGTACAGATGAAAACATGATGTGGATTCTTATCCTTGGATATGTATTGAATATTCATATGAATAGATACAAATATATGCATATTGATTCGAATGTCCAGATATTAGTTTTTCTTTATTCGTACAAATTTTGAATCAAATGTCGAAAATTGCATTCATGCACACCCTACATGAGATGTATTTCTGGGGACTCTGATATTATGTAAAAGTTTGGGATGAGTAGGCAAAAATGAACCCATATTGCTAATTTGTTTTTAGGTTGCTCTCATCCTTTTCCAGGAACAATCAAATTGTATCAAGCCTTTGGATACCTGCCTGAATGAATTGCATCCACCACTGGCATTTATTTGGGTGGTTGGCTATAATTGATTATGACAGGGGCAGAGAAAGTGCAGAGAACTGAACAGAGGGACAGAAAAGGAGGAACAATCAGTGATCAATTGCTCAAAACTCATGAATAGCATGTCTAGCTACCCAAATCTATGGGACTTTTGGATGCTTGCATTGGTCATATAGAATGCTTTTGCAGCATGAGAACATAAGAGGAGGCCTGCTGGATCTGGCCACAGCCCATCTAGTCCAGCATCCTGTCTCACAGAGTGGTCTATCAACAGCTTATGGGCATTTCAAGCAGAACACAAAGGCAAAGCCTTCCCCTGGCCTTCAGAGAAATCCTGCCTGTCTCCTCAGCTTTAATACTAATGTTGATTCTTTCATTGAGGACCACATGATATCATCCCTACAGCTACCGTTCTGCCATCTCTCCCTGTTTCTCACTCACATCCTTGCCTGCTTGCATTTTGCATGGATCCAGTGTTCCCATTTGTTCCTGCTTAGATAATTGCCTAGGGAAATATTAGTAGCTTACTGGTTTAGGTTGAAAATATTCCCTGAACTACAGTCGGACCTCCTTATCCACTGATTCAGTAACCACGGTTTCAGTTAACCACAGTTACCGGATCAGTCCCCCCACCCCCTTTGGGCGCCATAAGGAAAAAGCACCGAGAACTGGAAGGTCTATTTTGGCCTCTGGAAGGCCTTTTTCAGCCTCTGTAGGTGTTGGAATAAGTGTGTGATGCCACTGGACCCGAACACAAAATGTAAGGGGGCATATAGAAAGCAAGTGGGAGGTGTGCAGTGGCATTGCATGCCTATTCCAATGCTCTCCGGAGGCTGAAATAGGCCTTCTAGAGGCCAGAAAAGCACTTCTGGTTCTGGGGTTGAATGACTCCAGAACCAGAAGGCCTGTTTGCAATTATCCACAGTTTCAAGTAACCATGATAGGAGCTGGAATGTATCACCAGCTGATACCAGGGTCTGACTGTTCTTCCTCTTTTAGTCTTGCCTCCAATTTAACTTCTAATATCTAAGGCATTTCCGCACTGAATCGCGTTCCAGACGGAACGCGTTCAGGCGGAAAGCTTAAGCCAGCTTCGGGCGCTTTCCCCGTTCACACACAGACGCGCCAGAACGTGTGTAAACGCGTTCCGGAGCGTCTGGGTGCGAATGGTCAAAGCGCCCGAAGCTGCCTTAGCCGGCAAACGCCGGCCAGGGGCGCGCCGGCAGCCGCGGAGGCAGATCGACAATCAGCTGTTTGAAAAACAGCTGATTGTCAAAGCCGCGCGGCGTCGGAGGCGCGCCGGCAGCCGTTCGGGAGACAGAAGAAGCGCGAACGCTTCTTCTCCCGAACGGCTGCCGGCGGCTCGTCCGCGTTGGAACGCGTGTAGAGCACTTCGAAGTGCTCTACATTTCGAACGCGGAAAAGACAGGTGAGGACACGTCGGAACGCAAGCCGCGCGCGGCCAATGCGGATGACGTGTCCTCACCTGTCTTTTCCGCGTTCCGTTCAGCCCCGTGCGAAAACGCCTCTAGTCTTACCCTTAATGCAACTCCTAGCTCCAACCCAGACACCCGTTTCCACCTTTGTTTCCAGCCCATGGTCTCCTGCATTCTGTTCTACCTCTTGATCCAGAATGCCCCATAGAGTGATAACAACAGTCCCTTTAAGCTGTGCAGAACAAGAGATATTTCTTTCCGTTATAATTTTGCCAAAAGACAAACATAAATCAATTTATCAGAGATTATCTGCATATATAATTGCAATTTGTCTTTGTGACACAGTACATAATATATATGTGCCATAAATTTTAATCACTTACTGGAAAACATTGGTAAATTTCCCGGCAGGATAGCAATATTGGAAGAAACGAAAAGAAAGAGAGAGGGCATGAACCAGTTTCTCAGTTCTTACACTCCAATAGATGTGAATAAATTGGGTGGGAGGACATTTACTTATGAGACTTCATCCTTCTGTTAAACCACTCTTGAAGCCTACAGTTAAGAACATAAGATGAGCCCTGCTGGGTCAGGCCACAGCCCATCTAGTGCAGCATCCCGTTGCACATGGTGGCCCACCAATTGCCCATGGGCATCTCAAGCAGAGACAAGGGCAAACCTTCTCCTGCTCTTGAATCTCAGAAAATGGCCTCAGAAGCATCCTGCTTTCTCCCCTAGCCTGAAAGATGTACCTAGTCATTCATTCTAGTAGCCATTGATACATCTGTTGTCCATAAATTTGTCTAACCCTACTTTAAAGGCATCAAGACTGGTAGCTGTTACCACCTCTTTCGGCAGTAAATTCCATAGACTGATGACCCTCCGGGTGAAGAAATACTTGCCCACTGGAATGAAAAATGGGATGGATCTGTCATTTGCAAAGAAGACAGAATTTCAGCAAGTATAGCTTTTATTCAGACAACACTGCTGAGGTTCCCTTTTCTATGCAACTGTTAAAAGAGCAGGAAACCTGTCTTTTCACATTGTAATCCTACTACCACTTGGCCTCACATGTTGGAGAAAATGACATTTCAAGCATTTGCAAAAAAAGCTAAGGGCCTAGCTACAAACAAATCTTACCTCCCTCTTTAAAAGGAAATCTGCTTGTACTTCACATCAGGAGAGAACAGAAACAAGTAGCTAATGCAAGTCCTCTACATTCTGTCGTTTTATGACACTAAGGAAGTACCATGTCCCAAACAAGCAAAGGGTTGTTTTGCACCTTACTACAACCCTCCCAAAATTCCTTCCTACAACTGTAAATGATTAGTCTGCACATCAAGCAAGTAGGTCTTTCAGTTACATACAGACACAAACACACACATCCTGCCTTGGAGGGAACTATGCATTTTTCTTGCAGCAGAAAATGTGGATTCTCAGGTAAATATTGAACGCTAGATGAGAGATCTCAGTTTTTGATGTGATTTCTTCACATCACAAATTGATCAAATGTGAGGAAACCCTTGTGTGAATCAGACTAATGGGAGGATTGTTGCAAGAAAAGAAGTTCTGGACCAGCTTCAGACACTCCAGAGGAGACGCGTTCGCACGCTGCACTGCTGCTGTCATCCTGGAGTGTCCAGGAGCTCCCTCTCCAGTTGTTCCGATCTTCAATAGCTGTGGACAAGTAAAGATGTGTCCAGAGCTTGACTGGAAACAGCTGTTGAGCTTCTGCTCAGCAATATTCATCCCTTTTCCAGGTGCGAAGCTGCAAGTGGGCGGAGTGGGGTGGCTGTGGCTACATAGTTACATAACACAAGATCCCAACACAATCCAGCCTACCCATGCCAGACCATACAGATTCCACATGCTGGTGTGTTAGGCTGGAAAGCCCATATAAAGAAAATGTAGAGATGTGTGCAGAAAGGTAACTAAGTGTCACAAGAATCACCAGACTACCACCAGACTGCTGAAGGCTGAATGAAGTAAGGATTGCAACACCTTGTGTAATACAAAGGATGTGAGTCACCTTCTTGTGATAAAGGAAGTGTATAAAAATGTTCACACACGGCTGTGTGTTGTTGATTGATTGCTGGAGAGGGAGAGAGATGAAACTGCTAAGATGTAACCGTTACGAATAAACAAAGCGTCTACGGAGAATCTGTCTCAGTTTGTTTGCTTTGGCTGTGGGCACAGCAAGAGGGGCGAACCTCCTGAAATATTGGACAGCGACGAAGAGCTGACAGCCAGCAAGCCGAGAGGCAGAGACTTGTATTTTCCAGCACGGACATGCAACTCTGCGAAGATTTATTACCAACGGGGGAACCTGACACTCCAATACCCCCTGACATAGTGGTCTGGTCGGGGACTGTACCAACACGTGAAATGCAGACGCCTCCCTCTGCCTCGATCTTAACCTCAGTGGAATGGTATTATGGTATTATTGTTATATCAGTCCACTGAGGAAAGTGTGGACAGGGCCCTAGAAAGACCACCATGAGCAGCCTACAAATAGTTTTCAACTAAAAATGTCTGAAACCAGAATGTTTCTGAGTAACCCATTGTTTTTTGCTGAGCAAGGTATCATGCCATGAGAAGAACACAGCAAAACTTTGAATCAGCTCTAGGACAAACCTGGAATATAGCTTCAAAGCCATCTGAAGAAATGTAAACCACAACTAGCTCACATGTTGGAGTCAGAGAATTCCTAAGTGTCATCTTGCCAGTGCTTGATGAAGGAAATGCCCATCTATTTTCCACTTTCATGCCAAAGCAGTGGTATTTTCCAAGTTACAGTAGACTTTACAAAACATAAATGGCACTTAAATGCCCTAGGTGTTATTGATTGAAGATATTGACAGGAAATCAATGGCACTTAAGCTCCTAAGTGCCATATGTGCTGCTGAAAAGCTATTCCGTGATTTAACATCTCTGAGCTTTATTTTCTCTTAGTGGAAATAAATAAAGCACAAGGTATTAACTGCACCTCAAAGGAGACTTTCCAATGGGGCACACTGATTGTATACAGTAGTTCAATTTGGTACAGCTTCTCCATATTAATTTCTTAACCCTGTAAAAGATGTTGAGATCATATTAAGAAAAGGATTTATTTATTTATTTATTTATTCACTTACTTACTTACTTATTTACTTACTAACTTTTATTTTAAACATAGCACAATGATCAGAATTTTGGGGAGCCACTAGAGAGTAAATGGAGAAAATATGTAGCTAGGTTTCAGTTAGTATAAATTATTTTTTGTGTTTTATTTGTTTTAAACATAATTATTTGTGAATTTTGGTTTGGGAATTTATTTATTTATTTGTTTGTTTATGTGCTTAACAAATACACAAGGCAAATACAGAAGATAATTATTCTTCCTAGCTCACTCAATTTTAATATATATTCTTGCTTATATTTTTTACCCTTTGGTTTTAAAGTCTTATTTCTGGAAAGTGCTTTGGGATTTCTTATAATGGGAAGCAGTATATAAATGCTTTAAACAAATCAATAAAGTTTGGACATTATTTTGTATCACATATAGCCATAAGCCCTCACTCATGGATTATAGATATAATAACTGCAGCAAAGAGACTGAGGCAGGATCCACACATCTTTCTAGTCTCCCCCACGTGTTCAGGCAGGAACACTGACCCTCCTCCCAACATCCTGAGGCAGAATCTCCAGGCCTGCAGCTCCTGAGGAATACCTCATCTACATTGTGAACCAGGCTACTATAAAGTCAAGCTTCCTGGTAGAACTCCGCATCTGCACAGGACATGATGCTGGAGCAGGTCTCAATAAGAAAATTACCTCAGAGCCTGTTCCAGCAGGACACTGGTTTGAAATGGGTCTGATTGAGCAGCTTGTGTGATAGGGACATTCTACCAGGCGTGAGGAGCCCGGTGCCATTTCGCCAGACTCCTAGAAGTTGTCTCCAAAGTGCATTGCTTCTTGATCCAGGCTGCCAGCCACCCTCCCATTATGGGCTGGATTGCTTGTCCATTCTATAAGTGGCCCTGCACAGCAGGGATAATGTGTGCCATGCAGAAATAGCCTGAGATGTTTAATTTATGGTGTTCACTGAAGAAATCTGGGCCTTTTGCACACTGTCCTTTAGAATGGCATAATGCAAGTCCTTGCTACCTTCTGGGCGTCTCTCTTCTGCACTCTGGAGCAGAATAGAAAGGCCATGTCCCTGCTATACTAGTCCACCTACACTGGATAGAGCATAGCCCAGTTTGGGTGGGCAAAATGGCCACCTAGACCTGTTTTAACGGGTTAGCAGGGGGATCCATTTTGGTGGGGTACCAAAATTGCACTGCCACAGTGGGTCCTCCTAGGGCTCCAAGACTGGGAGTCTTTGTCCTTGGGTATTGAAGCCCTCATATGGGGCTCTGAAGCTTTTAGTACTGTGGGGTGGCACTGAGGGTGTCCAGCAACAGCTGTTTGAAGTCTGGCCAGCCATGTTAAGCTGTATTGCTCCAGCAGGAAATGGTGACCAGCCCCTTCAAGTATGGAAACAACTCTAGTTTTCTTTAGATGCCTGCAGGTTTTATTCTGCTTAAGGCCTGTAGCAGACTCCAAAATATTTTTGGCAACTGAGGTAGAAAAATCTGCTCCTTGACAGTACAGATATAATCATAATAAATCAAATAACTGGCAATTTGTTGGCCTTTCATGGGCCCCTAAACCTGCCTGGGGCAGCAGCCTCAGTCCACCTGATGGAAAGACACTCTGATGTCCAACCTGATGATGCCAGAGAGCAGGTTAGTTTGACTTATGCAATATGGCAGGGGAGAGAACGGAGAACTACTCCTCACAGGGTTTCCGTTATCAGAAGAGGAGAGTGAGAGAGAAAGCTCTGTAATTCTTCCAATGCGTACCACAGGCTCTCAAGGAAAAGTTGTCCGTGAGCTCCTCAGAGTGATTAAAATGCTTCCTTTCATCTCCGTGAATCAACGTGCTTGCTCCACGTAATGAGTGTGCGGGGGAGACTAGAAAGATCCCCGACAATGTGATAACATTTAAGATTTTCCAGCACATTAATACTGACATTTTGTCTTCTAAACAATCACAGGTAATGAAGGTCAGTACAAGCAAACATTCTGTCTATGGCCCTTAGTTGGAATCTTGCTGTGCTTGAGCAGCTCAGCAGGAGGCGGCTGGGCTCCAACACTTTCTCTCCACTGCTTCTTTTCCGAGGGCTTGCTGCAGCTGGCTTTAGCATATGGTAGACCATGGAGATGTTTTATGGGGTCCACTGCCTCAATAACTATTTAATGATTAATTACTGCTGGCTAATGTCAAGATGAGACATTGAAAGCTGCCGGCAAAAGTTGTAACTACGGGAAATGGCAGCAGGAAGGCATTTATCTATCTTTTTACCCCTTCCCATGAAAGATAACTTTTTGTTGCAATTGTTTGACATTTGCTGCACCATGTATTTATTTATTTATTTATTTATTTATTTATTTATTTATTTATTTATTTATTTATTTATTTATTTATTTATTTATTTAGCAGAGGAGGAAATCTAATTTTGGCTGTGGTCTAATAGTTAAGGATTTACTTCATAGAATCATAGAATGGTAGAGTTGGAGGGGACCTCCTGGGTCATCGAGTCCAACCCCCTGCTCAAGGCAGGATCTCCTAAACCATCTCAGACTTGTCTCCATAATGTGCAGAGGGACAAAGGGACCTTAGCCAACTGATTCCTAATGATGAAATCCAGTGGCAGCCACTTGGACAGGCAGGGTACAACCGAGTGGTTAATGGGCACTGACTGCTATTGTTTCATTTCTGTAGACCTTGAAAACCAGGCTTTGATGGGATGTGGGAGGAAGCTCGGTTTGTGTACAGGTGTACACACCATGTGTACAGGTTCATACACGATGCATCTTTCCTGCATCAGTACATCTTTGTACGGATCCGTACGGGATGAAAATGGGTTGCATACTGGATAACTATGGATAGATATGGCCATGTACGGATGCGTACAGATGAGTATGGGATGCATAACGATGCGTAAGGTCACATATGAATGTTGTCAACATTTGTAAGTGCAAATTTGAATCAAAAATTCAAATGAATAGGTTTGAATTTGCTTAATTTGAATTGAATTTGGTTAAATTCAAATTTTAAAGATTTCAATCAAATCAAATTTTGGGGTGTTTGATTGAAATCGAATCCCAAAAATTGCCTTCGTGCACGCCCCTAATCCCCTCACTTTTCTCAAGATCATAGCCCTTATCTTGACTGCAGGGAGGCATCTTTCAATAGAAAGGAGAAATTGCATCACCAAAACAGAGAAGAAAAGAAGGCACAGATTTCCATTACCGTAATTCAAATACAGAAACATTGTGCAGGCTGTCTTGTGCTGTGCTGGCTCATCCTAGGTAGCCCTCTCTTAGAGCCTATTCACACTTGGCTTTATTCTGGAACATATCCCAGAATAGGGCCCTGCTGTCCACACAGTAGTGCAGGCCACAGCAGCCCCAGGGGAGACTAGCTAGAGTCTTCATGAACTTGTGGACCACATTAACAAGCATGCTGGCATCTCGGATGACCAGCATCATCATGGCGACACTGCTGAAGCATGCACCGTCACAGATGTGTCACAACCAAAATAGCAGTGCCCAGAAGAGCAGTGGCCCTGGGATTGGTCGCAGGTGAGTGACTGATTGCGCAGGTCTTAGTCTATAAGTGACTAGCACTGACAAGTGTGTTGGGTGACTGCGCTCCTTTCCCATCCAGTGCAAAATCTCTCCTGACCTAGTAGCTAACAGACAACTAATGCAATATCTTGAGTGTAGTTGTAATATATCCATGAGCCACTGCCCCATTCAACAGCATGGTTGTGTTTTCTGTCAGTTGCACCTTCCAGAACGGCTATAATGGAAGGCTCAAACAGCATGCGTAGGGGAAGATACCGTACTGTTGAAAAATAGAACTGTGTGTCATCAATATACTGATTACATTTTTCTCTAATGTTTCCTCCCTGAGGTTTCATAGAGATGCTAAATAACACTCCATGGCATTCCATGGTCTGTCTGGGCACAGAGGGATAGTTGTCTAGCATTATTCCCTGATATTTTTCCTGCAGGTGGGACTGAAATAACTTCAAAGCAATGCCTCACACTTCCAACCTGCAAAAGTGATCCAGAAATCAAGCAAGATCAACAGAATCACATTTTCTCACATAGGAGGTTATCCAAATCTTGCCTTAACAATGACACTTGCTAGGTGGGTACCCTGGTTCATCTGACATTTTGTACCATAATGTCCATCACCAAGTTGTGACAATGAAAGGGAAAGAATTACATATGCTGTCCAGAACTCCTTGCAGGAAGGTTGAGATGAAACATGAATGTGTTTGAAGGAACACTGAAAGATGATTAAAGAACACTGAGAGCCTTTAAGAACCAAGATGACACTGTAATCTCATTTGGTTGATCTAGCATATTTATATCCAAATTTTATGGTGCTTGAACATTCTAAGTTGTAGTGTTATGATGAGTTAACACCACTGCTTAGATTGTTCAGCAGCCAAATAACAAATTCCTTTAATGCCATTTTATGGCACCTGAAAAGCATTAAACAAAATGTGATTGCTGTGTCGTAAAACACTAGAGCAGTTTTCCATACAAGGTTATGTATGCAAATGCTGTACAGACTCTCTGATTCCAGCATTCATAGCAACTTATGCTCAGAGTCTGAACTGAGTAGCTATGACAAATATACATTGCCCTGATGGCCTTGTTCACAAATGGGAATATCAGTGCATGGAAGTATAAGCAGGGTCCTGCTGGCCTCTTCTCCAAGCCTATTAATATGGATATAAACAATTTTCAGAACCTTAAGGTATGGTTCAGGTGAGCACGTGAGTATGGAGAATGGTCAACTTGCAACATATGGGGAGAGTAATCTAACAAAGTTACAACAAAATCCAATATGTTTCCATGGGTCTGTTCGAACTTGGCCTTATTCTGGAATATATCTCAGGATAGGGCTCTGTTGTCCACATGTCAATGCAGACTCTGGCAGGCCTCACCTGGGGCCTGCTGAAGGCTGTACTAGCATGTGGACAGCAGGCCCTTATTCCAAAATATATTCCAGAATAAAGCCAAGTGTAAACAGGTCATAATATGTATTTTCTCGTGCTCCACACCTATTCAACAATCAGTGCACACTAACACGCTTGGAGGCTGTAACAGCCTATTCTGCATGTGTATGCTCTTCACCAGAAGTTCATTAATTGTTCACCAGAGGCCATAGTGCAAACAGGCCTCAGGACACAGCAACATCTTATAAGGCCAATCGGACTGCAGCAGCCAGCAGTGAACCCCTAGGTGCCAATCACATCCAGGGGTTCATGCCACAACCCCTATGCGTGTGATGTCTCCTTACCTTGTTGGGCCCGGGGTCCTCCTTGTGCAGCCTGGATACCAATGTACCACTCTCTGTGAAGGCGCACATGCTCTGGTAGCTCAGCCCCACGTTGACTTGACGGGTCAGAGTGGGGTCATTCTAACGGAGCAAATGCCTGCGCAGAGAGCAGCAGATCACTCTCCAGGCCATGTGAGGAGGATCCTGGCCCCAGAAGGTAAGCTGAGTGTGTGGGCTTGCCAGCTGTTGGGCCATTTTGGCCCAAGGGCGGCAGCTGGGGGCAGGGCCTGCAGCTGTCTGGGAAGAAGAGTGTGAATGCTGTGGGACAGCTGGGAATGGGTACAGAGCACAATTTCATGCTCTACATCCAGAACGCAATTAGGCCACCCTGGGACGGGCTGGGACCGTTCCAAACGGAACCGCTGGCCCTCCCATGGCTGTCCTAATTGTGTTCGAGAGACCTAGTGCAAATAGGCCTAAGTTCTTATCTCTTCAGTTCCAAATACCTTCATCCAGGATTAAAGTCCCACGGTCTTTTCTGCCTCCAACACATGAAATACCTTTGGGTGTTCAAACTGCTCACTGTGTAGCTCTGGGTCCTTCCAGGAGTGAATGGCTTGACTTGCAAAAATAAAAATAAAAATGACTCTGTTGCTACCACAAAGAAACACCAGAAAATCTAGGAGGCATATACCCATGGCATTCCCTACTGTGAAGATAGTTTTCCATCTCTCTTCACATTTGCAAATTAGATGTCTCTCTGCAGGGACCAATCAGCACATCATATGACTGGTGTCTCCAAAGAGTTATTATGTGCTATATCTCTGAAGATCATCACACAGAGCTGCTTCGATTTCTGGGGCTTTTTTGCACTTACCTGATTAGGCTGCAATGACCTAGGGCTAGTAAACTTCTGGTAAAGGTGGACCATTTGCACTTGTCATGAGGAAACCTTCCCCAAAGCATCCCTTACTGGCCAGAAGTGCAAATGGTCCTCCCATTTACTAGCCGGCACTTCTGCATCTGAAGCCGGAAGTCCCACCTCCTTTCTGCCATGATTGGCCACTGTTGCAGAGGAGCGTGTTCATACACAGGAGTGTATTGTGGCTGATCATGTCAGCAGCTTGGGGCATGACTTAAAATGGCTGTGACCGAACATGCAGTGCACACTACCCCACTGCTGATCAAACAACCCTCTCACAGTGCCAGGGATCAGAGGTCCAGTCACATCAGAGGTCAGGGATTGAACATGGCCACCACTGCAACCAATAGCTTTGCTTTAATTTCACTGAATCACACTTAAGTCAGTGGCAAATGACAAGGCAGTTCGGCAAGATCAAAGAGAGTCTACTACCACTCTTGGACATGAGAAGCTTAGAAAAAGGTTCAGAGCTACCAGCAAATTGCCTAGCCAGATTACCCAGCAGCAAGATAACATACATGACTTGGCTGTGAGTCAGAAAAGGTGGATCCTTCAACCAGAGTGTCCAACTTCACCTGAAAAATCCAGATGGGAAAAGCACTGTCTGTCTAAAGGTGATTGATGGTTTCAGGTGATTAATAGCTTTCTTGAGGTGGAGAGATGAGAACAATCAGGAAGTCACAGCTGTAGCTGGCAAATGAGCAGAGCAGCATTTCAGATTAAAACGTCCTCTGTTGGCAGCAACTGCAGATTTCCAAATCATCTGCCTCTCTCCAGTTTGGAGATGCTATCCATCATCTAATGTTTCACACTGTTGAGGAAGCAGGTAGCTTTCCAGCAGCAATGCTTTCCCCTTCCTCCATGTTGAAGGGGATGCTTGAACTCTGATATAAATCCTGTGTCCTGCCATGGGGACAGTTCCAGGGAACACATTGTTCACAGTGAGATCTGCTCCAGCTGACCTTGAGGCATCCTGAGCCATTTATCTGCTATGGACAGGATGGAAGCTGTACATAAGCTGTCCCACAGCATCCAGAGTGATCCAAGGGCAGTGTAAGCATGATGCTTCTGAGTGTTGCCTCCTGACCTCATGCACCACATGTGACATCCTCTCACCCAGTTGGGGTGATCAAGGCATCCAACTTCTGGACACAAGACCTGGAACATAGCAGATGGCTGATCATTCACATGCCTGCAGCAGCTGCTGGGCATGAATGGGAATGTTCCTCCACCCAGCATGCAAATGGTGCCAACCATTCCTGATGTTGATCGACTTCGAATTATAAAATATATAATGGGCCTTTTCACCCTGTGAAGATGGAATGTTTGTGTATCCTATGGCATGGAGTCTATACTCCATGCATTTGCTCTGTCCCTGATCCCTTAGCTAAGATCAAAAGTTATATTCTTTGCATTGGAACTTAGGTAAGTAGCTGATGACAGACAGACAGACAGACAGACAGACAGACAGATGATAAAGAAGAGTTGGCTTTTCTACCCCACTTTTCTCACCCATTTCAGAGGATTCACAGCGGCTGACAAATCTTTCTATTCTTCTCCCCACACCAGACACCCTGTGGGGTAGGTGGGGCTGTGAGGGCCCTGAAGAGAGCTGTGACTAACCCAAGGTCATCCAGCTGACTTCATGGAGGAGGGTGGAATCAAACCTGGTACTCCCAGATAAGAGTACAGCTCCTTAACCCCTAGACTAAAGTGGCTAGATCCATTGCTACAAAACTCTCCGTTCCACACTACCAATGACCTGAGCTAGTTTGTTTCCTCTCTCTGCCTCTTATATTCTACTAGGCATCAGCTTTTCTGAACAGCTTTGAGGCTATCCACAGTAGACGATCAATACCTGCTTATTTTATTTTCAAATGTGCTTTATTGAAAACCACGTCACGTTAACAACACCCCTTCTACCAGCCTATGGGGCTGATCCAAGAAGTGTCTGCAAGTTGAAATTTTCATGTGCCATGATAAGAATAAGTAATTTCCATGCCCCAAAGAAAGAATATACTACAGTGTTATGATCACTGAACAGGTTGTATGTGGAAGCCCCCTCCTTAAACAAAAAAAATGGTTAAAGGGATACAGAAACAAACTGGAGACTCTGACGCACTGAGCAGAAATAATAACAAGGAGAAAAAGTGTTCCAGATGGAATATAGGGAAAAGACAAACATTAACGAAGTGAGACATGTTTTCCAGCCATCCTAATGGAATGGCTTTATTTTTAATGCAGGCAGAAAGAACAAGACAGATTTGTGTGTGAGAGAGAAAAGGGGTGTTTGCACCTAATATTTCATAGAAAGGTTCAAAGGCAGCTTAACCTTGTAAAAATGTTACCTCTGAAACACTACCATGATCAGTGGCGCTATGAATTATTACCACTTTTCCTTGCCGCATGACTTTTTCAGCGTGTATTTAACTTGTGCATTCATTAGTTGGCCATTCCCCCCACCCCCCCCACCCCCACCCCCCAGTTTCTTTTCGCTCTGACACTTATTCCATTCAAGGAAGTGTGAGTTTGCCTCGCAGCTTATTTTCTTCACCACTTTCATGGTTTAGTTAAATACACTAGGAAGGTGGTTATCTCATATTCTGCATATTGTAAATAAGAGGGAGAGGTATATTAAAAAAAAAAAACCTCAGCATGGGGGGAAAAGGACCAAAGAACATTTGAAATTCATGTTATCCTATCAGATCAAAACTGTAACTTTTGAAACTTCAAGTAAATACAGGTTTTTGCAACAGTTAGGGGGGAAATCTATAAGTTACTGACAGACAAGGTATGGAATGTCTTCTGAATGTACAGGGACCTGAAATAAGATTAGTCCATAGTTTTTATGTCACTTGAGAAACTGTGCAACTTTGAACCTATGCATGATGGAATGCCATGTAGGCCATACTCCGTTTAATATAAAATATGGTATATCCAAAAATAGTTATTCAGTCAGACATATTTCCTAGTGGATTGGAGGTGCCTCCAGATGGTGAGGGGAAACTGTGTTATCTTGTTGGGATAAAAATATAATATGTAAATACGTAAGTGCAGGTATGTATAGGTGATTTCTTCCAACTGCTGCTAGACTCGTGCAACTGAAACACCTGAAATGGCAAAATAGAGCCTCTTCTTTCCTGTACCTGCTACCTTATCATAGCCTCTAGATTATGCTACAATGTTCATCAGCTCCAGCCAACAACATTTGTGCTGCTTAGGAATGCTGCAATTTGTGTAAATTTGAGACAAACTTTCTCCTTCAAGCCAAATCCTTCTGGGATAGAAGCAAAGGGCCTTTCCACACTTCTTCTTCTTGTTCCAGTGGGACAGAAGTGGCTCTGAGGATGTCTGCTGGGTGTATAGCTGTGGGGGACTAAAGGTGGTCCATAGCTAGGGGTGTGTCTGAATGCAATTTTTGCCTTCGATTTGACTTGAATCAAATATTCAAATATTTGAATTCGAGTAGAGGAAAAATGAACGTATTCAAATCCGATTCGAATACGTTTGTATCTATTCATATGAATATTTGATTCATATTTGAAGATATGAATGTCAGCAACATTCACATGTGTCGGTACACATCCACACACATCTGTATGCATCCCTTTTTATCCTCCCATTTTCCTCCCATACGTATCCATACAAATGCATATGGATATGAATAAGATGTGTATGCGTATGTGTGCAATGTGTACATATCCATACACATACAAATGTCCAAATAATGCATACAAATGATCTGAAATATGCAAACTCATTTGAATGTTAGAAAACAAATGTATAGACATTCTATTCAAAGTCAAATGTCTGAATTTGAATGAATTCGATCAAATTTTGAATGTTTCAAATATCCTTGCACATCCCAGCTATACTATACTAAAGCCCAGCACACTTCATTCACACTTCTCCCAGGTGAACAGAATGTGGGATGAGACTGTACAGTTGTGGTTGTGCATTGCATTGTCCGGTCATCACAGCAAGGTGATTGTGGTGACTACACTCAGGGAAGCACTGGGGGGGGAGGAGGAGGAGGAGTGTAGCAATCTCTGCCCCCCCCCCACGTACCTCACCTGCCACCTGCCTCTGAGCCCCTGCTTGGCTCAGGGGCTGTGTCTCTCCCATCACTCGCTTGTCCACTGCTCCTGGCAACCCTGGGGCAGTGACACGCCAACCAGGCCCAGCTTGAATGAGGCAGAAAGCAGCAGGGAGAGAGGAGGCAGCCAGCGGTAGTCCCCCGAGCGGTCCCATTGCCTGCACAGCCCTAGAGCTTGCCAGAGCTGGGCAAGGCATGATGAAGGGCAATCGGCTGCGGTGGGGCCTTCTTCATCTGGACCCCACCAGTGAGCTTCCCCCACAGCCAGGCCCGTTGGGGCAGCACGGAGCTGGCTTCCTCACAGAAGGAGCCCTGACTCCTCACAGAAGGAGATCTATGACTAGCCCAAGGTCACCCAGCTGGCTTTGTGGAGGAGTGCAGTATCAAACAGGTGACTCTAAACAAACAAGACCAAACTGGTAAGTTTTAAGTGTTTGGGTGTCACAAAGTGCAGAGACCTGATGCATTCTAAGAGTGAGGCAACCTTTGCACCAGACAAAGGTATGAAAAAACTCCATGTCTGCTCCCTCCCTGGGCACTTATACTCCCTCCCTCCTATGTGGTTAGTTGAACTTTTCCCCCTGCCCCCATGGGCACCCTATTCACAGCAGCAGTGGTTTCCCAGACATGCAAGGAGTGAGACCAGGGAGGGTTGGGAATTCACACCATGGTTGAACCTGGACAAGTGGAGGGGAACATTTTAAGGGAAGCCTCTGCCCCTGACACCTTAGAGGAAAGCAGTTCACCTCTGTTAAAGTCAAATTTTCCATTTACTCCACCAAATGGTGCAAGGGCTTTCTTCACCATCATTTAACAGGCAAAATAAATGAATTTTATTTATTTATTTATTTATTTATTTATTTATTTATTTATTTATTTATTTATTTATTTATTTATTTATTTATATTTCTATCCCACTCTATATCTGAAGTTCTCAGGGTGGGTAACAACATTTAAAATCAGACATATATTAAAACAACAACTGTATATTATAACAGTGAGAGTATCTGCGAAGTGGGAAGTGACAGTATTTTCCCATTTAAGCAAAGGTCAGGTCAAAGAGGTGCATCCTCACTGCGTTCCTAAACATATACAGTAGAGTAAAGGGGCCTGAGGCACCTCAAGGAAGACACTATTCCATGACCTAGGTGCCATCACCAAGAAGGGCCTCTCCCGGATGCCCACCCCTTTTGCTACTGAGGATGGTGGGACAACCAGGAGGGCCACCCCTCCAGATCTTAAGGCATGGGCAGGTTGATATGGGAGAAGGTGTTCCTTCAGATACTTGGGACCCAAGTCATTTTACATTGGATCCTGTAGGCGGAGGGAGTCCTTCTCTCTGCACAATTGGCTTTACAGTGACATCTGATCCAGCAGAAGCAGGGAGCACAAATCTGTCAAACAGCAAAAGGGACAGCTCTCACTCGATCTGACAGGCAGAGAGAAAGCCTTCCCTTGCTCTCCATATTGAAACAGGGTCCCCCCAAAACAGACATGTCAAGTCACACGTCTCTGAAAGTGAAAAGCCACCTCAGCAAGGCAAGAGCCCTTTCTGTATTGGGCCTTATTTTAGATTATATCCTGGAACAGGGATCTCTGTCTCCATACCGATGCAGATTATAGAAGTCCTGGGCAGAGCTCACCATAGTCCGCACTTGCGTGCAGATATAATCTAGAATAAGGCTCAATGCAGGAAGGCCTGAAGCGAGATGATGGGCTCTCTAAGTCATTCCACATTCTACTACTACATAGGAATGAGAAATTCACATTCAATTAGCAATTGAAACGAACATCTGAAATATTTTTTCTTTATCAAATCAGACTTTTGAATTCACAGCTGAACATTTTTGCAGCTTTTTTTTTCATTGAAAAAACCCGTTTCAGCAGTAAAATACTGTGTTAGTGCAAAAATTACATTGAATTTTCATATTCGCAAACTGGGAGAATTGTTTGATTTGTTGAATGTCTGTGCTTTCCATTCAATGTGAAAATTTGTGAATTTGCTTGCATGACATCAGCAGGAATAGGGCCCACCTTAGTTCCTAATGAGACTGATTCCAAGTGGTCAGCTGCTAGAACACTCTTGGTCATGGGTTCTATGCCCAGGAATGTGCCACAGTTGGAAGCAATATACTAGCACATGCCACAGGAAGCTCTGCCTTACCATGGCATGCTTTGGCATACAGATTCTCACAGTCCCTACACACTAGGGATGTGCACAAATGTTTTTGTTGTTGTTTTTTGCATTTGAATTCAAGTCGAATCTAATATCCAAACATTCTATTCAATTTGAATGTTTAGAATTGGAATGCAACAATACATTTGAATCTATTCGTTTGAATGTTAGTGTCATGTCCTGTTCAGCCTCCTCGGAGGAGGGAAGCCTGCCTGCAATACCACCACAGGCTGAGGAGCAGCCACAGCATGGCATTGCAGGCATGGAAAGGTTAAGGCTGGTTCCAGGTGAGCAGCCAGACAGCTCTGATGATGAGTCCACCAGCAGTGAGCCTAATCAAAGGCTCTCTCATCACCTGCTTAGGCAGCAGAAGCAGGTGAGATGCAGATCAGAGCAATTAGCCCAGCTGCACTGTTGGCGTGGCACTGACTCCTCTATTTAAGAACAAGCTCACCTTGCCTCAAGTTGCTGCAGACGTCTTTGCAATCTCGTGTTACCTGAGCTTGAAATCCTGGACTCCTTGTGATCTGCTGATCCCTGGATTGCCTGACCCATGCTGACTTTCTAGACTCCTATACCCTGGACCGGAACTGACCTTGAGAACGCCTGGAACCCTTGGGACTGAGTAGCTGCGCAAATGTTTGCCTGTTGCCCAACCGGCCTGCGACTTGACAGTTAGATTCAAATTTGACAATACGAATGTTGACAACATTTGCATGTGTTATATGTATCTGTATGCATTTCGTATGTGTCCTGTTTTATTTCATATGCATCCCGTTTTCATCCAGTACTATCAGTGCAAATGCGTACAGTTACGTATGAGATTCATACAAATACGTATGCAATACATACATATCTGCACATTCGAATGTTTCAAATCATTCGAACAAATGTTTTGGAACCTTTGAAATTCATTCGAATGTTTAAATTCGAATGTGTAGAAATTCTATTTGAATTCAAATGTCCACCTTTGATTGAATTTGATCGAATTTTGCATGTTTAGAACATTCATGCAGATCCCTACTACACACATCTAGCATGGTCCAAAGGGACCATGCAGGCGCTTCCTAACAAACCCACGTGTGGTGCTCTCTCTCACAGCTTGCTGGAAAAGAGGACAATCTTCTACATACTTGAAAATCAAGTGTGAAGCAAATCCTTTTCCCATGCATTATAAATGCAGGAATATATATATACACAGTTTATGGAGTAGGAGAGAGAATATTCAGCCAACATTTGCCCATAGCACTGAGACCTCACATCAAAATAACGATATGCAAATCAATTACATGGGCACCAAAACTTCAAAGCAATGTTATAATATGCTTGCCTTTTTGATACATGATACTATTATTAACAATCTGTTTAGACATAATTTGGCAAATGCTAATTATGGGCTTTAATTAATAGTTTCATTTGAATAAGACATGAAGATTTCACACTTCAGGGGCCTAATGCATTTGCCTAGGTTTAAAAAATGGAAAAGAACCCTAACTCAATTTCTTATATTCTGTCTGTACCTCCCCCCCCCCACTATACTGTGCAAGAAAAGGCAATGTTTGGCTTTTTAAATTTCTCCTTAAAACTAAATAAATCTTGTCACATTGTTTTTTCATTGTTTAATATATGTCTTTGTAGAAGATGCCATGAATGCCCAAATTTTTAGCCATCAGAATGTATGGTAACTTATTCAATTGGAGTTGCATCTTAAATGTGCTTGATCAGGATATCCACATCAAAGTATGTAGGGAGACAGGAAACCAGTTACTTTAGACAAAAAAAGCAAAATCTTTCCAACATCTGCAAAGTAGGCTAGAAGAAGAGAACATCTCTTCAAATTTGCCACCACACTCTTTACATTCAAACTCCTAGGCTGGCTCCAGATACCACTTATTTATTCTGCAATTTATTGATTTACTGATAAAGAGCACACCCGGGATTGTCACACATTGTCTAGACATTAGATCGATTCTCTGCATTTTATCATTTGTCGCAGCAGTGGAGTGGCGTTAAGCTCCGAGATTTTAATTCTGCATGGTCTAACCCTCCTAAAAGTATCACATGAAGTATTTCATGATAGCAACAGCTCACATCAAGCTCTTGCTGAGCTTCCTTCACAGTAACCCAGACGGTCCTGCAACTATAGAATAACAGAATATTGCACTATGATAGTTAATTTTACCAGAATAATGATAACCTAGGAATGGGTGTTTTCCCCCTTCCCTTCCGTTCCCACCCACTGGATGGGACAGGAATGCAATTAACCAACTTCTTATATTCTGACGATTTAGAGGGATAGCAAAACTGCCTGGAACTAATACTTGCTATCTTCATAGAAGGAAGGCATAGAAAAGCAAAGTATTTTGGCGTGTTCATGTGCTCAGCCAACCCTCAACTTCAAGGATAGTTGGCTTTTTTTCTATGCATGAATAGTAAGGGTTTCTTGTATTCAAAAATATCCCCAACCATAGGATAAATTTGCAGAAAGACTGCACAAAGATCTTTTTCCAACCCTAAGATGCTTAAGGTAGAACTGGGGATGTTCTGCATGTGAAACACATTTTCTGTCTCTGAGCTATGTCAAGGTTACCATAATTCTGAACTTTCATTGACCTAACCTTAGTCATTTTTCATTTCTAGGTTATCTGGAGATAGGAAAGTAACCCCTAGCAAAAAAAAAAAAAAAGTTCATAGATTTTAAAAGAAATTAGTAGTACATACTGGGAAGAATCATTCAGGGCATCCAGCTAAAATAAAGAATAAACTGTTTTATCTAGACAGTTGCAAATAAAGTTTGTAATGGATATGTACATTACATACTATGGACCTGACTGAAGCATATAAAATCATGCATGGTATAGAAAAGGTGGACAATTTCTTTTCTCTATCACACAACACTAGAACCAGGGGGCACTCTATGAAGCTGCTGCGTATGAGAGTTGGATCCGACAAGGGGAAGTATTTCTTCGCCCAGAGGGTCATCGGTTTATGGAATTTGCTGCCAAAAGAGGTGATAACAGCTAGCAGCCTAGATGGTTTTAAGGAAGTGTTAGACAAGTTTATGGACAACAGATGTATCAATGGCTACTAGAATGGATGCCTAGGTACATCTTTCAGGCTGGGGGGACAAGCAAGATGCTTTTAAGGCCATTTGCTGGGATTCAAGAGCAGGAGAAGGTTTGCCCTTGTCTCTGCTTGAGATGCCCATGGGCAATTGGTGGGCCATTATGTGCAACAGGATGCTGGACTAGATAGGCTGTGACCTGATCCAGCAGGGATCCTCTTATGCTCTTATGTACATGCTAGTCATTTATTTGATTAAGATAAAAGAATGATGTCAGTCACGTGGCAAGCAACAGAGTTGCAAAGCAGTGACTTGCTTTTCGCTTTAGCCATTCTGGAAGTGCATAGAACAAGGTTTGAGTCAACATGCATGCATCCACCTCCTGCAAAGGTCTCAGATATGATTGGTTCATTTGAGATATTTGCAAGAAATGGATGCACACACATGGGCTTGGGAGGATAGTTACCCCTCTGCTGCAGAAGGCCTCTTCCACAGACCACACAGCCAATGATTGTAGATTGGCACAAACCATGAGACGCAAGTAAGCATCACACAGATCCTATGGGGAATGATGAGGCATAACTTGAGTGTTGGTGGGGAATGTTCAGGGCAGGGAGGGAACGAGGGATGATCTAGGACTAGGCTGTGGAGCAACTGAGGAAGAGAATAGACTTGAGCACAACTGGAGGGAAATGGCAAACCATTTACTGAATGATCTAGATTGCTCATACAACTAACCACATGGTTCTAGACTTAAATGGACTAAAGCTTGCCCTTCTAACCTTTGAGTATAGAGAAATTATCATTTTCAGTAGCAGGAAGTTCATTTGGTTAGGTTTTTGTTCCTGATTATCTCTGCTCTCTGGCTGTTTTCATACTATCTATGATGAACTACTACAGCCACCTTACTGCTATGTTTTTGTTTATCCTATCTGTTTTGGATTCTCTTCATTTTTCTGTATTTAGATTGCTTTTTAAAGTCACTTTCGTAGGGGTGTACATAGAGCCATTTTTCTACTTTCTATTCAAGTTGAATAGAATGTGGAAAAATTTGGCTCTGGCCAAATACCCCCCCCCCTCAAATGTGGGGGTATTTGTATCCGAGCACAGATATTCTCTAGAATATCCATGCCCAGAACAAATAAACCTTCCCTCCACCCCTCCTTTCCTACTCATCCCCCACCTCTCATTTCTCAGACATAACAAAAAGGGCACCTCAGAGAGACAGCGTGTGGGCCTTGTGTCCCCAAGCCTTCTCTAATCCACCTTTTCTAGCACAGAACATTTGGGGGAGCGGGGCAGACTGCTGTGTGAAGAAACCCACCTCGAAGCTGTCTCTGAGCTGCATCAGAGGTGCCTTAGAGCTCAGCTTAACCTCCTTAATAAGCTTTCTCTCCATTACAGTTTTTTTTTAATAAAAAAAAAGTTATTGAAACATAACTAAATATGTGGTCATGTCTCACGTCACTTCCCCTCCTCCCCCAATGGCATTAAACAACTGTCTCTGGATAGTATAATTAAAAAGTCTCTTAATCACAGTACAAGTTAGTAAGATATGGACAAGACATAATTACATAGTAAAAATTGTCTCGGCTCTGCTAACTCCAGTATTAAGATATTTCACAAGAACATGGCAAAAACAATGTCACATTATTTCTCCAATTCATTAATAAGCTGTTTTTGCACACTATTCTTCATGGTGTATTAACTTGTGACAGAGGTCAGGCCTACATTAAATTATAGAATAAATTACTATAGTTAACACTGGTATTTGACAGCTTTAGGGATCTGCTGTTCAGAAACTGTTCTATGTGGGGAAAGAGGAGGAGGAGGAAGAAGAAGAGGAGGAGGAGGTGTAATGTGGGACACTTAGCACAATTATCTTACATCTGAGCTTTGCCTAGACTGCTTCACTCCAGCACCTTTCTCTAAAACTGCACTCAGAGAAATTCACAAAGTTAAAAATCTAGAGGAAGATTCAATATTATAAGTCCTAAACACAGAGGACTTTTCTGAACTAATCTCTTGATCCAGATCAAAGGGCCACATTCACACATTAATCTGGATCAAGGATTCACACACACCCATTAGGCTAGCTCCCCCTGCATAAAACAGAGCCAGAGCCAGATCAACAGGCCCTTGATATCAGGTCTACTGGGCTGTAATCCGGATTACAGAGGCATGCAGATGGCACGTCTCCCTTATATGGAACCACCAGGAGCATGTCACCAAAATCACTTCTCCACACATCCCAAGGCTAGGATCTGTCATTGGAGAGGGGAGTGTGAAGCTTACATGAGCTTCACAGCTTCAGGTGGCTTGATCCAGATAGCACTGTCAGGGCAGATGTTGCTGATCGAGCCCTCACCTCTCCATGATATGGATCAGTAAGACCTGGTGAATCTGGATCTACTGATCTGGATCTATGGCTGCTCAGTGCAGGAAGCACCACAGACCGTTTCTGCAGGATGAGTTGCTGGTACAACAGGTTAGGGCTGTCTATGCTCAGACCAGCCCTCATGGCCTAGGCTCCAGTGCTGGCTTTGAAGGCTATGCCCAACCCTTGAAGCCAGTATGGAGCCTCTGAAAGCTTGGAATGCAAGAGACATTTATTTGCATATATTACATGGGCTTTTCTTCACACAGAATTAAATTTTGGCTAAGACAGCTCAACCAGCCCCTCAGGACTATGGTGACTGGCCACTTGAGAGTCTGGTTGAGGTGCCTTTTCTTTACGATAGAGATGCAGCCTATGGCCCTTTCTGCACCTACCTCTAATCTGTTTCAAAGAGACGCCTAGTCCAGATCCTTGACCTTCTCATCCATACATTAATGTGGATCAAGGAGGTCCTGACTCCACTGGTCCAGCTCTGTCTGCATTGGACAGAGCTGGATCCAGACCCAGATCTAGATTAAGACATCATTTATTTGGATCTCTGGTGGACCCTTTTAATCAGGTCTACAAGATGACCAAGGGCACTTGGCCTTATTCTGGAATATATCTTGGAATAGGAGTCAGTTGTTCACATGCTAATACAGACAGTGGCGGGACTCACCTGGGCCCTGCCATAATCTACATTAACATGTGGACAGCAGGCTCCTGCCCCAAGATATATTCTAGAATAAGGCCAAGTGCGGAAAGGCCCCAAGGCCAGGAACCTTTACTCTTAACCTTTGGGGGCTTGGAGGCAGCTGTGAAACTTATGTGAGCTTCACAGCTAAGGGAGGCATCTGTCTGTGCGTGTGGCACTGATCCAGCCCATGCCTCCACATGATCCAGATCAGTAGGTCTGGTTATTCCAGAGTTACTGATCCAGATTACGTGGCATTAAGTGTGGAAAGGGACTATCTCTGTGTCAAATTGTTCCTTTTATTATTATTATATTCTCACTTTCCTTCCAATATATGCCTGCAAAGTTAGGCTCACATCAGTTAAAACCCATCCAAATAAGTAAATAACACAAGCTAAGTAACCTTTTGTTGTTGTTGTTGTTTTAAAGTAGTGATTTTAAAACAAGAAAAAAGCAATTCTTGTACATCACATACAACCCTCCTAGGGTGTCACACTCTACACATTTTTTTTGTTCTCAACATTTTCATGTGTGTGCATGCATGATACATTTCTTGACCTCCAATCTCGCTGAAGGCCAGCATCTTTTAAATCTATATTCATTCTCTCAGGATTTTGAGCATAACATTTCTGATTAGACACAATGAAGTTCAGGGTTATCCTGCCATGGCAATAGAAACTCATCCAATTTATAATCAGCGTTCTGCACATGTAAGCAGATGAATTCCTGTGTGCTTTATCTTCATACTATCCTCTGCCTATATTAATCACATCTGATTTGCGGGCAATGTGGAGCACCTGTAACCACTAACTTACGCACAAAGGAATGAAAATGTCGCTTCCTTCCCTTTTTGCATAGCAAGATCCGAATTAGGAGTGAACCAAGTATCTGGCACAAATGGTTGATATACCACTTACCTCTTCGTCACTGGGTTTGAACTGGTGTGGCCCGGCCGGTGGTGTTGTGCGTCCGCGCGCACCACAGGCTCTGATTGGCCAGCTACCAACGCCTGCGCAGAATGGCTGGGAACCTATCTGTATGCATCTTATACACATCTCATATGCATCCTGTTTTCATCCTGTACGGATGCATATGTGATGCAAACAGGTACGTACGAGATGCGTATGCACCCATACAGATATAAATATCTTGTGACATTCATATTTGTTCAAATGCGGAAATCTGAATGTCCAGACAATTGATTCATATACGAATCTCTGAATTTGTATGAATTCATACGAATAACAAATATTTTGAATATTTGTTCACATCCCTAGTAGTTTCTCCTTCCTACACAAAGAAAGCAAAGGAGAAACTATACTGTTTGCAGGGTCATAGTCTTCCATCAAGAGAAAGCCATGTTATTTTAATGTAAGACCAAACACTGAAGAATCTCATTGAAGGACCATCTATTCAAATAACCTGATAGAAACCTCTGCAGTCAGCATGCATCTTTCAACATCATAGGCACAAGGAAGCATTTAACTCATGTGCTTCTTTGCAAGAAAGCAGGTGGAAGTGAATGATGCCTAAAGCAAGGAGTGGTCACCCAGTTATTGAAAACAGAATGTCCATTTCAGTCAGCTGGTTGCTCAGCCAATGTGGATGATAGCCTGCTTGTGTTGGGCAGGACCAGAAGTACTAGACAAGAACATGGAAGACAAGCCTTCAAGGTCCCATTTTTCTTTGAAACTCATAAGTTGGCACTGTCCTCTGTTATTCACTTAAATCACCTCGTAGAAGTGGAAAATGAAACATGGATTCCTGTGGATGTACCTAGAGAAGTGGAGAAGACAAATGTGACAAATAAATGTGTTCCTCAAACATCTCTCAGAAGGCAAGCAAGTCATAAAGGCAATAAACTTTTCCTCTTTCTCTTTCTCTCCTTTTCTTGGCAAAAGCTGCTATGCTTCATTTTCAATCTGTTTTGCAAAGAGAATTCCATGATATTCTGTTTGGATAAGCTGGCTAGCTGGCTGGCTCATAGGGCGTACATTGCATGCACCGATCCTCACGTTGTGTGAAGTGTCAAAGCCCTCATATGTTTAGAAGGAGCTCATCGATTGACACCAGTGGAGGTTAGTGCCAAGGTCTTGCTCAGTAAAACAGAGTGCTGGAAATGTACATATACAACCCCTCACCCATTGCTGCCACATCAGAAAGTCAATAAAAGCACAGGACCTCCAGTTGCTGAGTCAGCTTCTTCTTTGTCAGACAGTGGCAAATGGATGGCAATTCTTTAGCGCAGGATTCAGCAGGTCGATGGGAGGACGCTAAAGTCACCTTGCCTGGTATATAGGACACAGGAAATAGAAGTCTACAACTTACTTTTAGCATCAGCAAACATTCAGCTTTTGGTGCCTGAACTGAAGGACAAACAGATGATGATTCAATGGAAGTAGATATGAAAAAAAAAAAGGATGGTAACTAGAAGGATTTATCAGCCTGTTGTGTGTGAAGTTGATCATTAGTCATATCATGCTTTTTTATTTCCTTCAGTGAACTGTCAATGCATTTAAAATCTCATGAGTTTCTACTCATGCCAGTTCCAGGTAATTTTCACACATGCCATTCTAAGTTTGTTTCATTTGGATTAGCAGCAACTTCTGCCTCAGAAAGTATTTCACATGAAGGTTGCATCCACACACAGGAGTAATCATCATCATCATCATCTCAGTAGGGATTAGAGGTGATGGCTCTGATCCATGGGTCACCTCCATAAAAATGCCCTGTGGGCAACCCAACTGCTACTCTGCAAGACCAATTCTCCTTTCTATATGAGTTTGCAGCTAGATAACCATATTTGGCCTGAGAGATTTTTGGATAAAAGCTCCAGAACAGCAACTTATATACTGTGTAAACAAGCCCTAGGAGAGATCTCACACTATGTCTTGAACAGTGTTCTTCTTTCAAGAGACCGTTGAACTATGTATCAGGGACATCACTTCAATCAGGCTGATAAGTGGCATTCAGAACACACCGGCTCCCTAACCAATGCCATAAATTTTGTGGGCAGTTCACTAGCTTGCTCCCTGATGGATAAAGAGTAAAGAAAAGTCTAAATCCATCCAAACCTTTTGCAATCATTACCCATCCCTTTGGGAGCTAGTGAAGTTCAGAATGTAGTTTAAATGGGGGATTAGTTTAAAATGGATTCCTTTCTGTATTATGGCAAATCGGTACAAACTGGAAGGAAATCGATTTTAGAGTTATCCATGCAGAGGTTTTGCACTAGTTTTTAAGTGACCTGTTTTAAAAATTGGTTTTCATGCTCTGTGTGTGTGCATGTGTGTGCGTGTGTGTATAAGAAAGAGAGAGAGTCTATGTGTGCTTGATGTGATTACAAAACCTTAACTACATGCTCTGCATGGATGGCACTCAAGAAGCAATTTAAAGTATTTCCATTTTATGAATATGAGATAGTGGGAAGGGGGTAAGAAACTCTGGAAGACATCTGTCAGTTGTGATGGATATGGACTTGGTCAGGTGACCTTTTGCTCCCTTTTAGTATACTTTTTAAGAGGAAATGAAGGACTTCTACACAGTTATATAAAGATCATCTGTGTTATATGTTCCCAAATATGATCCTAATAGTTATAACCTGTAAAAAAAGTCAAATGTATTTGTTTCAAGTTACTCTCTCATTAAAGGAATATATAATCATTGCTGGATGACAATTTTAATATACAAGTGGGCAAAGTGTCAGACATCTGAATCAGCTAACCCCAGAAATTTGACCTGGCGACTTTCTGCAAATTCCAGTCCCATCTGGGGTTTGAGAATAGTGCACTCCCACCGTCATGTGCTAGCATTCACATTTGGAAGTGGTAGCACGTGCCCTATAAATCCAATACGTATCAGTGCTCTGAAAGCGTTAAATCTGACCTGAATCCACTTTTAATCCACACTTAATCCGTGTTGAATGCAATCTTGATCCGTTGCAGATGTGACTGGTGCCCCACTTTCCTACCTCCCCAGTTTAACAAATGTCCAAACTTTTCATCCAAACTATTTGTACAAATGTCTGAAACATTGTTATGTGTATGAATGTCAGTGTACAAATGTCATAACAATTGATTTGGGTATGAATGCCCAAATTCGGATGAATTTGTAAAAATAACAAATGTTACAAATATTCATGCCCATCCCTACTTAACACTACTGCAGTCTTTGCGATATTTTATCCAATAATGCTAGTAAATATGCTGAAGCTCTTTCTGGCTATGACCATTGAATGAGGTCTGGGAAAAAGAATCGGACCCTTAGCTCTACTCCTCTTCCCTTGTCACATCACCCTGATCTGCTAAGAAAATAGCACAGTGCTGCAGAAGGTATCAAGGGAGACAAAATTCTCCTGGAGGCTATTGGCCTTGTTTGGTCTTATGAAACAGAATTGTCTGAGTTAACATCCAAGCTCAGGAAACATCTTTGGCATTCCTAAAAGAAAGAAAAAAAGGACAAAAACAAGAATATACTATGCACCTTCAAATGGTCCAATGGAAGTACTTCCTGTTGTCTGGCCATCTTTTCCTTCAATCACCTTTAATCCTTATAGCCACACATCCTCTTGATGCTGCTTCAGCCATTCTAAAGGCCATTTGCAGGTGAAGGTTTTGCCAATGTGCAGCTAGCACTGCAACAACCATTCATGTATTAACCTACTTGAAACAATGATCTACTAGGGATGTGCACAAATGTGTTTTTTGGCATTCGATTCGAAACGGATCATATATTAGAAAATTCATTTCAGGTACAAATGAATATGTATTGGATACAAACAAATACATATTCGATACGTATCCGATACATATCTTGTAACAAATCCGCTCTGAAAGCATCAAATCTGACCTAAATCCACTTTTAATCCACTCTCAATCCATGTTGAATGCACTCTGGATCCATTGCAGATGTGATTGGTGCAGTCACTTTCCCATCTTCCCAGTTTAACGAATGTCCAAACTATTTATACAAATTTCCAAACCACTTTCTCACTTGACTTCATCCATTCAGGGGAATGTTCAGTACAAATAGTTTCAGTTTCAGTTAATTGCTGTTGAGGCCCAAAGACCCATAGCAAACAAATAAGTGCACTGATAAAACAAAATATTCTTTAAAATAAGTTGTCAGAAAAATTATCAACACAAACTGTAGACCTTCTGGTTTTAATGGAAGTGCCCAAAAACATAGCAACAGAAGGAGTTATCCTACAATCCCGGGCTGACAAACAAGATTACATTATCTGATAGCTGGAGTTCAGCCAGTATTGGTGAAAAATTGGAAATATGCTGATAATCTAACAATAAGGGAGTGGCAAAATGAATTATGGAAAACTATGATAAATGAATTCATCATGTGTAAACAGCATCAAATGGAAGATAATAACACTAATGAGCATTTTCACCAAGTATGGGAACCATGTATAGAAAGATTTTTGGCACAAATACATGTATCCCAGAAAAGAATTTTCTATTAAAATGGCTGTATGCCTAGATATTAGCCACAATTAAGTCAACTGAATTGATCTATCACAGGGGAGGGAGGGATGGATATATCAGTACATTTTGTGTTTTTTTATTTAATGTTGCTTTTACTTGATGCAAGTATATATCTATGTAAGTTAAGTATGTTGTTTAATTTTTATTTGATTTTTTTTAAAAAAACGAATATAAAAATGTAAGAGGAGCCCTGCTGTATTGGGCTACAGCTCATCTAGCTCAGCATCCTGTTTCATACAATTACTTCTGGACATCTCAAGTAGAAGACAAAGGCAAACCTTCACCTGAGACGTTTTCGCACGGGGCTGAACGGTACGCGTGGGAGACAGCTGCGGACACAGCATACGCATTGCCCGAGCGGGGCTTGCGCTCCGACGTGTCCGCAGCTGTCTTTCTCGCGTTCGAAATGTAGAGCACTTTAAAGTGCTCTACATGCGTTCGAACGCGGACGAGCCGCCCGCAGGCGTTCGGGAGGAGAAGCATTCGCGCCTGCTTCTGTCTCCCTAACAGCTGCGGGCTCGCCTCCGACGCCGGCGCGGCTTCGACAATCAGCTGTTTGACAATCAGCTGATTGCCGATCTGCCTCCGCGGCTGTCTCCGCGCCCCTGGCCGGCCTTTGCCGGCTAAGACAGCTCACGATGCTTTGAGCATTCGCACACAGACACGGCGGAACGCGTTTACACGCGTTCCGGCGCGTCTGTGTGTGAAAGGTGAAAGCGCCGGGAGCTGTCTTAATCTTCCCGTCCTACTCCCGTTCCAAATGGAACGGGAGTAATGCGAAAACGTCTCTGCACTCATCTCCCTGCAAATGGCCTGTATAAGCCTCCTGCCTGCCTCTTTAACCTAGACATCCACTCCTGTAGCCATTGGTACACCTGTCCTCCATGAATTTATCTGAACCTTTCTTAAAGTTATCCAGGCTGGTGACCCTCAAAGGAATAATCTTCACTTACTGCACTGCTTCCATTTGCATACAGAGGCTTCTTAAAATGCAGCTCAGAACCATCACAAGGAGACTCCCAGTTATCTCTTATCCAATAGAGTTGTGGACAAATGTTTTTTTGACATTCTATTCGAATTGAATCAAATACCCCCAAATCCAATTTGATTCAAATCTTTTAAATTCGAATTTAACAAGATTTGATTTGAATTTACCAAATCTGCACATACAAATGTCGACAACATTTGTATGTGCATGTACACATCTTCCTTACATCTGTACACATCTGTACACATCCATATGCATCCTGTGGTTATCCCGTATGCAACCCATTTTTGTCCCATGCAGATCCATGCAAATGCATATGGATGCGGGAAAGATGCGGATCTTCAAGTATGCATCATGTACAAACCTGTACACCTAAAAATGTCTGGATAATTTGAACCAATAGATCAAAAATTCAAAATTCAATTTGAATGTTTACATTCAGATTTTGGGACATTCAATTCAAATTTGAATGTCAAAATTCAGCACATTCAATTGGATTTTGAATGCCTATGAATATTTGTGTGTGTCCCTATTACCCAATTCTAGCCCCCTTGGCTCAAGAGCTATAGGCAGGTTTACCTGCACGTATAGTTTGAACCCCCTATAATAGCTATGTGCATCTCGCTCTAGACAAGGAGCTTCGGAGAAGCATAATTTTGGCCTTTGTTCTAAGTGTGCATTTCAGCTTAAACTCTCTAACATGAATGCACTGGTGGGTGCGCTAAAGTACAGTCGAATTCCTGAGGTATTTCTTCTCTGTTTTACCACTGTCAGGGTGACACAAACCATAAGATTCATCAGTGTGCCAAAGTTTAAGAGATGCCCAAACAAACATCTTTGATGGATTGTACTGTAAGTGACAGCATCGTTTTTAGCAAGGTGAATGCTACGGATGCTTTTTCAGCAGCTTTCTGGCTAAACAGCTAAATTGCTCCTGAAATGCAAAGGCCACAGGAAACCTGTATGGGCGCTTGGTGAATGCAGTTGCTGAAGGGGTAAGTGATGGGGAAATGACTCTTCTGCATACATCAGTCTTGGCGCATGCAAGGCTCTATATTTCAGAGTTCTTGACTTTTCTATCTTAAAGAAAAAGGTGTGTATCTCCAACTGCAGTTTTCAATATGTACTCCAAGCACATTTTTAAAACTCACCCTAACAAAACTGAAAAGTATTTAATTTGAACTGAAATGCAACTGAAATGCTATTTAACATCTATTCCTCATTTTTTATTAGTTGTCTTAGCTGGAATATGGGAGGCCTCACCCACTATAATACGTTCCATCAGTGCAGGATGGAGCATGACCCTGATCAATGGGGTCCTTCCTTGATCTGGATCACTGGTATTCCTTATTAAATAGGTCTAATGGTACCTGGTCCAGAATACAGAAGCATTTTGTTTAGCCTTTTGGACCCAGTCTCTGAACCTCTTGTATCTTCAAATACAAATGTTGTCGACATTCATATCTTCAGATTCAAGTTTAATATTCAAACGAATAGATTTGAATGTATTGGATTCGAATTGGATTTTGTTGCATTCGGATTCTAAATATTCAAATTGAATAAAATGTTTTGACATTCAATGTAACTCGAATTTGAATGCAAAAAAAAACCATTTGTGTGAGATCTGGGACATTTCTGCACTTGCCTTCCCATCTGCTGGACAGGAAGAGTGCATTAGAGACTAATGTGCACTAGTGTTCACACCAGGAAATGCTACTACAGGTTAGCCTAAGCTCCCATGATCAGATACTCATCTGGGTCTGGCCATATGTCCAATCCTCCACAGGGACCCGCCATTTTGGTTGTAGTGCCCTGCATGACTGCCAACACTGGGTCAAAAAAGGGGAGGGGGAGTGTGTGTGTAGAATATGCATAAATTCAAATATGTCCTACATGGATTTCTTAAAACAAATAAGCAAACAAACAAACAAAAAAGTAAGGAGTTAAATGTTTGTCTCATTCCTATGGGATTCTAATCAAGCTGCCTGACAGAAACACCCTGGTTCCAAATACCTGAAGAGCTCTACAGCCTCCACTGGGTATCCAGTATCTCTCATTCTTATGCCTTACCGGTTTATTAATAATAAACACTGCTTTTATGCTTCCTATTTCTGTAGGCCTCCCAAATCCAGTATCTGTAAAAATTTACACATTCTCTCTTTCTTTCAAATCCAATTAATGTAAATTTGATATTGTAGGAGAAGGAGAAGGCTCTCCAAAAGTGTTGAGCGTATTTGTGGAAGTGTGTGGATGCGGGGGGGGGGGGGGAGCCTGTCTCACATTGCCTTTTTTAAAATTCACAAAAATGTTCAGACAAAGGAGAAAGTGTATTGGTTATTCTGTCCATGACAAGTTTAGGTTTGAAGTGAGACAGGTTGGTAAAGAGCCAGGGCATCTCTGTGCTGGTTGAGAACAGGTAAGCACAGATGGCTGAACAGCTGCCTTCAAATTTAGAAAAATATCTTCTTTAATCCCTCCAGCTTCTCTGACTTTCCCCCCTTCTTTTTGCTTAATTCTCTTTCTTAGTGTGAAGCACTGTGGAAAAACCATTCTGGACTCTGATTTAATTCTCATTTCTTCCACGTATTAATTCACCTCAGGTTTCATCATATCATGTGGGTTTGTGTTGAAAGTCTCTCAATGTGGAGACAAATAAATGGAGTTAAACAGAATTTGAAAGCATGTTGGGAAAAGAAGGAGGGAGGGAGGACTGAAGAAGTGAAGGAGGGAGGGAGCGGAGAAGGGAAGGGAGGGAGGAGGATTGAAGAAGGGAAAGGGAGGGAGGGAAGGAGATTATATAAAGTTGTTTGACTTAGGCCTTTTCACACTTAACTTCAGTGGAATAATATCCCACTGTAGTTAGGTTCAAGACAGTGGCCATCCCAAATTTAACTAGCAGCCCCTGCAATATGAATGGTCCATCCTCGACCATTCACATCACCAAAGCAACTTCTGCTGTGCACCAGGACCATTAATATGGTGATCACCATGCAACACACATTTGCATAGCTGCAGTCGTGCTGCCCTGTCCCCATGCAGTGTTTGCACAAGGAAATAGTGTGAAAGGTGCACCTGGGACTTTAGTGAGGGTGCCCCACAGAGGCCCTACACAGCTGTGGATCAGAATAGCTGTGCACACTCTGTAGAGTGCCCCACAGAGGCCCTACACAGCTGTGGATCAGAACAGCTGTGCACACTCTGTAGAGGCCCTACAGACAATGAGGACAGTTGCTCACACTCTAGGCCACTCTGGGACAGATGCACCACTGCCACATGAGAATTGAGTGTCCCAGAGCATGTGGGGCCATCCTGGTTGACCAAGTGCAGAAAGGTACTGTGATCGTTCCTGGAGATTGAAGAAAACACTATTTTGGATGTATGGGGTAAATAGCTTTGAACACACCTTTAAGACATTTTGTGCAATAGGGATAGCATGTTCCACTTCCAGGTAGGGTTGTGCACAAATGTTCTAAACATTTGAAATTCAATCAAATTCGATTGAGTGTGGACATTCAAATTCAAATAGAGTGTCTTCTCATTCGAATTTAAACCTTCAAACAAATTTTGAATGTTCCAAAACATTCACTCGAATGATTTGAATCATTCAAATGTACAGATATGTATGTATTATATACGTGTCTGAACAAATATACGTATCTATATGCATTTGCACTTATAATACAGAATGAATAACATATGGGATAAAATGGGATGCATACGGAATGCGCACAGACACGTATAACACATGCAAATGTTGTCGACATTCGTATCTTCAAATTTATATCTAACATTCAAACAGATAGATTCAAATGTATCAGATTTGAATCATTTTTTGTTGCATTCAGATTTTAAACATTTGAATCTAATCTAATGTTTTGACATTCAATTCAACTTGAATTCGAATGCAAAAAATAAAAATAAAAATGTGCATACCCCTACTTCCAGGAGCCTCTTTCTGTGGGTGGGATGTAAATGAGAGTGGTGGAGAAGCACCAGGAGGAAAACACTGGAACCATCAGTATTTGGTTCCAAAAAACAACTCTACATAACAAGGATGTATTCTGAATATTGGTTCTCTGCCTGAAAGGGACAGGGACTATCAGGCAGAGAACCAATCTGTGGCAAGCCTTCGGCTGTCTCAGCATGTTATAGTCCAACCTGTGTTTCAGAACCTACTCACATCCTGGTCTTTGTTACAGAACAGCAGGGTGATAATTTGTTAGTAGGAGGTTTTATAGTTAATTCATTGTCATGGGTGGATCATTTCTGGTGAAGTTTGTGCTTAAGATACCAGTTTCTCATTGGGGGAGTAAATGACCCATTGTCTGCCATCAGAGACTTATGGAATCCTGTATGGACTCCTGATATATCTAGGACAAAGGAAGAAGAGTTAGCTTTTCTACCCGACTTTTCTCACCCATTTAAGGGGACTCAAAGTGGCGGAAAAAGCTTTCTGTTCTTCTCCCCACAACAGAACACCCTGTGAGGTAGGTGGGGCTGTGAGAGCTCAGAAGAGAGCTGTGACTAGTCTAAGGTCACCCAGCTGGCTACATGGAGGACAGAGAAATCAAACCTGGCATTCCCAGATAAGAGTCTGGCTCCCTAACCACTAGACAAAACTGGCTTACCAGAGTTCCTGCTTGACCTGACTGGTGATCTTACCAAGGCTCTAGCTTCGCTTTGGAACAATGAAATGAGTAGAGCTCTTGACACAATTATTTCCAAGTATCCTCAGAGATCTTGCAGAGCTCATAAAGAACTTTGTTACAGTGGGGACCTGTGTGCTTTGAAGCAGGAAGGCTCACAAATAGAGTGCAAGTGGCATAAACCCTGTTATAACTCTCTGGGAGAGGTCAACATGAGATTTGGAGTGAGGTGTTATCAATATGCAGATGATACCCAGCTCTATCTCTCTGTGCCGCCTGAATCAGGAGAGGCAGTAGAAGTGCTTGACAGGTGCCTGGAGGCAGCAATGGGCTGGATGAGGGCCAATAAATTGAAGCTGAATCCAGACAAAACAGAGGTACTGTGTATCACAGGGACTCGGGTCCATGTAGTTGGGAGAATCCTGTCCTTGAAGGAGTCACAATGCCCTGGAAGGGACAGGTGCATAACTTGGGAGTACTCCTGGACTCCTCACTGATGCTTGAAGCTCAGGTGGATGCCGTGGCCAGAAATGCCTATGCCCAACTATGGTTGATGCGTCAACTGAAGCCTTTTTTGGACAGAGATGATCTGGCCATAGTTATCGATACTCTGGTAACCTCTAGATTGGACTATTGTAATGCACTCTACATGGGGCTGCCCTTGAAGATGGTTCGGAAGTTGCAGCTAGTGCATAATGCAGCTGCTAGAATGCTGACCAGAACAGCTAGCTGGATGCACATCACACAGGTTTTAGAAGGGCTGCATTGGCTGCCAATTTACTACCGAGCCCAATTTAAGGTGTTAACTCTGATTTATAAGGCCCTAAATGACTTGGGTCCCAAATATCTAAAGGAACGCCTCCTCCCATACCGACCTGCCCGTGCCCTAAGATGTGCAGGAGAGGCCCTCCTGGTTGTCCCACTGCCTTCAGTAGTGAGGCTGGTGGGCACCCGGGAGAGGGCCTTCTCAGTAATGGCACCGAGGCTATGGAATAGTCTCCCCCTTGAGGTGTGTCGGGCTCCTTTTCTGTTTATGTTCGGGAAGGCGTTGAAGATGCACCTCTTTGCTCAGGCCTTTGGCTAGATGTCAACCATGTTTCCCCCACTGTAAACACCACTGTTTTAATTGATATTTGTTTTGTTTTTAACATGTTGGATTTTAGAAGCTGTGATGATTTTTATTAGCAAAGATGTATCCAAAAGATGTTGTTATGGGAATCATTGTTCAGTCCTGATGGAGATACTGATGAAATGGTAACATCATGCCCAACTCAGCACCCACAATGAATCATGAGTGTGATTGTTTCCAACCTTTGTCCAAAAGGAATCCCTCCATTTTGCTTCGAGTGGGGCAAACCCTGCCTGTAGCCAAGAGTTATGGAGAAATCAGTGCTCATTTCATACAAAAAATTTGAAAAAAAAATTGTGAATGGAAAGTGTTAACAAAGCAATCAAAAATGGTGCTGTTTACAACACTTTCCCTCAGGCTTTGTGTCTCAGATTGACAGCTTTACATGAATGCAGTGCTGACAATATGCACGAACAGCAAGCAAGAATGGATAATACAGAGAAAAAGTGAAAAAATTAAGAGGCGTAAGATGTCTGATGCTCTCAGATTAAATTAGGCTGTAATGATTACCATGTGCCTTCACATAAGGCATTTTGTAACATTTAAGATTTTTTTGCTAATTGAACGAGCACATTACCATGCACAAAGATGTTAGTGAAGGTTGAAAAGGACAAATCAACTATTCTCGTGCATCACCATAATTATGCAGTCCCATGTTCGAACAATTACATTTATGTAGACCCACTGTTAAAATCAATGTTACTTGTACAGCTAGTCCTTAATCAATGAAATCAGTCAATTTACCATGGTCACATCCTTCTTCTTAATTAAGACAGTGATATCTCTGGAGCACAGGGTCTCAAAGAGATAAATAAGTACAGAGGTTGTGAAATGTCAAAGAGGTGATTCCCTGATTTCACTCCCAACCAACTTGGGAGGAAATAAGACAGTTCCCTCGGTTCAAGGAAGCGTCGTGATCTTCTAAAGAGATGGCTTAGCATTCATTAAGGAAAGAGCAGGTAGCAGAGTCTGACAGGAACAGCACTAATGAGCAAAGAGGGCTTTCAACATACACATCCTTCATAGTCATTGTCGGAATTATGAAGGTTGTACCACCTAAGCCAATTTTAATTAGCACGAGCATGGACCTCTTTGGACAGTTAGCCTTTCTTTCCAAAAATCCATTTCAAGATGGTGTCAGGATGTTGTCATAATCAAAATGGCAAAGTGATGGAATAACCTACTTAAAATGTCTGCGGCGCGAAAGCAGCAATGGCTTTTAAAAAATCCTTTGATGACACATGTAGCAAGAATATTACCTGGAGGACTCTGACAGAGCTCTCACAAATGCCAATGGGAGCTTGCAGAGGAAGAGGCCTTCCGCAGAAGAGGCCACAAGGCAGTATGCTTCCATACTTTCATATCTTCAGCATTAGGGAAGTGCACGAATGGGTTTTTTGGCATTCAGTTCATAATAATTGGAATGTAAGAAAATTTGTATTTGTTTGAATAGGTCCCCTTCGAATGTGGTTGGATTCTCTTTGTTACAAATATATCCGTATGAATTCCATCAAATGTCCAGTACAAATACATATGTATCCAATACATATCTGATATGTATAAGATACATATCCCATAACATATCCACTCTGAAAGCACCAATCCACCCTGAATCCACTTTGAATCTGCTCTCAGACCATGTTAAATTCACTCTGGATCTGCTGCAGATGTGACTGGCGCAGCCACTTTCCCACCTCCTCGTTTCACAAATGTTCCGAAGCTTCGTACAAATGTTCCTAAACATTCGTATTCGTACGAATGTCATAATATTTTGTTTATATACAAATACACAAATTTGTACAAAATGGTATGAATAATGAATACTTCAAATATCCATGCACATCCCTATTCAGTGTGCAAAGATGGGATGGAACGGAGGGCAGGGAAAATCCTCTGATGGCACATATAGGAAGATGATTACCTAGAGGCCTCTGGCATGCCAACAAGATCTGCGCAAAAGCAGAGGTCTTCTACAGAAGGAGGCACAAGGTAGGAGAGATCTGTCACATCCTTCCGTACGCCCACACATTCAGCATGGAATGGAGGACAGAGAAAGTTAAGAGAGGTCAAACTGTTGGCAGAAGAGATGGACGTTATCACTCTTGGACACTGTTAGGTATAGGGATATGCACAAATATTCATATGATTTGTTATTTGTATGAATTTGGCCTCATTCGGGCATTCAGGCCCTTTCCGCACTGGCTCTAAAAACAGATTTAGAGCCAGATTGGGGAGAGATTAAGATGCATTTTCCGCATAAGGAACCCAATCCGGGACCTTTTCAGGAAGCCGCGTCTGCATTTCGGCGTGCAAGACCAGTTTCTTAAACCGGTTTTGCTGCCGAAATCAGGCCCTGATGTAAGACCTCAAAAATTAGGTCTTACATCCAGCTTTTCCCCACAATGGCCGGGGAAGAGCTGGATTACCAGTGCATGCCCAGCATGCCCTCTTTGACAGCTGGGCCCTCCCCCCAGCCTCCCCAGCTTCCCCAGTTTCCCCCTCGCCCGAGGGTGGCTGGCCAATGGGAAGCCGCAGTGCATGTGCACACAAGCACGTACGCCAGGCCTCCCACTGCCAGAAGCGGCTCGGCAGTGATCACGTAAGCAGCAGATTATGCACACACGACCCCAGGCGGGGTGGGGGGTAGGCTCCTGCTTCCCCTCACCCAAGAAGGTGTGATCACATCTTCCCAGACGAGGGGGAAGCCAGGGAAGCTGGCTGACAGCCTCCCCGTGCTGGCTCCAAGGGAGCCAATCAGGGAGGCTGGGAGGAGGGTCCAGCTGTCAAAGAGGGAGAGCATGGGGTAAACGGCAGGATAAAAATACAAATAATGAATGAATGAATGTGAATGTGAATGAATGAATATTTCTGCATTTGGAGACCTCTTTCTAGGTTGGTTGGGGGACTTTTCTAAGTGACCATTTATCCTTTTTTAAAAACAGGAAAAAAGAAACAACCCTTAGGAGAACATGGTTGGTGAGCTACAGATGAAGATGCCTGAACTATTCAGCGCTCACAAATGATTCTGTCATCCGCAGTGGCTTAAGAATCACATTTTTCAATCTAAGCGGTCAGTTGGTGAACCCGTCAGTGGCTGAAGAATGGCTTCTGTGTTACATTTATCACAAGAAAGCTATCAATTTCCCCCTGTTAAGAAAATGACAAACAGGAAAAGCTCAATAAAACCCAAAAGTAGAAAATTGAGGGGATTACAGTTTTTAACTTTCAAACACCATGCTTACCGATAATGATCAGCCATGCGCACACCATATTGTTAATCAAAACAAATGTCTACATTTTATGGATCAAGGCAGGGCCCAAGGTGCAAACGTAAATTTAAAAGCCAGTTAGGGCTTTGAATAAAAATCCAAGTTTCTTTTGGTATAGCTGTTGCTGTTTAGTTCTAGAGACCTGCAAATTCAGAGGATTTTATGCCCAGCTAACTTACCACTACTATCACCTCACATTTAATAAATAAGATAAACTCTTGTAATACTGAAGAGGAAAGACTCTCTTTCTTATTTTCATTAGGCAAAACAGAAGAAGAAGAAGAGTTAGCTTTTCTACCCTCCTTTTCTCACCCATTTAACGGAACACAAAGCGGCTGACAAAGCTTTTCTGTTCTTCTCCCCACAACAGACACCCTGTGAGTTATGTGGGGCTGTGAGAGCTCAGGAGAGAGCTGTGACTAGCCCAAGGTCACCCAGCTGGCTTCATGGGGGAGGGCAGAATTGAACCCGGTATTCCCAGATAAGAGTCCGGCTCCATAACCACTAGACCAAACTGGAGAAAAATCCTGTCAGAAAGAGGGAAATGAGCACTGTGCAATACGAACATAAGAGAAGATGTGCTGGATCAGGCCACAGCTCATCTAATAAATGCCTCCTGCCTTGCCAGATGTTACCCTATTGCCTACTAGCCATGGTGCATGAAACTGTGCGCCACACACAACCCAACCTTTACCCCAAGCTTACCTGTGTTGTCCAGCGCTGCACCATGCACACCATTTCCAGTGTGAGGGGTCATCTGAGGGGCAACGCAAGCATGCTGGCACCTCAGATGACCTCAAAGATGACTGTGCATCCACAGAGCATCATCATTGCCATGGCACTGGTGCATGTGCAGTTGTGCCTGGCTTCAGACTCAAGATGGCAGCACCCTGCCAGTGATTCAACACATGCCCAAACAGATGTAAGTCTCCAGGTGCGTGGGGTTTAATGTAATGTCTATACTAGCATTCCCAATTGAAAATACTAGTATGTGTTAGTTGTTCATGAACTTTTCCTGCTCAGTAGATGGGAATCCAAGTGCAAAAATCCCTAGTATATCACCCAAATGCTTCTAGGCACCTTCACGTGCTTTTAACAATCTGCAATCAAGCTGATGTTGGGGAATCTGAGACAGGAAAACAAAAATAAAAACAAAAAGACTGTCTTTGATGCACAGACAGATTTGGGCATAGGGAAGAAATTTGCTTAATTCAGTTTTAAAAGTAAATTTGCAAATTTCTGAAATTATAGACTGAAATGCCAAGTATCCATAGAAAATTGTACTTCTCTCAGACTTTGAAATTCCCTAAAGTTATGTTTATAGAAGCCTTAGTGACTGGTTGTATGGGTCAGTCTGGAAATGACTGGGGCTGCTGTATGTCACCTTCTTTATCTGAAGTCCCAGCAGAGCAGCAAATATCTCTTTGATTCAATGAGAGGAGGATACATCAAAGTCTGAATCTGGACAGGAGGGGGGTGGGCGAGTTATGGAAAGCAATTTGGTTGCCTTTAAGTCAGATTACCTGTCTGCTCTAGCAATGTGCACGGATGGTTTTTTGTATTCAATTCTTGTCAAAGTGAATGCAAGAAAATTTGAATTTTCGAATGCAGTAGGATTCGTATTTGATACAAATCTTCAGTCCCATATGAATGCATAAGAATAGCATACAAATCCCACATAAATCCTATACGAATCCCAAACGAATCTTCATACGAGTGAAGCCAAAACATTCAATTTGAATTTGAATGTCAATCTTTGTATGTGCCAACATTCTATTCAAATCTGAACATCTGAATTCATACAAATTTTGAGTGTTATGAATATTTGTGCGCATCCCTAGTCTGCTCCATCAGTTGGGACAAGGGATTTCCTTGTCTCCATCTGATGGGCGAGAACCTTGTTTCTCCCCTACATACTGGACCAGATATCATTTTGAAGCTGATCTTGGAAGGGCAAGATGCCTTTCTCTCTTCACCATCAGCAATACAGTGACATTTGATCCAGCAAAGAGGAACAAGCCTTGCCCTCATGCCATTTGATAGGTGGAAAGAAGGGCTTCCCCCACTTTCTATATCAGAGCAGGCATCAAGACGTTTGAGGACACTCTGCAAAAACTGGTAGTGGCAATGGGGAGACATGCTTTGCCACTACAGCATCTTATCAGCACTTGCAATGCATAAGGGAAGAAGAGTGTGGTGACCGAGTAGATGTCACACTTTTCTTCTGTTTTGATTGTGTGACAAAAGTTCCGCACCAAGGAGACAATGGGTCTTCAGCATACAGGCATGCCCCCATATCAGGAGAGAATAGGTTCCAACTTCTACAGTGGATAACAAAACATGTTTACTGTACTTTATTTTCCTCTGCGGTCAACCGTGGTTGAGTGGATCAGTGGATAGTGAGTCAGCAGATATGGGGGCATGCCCTTTTATTTCCCCTTGCTGTTGACCAGGATTGAGTGGATGAGCAGATGGTGAATCAGCAGATACAGGGCACATTCTTTTATTTTCCCCTGCAGTTGACCACAGTTGAGTGGACGAGCTGAGACGGGGCATGTCCTTTAATTTCCTCTTGCAGTCGACCATGATTAAGTGGATGAGCCTGATCAGTGGATAGCAGATCAACGGATATGGTGGCATACCCTTTTACTTTCCTCTGCAGTTGGCCACGGCTGACTGGAGCAGTGTATCATGAATCAATGGTTACGAGGGCACATCTGTACACTCAGTGCATCATGACAGTGCTGTGAGGATTCAGCCATAGCTAACCTGCTATGGGCTTCAAGGATTGCTTCCGAGCTGTCATACAGTGGTTTGGGACACTTTTGGTGTACTTTCTGGATCCTGGCTGCTGCTGACAAAATGGCACATTTTATGGAATGTTGTGGACCAAAAAAAAGTCTAATGGTTCAGATAGAATAGGAAAAGCATCTTATCAGGGGAAATGGCCTGATAAAATGGGCATATTAGGCAAAACCATGTACACCATGGATATAAGAGAATTTTTTAAATAAAAACATAGATGAGGAGTGAGGGAAATTAAACTTTAGTGTGATAATGGGAGAAACTGGCAAAAAATGCAGCTTGGCAGATCCATCCATTCCTGTCTCAGCTTTTAGATTCCCTAACAGATGAATGGGTGTTAGGTACCAGTTTGGATAGTTTTAATGGAGATTAAATGAGGTCATGGAGGTTAAGACATTGGAATACCAGCTGCTGGAGATTAGGAACAGGAAATTTTTTGGAAGATAGGATTTCAGTGAGATCCAGCTGAGGATGGACAGAACCCATTAATTCTATTCCATTTGCTTTGCTGGCAGTCATTGCTAAATTTCCTCTGTTTATATTTTGTGCCGGTCTTCTTTTAGAGCTACATTTAAATTCATGCATGCTTTAAACCTGCCCAAACCAAAACAATCTAGAAATACTGAAATACCTCAAGAAATAGTTCAAAATTCCTGAATGGGGGGAAAACTGGAAAAGTTCATCAGAACATTTAACTGTGGGGCTCATAATTCATAACCAGAGAGTTAGCTACTCTTGAGAAATATCTCTAAGGCCATGTCCACATGCAATGAAATCAGAGTTGTTACTGTCATGTTTTTTTTGGGGGGGGTGAGATTGTCTCCACCCACTACTCTAGCACTGTTGTGCTGCAAAGGTGTACCATGACATTGATGAATAAAATGGGTGCTTGAAGAGTTGGCACACAGAGTACCATACTGCCAGTCTCGGTCAGAGATGCCACAGCAAAGGTGGGAGGAACCAGGTGGCATCTACAGATCTAGCATCAGCTTCCTTTTTTGCTAGATGTCCAGTTATGTGGATGGACAAGATGATGGATGAACAAAATTTCAGAGCAAACAAAAGCTTCACGTTTCCTGAGGGGCAAGAGTAGATAGTAGGAACTATAAGTTGCATTCATACAAAGCCAAAAACGCATCTCAAGAACATCTTAGATATTTCAATGTGTGACCCTTGTGTCCTCATCCCATCTCTAATCTATCTTTCTCAACCTAGAATGTTCATGAAGAAAGGAGTGGGGCAAACCGAAGTGTGGACAATCCCACCAGTGAACCATCTCTAATCTGCCTCTGAGCCACCTCAAATACGCTTTAGGGTGGGTGGGATGAAATAAAACTTCATGTGAGTGCAATCAGCGTTATAGGTGCGATTTTGAAGCCATCCCATCACCGTGATGAAGTGATCTAACTTAATTTAATCTCTTTATTCCAACTTTCTCCAGTTATTTTTTATCTATAGAAGAAAGTTGAGGCGTGCTTCAGATATTCTTCAAGGTATATTCTGGGGTTAACTTGAGCTTGCAAAATAACAGAAACAACACACCAAAAAAAAAAAAAAAACCACCCACAAACAAAATTCATGGGATACGTGTAGGAATGAGCGCATTGTTATTTATGCTGGCTTTCCTATCACTGTACAACGGTGAAACAAATGGTTGTCCTTCTAAGTATTGTTGCTCCGGAGTGATTATTTGCCACTTTTCATCACAAAGTTATGACTCGTAGAAGGGGGAAAAAATTGAATGCCTTTCAGAAATTGCTGAACACAATGTCCTGTTGCAATAAAGCCACAAATACTTTATCCCCAGTTCACTGAATATGTATTCACACTATTCAGGAGCCACGTAGAATCAAATGAGATTTGTCCTGATGTATGACTTCTCCTACTCAAGGTATCCTAAAGCACTGAGTTCAATAATGTAGTGCCCCGATTGTGTTGGCACACTTGACTGTCATTATACGCTCGGCTATAGATCATACATAGCTTTCGATATTAAAAAACTATTTGACAGAGAGGAGATCATTCTCAAGAACTTAGATATTATACCCTAATCTTTCATATTTTTTAGGGGGGAAAGAAGGGGGGGAAGCAGATGTGGCTGTAACACAGAAATCTTCAGAGACCAACAGAGCTGACCTTCCTTCAAATTTTCATACTGAACTGTCACCATAGATGTTGCTTTAATGATATATGGAAATCAAATGAGACAGTTCCCTGCCCCCTTGAGCCTACAGTCTATATTTTGACAGTCAGAGAGACAAGGGGAAAGCAAACGTCACACACATGAGGATGGATTAGGAGGCACTGGACACAAGTAGGGATATGAGCAATTGGTTTTTGTTTTTGTATTTGATTCGTATTGAATTGATTGCAAGGAAGTTCGTATTCATTCGAATAGATTCACTTTCAAATAGATCAAGTAGGCCACCAGTTTGGTCTAGTGGTTAGGGAACCAGACTCTTATCTGGGAATACTGGCTTCAATTCCGCACTCCCCCATGAAGCCAGCTGGATGACCTTGGGCTAGTCACAGCTCTCTTCTGAGTTCTCATAGCCCCACCTACCTCACAGGGTGTCATTGTGGGGAGAAGAATAGAAAAGCTTTGTCAGCCTCTTTGAGTCCCCTTAAATGGGTGAGAAAAGTGGGCTAGAAAAGCCAACTCTTCTTCTTCTTCTTTGAATGTGTTAGGATTTGAATTCAATATGAATGTTCAATCCTTTACAAATCTCATGCAAATCCCATATGAATCCCATTTTAACCTGATTCAAATCCCATACAAATCTCCTACGAATCCAACACGAAGTTTCTTACTAATGCATTGAAACATTCAATTCAAACTCAAATGTCAATCTTTGAATGTGCCAACATTCAATTTGAATTCAAATTCAAATTCAGCAGAATTCATACAAATTTTGAACGTTACAAACATTCGTGCACATCCATAGACTCAAGTTAAATTCACTTTAGGGCTCGCAGCTTATAACGAGATATTTGCCCTAAGTACTGACACCACTTGTGCATTGTGACCATGCAGGTGATCTTAAGCAATTGCAGGCAAGCATTCCTGTCTGCATTGAGCCAGCTAGCTGCCCCGAGTTGTGAAATCCAGCCTTTGGGCACCCGGTGTACAGGGCATGCCAAGCAACTCTGAGAATGGATTGTGCCCTCAGTTACCTTCTTTGTTGACCTGTGGAATGAACGTGGCAGAGAAGTCTAGTTCCTGGGGTTGTCCCAGTTGTACGTATTTTTCATTAGCCCTTCCCTTTGCATAGGAAGTGAAGCCACTGTTTTCCTCCCAGTAACTGAAGGACTTTTCAATTGGCTTGAAATGTTCTAGGCATTTTATCCTAATTTCACACAATCAGACCCTTTTGGCACCAGGGCTTGTTCTGGATTATATCCCGGAATAGGAGATGCCATCCACACATTAGTGCAGACTACAGCAAGTCTTGGGTAGGCCTTGCTGTAGCCTGCACCAGCATGGAGGCGGAAGGTCCCTATTTTGGAATAAAATCCAAAATAAAGCCCAGACCAGAAAGGACCCAGTCTGGTCAAATCAGGCGCCTAAGCGAGAAAGAGCTTAGACACATTGAAAAAAAATAAAAGGAAATGTTTACAGATAGTCCGGTGGAGATAATAGGTGATAGAACAATGAATTGGTAGATGTCCCTTAGAATAAAAAAGCATCTAAATGCACAGGAATGGGAAAACATACAAATGTAAGAGGAGTCCGGCTGGATTGGGCCACAACTCATTTAGTCCAGCCAGTTTGGTCTAGTGGTTAAGGAGAATACGGGTTTTATGCCACTCTCCTACTTGAAGCCAGTTGGGTGACCTTGGACTAGTCACAGCTCTCTTCTGAACTCTCACAGCCCCACCTACCTCACAGGGTGTTCTCTTGTGGGGAGAAGAACAGAAAGCTTTGTCAGCTGCTCTGAGTCCCCTCAAATGGGTGAGAAAAGTGGGGTTAGAAAAGCCAACTCTTCTCCTTCTCCTGTCTCACGCAGTGGCGCACCATTTGCTTCTGAGCGTCTCAAGTAGAAGACAAGGGCAAACCTTCACCTGCTTTCCAATAGCTGCAAATGGCCTTTAGAGGCATCCTGCCTATCCTTCCAAACTAAAGGCAATACCTAGGCATCCATTCTAGGAACCATTGATACACCTGTCATCCATGAACTGGGGCACTGCCTTATAAATGTTTAATCTAAATGGAATAAAAGATGAGCAACTCTAAACTATTTTAATCAAAGGCTAAATCAACTATCAACAAAGGCTACAAAGTCACCAATAAGAATAGGTCATACAGGTAACAACTAAATTTACATTTTACTCGCATCCATAGCTGAAGGTCCCACCCCTTTGACATTGTAATTGGAAAGTACTATCAAACTGGGACCTATCAGAATGTGCAGTGATTTTGCTGGAATGCATTTCAGCATGGATATCTGTTCATCGTTTCCTTCTTTAATCCTGGTATTCTCTATACTCCATCCAACACTTTCTGACTGCTGGAGGGAAATAAAAACTACAATAACTCTGACTAGGTTCCAGATGAATTCTGAATGTGTACAAAATTAATATATGACATTCAGAACTGCTGCAGAACTTTAGGATCCTTTTCTACATTCATAATGAAGGAAATGAATGGGTCCAATTCATTTGAAATTTTCATTCAATATGAATGAATCAACATCCCTGCTCAAAGCATGGAAAAGGTCATTGCATAATAGAAACATGCATGCTTTGCATGTAGAAAGGTTACAGGTTGGGCCATGGGCATTTTGTGCTATTTGAACTGAGGTGGGAGAATTAAGAAATATACCATGTCAAAGAACCACTTATTGAAGAAGTAATACCCTGCTCTTTCCCTTACAAGGAAATTCACACGTGTATATATAAAAAAGAAAGGTCGAAAAGAAAAGTCTTTAATTTTTGTAATAAATATGATATGACATGAAAAAGTGGCCCTCAGTGAGGGTTCTCAGATACATATTCTTAATTAGAGAAGTGGGTTTTGGAAGTCCATTTGCAGGTATTTAGGAGCAGGTGAAATTTTCCCTGTGTCTTTTCCTTGAGGTGCCTATAAGCAATTGGTGGGCCACTGTGTGAGATGGGATCTGGACTAGATGGGCTGTAGCCAATCTAGTAGGGCTTCCTTGCATTCTTAACCCTTGGGAATAGAAAGCCTAATTTCTTCTGGTTCACTCGGAAGCCATTTGCTCTATAAATTGGTTGTTGTTGGTGGTGGTATCAAGTTTCTCCATCCAGGGAGTATATGTATGGCAAAACTGGCAATATGGCTAGAAACAGCAAAGTTATGACTGAAGAATTCCTTTGTTCTCTCTCAATTGCATCCTGTTTTTGGGAAAAAAAATCCTTTCATCTATTTGTTTTCTGGGCACACAATTGAATCTGCTCACTTTTTCATGGTCTATGTATATGCCAAGGATGCCACTGATGTATCAGCAGCTTTTGATTCCATAAGCAGAGACCTCTTGTGGACCATACTGATGGCTAAAAGCATAGAGCACAGACTGTTGGTATTAATTATTGGGCTATATGCTGAAAGTTCAGATGGGTTCTAGTGGTACTCCGACACATAAGATCAAAACTAACTCAGGCATGCATCAAGGATGCATTTTAGTTCCCTTCCTGTTCTGCTTCTATGCCAACAATGTGATGGAAGCCCAAAATTATAATGACTTCCATATGCAGCCTAAGAAAAAACAACTCTTGTTGAGACCCCTTTTTGGTGAATCAACATCAGGCCAGCATTTGTCAATGTGGCGTGGCCTGGCACCACTCAGTGGTTCAAGTTCTGGCCAAACTTCCTGTACATGATTACAAATCCAGAGTGCCTCTAGACATGTGGTGTACTGCACAGCCCCTTTCACAGCAGCTTCATGTCTGCCATACTAGAGGAAACTCTGAAGGGATGGTGTAGCAGCTTTCGATCCACCAGGTGTGAAGATTGGAAACTGTGGTGCCCTTTCACAATGGCTTCCCGTCCACCAGATGGAACTGTCCATTGCCCACAATAGTGGTGGAGCAATCTAAAGGTAAGACCTTGTGTTTGGAGGTAACCCCCAGCTACCTTATTGAAGCTGATATTCTGCTCACAGAAAGGTTATTGTGGAACCGGAAAAGGTGCAGAAAAGGGCAACCGGAATGGTTAAGGGGCTGGAACACCTCCCTTACGAAATCAGACTGCAATGTCTAGGCCTTTTCAGCATGAAAAGATGGTGTTTAAGAGGGGACCTGATTGAAGTATATAAAATCATGCACGGTATAGAAAAGGTGGATAGAGAACATTTCCTTTCTCTATCATGCAACACTAGAACCAGAGGGGGGAGGGTAGAAGAGTCAGATCAGACAAGGAGAGGTATTTTTTCACTCAGAGGGTCATCAGTCTGTGGAATTTGATGCCAGAAGAGGTGGTAACAGCTACCAGACTGGATGGCTTTAAGGAAGGGCTAGACAAACTTATGGATGGCAGATGTATCAATGGCTACTAGAATGGGTGCCTAAGTACATCTTTCAGGCTGTGGAAACAAGCAGGATGCTTCTAAGGCCATTTGGTGGGATTCAAGAGCAGGAGAAGGTTTGCCCTTTTCTCTACTTGAGATGCCCGTGAGCAATTGGTGGACTAGATGCTGGACTAGATGGGCTGTTCTCTTATGTTCTTATGTACTCTTATGTTCAAGCAACCTTAAGAGGCTCCCCTGAAAGCACATCAGTGCAGGCTGTTCCATGCTCCTTGCAGATGCCATTTAGAAGTCTTCTTAGTAAAGAAGGTGGAGCGTTCAAACGTATGCCCCAGTAGTCTGGTAGCAATTCCAATAACGCAATAAGAAACTTTGTATACATCAAGTAACAAGTTCATGTGATGTATGTATTTCAAAAGTATCATCCCATCCCATCTATCTAACAGTACTGTAGCCTGATTTTCTGTTCTAAACTGGAGCATTTGCTTTCACTATTTTTTTTTAAATTGCTTTGACTAAAAACTACCATCCTTAGGAAATTTACGAGGGGAAAATAACTAACAAGCAAACCATTACTTTGTGTACTACTTATATTCATCACTATCCTAATATTGCAATATTAACATATTTACATGCCCACTTGATGTTAAAATGCTAATAAAACAAAATGGTAGTGCAAATTAGAAGGGAAAAAAAGCCCTCATCTTAATGTTTTTTATTTTCTTTCATACCGATTTCTTTCTATGTTTTTTCGTAAATACAGAACACTTCTAATTATACTATAACAAGCAGATATTACACAGTCTGCCTCCGATTGGATCTAAAATGATTTCAAATGACCTACTTTAATTTTATTCATTATCTCTAACAGTTATTAGAACCTGTATTTGACATATGTGGATATTATTTGATCTTTTCAAACCACATTCATTCTCATTAAGAAAGCCCCAAGACACTTTCTTTCAGAATATTTTTCAAATATTCTGAGATTTTGCTTGTTATGTGAAATGTGACAGGCCTTTCAAGTTCTTTATTACAGCTCCCCCCCCCCCTCCAATGGCAAGAACCAATTATCCTTCCGCAGGACTGGTGTGTAGTTTGGAGCTCAATATTTAAGCAATTAGTATCTGTGTCTGCAAATTAATATGTCTCTATGGCTAATGTACTTTTAATCATACAAAAACAAGGAAACATGGTCTTTTTGGCATTGTTGTTAAAAGTAAAGTGATGTTTATTAAAGTGGAGAGGAAATGAAACTATATATGCGGGGAAAGAGTGGGTGTGCAGTTTCTCTGTGATGCTTTCCATGACTGTCTTTAATTTTCTTCTGTTGGTAAAGGCGACCACTTAAAGGAAAATTTACCTCATTTCAAAGGAGGCCTGTCTACTGTTTCAAACAAACTGAACTTGTTTTCATATTTTTAAACTCAGTAATTGCTGAGTATAAAGACATCTCCCCGATGACTTCAAATCCATTTACGTTATTTGAACTTTTCAGACGAGCCCAATACTTTGAATTTTTTTAAAAATAGTATATATTTTTTCCCCTGTCAGATATTAGTTTTAAACATCACCACCATATGTCTGTACTGTGAATCTTTCTGAATACATTGTAGGAAATGCTTGTTTCATACTCACCAGCTATTCTGCGCAGGCGTGGGTAACTGGCCAATCAGAGCTGGCGGCGCACACAGATGTACAACGCTGCCGGCTGGGCCCGCCACTTTGAACCCGGCAGCGATGAGGTAAGTCATGTGCGTGCATGTGCGTCCCCGCTAGACCCCAGCCCAGGATCGGGGGTGTCTGGGGTGGGTCCCTGTGGGCTCTAGGTAACCCAGTCGGGTCAGCTCAAGCTTGCAGGAACCCGGGGAAGGGATGAGACTGGCCTGCTTGGCCCTGGGTCAAATTCAACCCAATGGCGGCAGACCTGGGAGGAGCGTCCTGGCCCCGCGCCAGCCTTTTCGGGCTAGGCGTTGCAGGGACGGATTCCCCTTTTGCATCTAGGCAGGAAGGAACATGTTCCCACACATTCCTTACCTACCTAGGTGTGAATGGGGAGTGAGTCCCCACGTGGCCTAGCCTTCGTTCACTACAGCCATTCAGTCCCTCAGTCCTACCCTGTTGAAAGAATTTCAGCAAAAATGGATGTTACACATTTCTAAATGAGTTCCTCGTGAGTGTCATCTATTTATGTATTTATTTGCAAAGATCTGCTCTCCATAGTTAAACAAAGGGTCTGTTCACAGACATAAAAGAAATCCATAACATAAAATCCGCCCACCCCAACAAGCTTTGAGGGACAGGAAATAGATTAGCCATCAATTAGCTTGTGTGGAATTAATTACCATCAGTGGTCCAAAATTAAGAAGCCCATTGGAGCCTATTTCTTATGATTAGTTTAGAAATGTCCTACTAGGTGAGACCAGTGTCCCACTTGTTTGCTATATAAGAAACAAGCAGTCTCCTCTGTTTCACAACAGCAATGCCACAAACTGGGCATACATAACTCGTACTTGAAGTCTCCCAGAAGTTGGCCTTTAGAGAAACAGACTGCCTCCAGACAATGAGCAAAAAATGCAGGATCTTGTTTAGAGGCGTTTTCGCACGGGGCCGAACGGAACGCGGAAAAGACAGCTGAGGACACGTCATCCGCATTGGCCGCGCGCGGCTTGCGTTCCGACGTGTCCGCAGCTGTCTTTTCCGCGTTCGAAATGTAGAGCACTTCGAAGTGCTCTACACGCGTTCCAACGCGGACGAGCCGCCCGCAGCCGTTCGGGAGAAGAAGCGTTCGCGCCGCTTCTGTCTCCCGAACGCCTGCCGGCTCGCCTCCGACGCCGCGCGGCTTTGACAATCAGCTGTTTTTCAAACAGCTGATTGTCGATCTGCCTCCGCGGCTGTCATCGCGCCCCTTGCCGGCATTTGCCGGCTAAGCCAGCTTCGGGCGCTTTGAGCATTCGCACACAGACGCTCCGGAACGCGTTTACACGCGTTCTGGCGCATCTGTGTGTGAACGGGGAAAGCGCCCGAAGCTGGCTTAAGCTTTCCGCCTGAACGCGTTCCGTTTCGAACGCGATCCAGTGCGGAAATGCCTTAGATCTGGCCATGGGCTCATACAATCCCTACCAGGCAGCAGGGAAAAATTCCAGCACAAGCCCTGATCATTACCTTCACTAGTGTTTGCTCCCATAATGCATCCAGTTTCACAGTGAGCATTTTCAGCTGGCTTTCACCCTTGTGCTTGCTTTGTTGGCATTTTCCTCTGGGAAAAAACCCAGGAGCAAGTGCCAGACAAGGTAAGTCATATTCTCTGCAGAAAAATCCAGTTTCATTGTTCTTTCCCCCACAGAGCCATATCCCAGGATTTGACCTCTATACCCCAGAACTGTGTTGGGATAGCCATGAATACATGTGGCAATCCCAATATAGTGCCAGGATAATGCTGAGTTCTACAGCCTATCTGGATGCAGCCATACTGCTTGCAAAACCTTAGGAACTGTAAGTAAATTCTTGTTACTGGCTGGAATACAGGCCCTTATTGCACTTACCTCAATATTAGCTAGATCTAAATTAGCCAGATCCAAATTGCCCTTTCCCACTGGCTCAGCCTGCAGTGCCTTCAGAGGCAAGGGGATAGCATGGTTAGCTGCTATGGATTTCCAAAAACATGGCCTCCAAGCCTATTAGCCAGGCCACCTAAGCCCAAATAGTCCAGTGAGAGTGGAAACAGCCTCCCAGGATTGCTGGGCTACTCCTGAGCCAACTCCTCCTCCAGTCACCTCCCACTTGCCCCCATGAGGATACAGCTTCAATCTGCCACTATCCTGATGGCCCAAGTTATTGTCTGAGACCATTTCTCCACTTACGATTTCCAGGTGTCTCTAGATGGTAGATGCACCATTGTTAGAGAAGATGCCATGAGGAGAAAGCACTCTCGTCTTCGTTTTGGAGCAAGGAGGTGACACAGAATGGGATCAGAGTGGGAGAAACCACCTTGCAAAGGTTGTGCCTCTACCAGTGATCATGCTGGAAAATGGGCCAGTATGGTCACTGTGAGATGCCCACTACCACAGCAAGGAGCCTTTTCTTCAACCTACATGAGCTCCTGGAAACAGTAAGTACATTTTTGTGCTACCTGTCCCAACTGCTGGATTGGAAGGGAGCGCAATGACCCAATGTTGACTAGTGCTTGTACTTGTGCGCTAATCAGCTCTTCAGTCCCAGGGCCTGGTCTTCCTCTGGGTGCCACCATTTTAGCAGTGGTGCCCCTGCAACTGTGTGTGCGTCAGCACTGTTGCCTTGATGATGCTGATGCTCCGCGCATGCACAGTTGTGTCTAGAGTCATCTGAGATTCTAGTGTGCTTGTGTGGCACCTCAAATGACCCCAGAGTGCTGGCAAGAACAAATGGTCGAGCTGCTGGATGCTTCAGCTAAGTAAATGGGTAAATCTGGTTGAGGTATGGAGCACGATTTCATGTTTCACACCTAATCAATGGTTAGTGCACTTCTGAGGAGAGAGGGCACACTTGGAGGCTGTAACAGCCTACTTGACATGTGTGTGCTCTTCCCCAGAGGTACACTAATTATGCACTAGAGGCTGTAGTGCAAAAAGGCCTCTGGACTGAGTCACTAGCTCCACACTTTCTCCATGTATACACAAAAGAGGGTTTTCAGCTTAGTGAAATCCAGGGTGCATCTGCAGCACAGTAAAAAGAGAAAAATGTGGCTTGAAAGTGGCTTTGAGAACATCTGTACGTTAGTGCCACTAATCCAAATTAGCACCATTTCTGCACTTACCTCCATTATTCCAGTACATGTGGGTGGAAGTTCCCTATTCTGGCGTATAAACCAGATTAAGACTCAGTACAGGAAGGGGGCTAGTCTTGGTTGTTTAAAATTTGTATTAAAAACACTGGCCACATAAGATCTCAGTTCCTTATTACATTCTTTTGTTAATCACCAATTAATGATTTCTTATACTCATGATAAAGACTTCTATAAATATTTTAGGTCCACGCTGATATTCTGATGAATGAATTTAATTGACCTGCAAATAGCTTTCATTACATCCCATTCACGTCAATATACTTGCTCACTATCTACTCAAATTGCTAGGGAAAATAAAAATAGGAAAAGTTGAGAAAGGAATCTAACAATAGCTATCAGGATAATTTTAAATTATGCATAATCCTCCCATCAAGATGCTCTTCTGACTGATCATGCATAGATTATTCTTACATTGTTGTTCTTTTCCCCCCTTTTTTTAAAAGCACTAGCAAAATAAGAGGACAGAAAATAAATACAGATATATCTGACTAATAAGATCTGGGAATGTGCCATTCCACCAATCGAGCCATCTTAATTATGCATTATTATTGTAATCCATTTTTTAAAAAAATCACTACTTTTACCACCCCTCACCTCTTCCAAAATGAGTGCTTGGGGATTTTGTTAGTGCTGCTGCAATTTCGGTAGACCTGGGGGCCTTTTGCACTTACCTTTGGAGTGCAGAGGTGGTCAGCTCTGAGATGTGCTGTATGCACTTCACAGAGCCATTTCTGCTCCAGAAATGGTTCCACACATCCTGGAGTGTCCACTCTCAGCACAAGCATGGAGCATGAAAACACAAGGCTGGTTAGGCCCTGATAAGTTCCTTCTGCACCACTTTGTAATTGAAGAGAAGCAGTGGGAACATTTGGTAAGGTTACCTGGTCACGGGACCAGCTCCCAGGGTGTGAACACGGCTGCCATCCAGCAGCCATTCTCATTTAAGGTTAAGTCCTGGGGAATGAATGAGGAGGGTTAGAGTGTTCGAAGCATCTGCAAGTGCAAATGCTTAGTGGACTCGGGGCTGTTTCATCCAAGGCTTCCCATGGCCAGGAAGCAAAGTACTAAAAGGCCCCTGGATCCCATTAAGTAGCCAAAATGAAAAAGGGGATCTGTTCACATTTACCTTAATCGAGTAGTTCTAGATGCTCCAAGGAATTCTGTGCACGCTCTGCAGCAATAACACTATGCTGGAGCTCCCGCCAGGTGCCTCAATCTTCTGTAGCTGTGGACAAGTAAAAATTATTTGTCCACAGCTTCCAGGAGCAGCTGGTGAAGAAGAAGAAGAAGAAGAAGAAGAAGAAGAAGAAGAAGAAGAAGAAGAAGAAGAAGAAGAAGAAGAAGAGTTAGTTTTTCTAGCCTGCTTTTCTCATTCTCACCCATGTAAGGGGGACTCAAAGCAGCTGACAAAGCTTTCTATTCTCCCCACAACAGAATACCCTGTGAGGTATGTGGGGTTATGAGAGCTCAGAAGAGAGCTGTGACTAGCCCAAGGTCACCCCGTTGGCTCCATGGAGGTGTACAGAATCAAACCCGGTACTCCCAGATAGGAGTCCACCTACCTGTTTCGATAAGTGGGGGACCCATATCAGAGGTTCACCAAATTGCACTGAAGAAGAAGAAGAAGAAGAAGAAGAAGAAGAAGAAGAAGAAGAAGAAGAAGAAGAAGAAGAAGAAGAAGAAGAAGAAGAAGAAGAAGAAGAAGAGGAGGAGGAGGAGGAGGAGGAGGAGGAGGAGGAGGAGGAGATGGGTTTTCTACCCTGCTTTTCTCACCCATTTAAGGAGACCCAAAGCAGCTGACAAAGTTTTATATTCTCCCCACAACAGACACCCTATGAGGTAGGTGAGGCTGTGAGAATTCAGAAGCGAGCTGTGAGTAGCCCAAGGTCTCCCAGGAGTACAGAATCAAACCCAGTATTCCCAGATAAGAGTCCACCTCCTTAACCACTAGACCACATTCTCTTAAATGTTCTCTTAAAAGCTTCAAGGGGCTGTGGCAGAGCTGCTGTGGCAATGACTGTGGTGTGGTGCGCCATGTGCCAATCACCATGGCAATATGCCGGCACACACTTAATGTTGCCATGGCCATTGGCAGACAAGTCATCCAGATAGCATTGAGTCAGGCCATACACGCTTCAAGTCCTGGTGGTCTGGCTGGGGAGATGCACAACACATGAAGTGTAAATGCCTGTCTCTGCACTTGATCTTACCTTCAGTGTGATGTAATCCTGCATTTTACTCCCTTTATTTCCCTTGCTGTTAAAAGGGTGATACAATGTCTAGATCCTATAGGAAACAGGTGACTGGACTTGTGAATGAGAAATGAGATGTAGTAGTGATTTTTCTGGTAGGGACAGAGCAAGACGCTGTTTGGAGTTTTTTCTTGGGAGTTTCTCAACCCATTTACCACTTCACTTTGGATAAAAATATAGTTCTGGGAGACTGAAGTCAAGGACTCCTGCTGTTGGGGACCTCTGAGTAGTAGCTGGCACAGCTTTTGGATTAGATCCCAGTTTCTGAAGTTGCCAGCTGGGACTGTTTCAGCCAGGTGCCCAGAAGCAGTCCACTTCCATAGTCTCTTCCAGAAATATCACTGGGCCCCTCTCACCAGATAGACTCAAACAGCCATTCTTAGCCATCTAGTCACAGGTGTCTTCTCTAGTCTACATTGTGGAATATTTCAGAGACTGCTTTCTAGCAGTATTCTATTGGAGCAGGCTCCATTTCTGCACCATCGTCTGTCCCAGTGCCCTGGCCATGTGGTCTTCCAGTAGGCTAGCCCACAAAGAGGGCAAGGTAATTTCATGATAGCTGCTGGCCTGGGCCTGCAATCCAATGTGAATCCAATCTACCTTTCCCAAGTGAGATTATCTTCAAGATCCCTTTCTGTTAAACTAAAAATCCCTGATCAGCTTAGATTACCCTAACAGTTTAATAATCTGGGAGGGCGAAAGGTGTTAACACAAGGAGGAAAACAGAACTAGACAGAATATTTGGATCACAAATGAAAACTAGGAAATATATAGTCCCAATAACAATGTTTTGTTGAACTAGGCATTGCCTCAAAATTAGACTAAAGCATGCATTTTGAGTCCTAAATCTTATTTCTCATGGAAGCAAATTATGTACTTTCTTAAAAGAACGTCATAGTCCTAAGCAATATAGAGTGGTCTTTGTCCTGCATTCAGATTTTATTATAAATATGACATTTTTAACTGTTGCATAAATATTTAAACACAACTCACCCCTACCTGATTTTAATTCCGCTGCCTATCCCTCTGCATGCGAAAATGTAGTTTGCAATTTGACAGGATGATATTATTGAGCAATATGTGATTTGGTTTAAGAGTAACCAGATTTGAAGCATCCATCAATCACAGCAAGTGCACACACAGGTCACTAAAGCTGTCAATTTCAATCAACTCTGTAATTAAATACATCACCAATATAGATTTTGTGTACGAATGTCACTTGTTCTTCAGATGTCTGCTACTAGGACAAATTGCGCTTCAGTGTCTTTGAAAGTGCTTTCTAAATATAGAGAAGCTTCTCTCTCTCTCTTCCTCCATTAAATGAACAACCTCTCCATCCATCACATTTTAAGTTCCCTATCAGTGAACTCTTTATTGAGATAGAGCCACAGCACGATTATTTAAAATGCAAATGCCCACATATTTACATGTAGAAATTGTTTCCTCCTGGATAAATCCTACCACCTCCCATCATTGGGCAAGGTCCTAGTCGGAATATTGCATCTAAAGCAAAGTACGCATTTCCAATAATTGGAATCTCCAGGCAAGCACCTTGGCAACTTTCCTTTACTATCCCAGGACAGGGTGGACGCATATCCCACCCCATGCTGGGATGGGTTGTTGCTAGAATAGGACAGAGAAAGTCATATTTTGGATGGACCAGCCCATCCCACCTCACCCCATCCACCAACTCCAAAACCTTGTCTTCTTCTTTGGAACTAGTACCTAGATGTTGAAAGCTGGGGAAATTCATTCTGGCCTTTGAAGTTTCCAAGAAGGCTCTTTTTCATGCCACACCACTTCCTGCACCATTTCTGGTGGCACTTCTTAGAGCACCACTGAAGAAGGTCCCTCATGGACACACTAGTCCATCAGCAGACCTCAGTGTTGAGGTCTATCGATAAAGCAGGATAGGATACAGCTCTTATCACCATGTCCCATTCTATGAGCTGGAGTGTTCCAGGGGTAGGGCATATGCTGTCCCACAGTGAAGCCAAGTCCTCAGACCCTTTCTTGGGCCTCATTATAGGCAAGTGTGGAAAGGAAAGTATCTGCATGGAACATATGGACTTTTGTCAGATTTGTTCTGGGAACAGGGGGTCTGCATTCCAGTGTACTTGTGCTTCCTGGACCTTGTGCCTAGGGAGTATTTCAATGGGAGAAAATGGGCTTACTTCACTGCCTGGGATCATGATGATCAGTTTGGAGCCCGCCAATGGTGGCCAGTTTTGGCACTTTACATGGTGGACCTGGGTAGAAATTTGGATGAGGGATGTTTACATTCCCGGGCCTCAAAGTTTGCATGGGCCAGGATTTGTAGTCCATACAAAAGGCCCTCCACCCTGCTCCTGGACCAAGCAAGTTCTCTAGTGGAGGATCGGTTCCCTAGGCCCATGTCTCTGTGCCCACTTGGATCCTGCCTGTATCTTTAAAAAAAAAACAACTTTCTTTTTAGTGAATGAGCAAGAGGAGAAACTCTTTTACTGTTGTTGAGTGTCATATTCCTCTGTTACCTTTGCTACAGGATGGGGGAAATTCTATAACAAAGCTGAATTACCAAATATATATTGCTGCCATTTGATTTAATCTTCAAATAAGCTCCAGGAAGCAGGTCCCTAGATAGTTAATCTTTACCTTTGTAGCCCATGCACATTTTCAATAAAGTTATGAGGGAATTATGAGCCAATCCAGTAAGAAGGGCAGAAGCATATTGTCATATTCTAGAGACAGTTGAGATTTCTGCCAGCAAATTATTTGTTTCATAAGATACTCTGAGCACTTGGAATCATGGTGTATAATACATCCCTTTCTAACACAAGGGTTCAGTTCCAAGAATAGCCACTTGAGAAGAATCAGTGTTAGAGGAGCAATAACTTTAGTGTAAATCTTGGAGGACCCCAACAAGAACTTCCTTTAAGTTATTTTTGGAATGGCTGGTCAAGCTAAAAGATTGCACTGACTTAGGGGATTTCCACAACCATCCTTCTTGGAGCAATCTAATTATTCTGCTCACCCTGTTCTAGAGCAAGAACAGCAGGTACTGTCTGTGATGCAATGGTGTGTGTGTGGTGGGACACACATGGCAGACCAATGCAAGCAGCAATGTAGAGGCACAATAGCTATTCCAGTCCACACAACTGATTCCCCGCCCAAGTTTCCAGCCATGCCTGCCAGCAATTGGCCCGGGCTCTATCATTCATGCATCGTGTTTGGAGTACAAGTGAAGAACTGAACAGGGCTGTCTTTGAAGGTAGCAGGCCTACCTGTGCTGGGGTTCTGAAAATGATCTCTGAAGGACTGGGTAGACTGTGAAGATGGGGCAGCAGTTGCAGTGACAGATGGCCACCATGATGGTTCAGCAAATGCAGAACATATCCATTCTTCTCCAGGTGCAGAAGTGCCAATCCCTGGACCAGAACAGACAGTGCAAGTACAGTTGCAGACCTCTTGTAAGAGATCTATAGTTAATCTAGAATATGACCCCTTTTGGAGCAGACTAGCACTAATCCTGTGTAGGTGAAGTATTCCAGGCAAGTACTTGCTCCGGTCTACTGAGCAAATGTGAAATCAGAATTAAATAAAGAATTGGTCTCTCAACGTAAGTCAACGGAGGAAAGGAACTTGCATGGAAAGGAGCACAATGACAGAACACACAAATGCCATCCCTGCCACCATACAGATGGCAGTCCAATGTCCCTCTCCAAAGTCTTTCACATATTATTATATTGGAAACACAGGTGACTAGTGAGAATTCCCATACATTCAAACAAAGTTTTTACACAGATTTCACTGCAGGGCACAATGATCCCACATAGCATGACAACCCCCCATACAGAGAGAGAGAGAGAGAGAGAGAGAGAGAGAGAGAGAGAATTTGTTCTTCCTTTTCTCTCCCCCCCCCCCCAATTCCTATTTCTTTTTCAGAGACCTATGCTTGAACATTTAGGAAATATAGGGGCATAAATTCTAAGGGCTAGAGACATTTCTGATTTCTATATCTCCTGTTTTCCGGATCTGGGCAGTTCATTCTGGAATTCTGGAAGATCAAATTTCTCAAGCATATCTCATGGCTGAACTTCCAGTTTGATGAAGAAAAGCATCATTTCTCCTTAGCATTGAAACATGAAAGGAAATTTGAAACTTTTTAACCTGAAAAAAAAAGGCCCATGAAAACATAATCACTTGGCAGTTCAACCAGATAAATTGGAATAAAGTTGAAGGTACATTAACCTCAATTTGCTGATTTAAGCTCTTCCCCCTGCTTCCTTTTCCCCAAAACCTCACTAACCACTTTCTTTTACTGGTCATCAGCAGTAACAGGTGATAACTTCTTGGCTATTTCTTGTGAATTATATGTCACAGTTCATTATATTGCAGAAAAATCCCTCAAGCGGGGTTATAACTCACAAGCTTTCAACCTGAAGGCTCCAGATAAAATGAAAGAAAACACCTAGAATATATGTGTGTGCACACAGAGATGCGGAGATACAGACGATACTTCCTTACTTCCAATGAAGCAAATTATAATACTTTCCTATCAGAATAATGAGACAAGTAAAAGTTAAAAATCACAAGAGCCAAGGCTTGGGAGGGAGATGTCATAAAGGCAGCCTGAATGTCCCTATCTGGACATTGACTGACTGACTAACTGATTGATTGATTGATTGATTGATTGATTTGTCTGAAAGTGTGAAGGAAAGCTGTTTCCTTAACCAATGGCAAGGCAAAGAGGTACATCTTCACCTATGGCGCTGGGCAAAGCTACCAGCAGCCAAGCTACCAGCCAGTACAATGGCAATTTAGAAGTCACTCATGGGTTCAAGTCCCCATTTGGCTATGGAAATATACAGGATGCTCTTGGGGTTTCTTACCCTAACCTACATCCCAGAGTATATAATAATATAAGAAACACCTTGCTAGATCAAACCAGTCTCCTAATGTAGTTGGGCAGCCTGTTCTCACAATAGCAGCCAGTTGCATATGGAAGTAAACAAGCTGAGCTTAAAACAAAACAAAACCCACAGCCCTGTTTGCAAAGGCCTGTTCACATTTAACTGCCTGGAATAATACAAATATATCATTCCAATGAAGTTAAGTCCAGGGACCAGTAAGTGTAACTGCTTCCATATTAAAGGCGATCACCTCACTGCAGCAATGGCCATGTACACTGGCCATTGCTGAATGACTGGAGATGTGGCATGCAACTGCAGCTGTGCTTCCCCACTCTACAAACACTTAACCCAGAAGAGATGTGAAGCGTGCATGCTGGGCTGCGCTATCGACAGCTATCTGCCCTGGAGACAGTCTGGCATGTGTAGATGCACCATGGAACACATGGATGCTCCACCAGAGAGCATTCCCCAGGTGTCCTGCTGGGCCAAGTGCAAGAAGACCCCTTTTCTACATGTTCCAGGGCACAAAGCAAGGCACTGTTTCTGCATCTAGAAGGGGCAGAACGTGTCTGTGGCACTATAGCTGTTCCATTCCAAGCAACCTTTTCCCCAGCCAAGGTACTGCCTATCCCAGCCAGCAATTGACCAAGAGCCCATCCTTCTTACATCATGTTTGGAGTACAAGGGCAGAACTGAACAAGTCTGCCCTCACAGTCTTGTCAATGCCTGGATGCCATTTTCGAAGCCAGCATGCTCATCTTCGTGCCAGAGTTTTGAATATGATATTTGGAGGAAGTATGTAGACTGCATGGCAAATGGACATTATTATGTTTCACTGAGCCAGGACACCTACATCCTCCTTTTTCTGGACAAGATGCAGAAGCACCAGCACGTGGACCACCAGAGTACAGTTTTTAGACCTCTTCAAAGGTCCTGGTCACACAAGTCTAAGAGAGGGCAGCCTATTCATTAATTTGAACTGAAGTTGTACCGGAGCTGGTCACACATAGGTCATCCTCAGGCCATCCCCACCTTGGGCTGCATTGCTCACATCTTTCTCTGCAACTGATCTGAGCCTCCTCCATGGAACTCTTGGGTCTCCACCCCTTTTACTGCTTCAAATCTATCTCCTTTCTTATTGGATGCTGTTGTGTCACTCAAGGGAGGTGAGATGTTTGCAGTTCTCTTTTAAGCCTGCTCCCCCTTAAACCTCCATGCCTCCTTCCTTTTCTATGTGCTTTTCTTCTCTGTGTGATTAAATTTTAAAATAATAATAAATTTACTTTAAAATGTTAGGCAGAGGAATCATACATATAAACTGAGGAAAGAAGAGGAGATGTCACATGAACTCTGCTTGTGCCAATTGGATGACGGAAAACTAGAACCCACCCGCCACAGGACTGTCCTCCCACTCGCACTTTGAGGAAGTGAAGATGTCCTGAGATGCCAGTATGGGCTGAGTCCTGAGATGCCAGTATGGGCTGAGTCCTGAGATGCCAGTATGGGCTGAGTCCTGAGATGCCAGTATGGACTGAGTCCTTCTCAGTCATGTAAAAATGAGGACTATGGTTTAGATGCTCTAATGGAGGTAGGCCAGCTTGGAAAATGAATTAAATTAAAATAATGTGAGTAACATGACCTGAAAATGACCTGAGGTCATCCTAAACTATTTGGGTGATCAGCACCAAAGAGAACTACAACTATTTCAGGCTAGGGAGCCCTGTGAATCAGGATAACACTAGTCTCTTGTAGAGAAAGCATACTAGGGAGCAGCTTATTCAAGCAAGTGCAGGAAGGGCCTCAGTTTCCTAATGGAAACTGATTCTGTCAGAATGGGGCAACCTCAGCCTGAGTAATCCCATTCTGCAATTAGGTTTTCCCTTTAAGTGATTGGGATGGCAGATAAGTTGGATCTGGACACCCAATGTTACCTTTTCTGGCTCGTATGAAATAACCCTTCACTTATAAGCATTTTGCATATTCATCATGAGAAACCAGGACAGGAAATGGAATGGAAGATACCAATAGTTCTGTAAGTACAAAACCAAATCAAACTTTTTACAGTCTGTATTTCAGGATTTCCCATTAAGCACAGGAAGCTTAGATGTGGAGGGAGTAGGGTTGGCACATTGGCCCTTAACGTGCATCAATTTTATGCATGCCTGGAGAGAACGAAATATAATCAGTTTTGTTCCTATATACTAGAATGTTTGTATCTTGGGTGGTACAAATTGCATACTGGCATCTTTTGCACCTCAGGTGGATAAATAAAATGCCTGCTGTTCTCATAAATTGGATCACTGTCATCCTTGAGAAATAATCTGCCTGCCTGTACTACGGGCATAGGCTCCAAAGCTACAGGGCAATCTGTAATAAAGTGCTAATGGTAGAAAAGTTAGGGCAGCCAGGTGCACAAGGGTCAAAACAGGGGAAACATCTGCTCTGAAAAGCTGCCAAATCAACACAGAAATTCTGTACAATTTGCAAACACGAATGTAAAAACCATTAACATGATTTCACAGAATCACGTAGCTGGAAGTGATTGTCAAGGCTATGAAATCTGACTCCTTGCTTTGGGCAGGGATCCAAATCAAAGCATCTCCAAAAGAGTGGTGTCCAGTAGGGATGGGCATGGATCTTTTTTGGCATTTGATTCAAAATGAATCCTATGTTTGAAAATCCGTATTCGTACCAATAGATGGCATTCAAATGGGGTAAAATTCTATTCAATGCAAATCTATTTGTACATATTCATACGAACATTTGATACGTATCTGATATGAACAGATAGATATGTATCTGACATGTTTCCCCAGCTTAATGAATGTCTAAACTATTCTTACGAATGTCTGTAAACATTCATATTCATTTGAATGTTAGCAAACGAGTATTGTAACATTAGATTCGAGTTTGAATGTCCGAATTTGGCCAAATTTTTAATGTTATGAATATTCGTGAACATCCCTAGGGGCCAGCCTCCACTAGAACATGTCCAGTAGGAAAGGTGCTATCACCCGCCTAAGTAATCAATTCTGCTATTGAAATAAATTTTATGTAAGGATTTTTATTGTTTTTCTGAAACTAAATTCCCTATCCTGAATTTAGATAGAAATGCAGAACATTCATTGGTGGGCTGAAAAAGAAATTGTTCAACTGACCACCACTTTAAGATAAGACAGCGTTCAAAGAGAGATACATTATTTAAAGTCTGAAACAAAATTACCCTGTTTCTTGCTGTTGCCTTTATTTTGATCTCAACTTTCATAAGAACATAAGAGAACATCAGGCCACAGCCAATCTAGTCCAGCATCCTGTTGCACACAATGGCCCAACAAATGCTCATGGGCATCTCAAGCCCATCTTTTCACTTTGAAAAGTTTTCAAAAATATGAAAGGAAGAGAACTAATTTTTTGAAGCATTAGAATTCACAGGCGGGGGGGGGAAGCTATATTTAATAATAATAATAATAATAATAATAATAATAATAATAATAATAATAATAATAATAATAATAATAATAATAATAATAATAAGATCTGAGCCTCATACAGCAAGTTTATGCAACAGTATCTTTTTAATTCACAGACCTTCAGAACTGGGTGTGTTAACACACGGCAAGAAAAGCAACTCATAAGTGTTTCAGGTTCTTTCTGCACTAAGCCTCATTCCAGATTATATCCCGGAAAGGAGACCTGCCATTCTTATGCTAGTACAGACTATGGCAGGTCCAGGCAGCATCTGTCCTAGGGCCTATTTGCACTACAGCTGGCAGTGCATGATTAGTGAACTTCTGGGGAAGTTCATCTGCACTTGGAGGTGGCTGCTAGAGCCTCAAAGCATGCCCTGCCTCCCCAGAAGTTCACCTTTGCCAACATTAACCCTAAGCTTACCTGGAGTGTCCAGGCAGTAGCCATTCACACCTCTTCCAGTGCTCTGGGGTCATCTGAGATGCCGTGCAAGAGTGCTAGCATTTCAGACAACCATAGATGTGACTGAGTATGACAACACAAAGCCATGGAGGGTGCCACAACCAAAATGGTGGTGCCCAGAAGGGGATCAGCCCTGGGATTAGTCTCTGGTGAGTGACCAATCTCAGGGGGCTTAGGCTATTCTTATCCAGTGCTTGCAAGTGTGAACGCTAGTTAACGTTGGATCATCACGCTCATTTCCCATCCAGCAGATGGGAAGGGAAGTGTGACAGTGCCCCTAGTCTGTGTCAGCATACAGATGGCAGCCCCCTGTTCCAGGATATAGAATCTGTCCACACTTGTCCCAGGATATAGAGCCTGTCCTCAGGGATAGCTGGGGACATCCCAGCACAGACAGCCTATATTCTGCATTATATTTCACATTAGTGACCTGCCATTGTCCTGCTAGTCTGTTTTCTGCATGAGCAAATAGATGGCAGGTCCCCATTACAAGACATAATCCAGAGTAAAGCCCAGTGCAGAAAGGTCCTTTATCTTTCAGGACCTTTTATGTTGCTTTAATGTAATTGTTATTGCTTTTTTGGATTGATGAGAGTGGGATTTTTTTTAAAAAAAAGCAGACAGATTGTGGTTAAAAGTAATCAAATAAAATACACAGGTTTGTGCAAAACAACTTTATTCCTGTGCTATAAAACCAAGCATACCATATGCTCAGCACACACATGCGCACATACACCGCCTCTTGCCTGACCTCCTGATTTGGAACTGAAGACGAAAAACGCCTCAGAGCTTTCAAGTCAATTTTGTTTATAATTTGGGGAATATCCATTTTGCTGATTATTAAATTAAAGGCAATCTAACCTTGAAAACACCTCTATCTGCTGAAAAAGCAACACTCCATCACCTATTTTGATTCATTAATGTATCGTTTTAACTTGCTATGACACATGTTCAGCTGTTCTAATTACGTTACGCCCTCCTCCCCCCCCCCATTACATCAACTCGGCTCCAAGTTTCTGTCACCGCAAGTCCAATTTTCTAACACGGAGCAATCCTGTGCACTCTTTCCTTATTAGTGTCATCTTTAATGTAGCAGGGAGTGTGAACCATTTCTTGGCACCGAGAGTTTAACAGCAATTAACCCCTGCTCTGTCCCCAGGGAGAAGTACATCAGCAACTTGCCAAAACAGTGTAAACAACCTGGCCAAGATCAATGCAGAACTGCACTGGCTGTACAGCACCAAGTGTATTAATTTAGGATTTAGATAGATAGATAGATAGATAGATAGATAGATAGATAGATAGATAGATAGATAGATAGATAGATAGATAGATAGATAGATAGATAGATAGATAGATAGATAGATAGATAGATAGATAGATAGACATAAAATGAGACAGGATCAGATCATCAACATGGAATTAACCCAAGGAGGTAGCTTATACCAGGCATGAGATGTTCTAAAGTCTCAGGGCAAATGCAGGAAGTAACTCTTTGCTCTGCAGTTGCATGCCCAAAATATATCATCTTTTTTATATTTCATGGTAACACAGGCAGAATTAAAGCTAAGGATGTAACAGAACCCAAGGTAAATTTCTCCTCCTCTGGAGCATTTGTAGTTATAGCACAACCTTTTTGACCATCTAAAATTTGCTCAAGCATTAAAAGAAAGGAAAGAAAAGAAAATTATTGTATGTCTGCAGCTGGAAGCCATGCTTATTTAATTTGTAGTATTTTGTATCACATTACCATTCCAGATAACTTAGGTCATGTCTCCGCTTAACTCCATGGGTGCATGATGGAAGGGGTCAGGCCATTGCATCTGCATTTCCATCCTTGCAATATGCCTGTCAATGAGCATGATGTCTGCCAGGGCATCTTGGGCCAAAGGAGAGAAGAAACATGCTAGGGAAAAGCACCTTGTCTCCTGCTCCATCAGGTGTGCCAAAATTGAGGGCCCAAAGCACAGGGTGATGGGATGGGATGAGCACTTCTGCTGTACAGCCTGCCTCCAGGTATTCCCCATTAGTGATGTGCATGAATATTCATAACATTCAAAATTTGTCCGAATTCAGACATTCAAACTTGGTTCAAATGTTACAATATTCGTATGCTAACATTCAAACAAACATGAATGTTTCCGGACATTCGAACAAATAGTTCAGACATTTGTTAAACTGGGAAAACATATCAGATACATATGCACAAATGGCCAGTTGAGGCCAGGTGGGTGCCTGGCCAATGAAGGGCTGCCCCACACATATGCACAGAGTGTCACTGGCCTATTCCAGCCAGACTCGAGCCGGCAGCTTGCAGCAACCCAGGGAAGGGACCTGACTGGCCTCCCCATCCTGGCTCCAAGGCAGCCAATTGGGGGAGGCCAGGGGAGGGGCTCAGCTGTCATGGAGTGAGAGTGTGCAAACGCTTTCCCTCCGTGGTAGCTGGGGCATTCCGGATCATTTGGAACATGAAAATGGGACGTGTCTACAACACGTCAGGATGCTTGGGGTGGCCTGGAACAGATCCGGCCACCCCACAAGAGTGAATGCTATGTCCCAACATGTTGTAGACCCATTCCAAAACCCCTTGTGCGAAAAGGCCTCTGGATCTGCAGAGACAATAAAATAGCTAACGTTGTCAAATGGCAGTAATAAGTCATTTCAAAATCTTTTGAGAGGTTGATCAGAGTGCACCAGTGTGTGCTAGTTTTCCAGGGTTGGTACCGTTGCAGAGGAAGGAAGACCCTTTAGCCTTCATTATGTTCCTGATTAAAGGTTATGCATATGTGCTTCCTTGTATATAGAAAGGAAGTATATTCATTTACAGTGGGAAAACGTTCCAAATTCTCTTTTAAACTGAGTCTTGACTTTCCAAAATGGAATTTCTTCAGTGCAAGAATTCAAAGCAACCTAATAAATCCCTACACTTTTGACATAACATCTGTTCCAAATCCAAAGGCACCTCCTCATACAAGGCATTTTCTTTACGTACAAGGAATATGCACAAATTCATATTTACTAAGGACACTATGTAGCACAGCGTTCTGAATGCACAGATGGATTTCAAACACAGCTTTGATAATATTTGAACATTGCTATACAGAACTACATGTGCACAGCGACATTTCTACAGTGATTGCTTGATACAGCTTTACATAAAGCCTATCAAATTACCAGCCTTTGAACCCAGTTCCTGTAACTGACAGATAGAATCCAACTTTTCAGGCTTGAGTAGAACTTATGCAATATGCCTTATGCCTGGCCAAAGTGAATCTATTAACTAATGTTTTACTATTTGTATGATAGTGTGCTGCTAATTATATTATCTATAGCATCTAATGCTGTGTGCACAAATGCACAATCATATTGTTTCTGACCAGTACAAGAACTTAGAGCTACATGCATTATGTTTCATTTGTCCACATTGGTACAGATTTAAGATCATTACATTTTCAATCAATATAACATTCAGTTATTAGAAGGGCTGAGAAATGTTGGGGATGGATTTTTTTTCCCTTTAATTAAACTATCCCTATTATTGTAACTTTCCTCCTGAGAAGCCAAGTTTCTTACTGCTTGGGATTTTTGAGTGAAAATTTGACAAGCCTTCAACCACAAAATTTCAGATATGCAGGCTTCTCCTTTTATGGAGATCAAGGACCATTTTCTTCAATGGACTAGCTGCTTGCTTAACAATGTTGATTAAAAGCAAACCCTGCATAATTAGTTGCAATATGAGCGGCATCTGGCTGAGACATCTCTCACCCCATTGGTTTCCATCCGAACAGCTTTTAAACGGGATGAGTTTCAAACCGAAGTGGTAAGCAGTGGTTAAGAAGAAGAGGAAGAGGAGGAGAAGAAGGAGTTGGCTTTTCTATCCCACTTTTCTCACTCTTTAAGGGGACTCAGAGTGGCTGACAAAGCTTCCTGTTCTTATCCCCACAACAGACATTCCGTGAGGTAGTTGAGGCCATGAGAGCTGAGAAAGAGAGCTGTGACTAGCCCAAGATCACCCAGCTGGCTTCATGCAGGAGTGTGGAATAGAACCAGAAGACTACCAGATAAGAATCTGACACTCTAACCACAAGATCAAATTCAGATTCTAAACCATGAGGCCCCAATGCATACCTCAGAGCTTCACTGCATGAAATGGTATGCATGGCCCTGAAACTGCTGCCGTGAACCACATTGGCAGTAAATTCGTGACCACACTTCCAGTCCACAGTCAATACTCTGGCTGCATTTTGGGCTCCAGAAACTTGTGCCCTGTAACATCTGACCAGTTCACACTTACCTGTCTGGAGAGTCTGCAGCCACTCCAAGGGAGTCCATATGCACCATGCAGCCTCCCTTAATCCAGAGTTTTCCAAAGCATCTGGGAGCTTCCTCTAGCTTCCCCAATCATTCATGAGCTATGGACAAGTAAAAATGTGTCCACATCTTCACCAGGAGTAGCTGATGAGCTCCTGGATGCAGCATTCACATTCTCTCCCATGTTTGAATGCCACAAGTCTGTGAGCTGATGATGCCATTATCACAGTTTTACAATTGGCTTAAGACTCACTTGTTCTGCCTGGCTGACCCAATTCCGTCACTACCACCTGCCTAGGTTTGTTTTTAAGGATTTCATACAGGAGTGGGAGATTGGGCTGGTCTTTTAGAAACAGTTTTCAGATTCTTTTTGGCCACCTTGAGTCATTATGAAGTGGGCAGAATTCATTCTAAATAAATAAATGAGGAATGATAGCCATTCCCATCAGGATGGATAGGGCAAAGGACAAAAAGTCAGAGTAGATGACATGAATGGAAGGCAGATGCTAAAAAGCTCCAGATATACTCAAAGGTACATGAAAAATTGACCCTTTTGAGCACAGCTAATTATGCGTCTGTCAGCCACCCATGAACTGAAGTGTGCATGAAATCGGGAAGACAGAAGAAGGGAATGGCACGAATATTCTTCACATTCAAAATTCATACGAATTTGTCTGAATTCAGACATTTGATTTCAAACTGAATGTTGGCACATTAGAAGATTGGCATTTGAATTTGAATCGAATGCTTCAGAACATTCATACGGAGCTTCGTTACATTCATGAGCCTGAGGAGGTGGGAAAGCAGCTGTCCCAGTCACATCTGCAGCGGATCCAGAGTGGATTCTAGGTGGATTGAGAATGGATTCAAAGTGGATTCAGGGCAGATTTGATGCATTCAGAGTGGATACATAGGGAATACATAGGGGATATTAGTATGCAGTTTGTAGCAGGGCTTAGAATCAAATCTGTATCAAACATTCATATCAGATTTGAATCCTACCTCATCCGAAGGGGATCTATGCAAATGAATATGAATTTTCTCGCATTTGATTCAATAGGAATAGACTCCCCAAAAAAACAAAATCAGATAGACTTCGCTGCAGTGGGACATCCATCCCTAGTGCCTAACTTAATTCTTTCTCTTTTTTTCATATTTATTAAAAGCATTTTCAAACAGCCTAAAAACTTCTTACATTTTTTTCTCATATCAAATTATTACATTCCCTTAGGATATTCTATGTGACTTCCTCCATTTTTCAAGCTTCTCTTCTTAGTGTCGCCTGATTCTTAGCTCCCATTGAATATCTCTTGTTCCTTTTCAACTTGCTCTTTAATTTTTAGCCAAAACCACCCGTCATTACCTCTAATTCTCAAAGATAGTTAATAAAAGGGCTCCAGTCTTTCAAATATTTGTCCATTGTTTTATCTTTTAGTAAATTTGTCAATTTGTCAATTTTGGCCAACTCCATCAGTTTAATTAACCATTCTTCTCCTGTAGGTATCTCTTCTTCCTTCCATTTCCATGCATATAATATTCTAGTTGCTGTCACCATATATAAAATCAAAGAATTTATACTATCCAAACTATTATCTACAATTCCCAACAAAAACAATTCTGGTTTAAACATAATGTTTCTCTTTAAGATTTGTCTTATCAGATTGTATATTAGTGCCTAGTACTTTCTTGCTTTTTCACATGTCCACCACATATGGTAGAAAGTTCCCTGAACTTTTTTATATTTCCAACATTTCGTAGACATATTTTGATACATTTTCCCCAATATATGAGGTGTTAGGTACCATCTATACAGTACATCATCTTATACATATTTTTTTCAATAACATACAAGATGTGAATTTCATATCTTTTACCCACAATTTCTCCCATTGGTCCATTTGGATATTGTATCCAAAATTTCTTGCCCATGTAATCATATATTCTTTAACCTGTTCACGTTCCATTTCAATTTGAAGCAATACTTTGTACATCATACCAATCGTTCCCCTGTCAGCCTTGTTTAATTTTACTTCCCATTCCTGTTTTCCCCATTCAAAATTTATGTTCTCTTTATCTCTTCTATATATATCTGCTAATTGTGCAAAAGTAAACTACTGTATATTTTCCCCCCGCTTGGTTTAACTGTTCTCTTGTTTTAATGTCATATTCATTCAATCAAAAACTATTACCTTTGTTTATCAGAACACAAAATTCTGACTTTGTAGATGAAGTGTCCCCTCCATTCTGTTTTGTGCCCCTGTTCCTATTTGCACCCCACCCCCACCCCCTGCAGTAGATGCCAGTGTTTGGAAAAAGCTTTATTTTCCCTTCAGCTCCACCATGATCCTCACCCATTCCACAAGTCTCCCAAACCTGGGAAACACAGCATGATCAGACATGAAAAATTAAGGCTTTAACCTGCTTCAGAGGAAGGAGTTACATTTCAGAGTGATACACCAGGCTGAGAAAAAAAGGAGTCATATTTTTGGTTTGTTCACACTATTTTTTTTTCCTTGCCATCTGCTGTGTATTCCTCTGTGGCTCTCATACTCCTTTTCTGGGACTCACTTGAAAGTGGAAAATGTTAAGATCTTGAGATTTCTGCTCGGGAGAAAAATCCAAAGGAAAAAAAGGAGCTTTTCTGAGACTAGCAAAGTAATGTTTTAAAAAGACGTGTGCCGTTTCTTGAGGGTTTAATGTTAAAGGTTATGCAGAGAACACCTTTAGCAAAAGGCGTAGAAAAGCCCCCAAACAAGATTGTAACATTTTATTCACTTCTTATAGTTTGAGAATCAGAATCCTGAAAAAACAGGTTTGATTGGCCTATGGTCAAAGCAGGAATTTCATCCCTAATGCCCAGTCCAGTCTTCTGGCCATTGTAGTGCACTGTGGGTCTTTCCACACTTGCTCCTGGGGAGACAGCCAGAAGTTGCTCCCATGACAGACCATACACACTGTGTGGAGCCACTTCTATCCCAGAAATGGCCCTATGCATGCCAGAGCATCCAATGGGCATATGGCTGCAGAGCACTAAAAGGTGCCCTCCAGTAATAGCCACTGGTAAAAAAAGCCCTGTAGACTCTGGATGCTCCTTTTCAGGGCAAATGGAGCTTGGGTTGGGGCAGTACAGCCTCCCAATCATCCAGCTGCCTTGGCAACAGTGCCACACATGTCCACTCATGTAGGTAGGAGATTGTGGGGATTGCACTTATCCAGTTATTCGGATAGTGCTGGGTAAGCTTCAGATGCATTGGGAGTCTCATTGGGAGAGGGCCAATTTGTCCTAGGAGTGAGCCAGACTTCACGCCAGGCAAAGGTGCAGAAAGGATCTGTAGCTATGACTACAAATCAACTAGCAGGGTGGGTGTCCTAAGCACCCCTCTGTGGCAATCTGGATGGAAGCCCCCATTACCCCGCTGGGGCGAGGACAAGGTGCACCAAACCTACAGCAGGATTTCCCACTTTGGCTCATCAATTCGGGACTTTTCTGCACTTGCCTCAGTTAGATCTGGATCAGAACATTAACTTCTGTGGGATGCATACATATACAAATAAGATGCATGTGTATATGCATGCAATTCAAATGCATCTGTACACATACAATGTGTACAAATTATTCATGCAAATAATTCAAAATATTTGTATTCATTTGAAGACTAAAAAACAAATGTCTGGACATTCAATTTGAGTTTGAATGTCCAAATTTGTCTGAATTCGATCGAATAATGAATATCTCAAATGTAAGTCAGAATAAGATCCAGTGAAGAAAGGGTCTATGTAGCGTAGGAGTATTCTACATGGACACTTAATCCAGATTAAAGGTATGCTCAGAAAGGTCCTCAGTTTGCAATGACATTTTAGTTGTGCACGCCAAACAGAAGGAATTGCCATCGCCTGTTTAGAATGACTAGTGTGAAGGCTGAAAAATGAATTTTTACATGCAAACACAGCACCTTCCAAACACAGTAAGATAGTGGTCCTATAAACAGCATCTCAAGCCCCCATGTGCATGCAACTTGGTGTTCAGATTTAGAATAATAAAAGCATCATTCATTCCAATCAAAAATCAGATGCTTCAACTAAGAAAGAACCTTAATTCCAGAGTCTAATATTAATTTATGGCATCAGTAGTTATTCTGTTCATTCCCAAATTAAAACCTCAGACTTATTGTGGCATAATACTGATATTTGCTATTTCCACTGGTAAAAATCTTGAAACAGAAACACTTAACACTACTTGGTTTTTCAGTCTAGAAACTGTTACTCTCTTGGCATTATTGTCATGTCCCAGGCAGGTGAGGGCAGAGAGGCAAACACATGAGCACACTTACAACAGTCCTTTGAGGGCTCAAAAGTAGTCAGCGTCAATTCAGTCCAAGGTCAGAGTTCCAGAGATATGGCAAAGTCACAGCAAGAATCAGGCAGTCCAAGGTCGGGGTCCCAGAGGTACGGCAAAGTCACAAGGGGGTCCAAAAGTCAGAATACAGGCACGGCGGGAGTCGCATCAGAGTTGTCTGCAACACCAGGTCAGCATGTGCTGCTCGACTAAGTAGGGGAGTCATCACCATACCCTTGTTGGCGCAGCTGAAGCAAATGCTGCAAATGGTGTTTCACCTGCTTCTGTTGTTGAAGAAGCATAGGGGAGGGGTGCTCATGGGGTTGACTGTCCAAGCTCTCCTCCCCAGAGCTATCTGTGTGCTCCCCCACAAGTGGCCTCAGATCCTCAGTGTCTGCAGCGCTGTGCCCTGGTTGCTGCCCAGGCTGTCTCACCATTGCATCCACGCCCTCCTCCTCCGAGAAGAGTGGAGAGGCAGGACGGGGCATGACAATTATAGAGCCTTACAAGCCTGTTCTAGAGTCACGCTTTGAGAGATCTGCTAAGCCTAGAGCAAAGCAGATTCTTTTTTTAAAAGGAAGATATGGGGTTATCGGTTGGTTTGGAGTGTTGCTGTTGTTTTTTCCCCCATTGGCTTTTGTTTGCACTTCAAATAGTTTCCATATCGCTATGAGGCAGTCCTATTTCCACTGGGGCCCAACATTAATAATTGATGGTGTGGGCACCTGTTAGTACCTCAATGTCTGCAAAAAGTAAGTTTAAAGAGAATTATTGACAAAACTCAACACACCAAATCCTGTTGATGAAAAATGCAAAATCTTAATTGAATGCTGGCTGCTAGCCATCAACCTTGGTCAGCTTCAAAAGCAACAGCTGGGGAAACATCTTTCTAGATTTTAATTACTATCACACACAGACCACTTAGGCTTCAGTTTCCCCCTTTCCTGACACCAGAAAGTACTTCTGTTTCATAATGATGACTACAAAAGTATTCATGAGGTGGGATATAAGAAATGCCAACTTCTTGCCTGCAAAAACCCCATTGGGTGTGATTCTTTTCTTGAAAGGGATAGAGTAGGGGTGTGGACGAATGCAATTTTCGACATTCAATTTGTAACGAACTGAATATTTGAAAATCCAAATTTTTATGAATAAAGAAAACAAATGTCTGGGCATTCAAACTGATAGAAACACATTCATATCTATTTGATATCCAATGATACAAATATTGTACGCATCTGTATGCAATCTGTTTACATCCTGTTTTTATCCTGTGCATATCCATACGGATGCATATGGATACATGCAAGATGCATACAGATATGTATGCAATGTGTACATATTTGTATACATATGAATGTCTGAATTATTCATACGAATAACTTGAAAGATTTGTATTCGTATGAATACTAAAGTACAAATGTCTGGACATTCCATTCATATACGAATGTCCAAATTCTTCCGAATTCATCCGAATAAAAAATATTTTGAATATTCGTACACATCCCCAGAACAGAGATTAGCAGAGGTCCCAGAGATAGCAGAGCCAAAGGAGCTTTAGGAGGAAAAACGCCCTTCATCCCTGTGGACTGTATTTTAGCGACATAAGAAATGGCCTGCTGGATCAAACCATAGGGACCAACCTGTGGCGTTAGGACTAACCCATTGCCGAAGAAGCCCACGAGCATGACATGAGCTCACAGTGTTGCTTCTTTTGATTTACTGCGGCTCCTAATTAGAGCTTTCCTCAGCATCCTCATGGAATTGGTCCATGAACTGGTGTAAGCTGGTCTATGGGCTTCTTCCCACTTACGGCAGTGCAATGTAATAATAATACCATTCCACTGAGATTAAGGTCAGGCACAGAAGGAGGCATCCACACTTCAAGTGCTGGTGTAGTTCTCATATAGGCCACTGGACTGGATCACCATGCTGATGGCTGAAGCAACATCTGACTTGTGCTGGGACATTGTGATGGCAATTGGCCAGCAGTGCATGCATGATCACACAGCAATGCTATCCTGTCCAGTAACAGCATTAACACGTGGAAGAAGGTGTGAATGCTGTGATTGGGAGCTCACCAACTGGTCCAAGTCAAGCTGTGGATAGGTTTTTACTTATTCACAGCTAATGATGATCAGGGAAGCAAAACTGAATTCGCACTTAGGTCTCCGATATGAAATTAGGACAGCTCTGGTACAGACATTCTGTACCAGAGCTGTCCTAATTGCATACTAGAGGCCTAAGGGCAAATTCAGCCCTGGAGGGAGCTCCCAGACACTCTAGGACAGTGATAAAAGAGCAGTGTGCAGAAAGGTATCACCTGGAGCAGCTCCTAATAGGTCCTTAGAGTTATGGTTATGGGTGAGATTCCACTTGCCAGTTTGGTGAGCCAGTTTGGTCTAGTGGTTAGGGAGCTGGACTCTTATCTGGGAATACCAGGTTTGATTCCACCCTCCCCCATGGAGATAGCTGGGTGACCTTGGGCTAGTCACAGCTCTCTTCAGAATTCTCACAGCCCCACCTACCTCATAGGATGTTCTGTTGTGGGGAGAAGAATAGAAAGCTTTTTCAGCCACTTTGAGTCCCCTTAAATGGGTGAGAAAAGCGGGGTGGAAAAGCCAACTTCTTCTTCTTCTTCCCAGCTGGGGATTGGTAGGTTGGCACTTCATCAACATGCCAGGTGGATGCAGCTGTATCTTTTTGCTTCTTCCCTGATACTCTGTTTTGGGTTTGAATGGAAACACAATGCCTAAGGGTGGTGGAAGGGTATCTCCAGGATGTGACTGAGATGTGACCTACATTTCTGAACCAGGAAACGTGCTCAAGAAATTGTTCCATGAACTGCTACTTCACACCAGCACCTGCATCATGTGGGGAAAAAACCCTGAATCTAATTCTGGTCAACCATATTGAATGGTTCTAACTCACCCCAAAAGGTCATGGAAAAGGGACAGAGAGAAAGGTAACTCCTTTACTACACGACACATGATGATCTTAAAAATATCACAACTGCTGTTGATTACCACTTTCTGGACTTAAAACCCAAATGTTTACAGATTTCATTGTAGGGCAAAGTACAGTTTTTCTCTTGCTGTAACCTGAACTTTTAAAGTCCTAAAATTAATTGGGCTCAAAATATCTAAAGGAACTCTTCTTTCTATATCGACCTGCACGTGTCTTAAGATGTGTAAGGGAGGCCCTCCTGATTGTACCACTACCCTCAGTAACAAAAGGGATAGGCGCCCAGGATAGGCCCTTCTCAGTGTTGGCTCCCACGTTATGGAACAATTTCCCCCAGAAAGTGCATTAAGCATCAACACTGTACATATTTAGGAAGGCAGTGAAGACACACCTCTTTGCCCTGCCTTGGAGTAAAGAAGGAAATAGCTTTTCTTTCCACTTTCACCTATGATATTGTTTTAGTATGTTCATTTTTATATTTGGGGTTTAATATGGTAACCTGCCCTGAGACCTTTGGGTAAGAGAGAGAGAGAGAGAGAGAGGAAGGAAGGAAGGAAGGAAGGAAGGAAGGAAGGAAGGAAGGAAGGAAGGAAGGAAGGAAGGAAGGAAGGAAGGAAGGAAGTTAAGGTCTACCAGTAAACTGGGGCGTTTTCACGCTTTCCTGCTGGATGGGAAAGAAGCACAATTAACCAACATTGACTAGCACTTACACTTAGAGCGCTAGTCAACTTTGGCCATTCCTCCCCCTGGGATTGGATACTTAACTTATTTGATCCTGGGGCCTGTCCTTTGCTGGGCACCATCATTTTGGCTGCAGCACCCTCCATGACTCTGTGTGCATCAATGCCATCACCTGCGCTTTTGCAGCACCTGAAATGACCCTGGAGGGACAGAAGAAGAGCAAATGTTACTGCTCCAGATGCTTCAGGTAAGTCTCTGGGTAATGTTGGGTAATGTGTGGAGCACAATTAGTGAATGTCTGAGGAAGGTAGGCATGCTTGGAGGCTGCAACAGCCTACTACACGTCCGTATGCTCTTCCCTAGTTCACTAATAGTTCATTAGAGGCTGTAGTGCAAACAGGCCTCTGGTCTAGGGTGCCATGCAGAGCTTCCTTTATCCCACACCAGCATGCCCAAAGGAGGCCCATGTGCAGACTGTTTACTAGCATGAGACAACATGCAACACAGAAAGAGATTTTGGGGCAGTGGCTCAATATATATTTGTATCTCTTTATTTATCAGAGGCCTTTTACTAATGCGCCTGATTTTATTTATTTAGTTTCTGCTTTACTTTCTGACCCAGCGTGTTGGCTAAAAGAATTCCAGATCAGAAATTACTAAGGAAATAGTACTATACTTAACTTCTGTGGGATCGTATCTCATGGACATTAAGTGCAAAAAGGCCCATTCCTGCTAGACTATCCTCAGGCAGGAGAATCACCATCATTGCTTTTCAGTGTACTTACTGTACATACAAAGTAATGGACAAGCACAAAAAAAAAAAAAAAAAAAAGACAAGCACACAAGTGAAATGTGTAAATGCGTGAACTAGAGTTGTGCTGAACTTGTTCTTGTTCAGACTTGTTTGAATCATACAGATGATGTTTGATTGGTTTGAGTTTGAACCAAACCCTTTCCTGTCCAAAACAGAGTTCAAATGGAACTGAACAAAGGAATGTTCAAACTAATTTTTCAAGTGCACCCTGTTCAATCGGAGTTTGGAAATATTTGAAATATGCTTGAAGGCATTTGAATCGAACCAAACATACTGCCTGTTCAAAGAAAAAAGTTAATATCCCAGCTGATTAAAGGTGTCTTTGGTTCAATTTAAACCAAACAGCTAATTTAAGTTTGGGAACATCTCTAGGGTGAAGTGTATGCATTCCTTTTGTGTTCAGGTAGCGAAGTGGATTTATTTGCATTTGTGTGGTTGAATGGAACTGAACACAGAAGCTCCATGCATAGAGAAAACTCTCTGTAAGGACTGTTCAACATAGATCTCTAAAAAAAAAAAAATTCTTGAAATAATGAGCAGGAGTCAGATTTCTTGTGCATATCTACCTTTGGCTCACCCCTGCTGTTACCTAAGTAAATAATGTACCTTGTAATGCTGTGAAGTTCAGATTAAAATATGAGGCAAAACCTTACAGCCTTTTGATCCATTTTGCAGATAAAGTGGGATGGCGTGGGATGGGATGGGATGGATGGATGAAGGAAAAGACAGATGAAGGAAAGAGTAGACTAGGCCCCTTTTGGCACTTACCTGTGGATCTGGACCAAAGGGCATCTGATCTGGATCCTGGATCTCCTTGTTCTCATGTTAATGCAGATTGAGGAGGCCCTTCCCCCTGCTAGTCCAGCTCTATCTGCAGAAAGCAGAGCTAGATCCAGATTAAGAGTCTGTTAAGCCAGATCTGTTGAAACCTGATAAATCTGGTCTACAATCTTCAAATGATATGCCTCTGTTATTTGGAATTATAGGGGCTGCTATTCAATGGCATACCATAAGCACACCACCCAAAAACAGCCCTCACAATGCCTTCAAGCTAGAAGCAAACGTTCTCATTTTCAGGGTTTAGGAGGGGTGTTTTTCCGTGCCATGCTATGGTCATTGGGTCTGGAGGAGAGATGTGCACAAATGTTTTTTTGACATCCTATTCGAATGAAATTGAATACTCAAAAATCATATTCGTTTCAAATCTTTTGAATTCAAATTTAACAAGATTCCCATACATCTGCAATGGGTCCAGACTGCATTCGACACGGATCAAAAGCAGATTAAAAGTGGATTCAGGTTGGATTTGACACTTTCAGAGCACAGATTTGATACGGGATATGGGTCGGATACATATTCGTTCATATTGGATACATAATCGTTCATATCAGTTATTCATACAAATTTGTACAAATACATTCCTATCGAATAGAATCCGACCACATTTGAAGGCCATCTATTTGAACAAATACAGATTTTTTAACATTCGTTGTGTTACGTACACATATGGGTAAAAAAACCCATTTGTACATATCCCCAGTATATCCATTATAATTGTTTCCCCTTCTTTCACTTGGCAACACTGTTTTTTTTTTCAACTTGGCACTGATGTTAGGACTGGAACAATGCTATCCATTGGCGTGGGGCTCTCTCTCTTCTCTCTCCCTTTCTTTACCTTGACAGCACTTTCAAAAACAGTTCAGCCAGCTTATGTGCGGTACATACTCTTAAAAACTTAACAAGGAACTGAAAGGCAATGCAGCCAGAGTGACAGCATATGCTAAGCATGAATAAAGGAAGAGAGCACCACAGGAGATATATAAATGGACCGGCAACCTTTTTAAAAGGTCAGTAACTCTCTGTTATAAATTGATTCCAATCATTTCAACATGGTTTTGCTGGTATTGGATGGAACAGGAGCCTCAATCCTTTCTGAGCAGACAGACTCCGGGATCTTGTCATCTTCACCTCTGCCGGGAGATATTTTGCACGCAGTTCACTTGATTAATTCAGACCAATTTCAAGATAGCACTTTTCCATACTTGTACAGAATTTGACATTTTTGGCTGATTGCAAAGGCCCATGCAGCAAACATTCTCAGCATTCAGAGGCAAGTGATACACTGGAGCTCGAGAAGGGAAGAAAAAGAATGTCCTAACCGTATGAACTCTGCTTTGCGCTCCTTCTATCTTGATCTAATGACACGGCACTTCCCAGACATGCAGAGAATATCTAGGTAGAAGAATCGGGATGCTGTTGACTTTCTCTTCTCTGTACAGCAGGTAAAAGAGCACAACTCGATACATGCAGGGTGTGTAGAGACAATCCTATGATTCATGTAATATGCTAGACCAGTGATGGCCAACCTATGACACGCGTGTCACAGGTGACATGCCAAGCCCTTTTGGGTGACACACATGGTCACCCTGGCACCTGGACGTGTAGTGCCTGCTTGTTCTTGAAGTGTACGAAACGCCAACTTTCAATTGAATATTAGCAAACGAAATTCAGCTACAAAAGTCATTAATGTAAAGAGTTATTTGTTTTTGCTTTTAATAAAATACATATATCAAAAATATAACTTTTTTACTAGAGCTACAAATATCACAGAATTATGGATATTTCTAGATGTGACACAGCACCCAAGTTAAGCTAGGTCTTCTTGCGAATTTTGACACACCGAGCTCAAAAGGTTCACCATCACTGTGCTAGACCTAGCATCGTTCAGTGGTTAGACTCACTAGGTTAGATTCAGTAGGAGTAGGAGTAAAACCTTCTTACCCCTAAATATTCTTGCAGGATCAGCTGGATCAAATAACATGTGGTCACAGTTCCAGGAGCAGCAGAGTGGGAATCATGGAGCCTCCAGGGAAAAGAACCTTGAAGTCCCAAAGCTCTGGGCCAGCTTTTATTCTGTGCTAAGGATGGATGCCTCCTCCCCAGAGTGGAGGGGCAAACCAATCAGATTTGAAGTGGGAAAATTTGAATCCGCAAAGGGGAGAGAGGTGGTTTCAAGGGGGCCCAAGGGCTGAACTCTTGACCTGGCCTGCTGCTTGACTGAGTCAAATCGGCTGCCACAAAAGGGGCACTTAAGCTCAGCATCGCATCATGGTCATCCTGATGACATATATGCCAAACAAAATTCTGTCTGGATGCAAATGCTTCACACTCGTGATACAAGATTAGATTATGTAGCTGGCAGAAGCCACGGTGAAATCAATCACCCTTGCTTTATACATACAGATGAGCAGGGGTCCTTGCCAGCTCTCTTTTGTAATACTTGGGTCAGGCTGGGGTTTGTCTCAAGCCTTCTAGAAGCACATTTTATCTCTTATTCCTGTATCTTTATGGAAGCTCTCTGTATAATAGGGGTGTGCACAAATGCAATTTTTGACATTCAATTGGATTTGAATTGAATATTCGAATGTCTGAATTCGTACAAAAAGAGAAAAACAATACATATTTGATGATACAAATGTTGACAACATTTGTATGTGTTCATACCCACCCGTATACATTAATACGCATCCTGTTTTTATCCTGTACGCATCCCATTTTCACCCTGTACGTATCTGTACAAATGTGTACACATATGTATGGGATGAAAATGGGATGTATACAGGATAAAAGGGATACGAATAAGATGTACACACACACACATAATGCGTACATATCCGTACACATGCAAATATCCAAATTATTCATACGAATGGTTAAAAATATCTGTATTCATTCAAATATTAAAAAATGAATGACTAGACATTTGATTAGAATTTGAATGTTAAAATTTGGCTGAATTCGATCAAATAACAAATATTTTGAATATTCTTCCACATCCTTAATACATACTATTATTATTGGGCTTAGCACAGAGTTATGATGATATCATATCTGCACATCCAGCCTCATGTCAATTAGCAGGATGCCTACTGTCATATTTGCCATGAGACTTAGAAGGCAGCATTGCCTGGCAGGGCCCTGCTGGTCTTTCCATGATTCAGAGAGGATGAGTTCTGTAATTCCAAGGTTGTGCATTCCCCGGTCAAACAGTTCTGCTGGGAAGGGTTAAGGAAGCTATACTAGGAGCATCGGTCCTATTACACCATCTGTTCTACTGACTGGCAAGGAACTAGGAGGACTGTTTCCATCAGGCAACTGGTATTTGTGTGGCAGCCCCATAGTAACACTGAAAGGGTGTCAGGGGAACACTCAAAGGGCAGCTGGATTGCATGTCTCTGTACCCATCCTGCCATTGGTGCTGCCAATGGCACTTTAGTGACCGAGCAGAAGAAAGCACTCAGAAACCACTGTGACAGTCTGGCAGAGAAGATTTACCTAAATCGCATCCTTCAGACTTCAGTCCTGTTTCCAGGAATATGGAAAATGGCTAATTTCCAAGGCCGTGTGTCTGAATGCTATCTCGGGAGGGAAAATTGAATCTGGGGAATTAAAGTGTCCCAGCTTTTAAAGTTTTTGCCAACTTGGGTGGAGGCGAGTGTGTGAACAGCACACTTCCTGCTTCAGGGTTCACAGTTGTATAGCATGGACAAAGTAGGTATATAGAGAAGTTTTTCTCCTTTTTCTAAAATAGAACCATGAAGCTAAATCCCAGACAGATCAGGGCAAATGATGAAGATGATTATGAGATGATGATGATGAGGAGGAGGAGGAGGAGGAGGAGGAGGAGAAGGAGAAGACAAAAGACAACAGTATAGCACAACACCAGATCACTAGTTGGAGTTGGTCTTCATTGTACATCAAGTTCTTTCCAGAATCTTAGGATGTCATGATGGAATGGAATGGAATGTGTGCAGATTTAACCAATGTGATTCCCCCCCCCCATTTTATTTGTGTACTCCCTTTCCAAAAGAAATTTCCCCCAATGCAGTTTACAACAAACAGAAAATACACAATACAAAATAATAATCAAAACATAATACAGTGGTCCAATTGCTTATGGGCATCTCCAGCAGAAGACAAAGGCAAAGTCTTCATCTGCTGTCTACTCCCTGCAAACAACCTTTAGGGCCATCCTGACTGTCTCCCCAGTCTGGAGGATGTACCTAGGCATCCATTCTAGTAGCCATTGATACACCTGTTATCCATGAATTCCTTAAAGGTATCTAGGGTGGTTGCTGTTACCACCTCTTCTAGCAGCAAATTCCATAGACTGAAGACCGTCTGGGTGAAGAAATACTTCTCTTCGTTTGATCTGTCTCTCCTAACGATCAGCTGCATAGAATGCCCCATAGTTTTAGTGTTGTGTGATAGAGATAAGACATCATAGGGAACTCTGACTGTCCGTTGACTGGAAACATCCTAATCATTGGCTGTCATAGCTTAAATTCAGCATCGCTTTCTATTTCTGCTTATGACAGCTCTTGGAGAATCATACTGCAAGTTCCATCCTCCTCTTTCAGCACCCAATTAGGAGTGACAAACGGATGTGTAGTTAATACAAAGAGCATACACATACACTTTAATGAGCCCTGCCCCTTGTTTGAATCTGAGACATGGTGCATTCTGCTTCAAAGATCCTGGGAAGAGAAGTCAGGCTTCTCTTCTCTTATCAGACCAATTTTGGGAGATTTTGCTATTCTGATTGTAGAAAGAGTCAGGCTCAACTATCTGAGAAGCCATTTATGGGAGTACCTGCTTCTGTGCTACATAGGGGAAGCTAGAAAAAACATAGCAAATTTGATTATATGTATAATGAATCAGAACTGGGATTTAAGCCATGTAGATGGTTTAACCAGGATGTTTGATACTTATGTGTTCTGACAACATAATGAATATAAGAATGTGTGGGAGCTGACATTCTCCTCTTCGAAGAACACAATGGAAAAACAAAATGGTATGAGCAAGGAATTCCCCCTGTGGGTACATCCTTCAGGCTGGGGGGGGGGGGATAGAAGCAAATGGCCTTCTAAGGCCATTTGCTGGGATCCAAGAACAGGAAAAGGTTTGTCCTTGTCTCTGCTTGAGATGCCCATGAGCATTTGGTGGGGCACCATGTGTGATGGGATGCTGGACTAGATGGGTTGTGGCCTGATCCAGCAGGGCTTCTCTTATGTTCTTGTGTTCTCTTATGGAACATCTGTGGCTGAAGAAGGTGTTTCTTTACCAGAAACTGCTCTCACCTTTCCTTATGGGAGCGTTCCTCATGTGAACTATGCATGGGGGTGCACTTCCTTTGCACTAGTGCCAGAGCAAGTAAGGCTCCGGATTCATCCTCTGCAGGTCTTCCTGGTCCGGAGAAGTGTCAGAGGGGTAGCATGCAGGTGCACTGATGTGGCACACAGGTGCGCTGACACAGCTTGCCACCTGGTTGACGCAGTGACAGAGATGTGCACATCATGCACTGGCAGCAGCACTAGGGGCCAAAGTGCAAATGCTTAATGCATACTAGCATAAAGCCTTTAGGCTGACCAAGGCATAATGTGCAAAGGCCCGTAGTTTGGTGGCTACAATAGTGAAGCATTAAATAGCCAAGCAGCATCAGATGCATTAATAGCACTTAATGAGTTCAATCATCCAAGGTATTTGGGTAGCAAATACTGTCAAGGGTTAAAAGTGGTCAGAAATGAAAATTACAATGAGCTAGACATTAAGGTTATTGCTATTTGTACTATTGCCTTTCCCAGCTGAGTAGGGATGTGCACAAATATTTGTAACATTCATCATTTGTGCAAGTTCAGACATTTGTATATGAATTGACTGTTATGATATTTGTATGCTAACATTTGTACGAATACGAATGTTGCCAGGCATTCGTACAAATAGTTCAGACATTCGTTAGATTGGGGGTGTAGAAAAACGGAGCACCAGTCACATCCGCAATGGATCCAGATTAAATTCGACATGGATCGACAGTGGATTAAAAATGGATTCAAGGCAGATTTGTCATTTTCAGAGTGTGGATGTGTTACAGATACATATCAGATATTTATTCATTCGTATCAGATACATATTGGATACATATTCATTCATATCCAATATGTATCAAATATTCGTAGGATTATATACGAATAGATTCATACCAAATAGAATTTTACCACATCCGAATGTGATCTGTTTGTACGAATATAGATGTTCAAACATTTGATTTGTTACGAATCGGATGTCAAAAATGCATTCATGCACACCCCTACAGCTGAGTCTATTTTAGAATCCGCTATTTACACTCCTTGATAAATATTCATTTTATTCTACCATTTTTTCCCAAACCAAGATCCCCAAATTGTGTCCTGATCTCCACTTATCCAGTGAGGTGTCTGGTTTCTGGACCAGTGGGAAAGGCAACATGATTCACTACTGAGTAAGACACTGCCTAGAATTCCACACATTATGAAACAAGTAGCCTCTAGGGAATTCATTTTTTTTTTTAAAGAAAATCTACAATTCACTCTGGTGTCCCCCATGACCTCAAGAGCTGCTTCCCAGGAAGAGTTCTCAGATCATCCTGTCTATATTTATTTAAATACTTGGTTTTTTTGTTTTTTTGTTTGTTTCAGTGTTTGCATACTGCCCTTCATTATGAACTGCAAACCAGCTCAGAGCAATGAAAGAACAGATAAATAAAAATGATCACAACAAATGCAGTCCATCAAATAACTCCATCAAAAGCCACCAAAGGTGAACATGGCAAATAGTTTTAAAGCAGCCACTGAGACAACTGGTCCATCCGCACATGTTTTTAAAAGTGTCTTAGAGGTGGTAGAGGCCACATGGAGCAAATCCACACTTATGTCTGCTAATACTCTAAGGTGCTTTTTGGATACTTAAAAAAAAAAACAACCCTATGTGGATACAGCAAAATCAGTGCTTGCAATATTTCAGAAGGAACACCATTCCACAAATTGGGTGTTATACCAGAAAAAAAAAAAAAAACCTCCCCTTCTTGAAGCCAGATAGGTTTTCGCCCTCTGTCAGAAGCCCCAGAAGCAAATGGTGGGCCATTGCATGAGACAGAATGCTGGACTAGAAGGGCTGATCCAGAAGGACTCCTCTTAAGTTCTTAGGTTCTTCTGCTGTTGCTGCTTTCACCACTCAAGGGAACTTGGTGATTGAACACAAGACATGGCCCATGGGGCCAGTTCCTGAGTTCACCTGTTAAGGTCAAAGATTAACCTTCAGTCTTGGTGGTTGGAGAAGAGGAGTGAGAGCAATGTGGCACTATTCTTCAGTTTGAAGTGTGAGGGATGAAATGCTTGTAGCAAATTCCATTTGGATTCTGTCACAACCAGGAAACACCATCTAAAAATCACAGTTATCTGATTGGTTCCAGGGACAAAAACCCAAAGTCACGCAGGGTTTTATATATTTATCTCTTACCAGAATGTTAATGTTACAATGAAAATTTCATTATTTGCTTAGGCAACAGAGGGATGTGGAAAGAGTTTACATAACAGATAATGTTGAAACATGCAAGTTACATTTTGAGTAACATCAAAAGTTTAAATTAAATTAGATGAACTCAAAGAATGCTGGCAGTGAAGAGCACCGAATTCACAAGGTAACCTCTCTTGTTCAGGTTTCTCTGCCTAGATACAGCTGAATAACCAACCCCCTGAAATGTGGTATATTTTCAAGGTCTGAGGAGATATAGCAATCATTGGTGCGATCATTGCTGTCATGACTACACAGATGTCTTTGGGGTTATTTTTGTATTAGTGCAGTTAAGTATTCTCATCTCCTAGAAGTCAAAGCTGGTAACCCAATGCGAGGTACTTTTGTGTAATAATGCGGCTATGTCTGATCCAACCTGAGCATCCCATAACGTCTGTCTAATTTCAAACAGATTTTGTATCCAGCAAAAGCAAGACATTTTGTGAGGTCTCTGGGATTAACTGAATCCCCAGAGGCACTTCATGACCTTCAAACACAAATTTTACAGGCTAAGTTATGTCCTAAGGTCAAGTATAATATCAGTTTAATGTCTAATACAGACCACTGAACCTGTAGGGGCATAAATGTGGCTTACTAATAGGTCATCTCTGAGGAACCATCTTTCACACTCTTAGCAATACCTCAAATAAAAAAAAGAAAGGGAGGGAAAGGAAAGGAAAGGAAATCTTTCCAGGCTCGGAACTAGGAAATCTCTGTGGTGTTTAGAAATTGTGATTCTGTATTTGTGCCCTTTTCACCACTAATCCTTCTTCTACGCAGAAGAGTAACGTCATCTATAACTCTGAAGTCTATGGACATTTCCTCATGGCATGGGCTGTGCCATAACAAACAGCTTCATGCTACATAGTCCAATAGTTTGTACTTTGGACAGCCCATGGCACCAGTTTTGGGTCTGGGCTCAGAAGTTCAAGAACCAGATGCAGTCTGGTGAATGTATACAATTGCCCTGGCATGTCCAGCTTCATGCATAGGGTGAGTAGGGGGTAGCTTGAGGTATCCATGAGGATTCATCTTGAAGGGCATATATTTATGAAAGCTGTTACCTTGAGATGTGTTATTTTCTTGTGTTGCTTATGGCCAATCAGCAATATTTTCAAAGAGACTTCCTACAATCAATCTGCAAGACATTTTGAGGAGCAGGGAAACCATGCATTCCTCAAGTCCTGGCACACAACCTTGTCTTCATTTAATAAATGAATTTCATTCTGTGAAGCCCAAACAGGTAGATAAGATATTTAGATATGTTCAGCTGTGGGTTTCCTTGATCTGTGACCTTCATGAGTAAATTCTTGGGCTAAGGAAGTTATAAATTCCTCTGTAAGGGGTGGTGCCAGAAAGTCTTAAACAAGTAGTGATTAATCCACTTCTTAAAAAAAAAAAGCAAAAAGCACCAAAGTGGACAACAGATGTGCAGTTGCTAACAATTACCGCTTGGATCATGTAATTGTTGATCAAATCCAGGTATTGCTGAGGTTTTTTGCACTTGCTTGATCAGGACGGCTGTGTATGCTCTGGGATGCTCTATTTGCACGCTGCAGTGCCGCCTTCACCCTAGAGTGGCCCAGAGTATGTGTGGCTGGCCTGGTGCTCCCAGTAAACTTCCAGATGCTCCCATTAAAGTCCCAGACACAATGTTCCTTGTGCAAATGCTGTGTGGGCAGCACAGCTGTGTAGTCGCATGCTATGTTGTGACCACCACAGCAATGACCTGGCTGTTGCTATGGCAATGTGGATGGTTTGGGACAGATCATCCTCATTTCAAGGATCATTAGATAACCTGGGGGATGTTGCCAGCACTTGCAGTGTGAATGCCAGCCACCATCCTTGAGCTTAACTTCAATAAGATACTATTCCACTAAATTTAAGAGGGAGGGAGGGACAAGAGAGTAAATGATTTCCTTTTGAGTCTCCTAAACATTCCAGGCAGAACTTAGAGGCTTTTTGCACCTTTGCTTCCAAGGAGAAGCATTTCAGAAGCTGACTCTCCCTAAACTCTCCAGTGCTTCACTCTGTGCTGGAGAGGTACAAATGGTGTTGGGGCAACATGGTGCTAACATGGTGCTCCAGGCTCCCTTCAAAACTCTCCAGGCAAGGAAAGGTGTAAAGGAGGCTGCTCCTAGCAGTGTAGAACTGCTCTCCATCTACAGACTTCTCAGGATCTCCTGCACACACAGGGGTGGGTGGGAAAGTAGCAACTCCGCAAAATATGGATGCTGTGTGAAAAGGCTCTTATACTATTCCATAGAGCATTTTTATTATTATTATTATGGCTGCCACTGGCTCCCTTCTGGAATGGCAGGACCCAGACAGTGTCCTTGGGGAACAAGTTTCAGGGGAAGCTTAGTTCAAAGACAGCTGATTCCTTGGTCAAGAGTGGCATCTGGTGGCCTTATGCAAAAGCAGCAACTTCAGCTGAGGTTAGCTATGTCCTGGACTCACAGTTGCAACTGCCTGGGAGTTGGGGGTATAAAAATATATTTCATTCTTGGCTTAGTTCCTAAGTATCTAGAGCCTTTCTGTACTTATATGTTGGTATAAGGAGCTTCTAGTCCAAATTCTGGCATCCTGATCCACACATTACTGTGGATCAAGGAGGCCTCGTCACTCATTGGTCCTTAAGCTGGATCAGTGATAGTACCTTTTAAGATCTGCTTTGCAGGAATACTCTAGACCAAAACTTTTTCTGAAAATGCTTCACCACCATTTCAGTACTGAAACGAAAGAAGATTAGCTGGGGAAACTTGAGCCATATAATTTTGAAACTCTGAGCTACAAATATTATCCACTAATAACTATCAATGTGTATTTAGAGAGGGGAAATCACATTTTCCACTTATGTAAAACCAGGGGTATTTATTAATTATAAATATTAATTATTATTTAAGACATTTTTATACTGCTTTTCATTCCAAAAAATCTCAAAGCTGTTTACATACAGTTAAAACAGAAGTTAAAACATGTTAAAAATTGAGTGGGTGGGGGAAGAAAGCAACTTTGAAACTTTACTTTTTAAAGAGGATACTGAGGTCATCAGGTGCATGAAAGCTATGCTGTAGCATCACTTTTGATGCTATAAATGACTGAGCACTCAGCCTCAGAACGGATTGGAATTATCTGGAACCACAGCCAAATCTGCAAGGAAATATTAGCTGGAATATAATGAGCTGGCCATGGGTATAAGCTGTTTTTGCGATTATACTGCCATAATCAAATTATACTTGTATGGTGTAGATTCACTCCATTTTCAAGTCTTGAATTGTTTGTCAGTACAGCATCATTCCTATGAAGTCAGCTGTTTGATATCTTGCTTCCCTTTAGATATTTCCTGAATTGCTCATTCAATGAAGAGTGTGTGAATTATGCTTCATTACTAGCCATGATTATTAATATATTAGACAAGCATTTTGAAAATGAAGATAAAAGCCTTCTCCGAAGTTCTCATGTGGTCTTTTTTTTCAAAGCTAATGATATGTGAATTCATTATCAAATCTCTCATCAATGGGTTGCCTGACCCAATTTCATCAATTGCCATCAAATGTTTAAGCTGTTTGCTGAGGATGCTAAATCATTGGTTCCCAAACTGTGGTCCTAAAGATGTTCCTGAACAGCTCCCGACATTTTATTCCTAGCATTCTGTGCCTGAGTTGATGTTCAGAATCATCCAGAGCACCACAGTATGAGGATCAGGGTGCTAGATTTGCAAATGGTTGGGCATGCCTTGTTGCTGCTGATTTCACAAGTTGGTGTCAGTGTCTTCTAATGATTTTTACTATGGGTTAGAGAAGGGACGGAAACACTTGTGTTTACATGCTGCTACATCTGCCACTTTTAAGCTGGAAGGGGATATATCTGTTCCAATTTCAGACCTGTTTGAACTTTGCATCCATTCAGATCCCTAGTTTGGACATTTACATAAAGGCATATAAACGTGCTTTTTCAAGCTCATTGACAAATTCAGTTGTACCCCTTTGCATTATGTACAGTGTACATTTGCAATGGATATATGTGTGGATGAAAAATGTGTACATTTGCAAATTTGAGTTTGTGTGCAAATTTGCAGAAATGGAGTCATAGGCATTTCTACATTTCCTTTCAAATGAACCAGTACATACAGACACTTATATGCAAAGGTATCCCCATAAATGAAAAATCTGAGCAGTGCAGCAGATCATTAAATGTTTTCTCCAAATGCACTATAGTGGGATTTCTCCCCAGTTCACATGCAGTACTTCTCCCTAGATCACCATTCATTTGGAACCAATGGCATAAAAAACAAAACACGCATTTCATTCCTGTCTCCATTTCTAAAGAGGGATTATAATGCTAGTCTAAATAGCTATGGATTCTGACCACAGGACAGGAAAAACTGAAGGAAGACAAGACTAAATACACTGCTTTTAGAGATATTCAAATTCAACTTGAGCTGCTTTTGCACTTGGCTTCTCATCCACTGGACAGGAAAAGTGCATAACAGACTAATGTGTACCAGGGTTCACATTTAGGAACACTAGTATATGTTACACTAAGCCCCACGTACCGGAGGCATTTCCGCACTGCATCGCGTTCGAAATGGAACGCGTTCAGGCGGAAAGCTTAAGGCAGCTCCGGGCGCTTTCCCCTTTCACACACAGACGCGCCAGAACGCGTGTAAACGCGTTCCGGAGCGTCTGGGTGCGAATGCTCAAAGCACCCGAAGCTGCCTTAGCCGGCAAACGCCGGCCAGGGGCGCACAGACAGCCGCGGAGGCAGATCGACAATCAGCTGTTTGACAAACAGCTGATTGTCAAAGCCGCGCGGCGTCGGAGGCGCGCCCGCAGCCGTTCGGGAGACAGAAGCAGGCGCGAACGCTTCTCCTCCCGAACGGCTGCGGGCGGCTCGTCCGCGTTGGAACGCGTGTAGAGCAGTTTAAAGTGCTCTACATTTCGAACGCGGAAAAGACAGCTGCGGACACGTCGGAACGCAAGCCGCGCGCGGCCAATGCGGATGACGTGTCCACAGCTGTCTTTTCCGCGTTCCGTTCAGCCCCGTGCGAAAACGTCTCCGGAGACTTACCTGCATCCAGGTACGTGTCTGATCACCAGCAAGATGCCACCATCTTGATTCCAGAGCCCAGCATGATTGCACATGCTCCGGCATCACAGCGACAGTGATGCTCCATGCAGGTGTGGTTGTGTTTGGGGTCATCTGAGGTGCCAGAGCATTTGTGTGGCACCTCAAACGATCCCTCACACTAGCAATGGTGTGAATGGTCACTATAGCTGAGCCAAGTGCAAATTGGGCTCTGGGTCAAATCAAACAGATATTATAGATGATTCTACAGACTGGACCATCAAACCTGGTAAGACAATCCCTTACACATGCTGGTGCAGTCTTAGGGCTTCTAGTATACTTGCCTGTCCAGTATTTCCAGTTAGTGTGGACCTCACTCTGTGACAGATTTGTTTCAGTGAGCTTTAACTTTTCTAAATCCAAAGTGACCAAACTCATTTAGATGCTTTCCAAGGACGTATTTAAAATTAAAAATAAAATAAAATCTTCAAAACTGTTTCCTTGCCTTGCTGATTATGTTGTAAGCACCACAGATGAGAGTTTTCCATCATTTACCAGCAGCTGAACATCCTTTAGCATCAAACAGCATAACAAACGGCTACATCACGATGAGTAATGTTTAAGGCCAATTGCTACTTAATTATGCAGATGACTTAACATCCTTCCATTGATGTTATCAGTACGTTTCAGCATGAAAGTTCTCTGGCCTTTTGTGTGATTTCTTACTCACTCGCTTACATAAGCGTGCTCAGATGCTAAGGATGTGCAAAAATATTCTAAATGTTTGGAATCTGATCAAATTTGTTCGAATGTGGTCATTTGAACTCAAATCAAATGTCTTCATATTCAAATTTAGTCATTCAAACGGATTTCATATGTATCTATGCATTTGTGGTTATAATACAGGATGAAAACAGGATGCATACAGGATTAAACCAGACGCAAATGAAATGCATACAGGTGCGTATAACACATACAAATGTTGTTGACATTCGTATCTTTAAATACGAATCTAACATTTGAATGAATAGATTTGAATGTAACAGATTTGAATGGGTTTTTTTAGCATTCAGAATCGACTCAAATTCAAATGCAAAAAAAAATTAAAAATGTTTACATGCATATCAGATTCACACATTTACTTATGACCTTGCAGGAATGCAGGGCTACCAGTACTGTAGTGAGAGGTGAATTCCTTACAGATGAAAAAACCCTCTAATATGATCCCACCAGAAGACCACAAAGCTTTTCAACTCATGTGTTTCCCAAAGTGGTGATTGGTGGTTTGTGCATGGAGAGGAGCATCCAGTGATTGGGGAAGATGACTTCCTTTCAGTGAACTAGTCACAGGTATGATCTGGATGGTAGCCTGGACAAATCCACATGTGTGCTGTTGGAACACACTGCAGATATTGGTCCGGGGGCCTTTCTGCACTTGGTCTGTATTCTGCACTTGAAGGGACCATTTCCAGCTTTTTCTGTGAAGGAGGATACTGCATGCAAACTATGTGTGGAACATGATTTTGTGCTCCACATACAAACTTACATCAACCAGAGACAAGCCTTTGCCATCTCTGGTAAAGCCCATTCACACCTCTATGGTGTTGGGTGGGTCAGCTGAGGTACCGCAGAAGTGTACTGGCACATCAGATGACCCCAACTGCGAGTGCGTGTGCATGGCCCATCACAGTCATCCTGGCCATGGGGCAAAAACGGGTAGTTCTGTGGAAGCGTGGGGGTGAGGGATAGTGTGCACTACTGTTCACAAATCGCGATGAGTAATGTGAATGCTAGTGCACGTTCACATCGGTGGGAGTGCACTGCTTCTGTCCATCTGACGGAATGGGAAGTGCATAACAAATAATCTCAGAATGGGTTACAGTCAATACGAGGGACATGCTTGAATGTTTTTTTTTTTTTTTTGGCATCTGATTCCTAATGAATCGAATGCTAAAAAATTTGCATTCGTACAAATTTATTTATTTATTATTTACATTTATATCCAGCCCCATACCCAAAGGTCCCTGGGCGGGTTACAACCTTAAAACAACGGATTAAAACAGAATGCACATTAAAAGACATTAAAAATTCAGTACATATAAAACAATATACCACATGTTTAAAATGATGATGTCTGTACTGGGGGAGGGAACTTTAAAAGCTTAGCCAAAGGCCAGGGCAAAGAGGTGCGTCTTCACTGCCCTCCTAAATATATATAAGGAAGGGGCCTGACACACCTCGAGGGGGAGGCTATTCCTTAGTCTGGGGGCCATCACAGAAAAGGCTCTCTTCCGGGTGCCCACCAGCCTCACTACTGAAGGTGGTGGGACAACCAGGAGCACCTTGCCACTTGATCTTAAGGCACGGGCAGGTCGATACGGGAGAAGGCGTTCCTTTAGATATTTGGGGCCCAAGTCATTTAGGGCCTTATAAGTCAAAGTCAAAACCTTGAATTGGGCTCGGTAGTGAATTGGCAGCCAGTGCAATTCTTTTAAAACTGGCGTCATGTGCATCCGGCTAGATGTTCCAGTCAGCACTCTCGCGGCTGCATTTTGCACTAGCTGCAACTTCCGAACTGTCTTCAAGGGCAGCCCCATGTAGAGCGCATTACAGTAGTCCAATCTAGAGGTTACCAGAGCATGGATAACTGTGGCCAAGTCATCTCTATCCAGAAGAGGCTTCAGTTAACAGACTAGCCGTAGTTGGGAGCAGGCCTCCACCTGAGCTTCAAGTGTTAGCGCAGAGTCCAGGAGTACCCCCAAGTTACGCACCTGTCCCTTCCAGGGCATTGCAACCCCATCAAGGACAGGGTATCTCCCAACTACATGGACCCGAGACCCTGTGACACACAGCACCTCTGTCTTGTCTGGATTCAGCTTCAATTTATTCACCCTCATCCAGCCCATTACTGCCTCCAGACACCTGTCAAGCACTTCAACCACCTCTCCTGATTCAGATTGTACAGAGATCACCGCCACATGGTAGGCACAATAGTGTGCTCTAACCTGTGTTCGGTCAGACCCTTTCAAATGTCTATTGATTCCATTTGATATGAAGGTCTTTGTACAAATATCCAATACAAATGAATACATGTTAGATATGAACAAATACGTATCCAATTCATATCTGAGATAAGTATCCGATAGATATCCCATAACAAATCTACTCTGAAAGTGTCAACTCTGACCTGAACACATTTTTTATATATTCTCAATCCATGTTGAATGCATTCTAGATCTGTTGCAGATGTGATTGGTGCAGCTGCTTTCCCACCTCCCCAGTTTTACAAACGTCCAAACAATCCTACGAATGTCCGGAAACATTTGTATTTGTATGAATGTCAGTGTATGAATATTGTAACATTCCATTCATGTATGAATCTCCAAACTCGTATAGATTTGTATGAATAATGAATGTTATGAATATTTGTGCATATCCATAATCAATACATAATCAAAATCAACATAGAAATACAGTTTAAAATGTTATGTTATTAATACAGTAAATGTCTAAAAGATATTCCTGAGTAGGGATGTGCATGAATGTTTTTTTTTTTTTTTGGCATTCAATTCGGAAATCCATATTCATATGAATAGAACACATTCAAATGTGTTAAAATTCTATTCGATATGAATCTATTAGTATTTATTTGCACAAACATTTGATACGTATCTGATGCAAGTAGATACGTATCTGCATATGAACAGATACATATCTGATACATTTCCCCAGCTTAACAAATGTCCAGAAACATCTGTATTCATTTGAATGTTAGCATACAAATATTGTAACATTTGATTCGAGTTTGAATGTCCGAATTCGGCCAAATTTGGCCAAATTTTGAATATTACGAATATTCATGCAGATCCCTTTTCTTGGGTCTCCTCTTCAGATTAGGATTAGATAATGTGTAAACAATCCACTTGTTGAGTGGGTCACTTTTCAGGTGGGCTTTCACAGAAATTCAGTCTTACAGTGTCTTACCTACTGCTGCTTCTGTCTGTTATGACCTCTGGCTTCACTTCCTTTTAGCTGCCTTGCCTTTCATCCCACTGGTCCCACTGGGTGCCAGGCACTACCGTTAATCACTTTTATAAACTACTAGAGTGATTTACAAGTAATTTTGCAGCTGAATTGGGAGAACTTCCCCTATGGGAATCTTTTCACAGGAAAACTTGATATAGAAGACTGTGAAATCTCCTTGACACAACTTTCAGTGAAAGGCTGTAAGAATAAGAATCCTAGATTTCTCCAATGATTTCTACTGAGCCACATCACATTCCACAAGGAGTAGCCAGAAAAAGAAGAAGAAGAAGAAGAAGAAGAAGAAGAAGAAGAAGAAGAAGAAGAAGAAGAAGAAGAAGAAGAAGAAGAAGAAGAAGAAGAAGAGAGAAAAGAAGGTGCCAGTCTGGACTTTCCCTTGTACAAAGAAGAAGAATAATCTGCAGGCTAGGATCTCTCAGAAATGGCTCATTCTCAGGCTTAGGGGTTTGAGCAAAGCACATTATCCTCCCCTTCCATTTGAGGTCAGTTTTGTGAAGAGACCCTGAGTATAGGGGGCTTCGCCTTCATGTACAAACATCCATCGTACGTCCACATGAAAAGAACCCCCATCCCCTCCCTCACATTCTAGTATGCCTTGGCCCCACTCACTCTTTGCTGCTGCCACCACCTCTATCACTGTGCCCCACCTTGGTGGCTGAATCCAGGCATCCCAGAGGTGTGCATGCAGCTGGAGTGGCCACCCATCCTGGTACTGTGGGGAATCTCATGTGATTCCCCATGATTCCCAAATCAGTTAGCTTGTCTAGCCATGTGTTTGCCTCTAGGGCCCTTGGGTTGAGCCTCTCAGGAGGGCACAAGGGCAGAAATGGTGGTTAAGGAGGTGGTAGAAGCCAGATTTCAAGGTAAGGAAGGGGCCATGGGGGCCATGAGGTGGGGGTTGGGCAGGGCTGGCCACATCAAAGTTTGGTAGAAGCTTCATTGAAGCCTAAATACATTTGCTTTGTGTTTGGAGGGAGGGCTATGAATATAAGCCCCTTTGATTCATGTCTGAGTGTTGAAGCTTCAAATTTGCATGCAAAGCTGATGAATGTATTTGGTACATCCTACACAAGTTTCATCCACACCTTCCTCTGAACTGAGCTTCTGGCATGCAGCAGTTAGCTACTGCCATGTTGCCTGTGAAACGATCATATGGCCAATTTTCTGAAGTTGCCTTTTGGGCTGCCAAAGCCAATCTGCGGATGGAGCTCCACTCATGGCACGCAAGAGCCGGAAACAAGAAGTATTGCTGGAACTCTGTTGATGCAGAGCAAATGCAGGCCAGAACTCCAGCCACTGAGTTGGCATTGGGTAACACATGAAACTCTGATGTAGGGATGTGTACGGATGGGTTTTCTGACATTTGATTCATAATGAATAAAATGTTAGAAAATCAATATTTGTATGGATAGATCCTCTTTGAATGTATTAGGATTCTATTTGATATGAATGTATTCATACATATTCCTATGAATATTCAATAGAAACAAATACGTACCGGATACTTATCCAATATATATCTGACACAAACACATATATATCCGATACATATCCAATACGTATCCCGTAACAAATATGCTCTGAAAGTGTCAAATTCATCCTCAATCCACTTTTAATCCACTCTCAATCCATGTCAAAAGCAATCTGGATCCATTGCAGATGTGACTGGTGCAGCTGCTTTTCCTCCTACCCAGTTTAACAAATATCCGAACTATTCGTACAAATGTCCAGAAACATTCCAATTCATACGAATGTCGATGTACAAATATCATAATGTTCAATTTGTGTACGAATGTCTGAATTTGTACAAATAACGAATGTTACAAATATCTGTGAATATCCCTACTCTGATGTCAATTCTCCCAATCAGGGGCATGCTCAAAGGAGTTTATCCCACTCTTGGAGTAAGCAACTCTTCAGCACTGGAGGCAGGATACAGTCAACCCTGCCCTAGCATAAAGACATGCAAATGATCCACAACCCAGGGGATCATTGTGTAGAAGCAGTCACAGTCCTTCCTTCTCAGGAAACACTTCCCTTCTACCAAGCCCCCAAGGAATCTATGGCTAGCTGCATTACCATGGCTCTATCTGAATAGAGGGTGGGTGGTGGTGGTGTTCATTCCACTGGTCCAACATTACATGCTGGAAGGAAATGGTTGGCACACCATGAAAGAGTCCTTTCCCAGAGTCCAGCAAAATGATGCCAGGCTCTGCATGCTGCATGGACTGGTCTGCATGACAGTGACTGGAACAGTCTGTGGACTGGAATCATGAACACTCCCAGGACCTTTTATCATTCTTAGGATCACTGCAGCAGTCACGGGCTCTTTCTGCACTTGGACTTATTCTGGGATATATCTCAGGATAGCAACCTGCTGTCCACATGCTAGTGCAGCCTTTGGCAGGGCCCAGGTGAGGCCAGCCATGGTCTGCATTACCATGCAGATAACAGACCCCTATCCTGAGATATATTCCAGAATAAGGTCCCATGCCGTAGCATGTCTCCCATCCAGAGATGTGCCAGCTCCCCCCACCCCAGTTTGCCCCACGTTGCTTCCCCTTCTCATGTCCTAGCACCCCAGCAACCCTCACTCATGATCCATAATCTCTGTGATCCAGATTAAGATCCTGAGGACAGATTGTAGACCCCATAAATGGTGTATACACTAGATTTGGATTAAGGGGCTCTTGATCCAGATCTAGCTCCATATCTAGCTCCATCCAGTGTGGACTGTTCCAGCCTAATGGGGAAGGTCCTCTGTGGAGGCCTGAATCTGGATCAGAGGCCCTCTGATCCAGATCAATGCCCTAGTGCAGAAAGGGCTTCTTTTCATAAGGAGATTGTTTTATAGCACCTTGCCTGAGTTGAGCTCACAGCTGTACAAGGACATTTCTGCCACCAGAGTATATCTCCCTTGCCATGAAAAAAGCTAAACATAAACAATTACCCCTATTTTTAGAGTTCCTTAAGATTTCCTTCTTGCAACCACTCAGATTATGGCCTTTTGTCTTTACCTCCTTAAGTTATTTTGACAGATGAGGGAATACTATAGTGCCTAGGTTTTCGCAGTCTTCCCTTTTTTATAACAACACTTTTTCCTGGTTTTGTTCCTAATCCTTTGGTAGTCTTTGAGTCTTGATTACAAATGCACTATCAATTTCATTGGAGTGTCTGTGCATTGTGCTCTCTGCAGAAGCAGTAATCTTTTCTCAATTAACACTTTGCAGAGATCAACCGAGATCAGAAGAATAGCTCATTCTCTTTAGATTGAAGGGGTACGGATTTGGTGAAATGCCTCATTCAAGAGGAGCACATCCATCTCAGATTTTGTTTGCAGACTCTAGCACCACCCCAGTGCTTATGCAAGCCTATAAATGTATGAAATGCAGATTCCACAAAGAATTTGGGAAAACATTATCAGCAGACTGGGTATATTCTTCACTTTAGCAACTGGAGCACAGGAAGTAATGTGAAGCAAGAAGAGACTGTATGTTGTGGGGGCCAGAACCTAGGATTTTCTATAAACCACCCAACTTAACCTACTTCATAGGATTAATGTGGGGAATAAAATGGAGGGGAGGAAGATGGGCTCTTCAGGGAAAAGGTGGGATATAAATGCCATAAATAATTGAAGTAGATAGATAGATAGATAGATAGATAGATAGATAGATAGATAGATAGATAGATAGATAGATAGATAGATAGATAGATAGATAGATAGATAGATAGATAGATAGATAGATAGATAGATGTAACATAAAATGAGACAGGAGCAGATCATCATAGATGATGGATGGATGGATGGATGGATGGATGGATGGATGGATGGATGGATGGATGGATGGATGGATGGATGGATGGATGGATGGATGGATGGATGGATGAGAAAAGGGAGCTCAAATCACCTTTGTTTACATCTCCATCTCCAAGCTGATGTACTCTAAACCTTTCAAATGCACTAATATCTGCCAGGGATGCTCTCTTGGTGGTTCCATCCCCTTTTAAAGTTTTGGGAAGAAGAAGAAGAAGAAGAAGAAGAAGAAGAAGAAGAAGAAGAAGAAGAAAGAGATGGCTTTTCTACCCTGCTTTCCTCACTCATTTAAGGGGACTCAACGTGGCTGACAAAGCTTTCTGTCCTCCCCACAGAAGAACGCCGGGTGAGGTAAGTGGGGCTGTGAGTTGTGTCTAGCCCAAGGTAAACCCAGTTGGCTTTGAGTAGCAAGGCAGAATCAACCAATCAGTCCGGTTCCTTAACCACTAGACCAAATTGGCTAGGGACACATCAAGGACCTTCTCAGTGACAGCTCTAGACCACAGAATAGTCTCCCCTCTGAGATGTTTCAGGCACCTTCGCTGCCTCCCTTCAGATGACTGACACCTCTTTACCTTGGCCTTTGGCTGAAGGAACAGCGCCCCCTCTCCATGTAGACACAGTTATTGTTTAGCTAATTAGCAGGTGAAGGTTTTGCCTGTGTCTTCTGATCGGGAATGGTCAGAAGCAATTGGTGTACCACTATGTGAGATGCAAGATTAGATGGCTTGTGGCCTGAAGCAACAGGGATCCTCTTACATTCAGCCTTTGGGCAGTGAGGTAAGATCCTTACCTGGGCACACCTGCTCTTGTTTAGGGATGTGCACAGATGTTCTAAACATTCAAAACTCGATAGAATTCAATTGAATGTGGACATTCAAATTCAAATAGAATGTCTACACATTTGAATGTAAACATTCGAACAAATTTCAAGTGTTCCAAAACACTCATTCAAATGATTCAAAACATTTGAATGAACAGAATCTCATGCATATATGTATGCCTTTGCACTGATAGTACAGAACAAAAACAGAATGCATACAGGATAAAACAGGATGCGTACGAAATGCGTAGAGATACATATAACACATACGAATGTTGTCGACATTCGTATCTTCAGATTCGAATCTAACATTCAAACAAATAGATTCAAATGTATTCAATTTGAATCAGATTTTGTTGCATTCAGATTCTAAACATTAAAATTGAATGTTTGAATATTTTATTTTATTCGAATTTGAAGGAAAAATAAAACATTCGTGCACATCCCTATTCCTGTTACTCTTTTTCAGTTGACTCCAGGCCTGAGGAGGTAGAGCAAGAGGCTACTGTGTCCCACTACATATTGCAGAAGACACATACCTTGCCCTCAAACTATTTAGAGTTTTCTTTCTAAGAAGCAGCAGTCTGAATCCCTTTCAGATAAAACAAGACAAAACTGGAAAATAGTGCAGTTGAAATAGTGCTACAGGACCATGGTCTATGAAGAGCACACTAGACAGCAATTCAGCTGCTACATTTTGCATTAGCTTGAAAATTCTGAACAGTCTTCTAGGGCATACATGGCTATTGCAAAGCTCAAATGCCTCAGGCAAGCGTACATACAAGTATCAAAACCACCTGCAATCATTTTCTGTACATCTGCTGCAGAATTGACTCCTGGCCCACTGGGCTCTTGTTTCATCACAACTGCTCTTTCACCCCAGCTGTTCATACAGGCCAGCACTAGGGATCCGCACAAAGCCAATTTCCCCCATTTAATTCCATGTGAGTTGAATGGGGGGAAATTTGGCTTTGTATGAATCCCTCCACCATTGCAAATGTGGGGGCTTCAGATTCGCACGCAAACTTGCACTGAACATCCCATTCCCCCCCCCTCACCTGCTGCCACACTCCTCCTAGGTCAAGTCATCCTTCTAGAGGTGCCCACGCACCTCCCACATCCAGGAACCACCACAATTCCCAGATGTGAAAGGTGGGTGCACATCCCTGGAAGGCAGACTTGGGCTTTGGAGGAGTGTGCAAATGATGGTGGAGACTCACTCCCAGCCTTCATTCCCCACAGGCCATGCTCCCTTACCTTTGGACTCACATCCGCTATTTGCATGATCCTCTGTGGCCCAAGTAGGCCCTCTGGAGGTGCACGTTTCTGGTCAACATTTCTCTATGTCGGACTGCAATGGAGAAGGTGAGTTAGTAAAACTGGCAGATTTTTGTTCCAATTTTGTCATGGCATGTAGTACTATATATATATAAGTGTATAAGACTACTTTTTAACCTAGGAAAATCTTCTCAAACGTCGGGGGTCGTCTTATACGCCGGGTGTCATCTTCATATATGGCGAGTATATCCCAAACTCTATATTTTAACTGGAAAATTGGGGGGTCATCTTATACGCCCAGTCGTCTTATATGTCGGAATATATGGGTAAATATGTCATCTCTTGATATGCATTTGCTGGCTATTGAAAGCATGAAGTAATCAGATCAATGGGCTGTCATGGACATTCAGGATAAGACCTTTTCTAAAATAGTAAACTTCTTTTTAAAGGACTACTTTGTTATGTTTCTCCATTTCTGATGACATCCAATGTGCCTACCTAGAATAGGGAAGTGCATGCATATTCATAACATTCATTATTCGTACATATTCATCCAAATTCAGACCTTTGCACATGAATAGAATGTTATGGCATTTGTACATTAACATTTGTATGAATACAAATGTTTTGGACATTTGTACAAATGTTCTGTACATTTATATGAATAGTTCAGATATTCCTTAAACTGGGGAGGTGGGAAAATGGCTGTGCCAGTCACATCTGCAGTGGAACTAGATTGCATTCAAAATGGATTAAGAGTGAATTAAAAGTGGATTCTGGTCAGATTGGATGCTTTCACAGAGCGGATGTGTTACGGATACATATTGGATACATATGTGTTTGTGTCAGATACGTATCGAATACTTATCCGTTCATATAAGATACGTATTCATTCATATTGGATATGTACCGGATATTTGTATGAATTTGTACAAATACATTCATATCAAATAGAATCCTACCACATTTGAAGGGGATCTATTGAAATGAATATGGATTTTCTAACATTTGATTCATTACGAATTGAATGTCAAAAAACTCATTTGTACACATCCCTTACCTAGAAAGCTCTACTATTCAATCAATCAATCAATCAATCAATCAATCAATCAATCAATCAATCAATCAATCAATCAATCAATCAATCAATCAATCAATCAATCAATCAATCAATCAATCAATCAATCAATCAATCAAAGAACGTATATCCACCCTTCAACAAAAGGTCCCAGGGAGGGCCATAATAACAAGATAAAAGATAAAATATATATTCAACACATATCCCTCCCTCCTTTCAGCCCTCTCTGTCAGAATATCAGGAGGAAGCTGAACACCCAAGCCTTGGAGAAGAGGTATGCATTACCTAGGTGCTGAAAACCATCCAGTATAAGTGCCTGGTGAACCTCAAGGAGGATGCTCTTCCAGAGTCTGAAACCACCACAGGGAAAAAAAATTGCTTTAAACATTATGAGAAGAACTACTGTTAAATCACATTCACTTGTAGTATGAAGCTGATGCAAGTTGAAGAAACAGGGACCAGATGTGAAGAAAACCATGGAGTTTTAACACAATAACTTATTTACAATGGGCATGTGTGCCTTAGCTTGAAACTCTTTTTATACTGCTACACTGTTTCCATGGCCAAACACAGAGTAGGCTCTCCTGCCTTACTGGGAGATCTGCCCAGTGACAATTTCAAGTCTATCTAGAAACAACTTTAAGACTGCCTGGGAACAGCAATTCCTTGTTCTAGTTACATAGGCCCTCTCTGTACTTACCTCTTAATCCAGATCTAGGAGCTTCTAAGAGTGCTTTGTCTGCACTGCAATATGGATCAAGAATAGAGGAATAGAGTAGATCTGGATCATATTTGCACTAAGAGCTCGTATATCTGGATTAGTAGTAGACCTGATAAATGGGGTATACAATCCAGGCTAGCACACTGCTAACCAGATCAAGGAAGAGGCATCCACACATAGAATGGATGCAAGAAGTTTGTGAGTGTGGTGATGGGAGATGATGTGCAGCGTAGTCACATCTGAACTAGGGATGTGCACAGATTATCTGTGCATTCGGAATCTGGATGAATATGTCCGGATTCTGAAATTCGTGGACAGATTGAATAGAGCCCTATTCAAAGGGCCCTATCAGTCCATGAATCAGATAATCCAGTATCCATAGAAGCTTCGGTTCTGGGAGCCTGATTGTGGTTCCAGCGGGCCCTGGAAGAGCAGAGGGGATGGTAGTGGTGCCTGCACCACAGAGAAGGTGCCACAGATGGCAATGGGAGGTGGTAAGATGAGAGGGGGTGGGAAAGGAGGAGTGGGGGATTTATTCCAGGCACAGATATTCTATAGAATCTTGGCACTCTGATACGAATACCCCCACATCCCGGGGGGGGGGGTATTCTGCCAGAGCCAAATTTTTCCACATTCTATTCAACTCAAATAGAATGTGGAAAAATGGCTCCATGCACACCCCTAATCTGCAAAGACACCTCTGAAGCACTTCTGCAACAGTGGCCACAATGGTGTATTCAAAGTGCCTCCAAAGACATTTGAAGTAGCTTTGGAAACACTCTGAAGGCACCGCCAACCCCACCTAGAGATACTGTTTGATTGATGGGGATGTGGCCAATTTCAAGGGCAGCCATACAGAGGCAGTGCACATCCATGGCTGCAGAACAGAGCATAGGTGTCTGCACTGTGTCACTCATTAGTACACATTTGCCATTCTAAAGCCTGTGTGATGCAGATGCCTCGGCCTCCTGTGCATCCAGACCTATCCAATCTGGATCTATTTGGCACAGATATGCTAATCCAGATATAGTTGATCTAGATCTACCAAGGTAAGTGCAGAAACAGGCATTGTTCATGATGGAAATTATATTTAATTGCATAGCTGACACACAGCTTCTTGCATTAGAACAGTTGTTCTCAAACTGAGGTCTTCCAGATGTTTGCAAACAACTCTCTGCTTTTCACACTTCATGCCAAGCCTCCTGGGAGATGCTCTGCCACCTCTGGAAGACCCTAGTTGTGGGAAGCACTGAGGATTCCTCTGTGTAATAAATATAACAAGGCCCATCTTGCTTACATTTTGTGAGGGGAACAAACCTAGTCAGTACTTCTTGCTTTGGTAAAAACATTTTGGAAGCTGACCTGTGGCACCTCTTTCCACTTCAGATCCCCATCCACTTTGAGGCAAGTCAGAAAGAAAAGTTAGGTTTGTTCGTTGTCTCCAGATGTCTCACCAAAGGGACTGGTCTGTGCCCTTTTGTGAATTGATTGTCATTTCCAAAAGGGGAGACAGACTGTTGTCCACACCGATGTTTCAGCTAAGGGAAAGGTAATTTACCAGTGCTGAAATGTCACTTATGTGATCGGCATTACGAGCAGTATGAGAGTAGATGTACACAGATGGATGAAGGTAACACAACAGACTTAAAATGGCTCACATTTTCAAGTACAAACCGGAGTGAGAAGTCTCCTGGTGGAGACTCATTTGTTTCCATGTGATATTTTTATACTGTGTCTCGCCGTGAAATCTTGAAGCTATTTGCATAATATTAATGAGGAGGAGGAAGAGGAGTGCTTTGTTGGTGGTGTTTTTTTTTTCCATTGTGAAAAGGAGAATGTTATTAGCATCCATGGCTGTGAGAAAAGAGACAATTTGCACTGGGAAACATTGGGTGAAGAGAGATGTCTCCTCTAGATGCCTAAAAGATGGAGCTGCAGGCATTCTATGAGTTAGTTTGGTCTAGTGGTTAGGGAGCTGGACCCTTATCTGGGAATACCAGAGGTCTTTTTGCCCGGGGGGGGGGTTTGAACGCATGGAGAACACGCGGGGATGCAGCATATGCACTGCTGGGACAGCGGATCTGTCCCAGCCCATCCCGGTGTGTTCTCCACAAGTTTCAGATGTAGAGCAGTTAAAACTGCTCTACATCCATTTTGCGCATTCAAAGCATCCTCGGCCATCCAGGGAGGGAAGCATTCACACACACTTCCTTCCCTGACAGCCACGGGCATGCCCCCCCCAATTGGCCAAAAATCAGCCGAACAGGTGACGGGGTGTGTGCAAATCACTTACCTTGCCCGGCTGGGCTTGCCATCGTGCAGGCGTGTTGAGTCTGGTAGACGGGACCCACAGGGTCCAGTCTACTGGGAGTGCATGTGCCTGGAGTGGAGGGAGGCCGATTTGTGGTTGTCTATGGGCTAGGGGATGTGGGACCCTTTGGTTAACTGGGGTCCCACATCCCCCGGCCCACCGTGGCAGATTGCGATCCTCTGTGGTCTGCCCAATCAGAAGCCATGCCACATGCACATGGTGCGTATTCCCAGCTGCCCCAGGTCATAGAGACCCAGGACAGCGAGAAGGTAAGAGCTGCGTGTGTAGGGGCATGGCCCGGGCCCCATGGTGGGGGTGCCATTGATTGGACAGCACGCTGCCATTGGTATGACTGACAACAGTGACCTCCAATTTACTGCACAGAGTGCACTGTTACTTAGGGATGCTCACGAATATTCATCACATTTGAAATTTGTACAAATTCATGCAAATTCATTCATTAGCTTTTGAATTGGATGTTGGCTATGTTCAAAGATTGACTTTTGGATGCAAAGCAAATGCAAATTGTACATTGTTTGATGTTTTGTTACATTTATGACGTTGGGGAGGCTGCAAAGCACCTGCCCAGTTACATCTGCAACGGATTGAGAGCAGATTCAAAGTAGATTTGAGTGAATTCAAAGTGGACTCAGAGTGGATTCAAAGAGCTGAGAGTGGATTCAAAGTGGATTTGGAGGGGATTCAGAGGCGTTACTGGCAGCAGGTATTTTAATAGGACTCAAAGAACATTTGCAGCATATTTGAATCTTATTCAAAGTGACTATTCAAATGAATGTGAATTTCGATCACATTCACTCTGATGCAATGTGAATGCGCAAAAGAAAAAAAATCATGCCCATCCCTACTGTTGTGTGGAAGCTGCCAAAGGGGGCCTGAAGAAACTGAGCAATATGAAACCAAATGTGTTCCAACAGAGAAGATTTTAGTATTACTGGTATCATTGTTCTATTGAAGACTGAAATCTCTTTTGCTCCTTTTGCAAAAAAAACCCTCACCTCATAATATACAACTCTTTAGTAATGAAATAGCAATGAGCCACAGGTAACAAACAAGCAGTATTTTGCCATAAGGGTTTAATGTCTTTCTGTCTGCACATGGAGGTGTAATTAAAGCAGTGATCCACTAGAGGAACACCAGACTCATACGGACAGGGACAGTATATCATCTTTAGTTTGTTCTTTCAAAGACTTTCCTGTGTCTTTCTAGCTGGCTACAGGCGGCTACAGTTTGTAAATCTGCAAGACAGGAAGTTTTAAAATAAATGCTGCTGACACAAACCTGGCAAATCCTAGCTGAATTACAATTAGCACATTTGCAGATGGCCTTTAAAGTCATTTTGGAAACTTACGGGCAACATTTTAACAGGCTAATAGTGGCTTAGACTCTTTCTTCATATACTGTTATTCCAGAAGCAGAGCCTGTGTAGTTATTTTCTGGACTTCATCAATCCTCATGGTAGTGTGGGTCCGTGAGACAAAGTTACCATGCTAGTATGTGCTGTCCACACAAGGCAGAGTGTAATCCTGATTGGAGAAGTCCTGATCAGGATTTCTGGTAGATTTGTTTAATCAAGTCAACCGGCAGGCCTTGATAAGAACATGGGAGGTGTGCAGAAGGCACACACCCCCCCCCGATGTTCTGGATGCTGAAGCTAGGAACCGCCTTGGGCAAATTTTTCTTTTGGGAAGGCGGTATACAAATATAAATAAAAATAAAAAGGTTGACTGCACTCTGCATCTGTTGCAGATGTGACTGGCACAGCTGCTTTCCCACCTCCCCAGTTTAACAAATGTCTGAAATATTCATATGAATGTCCAATATATCCATATCTGTACGAATGTTAATATACGAATGTCCGAATTGTCTGAATTCATGCGAATAATGAACGTCATGAATATTTGTGCACATCAAGATATCAAAATCTCATCTTGTTCCAGATTTTCAGACCCAGATAACTGTTCATATTGGATCCATCAGAATACATTCCACTTTGCTGAAAGCAACAATATACTCTTGCATACTAATATGTTTTCTTAGCGCAGTACAGTATTTACTACAGAATGTCATTTTTCAAAGAGTAAAATAGAAAGTGATTATCTCATTAAGTGATGAAGAAGTAAATAATGCACAGAAAGAAGAAAAAGAATAATGGGGAATAATGGAAAATGCATAATCTAGGAAAATAAAGTTTCTAATCAGACTTATTTTTTTAAGAGAAGGGAAAACCTTCTAACTTTCAAAAGCTTAAGCATTACAAACTATGGAAATTATTCAGTTTCTTCCTAAATGACAATCATTCTCAGATGAAGAAATAACTAGATGATCACAATTTCATTTGTCCATATAGTGTTTAAGGTCTTCAGATACTGGAGAGTTTATAATACTGATAATTATCTACTTTTCCTGCCTGTTTTTTTCCCTGTAATGCAGCATAACATCCCATTATGTTCTGCATAATTAGCAATATTCTTTGTATAATCTGACAAATCAGGCTTTAGAAGTAGTAGAGAAGCAGATAGGCTATTACGTTGGAAATTAATGATCTTCATAGGTCAGAAACATTGTACAGATTATCATAAAATGTTTGCATTGGGATTGTCAGGGTCTTGTGCACTCATTAATATTTAAGATCATTCTGTTTTCAGAACGCGGGGATCTATCAGAAACTGTCTCTCATTATTTTATTTCTTTTGCCCCAGACCCCCATCATATGTGAACATGCTGTTAACAAGGGCTATTTTCCTACTCTAATAGATTGTATAATATGCATAGCCCACATTGACTGCTCCTTTCGCACAGGCAGAAATGGACCTAAAAACCTAAATCTACCCTGCATAAATTTTGCTAGCATTCATGGAAATATCTTGCACAGATGTGTTTAAGGAATACATGAGAAGTCTACATTTAAATTACACTAACTTTTTAATGCATCTTTTTAAGCAAAACATAATTTTATGTGAAATAAGGAATGAAGTGTTTACAAATTCAAGAGCATAATTTATGTAAGATGCAAAGTGTAGGGACGTGCATGGATATTTGAAAATTCAGAAATCTGATTCAAATCTGACGACTGTTGGCATCGAATTCAAATCAGATTTAATAACATTCAAATTTAGACATTCAAAGGGATTTTGGATTTTCTGAAACATTCGTTCAAATGATTAGAATGTACAGATGCATATGTATTACAATCTGACGACTGTTGGCATCAAATTCAAATCAGATTTAATAACATTCAAATTTAGACATTCAAAGGGATTTTGGATTTTCTGAAACATTCGTTCAAATGATTAGAATGTACAGATGCATATGTATTACAATCTGACGTGTCCCAGGCAGGAGTGGGCAGCGAGGCAAAACACACATGCATGCTTATGGCGGTCCTTTGAAGGCTCAGAAGTACTCAGCATCAGTTCAGTCCAAAGTCAGGGGCATCCAGAGATTCAGCAAGTATCAGCACGGTCAGTCAGTCCAAAGGTCAAGGTTTCCAGAGGTTTGGCAAAGTCACAAGGGGGCCCAAGAGTCAAGATACACACACATGGCGGGAGTTGCACCAGAGTTGTCTGCAACACTAGCTCAGCATGTGCTGCTCAATTAAGTAGGGGAAGCAGCACCATGCCCTTGCCAGGGTAGCTGGGCCAAACACTGTGATCTATGCCTGATTTATTTTTGACGGTGGAAAAGGAGTGAGGAGGGGCACTTTAGGGGTTCCAAGCTTTCATCTCCAGAGAGTTCCCCCAATACTGACCACTGATTCACAATGTCTGCACTGCTATGTCCTGGTTGCTACCCCGGCTGCTGTGCTGTTGCAGGTGTGCACCCTCCTCCTCTGAGGAGGCTGGACTGGCAGGACCGGGCATGGCACATATGTATCAGTACAAATATTATACGTATTTGCACTTAGAATGTGGGATGAAAACAGGATGCATACGGGATAAAACAGGATGCATACAAAATGTCCACAGATAGGTATAACAGATACAAATGCTGTTGACATTCGTATCTTTAAATATGAATCTAACATTTGAACAAATAGATTTGAATGTTACAGATTCGAATCTGATTTTTTGACATTTGGATTTTAAACATTCAAATCCAGTTGAATGTTTTGACATTCGATTTGACTCAAATTTGAATGCAAACAAACAAACAAACACACCCCTAGCAAAGTGTACAGAAAATATGTTGTTGTATTTGTGCATGGGTGTGTATGTGTGTGAGTGTAATTTCTACATTTAAATTAAGGATGGACCAGAATTTTAGGAAGAAGTTCCACTTGGTTGAGGTAGAAATGACACATGATAGAAGTTTGATAAGAGGAACAGGTTCCACCTCCTTCCTGCTTTAAGCTTCCCAAAACTTCATGCAAGAAGCCTTGTAGTCCACATGCTCTGCATGAAACTAGTGCTAATCCAGATCAAAGGCTGCAGTGCTCTGGATTACTGGTGACTATGATGAAGCCATACTAATATTATCTGATCTGGAACAAGAGATGGAACTAGAACAGAACCAGGAGGATTGGGGTGTGGCACAGAGGGACATAAGCTGTGACACCAAGAATGTAATGTTACCTTCAGAACAAGGGCCAAATTGATGGCAATGGAGTCTTTGCATTGCCTGTGAAGACAGCTCACGTCTTTTATCTAAGGGTGTGCATGTAAGTATTTTTTGCATTCAAATTTGAATCAAATTGAATATTCAAAAATTCAATTTGATCCAAATTTCAAAAATCCAGATTTTCAAAAATCCAATTCGAATCCAGATTCATACTTTCAAAAATCCAATTCATGTCTGGATAAACAAATGTCAATAATATTTGTATCCATTACACGAATTTGCATGAATCTGTATTTATCCCGTTTGCATCCCATATTATATGAGCAAATATGTATAATTTTCACGCACATTCGTATATGATAGATACTGATCTACTCATTCAAATTATCAAAAAATCCGTACTGGATTTCTTTTTTTTTTCTTTTTCTGATATCTTTATTAATTTTTTGTGCAAGTACAATTGTCTATAATGCACTATAGACAGTTCTTCTATATACATTATTCATGTCACCCATGACCCCTTGCCCACCCACCCACCCCCTAATCCCCTCATGAGCTCCAAAGTCCAGTCATATAGTAGTATTGCCAATCCATTGCATTAAGAATTCTCTTTCTGGAAGTGTTGAGGCAGTTGTCATTAACATTTCATCAATACATATTGTCCATATGTGCAAGGTCTTGACAAGTCAAGAAAAAATCCATATTGGATTTCTGAAAAAACAAAATTCATTGGAATGTGTTAATTCAGATTTTCAAAAATCCAGTTTGAATTTGAATGTCAACATTTGATGGTTTGAATTGGATTTTTGAATTTTCAAATATCCATGCACATCCCTACTGCTATCTGAATGCAACATTTGATCAACAGGGACATGGACCAATTGCACTGGAGTTTTTCAGGTGCTATCACCTGGTAATTCACATCCACTGATATAGAACAGTTCTGAGGTGTCTACATTGTGTCCCTCCTTTGACCACATTTGCTGCAGTCCAGCCTGCTTAATGTGCAGCTCCTGCTGCAGTTGATCTGGCTCAAGCTAATCCAGATCCACTATTTAACTGTGGTAAATTTAGAAAAGGCATATAATGCAACATCTTTCAAATTTCAGGACTTTCCGCACAGGCTGCTGTTGTATTTGTTGTATAAGATCCATTTTCCAGCGAAACGTAATTTCCAATGATCTGTCCCAAAGAAGGCCAGATTCTCGGAGGCCCCGCATGTCCGCACACGCATGGGGTGATGGCGGCAGGGCTGAATTGGAGAGGGTGCTGGTGCACCCATCCCAATCTGGCCTCCAAAGGCCCTGCCCTGTCAAAGAGGGAGAGCGCATGCTCTCCCTGTTTGACAGCTGGGCCTGGCCACCAGCCTCCACCATTGGCTCCTTCAGAGCCAGCATGGCGAGACTGGCAGCCAGCTTCGCCAGGTTCCCCTTTGCCCGAGAAGGCACAATGGTGTCTTCTCGAGTGAGAGGGAAGCCGCAGCTGCCGCCCCCACCCCGCCTGGGGTCGTGCGATCGCAATCGCCATCTTACCTCCTCACTGCCAGGCCGCTTCTGGCAATGGGAGGCCCAGGGTCCATGGTGTGTGCATGTGGCATGGCCTCCCATTGGTCAGCCGCTCTCATGAGGTTTCCAAAACGGTTTCAGGGGGAAAGCCAGATGTAAGACCTAATTTTTTAGGTCTTACATCTGGGGAGGATTTCAGCTGCAAAAACCAGTTTAAGAAACCAGTCTTGAACACCTAAATGTGAATGCAGCGTACTCAAAGGGGCTCCAATGTGGCCTCCATTGCGGAAGCCACATCTTAACCCATCCCCAAACAGGCTCTAATTCTGCTTTTAGAACCTGTGCAGAATGGCCTTCACATTCTTCTGATTCTTTGTTATTCTTATGTTTTGAGGTGCATTTTTTTCAAACCAAAAATATATTGAAAAATGAACTGCACTACCTATTGCTCATGGGAGAAAAAAAAAAGGATTCAATTATGGGGAATGCCAGAAATCTTTGTGTCCTACTTTTTCTGATGTAAGACACAAGAAGGAGAAAGTATAGGAAAGTGAAAATAAAAGATCATTTATGTTTAATAAATAGTAATTTAGGAAGAGCCTGATCCTCCAACTGTTGAATTCTGCATGATATACCAAATGCTGTGTTCACACAGGCAAAGGGAAAATCTACACAATGTTCTTACTTATTTGCAACATGTTATTTGTTGATTTGGGAAAATTTGTTCCTCTTCAAAGTGATTCAGTTTTTTGACCCTGGCAGTATTATCTCAACTGATGGTAAAACCAATTCCCATATCTTTCTGGTGCAGACAGCACAGGTCAGTTGTACCATAGAGATTCTGAAATCAGGACTCTGACTGATGAGTTGCAAACATTTAACCCATTCAACAACTTTTGGTGTGCTCACTAAAAGCAATTTAAGCTTTGCTACATTGTTCCAGTCCCCCCCCCCAAAAAAAGTGTGAAGCTGATGAACACAGGAAACAGAAATCTTACCATCTTCATTAAAGAACAGTTCTTAACATTTTAACAGAAGAAGTCAAAAAGAAAATGTGCTTTAAAGGAATATTATAGTGCTGCAATCCTAGATATATTTATTTAGATGAAAGCTTCCTTAAAGTCCATGGGACTAATGCTTGGAAATGGAACCGGTAGTGAGGAAAGAGCAAATCATGGGCTTGTTTGCACTTACCAGGCTAGTATGGTATAACAGTACCATACTGGACTGGTAAAGACCCAATATGGTGGTGGCCATTTGCATGGTGAATGCTGGAACAACCCCATATTGCACTAGCAGCACTAGCCAGGAGTAGGGATGCATACAAATATTCCTAACATTCGATGTTCGTCCAAATCCGATACATATTCAGACATTTGAACATGAATAGAATGTTATGACATTTGTAGATTGACATCTGTATTCGTACAAATGCTTTGGAACATTCATGACATGGGGAGGTGGGAAAGTAGCTGTGCCAGTCACATCTGCCATGGATCCAAAGTGCATTTGACATGGTTTGAGAGCAGATTCAAAGTGGATTCAGGGCAGATTTGACATTTTCAGAGTGGATATGTATTGGGATATGTACCTGATAGGTACTGGATACATATGTGTTCATATCAGATATTCAGTTGAATACGTTCATATCGAATAGAATCATACCAAAGTCAAAGGGGATCTATTTGAACAAATACAAATTTTCTTACAATCAATTCAATACAAATCGAATGCAAAAAAAAAATAAAAAAATGCTAAAAAACATTTCAGCACATCTCTAGCCAGGACAGGTCAGGTCAGATTGCCAAGGCAATGTCTGAGGCAACATCTGATTCATGCTCAGACATTGCCATGACACTCTGGATTCTGATGGTGACTGAGAAGCCACAGTTGTGCCACTCTGTCTACTTGCTATACTGCACCCAGAAAAGAGCATGGATAAGAACCTAAGAGGAGCCCTGCTGGATCAGGCCACAGCCCATCTAGTCCAGCATCCTGTCGCACACAGTGGCCCACCAAATGCTCATGGGCATCTCAAGCAGAGACAAGGACAAACCTTCTCCTGCTCTCGAGTCCCAGCAGATGGCCTTAGAAGCGCCCCGGTTCCTCCCCCCCCCCAGCTAAAAGATGGACCTAAGCATTCGTTCTAGTAGCCATTGATACATCTGTCATCCATACATTTGTCTAACCCTACCTTAAAGCCATCTAGACTGGTAGCTGTCACCACCTCTGCAACATCCAGGGTGACCTAGCCACTTCTGTTAAGCATGTAGACTAGATTGGATGACTTGCCACAGCAGTGCAGGTGGGACTCACCACCAAGCTGACTAGAGCCAGTTTGGTCTTGTGGTTAGAGTGCTGGACACATATCTTGTAGACACCGGGTTTGATTCCACACTCCTACATAAAGCCAGCTGGGAGACCTTGGGTTAGCCACAGCTCTCTTTCTGAGCTTTCACAGTCCCAGCTACCTCACAGGGTGTCTGTTGTCAAGAGAAGGTTTTTCAGCCACTTTAAGTCCCTTTAAATGGGTGAGAAAAGCAGGGTATAAGAGCTAACTTTCCTTCTTCTTCTCCCCCTCCTCATCATTAGAAGGTAAGTGTGAACAAGCCACACGATTGGTGCCTTGCCTTTCATGGTGCTAAACTTCACTTTGGTTCACTGAAGATCCCCTCAAACTGTGCTTTGATCCACAACTGACGAAACCAGTTCAGAAAGGTAGAAGAAGAAGAAGAAGAAGAAGAAGAAGAAGAAGAAGAAGAAGAAGAAGAAATTGGCTTTTCCTCCCTGCTTTTCCCATCCCTTTAAGGGGACTCAAAGCATCTGACAAATCTTCAGAAAGAGAGCTGTGACTAGCCTAAGGCCACCCAGCTGGCTTCATGGAGGAGTGCAGAATCAAACCCAGTGATCCCCAGATAAGAGTCCGGCTCCCTATCCACTAGGTCATAGTTTTCCTTGCCCCTCTTGCCCTGAAATCTTAATTCACAGATTTCGTGTTCTGATCCCAGGAGGTCCACATTTAAAGATGCCTCCAATGAATGTCATCAACACTGTTATGCTTTCCCTTTTAGCGAACACATGAAAATCACAAGACACTCCCCCGTACAATAAAATGCATAATGAGCAAAGTCCAATGATTTCAAAAAGAAATGCAGAAGATCAAAAGTACTCCACAATAAGCATAAGGAGAAAAGAAGAGGGGGGGCAGACTCCTGTTAATTGTTGCTGTCACCTCCTATCTTTTCACAAGTGCCAAGTGAAGAAGCAATATTTCCAGTGTATAAACATAATGAAATATATAACAATATACAAAGTATAGCAGATAAGAACATCAATAAAACAACTGCACCCAATTAAAGTCCATTAAACATGCACACTGACAACTGTAAAATAATTAAACAGGGACAGATGTACACAACACAGGCTGGATTCCTATAGTCACCTGTATGAAACAGGATTTTTTGAACCCTGTGAGACAAAACTCAGAAGAGACACAGGACTATGGGTGTTTTTACACTGTCACTAATGGGTACTTAATGGGTACTTCTAGTGACAGTGGAAAAACACACTATGATGTCAGAAAACACTGTGGAAAGGTTCCTGTCCTTTGGACTGAGGTTCTATGATCATAATGACCCCCTATTGGTAAGGACCATAAAAATTGTATAATTATGTCCTCCAACTCAAAATAATACTCTCTAAAGACATGTAATCTCTCCATGACCATGGCTATTTCTGGAATATATCTTTGGATAGCCATCTGCTAGACACAAGCTAATGCAGACTATTACAGGCCTCACTTGCCACTTTCCATAGTCTCTACTAGCAAGTTGATAGTGGGTCGCTATTCTGGGATATATCATAGAATAAGGTCAAGTGCAGAAAGGCACTTGGTCTCCACTTACTGTTCAGAGTACCTGTGAGTGAGTATGTCCTCTGGCATCGTGATCTCACTCTCGGCTGCAGATGTGCAAAGTTTGGTTCACATTGAAAATTCAATCTAACAGTTCCTTTTTGTGTACATTTCCATCAAGCTGAACATGCAAGTGTTCAGTTCATATATCCAGAGATTTGATCAAACTGAATCAGCTTCCAAATCGAGAACATGACTGATTTTACCAAACAGGTCATGTTTACTGTAGTTTTGCCCTTGAAAATAGTTTTTTTTTTTAATGTGGAAAAAAGAGTCCACAGGCTGTTCTTTGTGGGGAGAAGAATAAAAAGCTTTGTCAGCCATTTAGAGGCCCCTTAAATAGGTGAGAAAAGTGAGATAGAAAAGCCAACTCTTCCTCCTCCTCCTCCTCCTCCTCCTCCTCCTCCCAAGGTACCTGTGGCCAAGGAGGTGAAATTATGCTCTAGTGCAGTGGTTCTCAACTTGGGGGTCGGGACCCCTTTGGGGGTCAAATTACCCTTTCAGAGGGGTCACAACGAGCCTCCCACAGCCCTTCCCTCCCACCTCCCAGCTGCTCTGCCCCCGTGGTTGGGGGTCCCCACAACATGAGGAATTCCATTAAGGGGTCGTGGCATTAGGAAGGTTGAGAACTGCTGTTCTAGTGGCAAGTGCATTGCTCCTTATTGTAGCAGCCACCTTCACAAACTGAAAATGGAGACCAAGAAGTGCCTGGTGACAGAATGGGGCTGACAAGTCTACTGAGACATTAGCATCCATGTATTTCCTATGTTAAAAATGGAGATGCGGCCTATATATAAAAAATTAAAAGATTGATCCATGATGAAGTGACAAGCAAGGTAATCAGCAAGTCTGCGCAGAGTTTTGGGGCAGAACTGAGCTTGTCAAGCTAAACTGTGGTTTCCCCATACATGTGGTATCTTAACCCAGATTAGGGAAACAAGCTATGGTTAAGCTTTATTTGTACATCAACTCACACATTCAATTCCATCAACAGTAGTACTAGCAGGATTTTGAAAATTGGATGTCTTTTGGAGCTTAAGCTTTATTTCCTTAAAGCTTTTATGATGCCCTCTTTGGAATATTTTAAATTTAATACTATATAATACTTTGAGACATGAACTCTTTTTTCTCACTTTGAATTTTAGTTCCTTCCATTATCAGACAATCCCTTTGCTTCTATGGACTGTAGCGTATGCACTATTATTGTAAGGTATTTTATTACCCTCTGTCACAAAGCAATAAAGTGTTTTTTACTTTATTTATCCTTAACAATAAACATGATTTTTTCCCCTGCTCCCTAGATTGCCTTCGTATTCACTATGAGATTGATAAGGGCATTGCTAATTTATTGTGCATGGCATTATGGCACATTAAATTTGCAATTTAATAAAAGTATTTGGTAAAGGTGCCATTACATTTGCAGAAAGTTGTAAATGTTTCAAGCATTTGTTAAGTTTTATGACTGACTTGGATTCACAGTGGTCCCATTGGCTGGAGATGACACTTCTCTATGCTTCTCAATTCTCTTTGTAGCAAATCCATTTTCAGGTCAAAGAGAATTATTTGAGGGAGGACAAAGACACAAGGTCACAAGATACAACCATGTTATAGATTCAGTATTTTGACCATTTTGTAAAGACTTTGGCAAAGTTTGTGTGAATAGGAACCACTCACCTCTCTGAGGGAGCTTTGGTGACAGCAAAATGTGCAGGGACCATAGGGAGTCAGTCCAAGCAGGTGCCCAAAGTTTGTTTGTTGTTGGGCAATCTGCCACATCATGCTGCCACAGCTGTTATAAGGTTTTTCTTCCTAATGCCCATAGTTAAAGACATGAGGAAGAGAAGCCACTGTTTTCATTGTCATCATTCTTAGCATCATCATCTATAGACCATGCAAAGAAAAGATGGAAGATCCCTGTAATTATATGCAAGAAAAACTGGAGGAAAATGGAATTAAACTGATCACTTCTAACTGTGAAGAAGCAAATGAAAGACCCATATCTGAATATCCATGACACCCATAGAAACAATGTCCAGATACAGACACATAGGGTGCTTCCGCACAGGCCTTTTAACACCCATTAAGCGCACATTCGGTAACGCATGTCCGCATACGTGTGGCTGTTTAGGACACTTCTGGTGAGGAGCCTCCGCACAGCAACACCCATTAAGCACACTCTCAGGCATGCGCGTCCGCACAGTTGGACCTATTAAGCACACTTCCGGTGAGGTGCGTCTGCACCTATCCGTCCCTAAAGTGTGTTTAATGGGTGTTAAAAAGACACAGCATATGATGTGGGCTTAATGGGTGTTTCACTGTGAAAATGCATCCTTTTAGGATGTGTCCTCACAGCTAATCTGTTCCTACCCGGGGACCTCCCCCAGCCCGCCGGGGGACTACTACCTCACGGCTCACCCTCACCCCAGAAGCACGGATGTGAGGCGGGTGCTGTGCGTCCGCTCAGCACCCACCTCAAATCCGGATTTCATCCGTCCTTCTGCCGCGTTTGCGGACGGACGGGGTTGGGTAGATCCGTATCTATTAGATGCGGATCTACCCCCGTAAATCCAGATCTACCATGCATCCGGATTTAGTAAAACCGGGTCTACTGGAACCCAGATTTACTAAATCCGGATGAGGTAGATCCAGATTTATTTAGGCAAATGCGGAAGCAGCCATAGTGTGCACTGGAGATGATAGGGTTGAATGCAAGAAAGTTTACAGATGCTAAAACCAAGGCTAAAAAGGAATAGTTAATTATAATAAAATTCTAATAAAACTGTACTGCTCTGTACATTCACATGACATTAGACCACACTGAACATTACTGGATTTCAACAAGGGCCAGATTCTCAGCTCTTTGGTGTAATGCTTCACCACACGTCTTCGTATTATACCCAGAGATTGTGCATTTGCCTGGGGGCAGCCATGGTCTGCACCAGCAAGAGGATGGCAGGTCCTTATTTTGAAATATAATCCAGAATAAGGCCCAGTGCAGAATGGGTCTATGTACTTTCACAAGAGAAAATAGTGAAAGAGAAATGAGAAAAAAACAAAACAAAAGAAGAGATGAGTGAACTATGGTAATTGGTCTCCATGCTTTGCCCTTATTATGAAATCCAAGAATTCACTCCTTCGTAGTTCACATTTTAAAAATTATTATTTAAACCTTGTCACCAAACAGGTATATCAGTCAAAGCTTGTATTCGCCTTTTGTTGGTTCAACTGGCTCTTTGATGACCATGTTTTCTGGAAGACACAGTGAGCCCAAAGCATCATTATGAGCTACGTAATAGAATGCCATTTGGAAGCCAATTGCTGTTGAGTCTGGGTGATTCGCAGCACAGAGGGAGCTACTGAAATCTCTTGAAGTGCAACTTTGGGGAACCTATTCCTGAGTGCTGCATGAGAAAGACTTGTCATCTTATTAATGAAGAATGACCACTTGTCATTCCACATGGGGGAAAAGGGAAGCACATGACACATTGGTAATGAAAGACCACAAGTCAACTCAAATGCAAATGGTGATGTCTGAAAAAGATAATTAAAGCTCCCGAGACTGTGATTATGGAAAGGTAACATGACAAGACTCATGGATGTCAACACTGTGTATTTATATTGACAGAAAGTGTTCAAGAAATCTTCTTTTTAGAATATAACTGTCAGGGATCTCTCTCTTTCTTATTTTTTGCAGGACACAAACATTTATTGACTTTGTGTAAGGAGGATCCTTATAATTCTGTGACACTTGTTTAACAACATCATAGCTTTGGCAATGGAGAACCTCTGGAGGATTTGCTGACCACAAAGATGTTCAAAATTATACACATGCTTGAAGTAAGAGATCTTCGTAAGAGCAGGCCGATGGGTTAGATGGTCATGGGTTGGAGCCAGTAGAGCATTTCTTACCTGCTTATGTTTTGATGATCCCATCCCTAAGTGTTAGGGCAGGCAAGATAAGCAAGCTCAGATTTGTCCTTCCACTTCTATTTACCTTCAGAACATCACAAGTATTCTGTGCGTTACCAATCTGCTTCTGATTGATTAGCCAATGATTCTCAACCTTCCTAATGCCACAACCCTTTAATATAGTTCCTCATGTTGTGGTGACCCCCAACCTAACCCCCAACCATAAAATTATTTTCGTTGTGACTTCATAATGATCCCTGTGAAAGAGTTGGGGGACTTTGGGATACTTCAGACTGAGAAGAGCACACTCAACTGGTACTGTTTCAGGGTTGCTGTTGTTTTACTTCTTTGGGTATTCATATGGCCTGTAGATTGACTAATGGTATGTTTAGCTGGGAAAGTGTTTAAGGTTTAAGAAACTCATGGAGTTTAATCTGAGATATGATTAAGCATGGTTATCTAGTAGGGATGTGCCCAAATATTAATAACATTTCAAATTAGTACAAATTCATAGGGATTTGGATATTTTAATTAAAATTGAATGTTGGCACACTCAAAGATTGACATTTGAATTTGAATCAAATGTTTTGATACATTCATACGAAGCTTCATTATGGATTCGTATGGGATTCATATGTGATTCTTATCTAACATTCATATTGAATTTGTATGGGACATTAGTATCAAATTCGAATCCTACCACATTCAAAGGGACTTATTTGAACAAATATGAATTTCCTTGCATTTGATTCAATACGAATCAAATACAAATAAATAAATAAATAAATAAATAAATCATGTACATCTCTATTACCTATGGTATGCAAGGGGCCCTTTCACACTTGGCAGAAAGGGACACTCCACATGCCAGAGTGTACCACCGCCAGGATAGGTGTGGAGCACATTTTCATGTTCCACAACTTATCTAGCAGCTGGCTGGGAAAGTCCTGCACACTAGACTTGCACCTCTTCAAGGTGGAAAAGGTTAAATGGAGCATCTGACCAGGCACAGTTGCAGGTTGTGTTGTCCACCTGCTGTGGCAGCAGTAGCATGCATGCCCATTGATGGTGTTGCCATGGCAATGCAATCACTTCCTTAATGGAGGCAATTTGCACTTAGCTGGCACTGGGTGAAGCACTGGCAAGGTTTGGAATGCTTTGGTGTCATAAAATGCAGACACTTCAAAGCATCCCAGTAGTTACCTGGCCATCATGCCTCATCAAGCTACAAATTGGTAAAAGGTTAAAGTGAATTCTGCTTTTAAAAATCGTTATGTGAGAAATGTCTTATTGAAAGTTTGAAAAAAGTAGAAAGTCTGAAAGTAGAAAAATAGACTATATGTAAAAATGGTGTTATGGGTTTTGTGGACTACTTAAAGAATTTGGGAAAGATCAAATATGAAGAACTATTAATTAAAAATAATGTAACACATGAGTTTGTTTTAAAAAATGAGAGATCAATTGAATCAAGGAAGTTTGAATCTACAATGGATTATGTATGCAAAGCTTTTAGATGTATTTAGTGAGGATAAAAGAAGATTGAACTTTGAAATGGAAAAACAGAAATGGGAAATAGAACTTCAAAAAGGCAAAAGAGGAACTTTTGGTATGATATACAAATTACTTTTGCAGATGGATTTAGAGCAACAACAAGTTAAAGACCATCTTTAGGGATGTGCACAATTTTTATTTATTTATTTGTATTCAGTTCGTATTGAATCAAATCCAAGAAAATTCATATTTGTTCAAATAGATCCCCTCCAAATGTAATGGGATTCAAATTCAATATGAATGTTGAATCTCATATGCATCCCATACAAATGCATACAATCCCATACATATCCCATACAAATCCCATATGAAGCTTCATACGTATTCAAATGTAGGGGTGTGAACAATTTTTTTTTTTGCATTTGAATTTGAGTCAAATTGAATGCCTAAACATTCGATTTGATTTGAGTGTTTAAAATCTGAATGTCAAAAAATCTTTAAAAAGTAAATGGCATAATGGAGAACATTAGCTTAGAATTTTTTTAAAAAAAATAGTTTTTAAGGGTTTTTTTTTAACAGTGATCCATTGTAATTCACTGTACAGATAAAATGGAGCACAACTGATAAATGGAAGGATGAGTAAAAAGCCAAAGTAGGGTAAATTCAATTCAGTTTAAATCTGAATACCTTTTGAATAGTTAAGATTCATTAGAGTGCAAAATCCTCCTCCTCCTCCTTCTTGTAGACATATATCTCAGGGATTCTGCACTCCTCCATGAAGCCAGCTGTGACCTTGAGCTAGTCACAGCTCTCTTTCTGAGCTCTCAAGCACCACCCACCTCACAGGGTGTCTGTTGTGGGGAGAAGAATAGAAGATTGGTTTAATAATTGTTTGTTTGCTTTTCATTCTCAAAGTGAATTTAGATTTTGCAAAATGAGTCTTGCCTGTTTCTCCCTGTCTTCATATTTGTCCAGACGTGTACTCATGTGCATGCATTTCTCTCTCTCTTTTTTTTTTTTACCTTGCTGAGATTTCTATCCCACACTTCACTCAAGGGTTTCAGAAAAAAACTGTACAGGAGAAAAGAGTGGTGGGGGGAATTAAAACCAAGTTGAGATCCCAAGTCATATAAAGACTTATAAGTGATTGCCATCACTTTGAAGTTGACCCAAAAACCCATTTGTACCCAGAGAATACATCACATTTGTTAGGCATGCATCAGCTGACATGTGATATATGTGTCTTAGAGCCTAGCTACACAGAGTGAATTTGGTTTGCCTTGAAGTTGTCTGGTTATCTAAAGGAGTGCCTTCTCCCATATAGACTTTCCAAGTATTGAGATCTCAGGGAGAAGCAAGGGGCAGGGACATGCAAGAGGGTCTTATAGGGCACTTTACATGGTTTTTGCACCTCATCAAAACCTTTGATGTTTAGCTTCCTGTGAGTATTGTCCTGCCTTCCCTTTACCTCTGCTGATCAATTTTCCCCTGCATGACATCTTTCTTTCTTTCTTTCCTTGGCCTTTACACTACTGCACAGATGTTGAGATTCACATTTCCAATTTATCTGATTGCTGTAGTATTCCACAACCTTAAATATGTGGCAGGTTTGTAATTAAATAGAGGAGAACTAATATGGCTGCTGTCTTATGTATTGCATCCTCACATTTATTTGCGCCCACTCAACATTTAAGAATGATTGGCAAGTACTTCTACTCACCAAAGTTTCTGATACCTCCTGTTAAAATTAGATTTTGGACTTGCATTGCGTCTGTTTCCTTCATACACATCAGAAAAACATTGTTTTGTGGAGGTAAGTGCTAACAAGGACTAGTTGAGGCAAACTCAGGTTTCTTGTCATCTTTACTTTGAAGGTACACTGGGGTTCCAAAAGGTTAATGAACCACTTGTGGTAACACTTTCTCTCACACTTTAACTCAGTTTTATTCCTGATAGAACCATTAACTTCTCCACTAACCTTTCTACTTGCTACTATTACAGACATTCTGCCCACTAAAGCTTTCTATTGATTTTTGCCAGGGCGCTTTTATAAAATGTAGCTTTAAATACCTGCTTTTGTTTTGTTTTGTTTTTTTGTGGTCATGTTAGCATCTGGCAGCACATGAAGAGACAAAGATTAATTCAGAGCTTTCTTTTTTTTCTCCTCCTTTTCTCTCTCCCTCCCCTTAATTCAAGCAATCAATTGGTCAAGCTAACAATAAATTATATTATTGTTGTTGTTGTTGTTACTGTTGTTGCTGTCGTTAATTAAATCACAAACACTAAATCTTGTCAGATATTTTTATCTTTTAGAATGTGTGTTATTTCCTGGACAGGAATAACAAATTACCAATACACTTAAGCCTAACTCAGTTTTCCCGCTCCCTTTCCTTAACCCAGTGGTTCTCAACCTGGGGGTCGGGACCCCTTTGGGGGTCGAATTACCCTTTCAGAGGTTTTGCGACGAGTCTCCCGTTGCCCTTCCCTCCCACCTCCCAGCTGCTCTGCCCCTGTGGTTGGGGGTCACCACAACATGAGGAACTCCATTAAGGGGTCGCAGCATTAGGAAGGTTGAGAACCACTGCCTTAACCCATGCTCCAGACTTTGGTTACAATTCCTGCAAGCGTGAAGCTGTGGTATTGCCGTCTGCTTTTGGAAAAATGATGTGGAACCATGCATTGCAGTTCAAATCCTCATTCTTATCCACCTAAAAAAAGTCCCAATCTGTGTGCGCAAAAGCATGGTAAGAAGTGTTCCAGTGGAACAGTTTGATAGCCCATCTAGACCAGCAGTCTTCTCTTATGGGTCCTTCCTGCACTCACATGTAGGGATGTGCACAATTATTCAAAACACTCAAAATTTGATTGAATTCAGACATTTGAATTTGAATTGAATGTCTATACATTTGAACAAGTTTTTGAATCTTTTGCATCATTTGTATGAATTATTCGCTCATTCATATGTGTACAGATATGTACATGTTACATATGTATCCATGTCGTACACACTTGTACCGATACCTACAGAATGAAAACGAGATGCATATGGAATAAAAATGGGATGCATACAAACGCATACAGATGTGTACAGACATACTTGAATGTTGTCAACATTCGTATCTTCAAATACAAATCAAAAATTTGTATGAATAGATTCAAATGTATTTGAGTCGTATCAAATGTGAATACATTTGAATTTTAAACATTCAAATCAATTTGAATCTTTGGATATTCAATTTGAACCAAATCAGATTCTGAAAATTGTATTCGTGTACACCCCTACTCACTTGTGTTCCAGAATATCATCCATAACAAGGACCTACCACCTCATGCCCTACCCCCATCATGCTTTGTCAGCATTGTTTTGCCCAATTTAGCTGTAGATCTAAACAATGAGATCTACAACCAGCCCAGAGCCAGTATCCTGGGCCATGGAGGCATGGCAGACAGCATGGCCCTATGATCCAGTATACTATGAGGGACCCTTTGTGGTGATGCTCCAAGAAGTACTGGCAGAAGTGGATCCACCCAAAAAATGGCCTGGCAGTAAATGCTGGGAATAGGGATGTGCACAAATATGATTTTTCACATTCAATTCATAACAAATCAAATGTTCGAACATTCATAATTGTATGAATTTGCAATTTCAAATGTCCAGATGTCGGATTTGATACAAATGCATTTGTACTCATTTGTTCAAATATTCAATGCATATCCAGTGATACATATCCATGTGTATCCTGCACGTATCCTTTATGCATCCCGTACGGGTACATGCTGGTACATATGGATACATATGGGATATGTACGGATACACCTGGGATCCATATATATCTGTACCATTCAATGAATATCCAAGCTATTTATTCGAACGTCTGAATTATTCATATTTATTTGAATACGGAATTCCGAATGTCCAGACATTCGATTCATTTACAAATGTCCGAATTTGTGTGAATTAGTACAAATAAAGAATAGTTTAGATATTCGTGCACATCCCTAATTGGGACAGCTCTTTGAAGGCAGCAGCCAAGCATTCTTCCAGAGGTTCTTCAGAGGAAACAGCTGGGTGTGGAACGGAACTAGCTGTTCAGCTAGGGCAGCCTTTCCTGCTCCAATAGCAACCAATCTCAACATAGGATTACAACTTCTCACCCTTTCCCTGTCTCAGATGCCCTATTCACACATCTCATCCTATCCCTGTACAAAAGGGAGGAAGTCCAGAAAAGGCCACAGCAGCCAGTTAGCTTGCTCCACTCACAATCTCCTATCAGCTGGCTTTCACTTCCTAGTGCTGTAAGAGCTAATAACCATTGGATCATATCACCACCTGCTCCTGCTAAATATCTTTCCCAAGATCAAATCTGAATGTCCTATTGACAACACAGTTGCCTGAAGAATAATGTCTGTGGGTCTGAAATTGCAGGATGGAGAACTGGAGCAAGGCAGCAATTGAATGTGATGCTTCCAGGGACCATAAAGGTGGGGCTGACATGTATATGATGATGCTCAGAAGCCTTGAAATCACAATCCATTCCTTACCTCTGTGTTTCCCGGTGCAAAAAAGAACCTGCAATAGGGACGTGCACAAATATTCATAACATTCAAAATTCATACTAATTTGGATGAATTTGGACAATTGAATTCAAACCAAATTTTGGCAAATTCAAAGATTGACATTCAAATTCAAATCTAATGTTTTGATGCATTTGTAAGAAGCTTCATATGGGATTGTGTGGGATTTGTATGCTATTCGTATGCATTCATATGCATTTGGGATTCCTAGGGGATTGAACATTTGTATTGAATACAAATCCTACTACATTCAAAAAGGGATCTACTTGAACAAATTTTCTTGCATTTGATTCAATACAAATTGAATACAACCCCCCAAAACATTTATGTATATCCCTAACCTGCAAGCTACCCTTGATTTAGTAGCTCTTATTTGGTTTTCATTCGTCTTCTAAAAAACAGCTCTCCAGGGCAAATAAAAATTGATTCATTGATAGGATTGTGGAATTGGCAAACACACAACTTTATGACAATCTAGAGTCATCTCTGGATGCAATTTAGTGATTTCCTAGAATATTGTGCAGTGGAAAATGCATTTCTGAAATATAACCAGACTTTCCCTAAGGCAAGGTGGGTAGTTCAATCACCATGCCCATTAGTTGAGAGCTTGAGTACACTCTCCCTTTTTCCTTCACGCATGTCACATTTCAGAGTAAGTCAATGTGCGTGCAATCCATTATGGGTTTATCACTGCTTTACTTACCATTAGTTTTGCCCATTCTCATGTCTGGAATAAACTACTTGCTCCAACAGTCAAAATGGATGGCAGCCACCATTGTTCCAAATAAGACACTGTGAAGACTGAAGATTATTTAGAGAAACTTTCCTCCTGTCCATGAGCTACAGAGCACCTACAAATATCTGAACATATAACTCTGTGTACCTAATGATATTTGGGCCCCAAATATCTAAAGGAATGTCTTCTTCCATACCAACCTGCCCATGTCTTAAGTTCTGTGGGGGAGGGCCTCCTGGTTATGCTACCACCCATAGCAGCAAAAGGGTCTTCTCAGTGATGACCCCCAAGCTGCGGAATAGCCTCACTTTTGAGGTACATCAGGCACCCTCACTTTACATGTTTAGGAGAGCAGTGAAGAGGTACCTCTTTACCCTGGCCTTTGGCTAAATGGGATATAGCCCTGCCCACATTTTTCAGACACTTTGACTCTTTTGATATATTTATATTTGGTTTTAAATGTTGTAACCTGCCCTGACACGTTTGGGTATAGGGTGATATAAAAATTCAAATAATAAATAAATAAGCAAACAAACAAACAAATATTGTTATGCTGATAAACAGCAGTTGGTGCTCCTATAACATTAGTCTTCCCAGTATGGGCAGATGATATTACTGCTTGCACAATGTAGCCAGTTTTGTGCAATTGTTATCTGAAACTACTGAGTTGGGGTCAACTCCTCTGTTGACATATTTCCCTGTTCCCCTTCATACCGTCCAGCTCTCTGGCCAGTTAAATTCTACAAGACTGTAGACTTAATCCAGGGGTGTTTCTGCACTTGCTTTCCCAACTGTTGGGTGGGAAAGGTGCATTAGAGGCTAACGTGTACCAGCGTTCACACTTAGGAACACTAGTACATGATGGCCTAGACTTAACACAACCGGAGACTTACCTGTGTCTGGCCATGCAGCCAGTTCTCTGCAGGGCACCGCATGTGCACTGTCGGTGTCATCACAGTGATGATGATGGTCGTGCACGCACAGTTGCATGAGGGGTCACCTCAGATGGCCCACTCAACCAGAAAGAGTGCAGATGGTCACCTTCTGGACATGCCAGGTAAGCTTTTGGTTGGGATTGGGGAGAGCTGGGTTGCTTGTGGTGCTCAATTTCATGTACCACAGCTAGTTTGCAACCTCTGGGCAGGCAGGGGGCATTTGCAGATATGTAAACACCTTCTGCAAGTGCAGATGCACCTGTCCAGATGTTAACTAATTGTATACCAAAAGGCCAAGTGTGAACTGGCCTCAGATCTTGCTTTGTCTCATGAGGATGGAGTCAATCAGCAGAGGGCAAGGCCTCTTTGCTTCACATTAATGTGCAGATAAGGAGACCCAGGCTCCAGACTCTTGATATGAGTTAAGATTTTGTCCAGAAAGAACCTTAATTAGCTTCAGCCTTGTAGAGTCCAGATTAAGCTAAGCTAAGCTTTCTTAGAACCAGTGGATAAAGTATGGGATTTGGAATATTTCAAACAAAAATAGCCCCATTCTATTTTTTTCTCTTTCTTTGCTCTCTTGTTATCAATCAACAGCTATTGCCCCTGTAAATTAATTACAATAAAATATCTCAACAGTGCATCAAGCTAGCTGACAGCAATGCATCAGAAGATCAATGGATTGTAGATGGCAAATGACCAAATGCAGGACAACCTTCTGCAATTAGGAAATGTTTAGAAGATCTTTACTCACTGAAGCAAGAGGGGCTTAGAAATGAGATTCAAAGATGGTAGCCTGCTAGCTGGAGATCTCCATAGGATTTTCAAAGTGATGCCTTCTTCTCCAGATCTTAATCCATTATTAATCAAAACTAGTAAATTATTAATAAAAATGTGTTCATTCGTTTCAGGAAGTTTGGATGAGGATCTGAATTTTTGTATGGGCCAATGCCTTATAACGACATGCTCGCATCCATCCTCAGAAATGGAGAGCTAGTATGGGGGGGGGGCACTTCCTAACTAAAAAGTAAGACAACAGTTGCTTGTTCATCCAGATTAGTTAGTGGGGGATTTCAAAAACACAAAACATTGGAAATCTGGAAACAGCTTGGGTTAGGAAAACAGTGGTCTATATACATTTGTGTTCGATCTGATGTTCTGTATGTTTCCTCCAATGACAGTGATCCTTATAAAATATGCAAATTCATCTCAAATTTTAAATGACCATTTTGTCTCAATATAAGGTAAAGACGTTATCCATCAAACTGAGCTCAGCTCCTGGTGGTTGCATGAACAGGTCCATGAAGCTAATTCTTGCTTCATGTAGAAATGCTTTTCCATTGTCTTTTTCTGGGATAATTCCATACTTCCCAATCATGGCCAAACAAATTGATATTCCAGATTGGTATTTTATCTATGTACCTATCAGATCTGGTCCATTCTTTTTCAACTGATTCTGCTCTGGTGGATGAAGGGCAGATGTTTAAAAGCATGATTTTCAATTCTTTTTTTCCCAGTCTTCTGTCCTCATTCATATATTGCATCCACGCTGGCTTGGTGTACCAGTTCAGCAGCCCCTGTCCACATTAGGGATATGCACAAATATTTGTATTATTTGTTATTCATACATATTTGGCTAAATTTGGACATTTGGATTTGAATTGAATGTTGGCACATTTGAATATTGACATTCGGATTTCTTGAAAATGATCCAAAGTAACAGAACCAGACAATTCTCTGGACACTTCTCAATTATAGCATCCAAACACCCCCAAATCTGAGCAACGTTGCCCTCAAAGTGTCCTGCAAATTTGTCACAGCAGATGTTAGACAGTTGTTGCCCTTGTTCTCTCAAGCTTGATCTTACAAGATCATTCACCATTCAAAAGAGCTCTTCTAGGCGACCACTTGACAATGCAGTGGTGGTAAAGAAATAAATTATTTTCACTGTCATTACTGCCACCTGATAGGTATGATAATGTCCTCTAACTTGTGTTTGGTCAAACTCACAGCAGGATTTATTCCACCTGCACTCTAGCCATAGTAGACATATGATAAGGATGAGCCCAAAATTCAGTAGAAATAAAATTTTAGTAGAAATATGAATTGAACCACATTTTGTAAAATTAAAAATAATATTTTGAGCATTATCTTATTTTGGAATCTAAGTTATCTCAACTTATAATATGTTTCATTGCAAGCTTTCAGCTAACATATTCATCATAGTTAAAAATGTTGGAAGCAAATATAGAATTTTGTGTGCGCTGCATTTATTTCAGACATAAGATGGGAATTTAAGAGGCACAAGGCAATAAATCTATGACCATATTTCTGAATGAATGAATATGTTATTCACTCTTACTAAAAGTTGGGATTCAGAAAAAAACTAGCTTAGGTCATTAATTTACTTTTGTACACCTTGTATATAAAAAATGAATTTCATTACCCAGTTACTACTTCCTTTCTCTCCTTCTCTTCTTAGTTCTCCTCTTTTCAAATAAATACATGTTACTGTCATAATGGGGAGATGCTAGACCATATTCACACTGGACATTTGAATCCTAGGCCAGGACAGGCCACCCTGACCCAATATATATATAAAAAACCACCCCTGGACTGTCTGTAATGGACTAGCCTGTCCCATGCCAGCCCCTACTACTAGTACAGCAAGCTGTGTCATCTGCAGAGCCAGCACTGGAGCTTCCAAAGGCCAGGACCAGGGACAAAAATTCCTGGCCTTCAGAGTTCTTGGGGGGAGGAGAAGGTTTCAGTGGTATTCACTATTCCCTGTTCCCAGCTGCAATGTCCCTCCAGTATTTCAGAATTAGTGGGGCACATGCCTTCTGCACACATCCCATAGCTCCAGGCCAGTCTTAGTAGCACAATGGTAGACCTTGTCAAGGTCTACTGGTGGAATGGGATAGGGCACTATTTTGAGTTCCTTATCCCACTCTAGCATTTTGTCCATGTTGATGGAGCCTATTAGGAAGGGTGGAGCCCCCCTTATTCTGCCATTGTGTTTGGGAGGCCCATAGACCCTTTCCTAGCATGAGACAATGTTATGTGCAGAGAGGTCCCTTGATCAAGCTGATTCCCAAACAGAATTTCTGCCAGTCTGGCATTATGTACTTACCTCTCCCATACTAGCAGTATCCAATTTATGAAAAAGTGGCCTTTACTCATATAGTTGGACCTTGGAACAGTGTGCAAATGGCAGAGGAGGATGCAGAGGACACGGCCATGGCTTCTGTGGACGTAAGGGATTTTGACTGGAGGGCTGAGAGGCTGGAGGTGGGCCTCCACTACTATTTGTGTGCTGCACTAAGTCCCAAGTAGGCCTTCCAGAGGTGTGTACACAGCTCTGGAAGGCCTACTTGGGCCTAAGAGCAATGTAGGAATGGAGGCAGAGACCACAGAGAACATGGACGTGCCCCCCATGGTGGTAAGGGAACACAGCCAGGGAACAGACAAAAAGCCAGGAGTAGGCCTCTGCCACTGTTCAAGTGCTGCTCCAAAGCCCATGTAGGTTTTCCAAAGCTGGGGATTGCAGCAATTCCCAAATGGGGAAGTGGATGCACAACTTTGGAAAGCCTACTTGAGACCTGGAGCAGCACACTAATGGTGGCAAAGGACACAGAGAATGTGACACAGAGAATTTGCAAAAAAAGGGGTGGGCATGTCTGAAAAGGCCATGAGGGCAAACATAGAGGAAGGAGAAGGAGAGAGTTGGCTTTTCTACTCCTTTTTCTCACCCATTTAAGGGTACTCAAAGTGGCTGACAAAGCTTTCCCCACAATAGAACACCCTGTGAGGTAGGTGGTGCTGTGGGAGCTCAGAAGAGAGCTGCAAGTAGCCCAAGATCACCCAGCTGGCTTCATGGGGGAGGGCAGAATTGAACCTGGTATTCCCAGATAAGAGTCCGGCTCCCTAATCACTAGACCAAACTGGCTCACTGACCTAAGTGGCCAGATCTGGCCTCCATCAAAGCTTCGGCAAAGGGCAGATACACTCAATTTGTACAAATTCATAGACATTTTGAATTGCATGGATATTTGTGCACATACTTAGTTACTAGGCAAGAAGCACCTCTGTGAAATGCAGTGAGGTTTGAAAAGGCTCATTACTAAGAATCACTAGTCCTTTTAATCGGTAGCCAGTAAGCAGTTGTTTGAATTGGGGCCATCCAGTTGTTAACTTCCAAGCATCTGACATCCACAGAGTTTATAAATGTCCTTAACTTAACATTGATCCACATGGCATTTATTTGCTGGTTTACATCGATCTCGTAAAATGGAAAACTCGGGATGTTAAGCTTGATTTTGAGGCATTTATTTTCTCTAATGATTACTGTTGCAAAATAATCTTTCTCTTTTTCAAATCAATGTTATTTATTATAAAGCAACAACAACTCTCTACAAATGTATCAGAGGAGCTCTCACAATGCAGGGAAGAGAGCCGCGTACGTTAATGAAGTCTGTGTGTACATGCACTAATGGTTCCAAATTGTCAACAAATTAGGATTGGAAGGCAAAATCTCAACTAATGATACAGAGTCATGAAAGCAGGTTTCTGTAATGTTTTATTTCTAGTGTGTTAGCTTTGTATCCCAGCCTTCCCCCAAAGGCAGGAAGCAATTAAAGAAAAAAAATGCATGCAGTATTTGTGTGTGTTTAAGGAAGAGAGACAGAGGATATATATACCAGGCACCATCCACATGTGACAAAGGGTCTTTCCGTACGTGCTGCCAGAAAACGGATCTCAAAGATCCGTTTTCAGGTGGAACATTTTAAAAAGGAACCTGACCCATAGAGGGTCAGATTCTCGGAGGCCCCGCACATACGCACACAAGTGGGGCGGCGGCGGCAGGGCCGGATGGGGAAACGGATTGGGGTGGGTGCTCTGCAGACGCAAGAGCACCCATCCCAAACTGGCCCTGATGGTTTGGGAACTGTAGTTTGCAGCATACGCATGCGCAATCAGCACCAGCCCTGCCAGCCCCAGAATCAGGCCGGTGATGACGAGGTAAGGCAGATGGCGCGAGCGCGGGACCCTCACCGGGGTGGGAGTGGAAGTAGGACTTGCCTTCCCCTGGCCAGAGAATGGCTGATCACTGCTTCTTTTGCCAGGGGGAAGGCAGGGAAGCCGGCCCTTGGACTCGCCCACCTGTCAGAGACGCAGAGCATGTGCTCTGCCTCTCTGACAGCTGGGCATGCACCGGCAATCTGGCTTTCCCCCCTCCAAACTGGTTTAAGGGGAAAAGCCAGACGTAAGACCTGATTTTTTCCAGGTCCTACATCTGGGTAGGATTTGGCAGCAAAACTGGTTTAAGCAACCAGTTTTGCGTGCTGACGTGCGGACGTGGCGTCCTCAAAGGGACCCTAATAGGGTTCCCTGTGTGGATGCCATGTCCAAATCCTTCCTGCATCTGGCTCTAAATCCGTTTTGTGCGGAAAGGCCCAAAATGTGGTCTCTCATTTGCAGGGTGGCTGAGTGTTCCTCCTCCATAGAAGGCTGGCTCTCACCACAAGGCTTCAAAAATTGTATGCAAGTGGACTGAGAAGAATTTGATGCTGTTTTGAAGGCAAAGGGTGGTCACACCAAATATTGATTACATTTAGATTTTTCTTTGGTCATTCACATTGCATTTTGTAAACTAAGAAAAATAAGCTATTAGGAAAGGGATGTGCACAATTTTTTTTAAAAAAAATTTGGTATTTGATTCATATTGAATAGAATGCAAGAAAATTTGTATTTGTTCAAATAGATCTTTGAATGTAGTGGAATTCGAATTCGATACAAATGTTCAATCATACAAATCCCATATGGAGACATGCAAGTCCCATACGAATCCCATATGAAGCTTCCTATGAATGCATCAGAACATTCAATTAGAATTTGAATGTCAATCTTCAAATGTGCCAACATTCGATTTGAATGCAAATGTCCAAATTTGGCCAAATTCATAAAAATTTTGAAAGTTATGAATATTTATGCTCATCCCTACTATTAACACTTCTATTTTTGAAAGCATTCTCTTTGCAGCATTTTTTCCATGGCTTCTTAAAACCTTTCCACAGTACTGTAGCTTAGGGATGTGCATGGATATCTGAAAATTCAAAAATGCAATTTGAATTTGATGAATATCGATATTTGAATTCAAATTTGAATCAGATTTTCAAAAATCCAAATTTTCAAATTTGGACAGATTTTGGATTTTCAATAATCTGATATGGATTTTCAAATAATTCGACAGAATTTGACACCATATGTAGCATCCGAATATCTGGTTTATTTGCGTTTATAATACAGGATGCAAATGGAATGTAAACGGGACGCAAACGCGACAAAAATGAGATGCACAAAAATTCAAATATCAGATTGGAATGTTCCTGACATTTGTATTTTTGAGTTCAAATCAAATTTTTGAAAATACGGATTCAGATAATCCAGATCCAAATCAGATTTTCAAAAATACAGATTTTTTAAATTTCGAATTGAATCCAATATTTTAATCAACTCAATTTCGAATGCAAAAAAATGCATTTGTGCACACCTTTACTGCAGTTGATGTCCACTGATGGCCTATGAGCCTTTTCTCAACATTTATCAGAGTTTGGGGGTGTGGTTTTTTTTTTGTGTGTGTGTGTGTGTTGTTGTTGTTGTTGTTTTGCATATCTCTAAATGTCCTAATTTGTACTCCAGAGGGTAAGTGTACACCAGGTTGTATGGCATGGTATGTGTACACATGGCATTTGACCTGTGTATAAAATATACATTTTTTCTCCCTCTCTTTGAGATTCTTGAGACTATGGCTCTGCTTTGTTTTGTTTTTTAAAGCAATTTGGGAAACAGGTTCCAGTGAGAAGGCAACATCACTCCAAGGTTTTCTTTGGAATGTAGGATAATACAATTTTCTTCAGAAAAAAAAAGGGTGACTACCATTTCCCCCAAGCTAGGAAGGTAAATCTTCAAAGAAGTCTTTACTCTTGTCAGTCCTTGTGTCAAGAATTTGATACAGCAGACATTTCCTTACCTCAGCAAATAACCTGAATCTATATCTTTCAAATAGATAGCAAGATAAAACATCCCTCTTTAAAAAAGAAGAAGAAGAAGAAGAAATCTCTACTGCAGGGAGACTTTAATCAATAAATCCTCCTATTTTGATCTGCAGGCTGCCCGTGTGAGCATGAATAGTACATTTTACATAGATGGGGCTTCTTTTAATCATGCATCAGAATTAAGTGTGGGCTGAATAAGTTCATTAAAGCAATAAAGGCATAACCTAATTATATAATTGGGCCATTCAGTAACAAAGCTGTACACTGTAGGCAGAACAAGGCCTTCCAGAACTCGCTGATCGAAGAATTCAAGGCTTTCTGTCTCAGGGAATTAAAGTTTAATTTAGATTTTTCTTATCATCTGACTTACAGGGAAAAAATCTGTAGAAAAGTATTAGGTTTTGGACTGGTTGCAATTCATTTACATTTCTGATCTTAACAAAGGAGGTGAGGAGATTGACTTCCCCCTGGCCCCAACCAAGCATATATTTTTCTTTTGTGGGATTGCAATCCAGCTCTCAATTTACTGGACATAAAGAAGATTGAATGCTGCTTCTGATACGGCACCATTAAAATGAATGAATGAATGAATGAATGAATGAATGAATGAATGAATGAATGAATGAATTGAAAATTTCATTGGGTTTGAAGGATGGAAAGCGTTATCTGAGCAGCTTTCTCCACAGAGCAGGAAAAAGTATCCTGACAGTGGTTTCATCTGCTGTACTACCCTGCAGCTGCCATGTGGCTCTTCCTTGAAGCTCTTCCCTTAGTCCATAAGCATGGCTTTGTTTTGCAGGACACAGGAAATGGCTGACTCCTGATGTCACTCCCTGTACCTTCTGATATGGTCTCAGGAAGAAACAGCAAACAGGTGGTGTGTGAAATTTCCCTGGCTTTGATGTGCGCATTGTTGTGGGTTGGGGGCAATATGCAGATATCACATTTCCTGTTTTTATGGCCACATTCCCTGCTTTTATGGGCCCGGAAGCAACAGGAAGTGCTGTCATGGAGTTCCTGCATGAGAAGAAGAAAAGTTGGCTTTTCTACCCTGCTTTCCTCACCCATTTAAGGGGACTCAAAGCAGCTAACAGACCTTTCTATTCTTCTCCCCACAACACAACACAACACCCTGTGACTTAGGTGACACTGTGAGAGCTCAGAGACAGAGCTGTGACTACCCAGTGTCATCCAGCAGGCTTCATGGAGGAGTGCAGAACCAAACCCGGTATTCCTAGATAAGAGAGTCCAGCTCCCTAACCACTAGACCAAACTGGATATGTAAAACACAGAACTAACATTTGTCCCTGCAGAAGAAGGATAAAGTAAAACCTAAAACTAACATTTGTGCTTTTCATTTCATTAGGGACATCAACCGGGAAAGAGACTGGTACTACGCATCAGTAGAAGAAGCATCAGATGGTATGCAGAAACAAGACCACTCCTGTCCACCTCTGCATTCCTTGGTCCATAGTGCACTGAGAATCAGCCTGTTCAGTTTCCCAGGGAAGGGAACTGCAAAAGTCCCTAGGTTTATCAGCTTTGATGAAGTCATCAGTGGAAACTGAATTGTCTGCCACACAAAGTAGGAACATAGGTGAACTTTCCAAGACTAAACTGGTGGCAAATCTGTTATTCTCCTGAGCCATTTCACTAGTGCTGTTTTCAGTTAACAAATCTGAGGGTTTTCCCCCCCCCCCCACTGTGCTCTTTTCAGCTTGGAAAAAAAAAGGAAGGGAAAAAGAAGGGAAAACTCTACCTTCTCCCCAGCCTTACTGCCTTGTTACTATTTTATGAATGTGATGGTGTTTGGTTTTCATTCTTTCACTTTGTCTGCTAAGTGAAATAAAAATTACAAACCACTTACTGAAACATTTTCAAGTGACAATGCAAAGATGTGAGCCAGCAAAAGAAAATACTTACTATCATGTAAAAGGCTGCAGGATCGAGTGTTCTGGTCAAATTGTTTAGAGCAATCAGCAGGTGGTACCAGTCAAAGCAGGGACTTAACACAACCTGCATCCGTACACATGGGGGGAAGAGTGGCCTGAAAATAGCTTAGGGTTGGTGGTGGCATGTGGTTCAGAGTGTCCCCATCCTGGCCTTTGTGATACCTGCACTGAATCCAAAGGCTCTTTGGAGGCACTTGGGGGTAGGAAATGGACTGTGACAGGCTGTCCAGGTTATGGATGTGCATGAATGTTTTTTCTTGCATGTGAATTCGAGTCAATTCAAGTATCCAAACATTTGATTTGATTTGAATGTTTAGAATCCGAATGCAACAAAATCCAATTCAAATTGAATACGTTTGAATGTATTTGTTTGAATGTTAGATTCAAATCTGAAGATACAAATGCTGGCAACATTCTTATATCTTATACGTATCCGTACGCATTTAATATGCATCCCAATTGATCCCTGTATGCAACCCATTTTCATCCCGTGCTATAAGTGCAAATGCATATGAGAATGTTTTGAATATATCGAACAAATGTTTTGGAACATTCAAAATTTGTTCAGATGTTTAAATTCAAATGTGTAGACATTCTATTCAAATTTGAATGTCCACGTTCGATTGAATTTGATCGAATTTCAAACCTTTAGAACATTTGTGCACATCGCTAGTCCAGGTGCTGACTGCCCTTGGAGCAGGCTAGTGGTAGCCCACTCCAGCCCAACCTGTGACAGCTACTCTCCACTAGGTGGGCCAGAATAGCCAAAAAGTGCCTTAGTGAACTATCAAAGAGGGCCATTATGGGTATGAAGGCAGGTTGGTATGGGAGAAGCGCTAGATACCTGGGTTTAAAGTTGGTTAGGCTTCATACATTAACACATAAGGGATGTGTCCAGACTGGAGAATACTGCTTCATAAATTAACACAAAGGGGAATACTGTCCAGACTGGGGAATACGTGCGTGTCACACCTGATGCCTGATACTTCGTAGCAGTGGAGCATTATGCAGCCCTACTACGGATTTATCTGCTGTGGAACAACCAACACTCGCCCTGCAGTATCAGGTAAATTTGAAGTTTCCTGCCAACCTGACAGGACAGTGAGAAACAGCCAACTGGCTGCCCAACCCCATGGGGCACGCACCTCACCAATGCATGCCACAGAAGTCTCACAGCTGCCGTTTCAAGTGGGGAGAAGACGTGACTTCACAGCCAAGTAAGCTGTGATTTTTCTACTAACTGTGGATTTTTATCTGCTAGTCATGTTTCCCCCACTGCAAACACTACTGTTTTAATTGATATTGTTTTGTTTTTAACATGCTGGATTTTAAATGTTGTGGTGGTTCTTATTGTTTTAATATATATCGTTTTGTTTGATATGTTGGGTTTTAAAGGTTGTTATCTGCCCTGAGACCTTCGGGTATAGGGCAGGATAGAAATATGTATCGATGGATGGATGGATGGATGGATGGATGGATGGATGGATGGATGGAAGCTTCCTAAATTGGACATAATAGTGTATAATTATCGAATGAAGGTCCTCCAAGATAGCTATTATACAACAGCATCATGGGCCCTTTCTGCACTTTGCCTTATTCCAGATTATATCCCAGAATAGGGGTTTGCCATCCACATGATAGTGCAGACTGCAACAGAGTTCACCCATGGTCAACTGTAGCCCACACTAGCTTGTGCACACTGGTCTTCTAAGATATAATCCTGAATAAGGCACAGTAGAAAAAGCACCTTTTCTCAGCTTTCTTGACTACCTTCAAGAGTAGCTTTATAGGGAATTTTTACAATAGTCAAGACTGCCAGGCTATGCTTCTTCAGTAGGCAGCCAAGAACTTGGCACCCATAACACTTCTATTGTGAAAGACTCCACTTCATTTTATTAACTCTTGCCAAGCCATTACTGATTCCAGTCACTAATTAGGCATCACAATAAATCTGGCTTAGCTGCTTTGTCTAACCATCTGAGATCATGTCCATCCAACATTGATGTGCAGATACTACATATCCCTACTTCCTCTAAAAATCTTGAAGTTGCAAGCCTTCAATGATCACTTACTGGTGTACCCAAGTGGAGACAGAATTACGGTGTTGCTTTGTGGCTTGAATGCTCATTCTCACAACCACTGGGTTCACACTGTTCTAAGAAATTAGGTGATGGAATGGACCACTCCTCTGCTCCAGCAAAGCTCTTGTGTTCAAAAGATGAGCTGGATTTGCTTTGGCCACAGCTGTCCGAAGATGCCTTTCCCTGCACTAACCTGAATTTTCTTCTCCCTTCATCCCCCACATTAACAGCCCCCACTTGACATACCCAAAGTGCTTATAGCAATTCCATGACTGACTGTGCCAATACAAACATTAGTTCAATGACACAGCAGTGGCTCTGTGGAGAGACCCTGAAACCTTTGAACTGTCACAGCAAAGACCTTTGGTGCTTGAACTAAAAGTAATACCTTTATTAGCTGTCGGTAGAATTAAGGCTTAGCTCCTATTTGAGGCTTTCAGCCAGCTAGAAACAAAGAAGTGTGCTTAATTCTGTTTCAGAGAAGCCAACAAAAACAGAAATCTTAGGTAAACAGCAGGGGCATGATGATGATGATGACAATGACAATGATTTTGATGTTTTGGTTGAACAAATGTGACGGCATGAGTTTTGATCCAAGAATTTGGGAATCAATATATTTTGAGCTGATGGATTAGTAGATAATGGCAACCTGTTATTGCCCTACTGTATGGTGATAAATGGGTTTTGGGCTTCCTGAGGCTGAATCTCCACTGTACCATGGATATACCCTTCCCCAGTGCCTGAGGCAGTGCATGAATTCATTCAGTCCATGGATTAATTCAGCTGAGGACCCATAGTGTTGCTGCGGAGGTAGGAGAGGGCATCTTAACTACAAGCCAAGATTTTCCCAAAACATACCCTAACCTCTTAATTCAGTTTGCGGTGTGGAAACACTCTGAGCTGAATAAAAGTGGGTGCCAGCACAGGCATAGTGCAGCCAATTCACCAAGAGGCTAGGAAAACTGGCTTCCATGCACAGGTACTAGCACCTCCAAGGGCATCCTGGCACATCCCCCCCCCCTCCAGCCACTTACTGCAGGTGAGTGGAGATATGGCTTTAAACTTCTCAGCATGGGTGATTCTTCTGGTGGTTTTATGTTGTTGTCAGCATTTAGTTTTTTGCTCATAGTTCCCACCAAAGGTTAGTGAGAGGAAAGCAGCTCTGTAGTAGGGGTGTGGATGGAGCCAATTTCCACATTCTGTTCAAGGTGAATAGAATGTGGGGGTATTCATAAATCCCACCCCACCTCTCCCACCTCCACTCCCCACTTACCTCACTTTGCTGCCACTGCTGCCATCACCCAGAGCCCGGGCCACCGCCGGAGTGCCCCTAAAGGTAAGGGGGCTCTGGGGAGCCTGGCAGGAGCACTCAGGCAGCATTCTAGACCTCTTCTCAGGGCTTCTGAAAAGCCAAAAGCCTTTCCAGAAGTTGGAAACAGGGCCTTCTGGCTTTCCAGAAGCCCTGGGAAGAGTCCCGGAGCACCGCTGAAGCAGGTAACTGAGCCCTGGGTAGGGGGGGAGGTTTGGGGTAGGCAAGCCCAGGTGGGTGGAAGCCCCAGGGTAATCCAGTAACCTTAGAAGCTTCTACTGAAGCTTCTACGGATACTGGATTATCTGATTTGTGGACAGATAGGGCCTTTTGAATAGGGCCCTATCCAATCCATCCATGAATCTCGGAATCCAAGCCTATTCGTCCAGATTCCGAATGCACAAATAATTCATGCACATCCCTACTCTGTAGCTCTGGGTTCATCTGAAGCAAGATGTGCTCAGGAGAAAGCTCTATGGAGTTTCAAGAGCAGCAAAAAAGTGTGTTCTACACCAAAAAAGCATGATGCTGTTGAACAGCATCAAGATATTATGAACTTCTATTCATTACAGAGATGCAATGGCAATTTCCTCATGTTGCACATTGGTGCAGGTTGGTCTTCACCTGGATCAAGAGGTCTGGGTCAAGACCAGAGCAGAAGCTGGTGGCCTTTGCTGGAACTATCCATTACAGTGCATCCCAGCCTGGCCTAATTTTGAAGACTGAGCAAGAATGTTGTTGGCTTTTAAAGTTGCCAACTTGGGCTGGTTTTGCTGGGCACTCAGAAATGGTCCATTGCTAGGGCTCTTTTTTGAAACCCAGAGAAATGTTGCCAAGATCCAAGCACCAATATTGTGGATAGGCTAATCCTGAGAAGGCATGGCTTTCTGGTGACCGGTATGATGCGAACATGGAATATTCCACAGCTTGGATGTTACAGGATTTTTTTGTGTGTGAATATTAAGTAGTTTACTATATTACTTTTTCTGAAGGACAAGACAAGGATCAAACCTGTTTTGCTCTCTTTTTAGATGATTGCTCTACCACTGAGCTGTAGAGGTTTCCCAAATATGGAAGGCTTCATTAACTTTCATAACGCTCTTGCACAGAGCTATGTTAATATTCTCTGCATCATTCCAACTTTATTTATTTATTTATTTATTTGCATTTTTATTTCCACCCTATATCAGAAGACCTCAGGGCAGGTGACATGTTGGCACATGTGCTCCCAAAGCAAACATTCTGAGTGTTAGCCCTAGTGACATTTCTGGGAGGATGGGTGTTTATCCATTCATTAATTATTCATGGATTACATCTACCTGCTGCTCCCCCTGACATGCAGAGAATTGCCAGAAGGACTCCCATTTGGACTCTGGTGAGATCATACCTGCAACATTCATTCTCAGGTCATGCCCCCTTCTACAGATCTGCACCTTTCCAGCTGTTCATCAATGATCCCAAATGCTGGTTATGGGTTATGCTTCTATCATGACTGGGAAGAACTTACTTCCATCTTTCATAGGCTATCTGAAATCCCAATTCAAAATCAGCATTAATTGGAAGTACTACCATAACTGAAACATTTGTGGGTTATTCCAGATTATATTTTGGAATAGGGGCCTGCTAGTCACATGCTAATGCAGCCTACAGCAGGCCCTAGGCAGGGCTTACTATAATCTACACCAACATGCAGGTGGGAGGCTCCTATTCCAATATATAATCCAGTACGAGGGCTAGTACAAAAACGGTCTTACTTCTACCAACTTCAGTAAAAGAGTGGCTGGTTGGTTGGAAGAGAGTGTATATGAGGTACATGAGCAAAAGACAGTGAACACACACTCAGCCACCATAAGAACATAAGAGAAGTCCTGCTGGATCAGGCCACAGCCCATCTAGTCCAGTGTCCCATAGCACACAGTGGCCCACCAAATGCTCATGGGCATCTTAAGCAGAGACAAGGACAAAACTTTTCCTGCTCTTGAATCCCAGCAAATGGCCTTAGAAGCTCCTGCTTTCCCCACCAGCCTGAAAAATGTACCCAGGCATCCATTCTAGTAGCCATTGATACATCTCTCAATGGCTGGGGAAACTGCCGTGTACCAGGCAACTTGGTCCATGCCGTTCCACATCTACACTTCTTCTGATATCTGGGTGGTGGTGGGGGGGGGGGGGAGGAGAATTTGCAAATTTTGCTGCTGCTGCTTCCTCCACCTCCTCCTTCTACCAACTCCAACCCAGAACTAAATCCTACTAGTACTTACTTCAAACATTGCTTTCTGTAGAACTGTGGTGGCTAGATGAAGCAGATCTTTAAGGACAGGGGCCAAACTGATAGTCTTTTTCAGAACAGTGCAGGAGACCTTTCTGAAAGAAAACAAGAGTGCATCTGCGGAGAAATATTTATTTATTATTTATATTTCTACTCCTCCCTATACCCAAAGGTCTCAGGGTGGGCAACAACCTTTAAAACAACAAATTAAAACCCAATATATATTAAAAACAATAATATACATAAAAACCCTTAAAAGATTCAGCATATTTAAAACAATATCCTGGATATTAAAATAATAGAATCTGCAGGGGGGGAGGGGGAGTATAATCACATCAGCCAAAGGCAAGGGCAAAGAGGTGTGTCTTTCTTCACCACCCTCCTGGTCACATACAGAGAAGGGGTGTGATGCACCTCAAGGGGGAGACTATTATCAAGAAGGCCCTTTCCTGGGTACCCATCCGTTTCACTACTGAGAGTGGTGGGACAACCAGGAGAGCCTCAGCTCCAGATTTTAAGGCATGAGCAGGTCAATATGGGAGAAGGCATTCGTTTAGATATTTGGGGCCCGAGTCATTTAGGGCCTTGCAACTTAGAGTTAACACCTTGAATTGGGCTCGGCAGTGAATTAGCAACCAATGCAACCCTTTTAATGCCAGTGTGATGTGCATCCGGCTAGCTGTTCTGGTAGATTCTTCCAGTAGTGATCTACTCCATTCTTTTGAAATGGCATTCTTCTGTATTTTTACTGGGAAAGCTCCATGAATGGAAAGTTTTATTCCTACCTCATTTGTCCATTATGCAAGCAGCTGTTGGCAGCATACACGCACGCATGCACACACACACACACACAAATCTTCCATTAGAAGTTTCTACTTACTTTGGGGCAACTTGTTCAAAGCACAGGCATTATTTGTTTACCTTTGTACCTTCTCCACCACCATCTCCACCACCATTTTCAGCCATGTATGATTATGCCCCCTCCACCACCCATTCCCATTTTGACAGAGTGAAACATAATTAGCCTGGCATTAAATATGGAGTAAATTTTGTCACCACCAGTTGTTCTGTAGCCATGGTTACATCGGAGATTCATACCAAACACCTCCAGTCCAGGCACGAATGAGCAGTTAGCGGGAACATCAGTAGGGAAGCCATTTGCGTGTGTATGTGTGCAGGTGCGCTGGTGTGAGGGTTTGCCAAAAAAGGGAGCCACGGGTGGGCCAGGGGAAGGGAGAAGAAGGTTTGAAAGAGAAGAGACACGGTAGCGAGCTGAGAAGGGAGGGAGACAGATGGGAGAGAGAATATTCAGTGACATTTAAGGTGCTAATATCCAGAAGTCAACCTTTAATTTGACAGCTTTTAGTGCTAGTTAATTTCGCTCATCCAGACGAGGTGTAGGAAATTTGCAGCACCTTTAAATTATCACGTTTTTCCACAATGCCTCAGGCCTCTGTGGAATACCTGAACCATGCTTTCATACTTTCACCAAGGCCACCCATCCTCCCCATTATTTCTTCTTCTTCTTCTTCTTCTTCTTCTTCTTCTTCTTCTTCTTCTTCTTCTTCTTCTTCTTCTTCTTCTTCTTCTTCTTCTTCTTCTTCTTCTTTTCTCCTCCTCCTCCCAGGTCAGTTGAAGTAAAACTTTCGTTTCCTTTCACAGACAATTAATCTTTCCCTAATTGAAGCTGGAATGCAGCAGGACGGCCCTCGCTGGGGCCTGTAAATCTCATTTAGCCAAGTGGATTCCAGGCACACGCGGCACCTAATGATGTGACAGGTGGGCCGCACCACAAGACAGCAGCCTTAGAAAAGTTGATTCTCATTAGGCCTACGGAGTCCCGCAGTCAGTTTTTATGATGGCTGAAAAACACTAATCACATCTGTTTGTTCCTGGGTGGGGTGCAGGCGAGGAGTGGGGGTAGAAGAACAGAAGAGGTGCAATTGAGATAGAAACAGAAGCAGTTGGCTTGGGGGTGGGGTGGGGGTGGAAGAAAGACACAATTCTTTCCTTTCATAAGTTAATATCCTTGACTCTTGTTCCTCCCTCCCCTCCCTTCCACTCCCCCCCAAAAAACAGCAGGTCTGCCTCCCACCATGAGATCAGCAACCATTCTGCTGAGTCCTACAGGGTGCAACCTCCCTTCCCTTCCCCTCCCAATTAACTGGCACAGCAATGGAGAGGAGAGGAGGCCTTGTGTTGGGTGAACCAATTATTTTGAAGGGTATTAAGTCATCAGATTTACTTTTATCTTGATTGCATTGTGGAAATCGTGCATAATTAATGGTGGGAGCTTATTAGGAAAATGATTAGGCAAATTACACAGGTGTCGGATGCATTTTTTATGATAAATTTGCTAGAACAATCCTGCAATTCCATCTGTTCGGCTCATATCAGAATGTCACTCTGGAAGAAATTAATGGTACAGAGTCACACCAAGTTACTGGCAGCCTTGACTGCAGATTTATGTGTTCCTTTTTTTATTCTTCTTCTTTGAAAGATAAAGTTAAAATTGTCCAGCAATTTTCCAATAAACACTTGATGATAAAGTTCAATAAATTCCATCTTCCAGCTTTGTTTTAAATAATGATAATAATATCAATGGCAAAGATATAATCAACCAGCAATAGAGCAGGAGGCATAACCCTTGCCCTGCTGGGTTGATGAATGTGTAAATACAAAAATTATAATCTGAAGGAGGTAATAATTCTTGGCTTCTGAATGCTGAATGTACAGGAATTGTTTGGCTAACTGCATCGCCAGCCCTGCCTTCACACACTGCAGATTAGCATCCATGGGCTAAGGCTCACCTTAGACAGAAAAAAACTTTTAAGGGCACCTTTTCATGCAGCCAACTATGGTACTCCTGCCTAGGTCTCTGGAGTAGGAGTGTGCACGAATATTTGAAGGTATTCAAAATTTGATCAAATTTATCCAACTTTTAGCATTGAAATTCCAATCGAATGTCCATAAATTTGAATTTAAAGATTTGAATGAATTTCAAATTTTGGATCTATTCATTTGAATTATCCGAACATTTGTATGTGTACGGGTTCATACTTGATGTGTACTTGCAGATATGCATCTTTCCCGCATCCCTACACATTTGTATGGATCCATATGGAACAAAAACGGGTTGCATATGGGATAACTACGAGATGCATATGAACAAGTATGGATGCGTACGGGATGCGTAATGATGCATATGGGCACATACGAATGTTGTTGACATTCGTAAATGTAAATTCAAATCAAAAATTCAAACAAATAGATTTGAATTTGGTGAATTCAAAACAAATTTGGTTAAATTCTAATTTTAGAGATTCAAATTGAATTGAATTTTCACATATTCGAATCCTGAAAGTTGTATTCATGCACACCCCTACTCCAGAATTCCATATGTTCATAGATGCAGGTGCATAGGTGACTTGAAGGGGCAACGATTTGCTGGGACTCACATGACAGATTTAAAAACTGAGCTTCAACGTGGGAGTCCAGAGCAAGGCACAGACCATAGGAATGTGCTCCTGTCCATATGCTTCATTGGACCAAATGGGTGGACTGCTGAAAAGTTTAAAAGCAGTGCACTGGTAGAGTGGGATACAGTACTATTTTGGCACTGCATCTCTGCATCCCACTCCATGGGTCCAGTTCATTGGTCCATCATGCAGACCAACTCATTCTATGGGCAATGCTAGACTTGTTTAACAGACATCGTGGAAAGGACATACAAGTGGCAAATGACAGGTACTGTTATTGTTTTAATATCATTGATTTTCAATGTTGTTACCTGCCCCGAGACCTCTGGGTGTAGGGCAGGATAAAAAATGCAAATAAATAAAAAAAGTTCATAAGAACATAAGAGGAGCCATGCTGGATTGGGCCATAGCGAACACATGACAGCTTCTATCACCTCTCCTTTTCTGACCTGAATTGCTGATTCCAACCAGGAAGCAAAGGTCTGTGTAGCATGCCAATGTGCAGAATGCAGAAACTGTTTTTCTTCCCATCCATTGTTTGCACTTTCTTCTACTCCCTTACTAAATGTAATGCCCCACCTTGACTCTTTATTTGCTCACATCACATGCCCAAGTATGTTAGTTGTTGCTTAAGCAAGTAGTTGGATTTTATTCAATCCAGGTTTGAACAATGAGTTCTTGCAAGTCATGGCATCTTTAGTAACTTTGTCTGTCCTTTTTCTTTTAAGGCAGATATTTTCTTACATTTGTATCTTTTCAGGACCAAACTTTCCCAAAAATGTGTCAGGACAGAAAAGATCATTGTTTTAGGAATCCAATTTTATTTTTATTTTTGCTTTTCGTTTATGATGACTCTGTCTAAGCTTGCCTGTTTGTAAAAGAGTGATCAGGACAGCCCAGTGCATTCTGGCACAGAGCATATGTACCCCACACGTGAATGATCCGAACCAGGGCAGTCAAGGGCCACCATGATCACTTCAATCTGTGAAGCAGTAAAAACTGCTCTGCAGCTTGATTGAGAAAACCTAGAATGCTTTCAGTTCAGCCCTGTGTGCAGCATTCCCACTGCTATGCTGCATGGGTATGGGGCATCGTGGCTGCGGTTGTGCAGCTGCATGCTGCATTGCTGATTGCTGTAGAAACAAGCCAGCATGTGTGGCCGTTACTATGGTGAGTCACAGACAAGACCATTCATACTTTGGGAGCATGCAGGTGAGTTTGGGCAAAGTTCAGAATGGACTGGTGCTTTCAGTGTGAATGCCAGTCACTATCCCTATACTTAACTTATGTGAGAGAGTATTCCATGGAATTTGAGGGTCTCTTCACTTTCTTTCCTACAGTTATTAGTTCTCCAACACAAAGTCCATCTATTTGACAGCCTGAGAAAACAAATCTGTCTACCACCTCTACTTCTTCACCATCAAGTGTGCAGGTTTAGGGTGTGCACGAATGCAATTTTTGAGATTCAATTCAAATTGAATATCCAAAAATTCAATTGGATTCAAATCTTTAAAACTCAAATTTATCCAAATTCTATTCAAATTAAGCAAATCCGAATCTATTTGTTTGAATTTTCAATTCGAATTTGCACTTACAAATGTCAACAACATTCGTATGTGCCCGTGCGCATCATTACACATCCTGTAGGCTTCTGTACGTATCCGTACACGTCCATATGTATCTCGTATTTATCTCATATGCAACCTGTTTTCATCCCTTACAGATCCTTACAAATGTGTATGGATGTGGGAAAGATGTGTGCGGATGTCCAAATAATTCAAAGAGGTCTAAAAATGCAAAATTCGTTTGAATGTTTACATCTGAATTTATAGACATTTGATTTGAATTCAAATGTCCAAATTCAAACAAATTCAATTGAATTTAGAATGTTTCGAATAGTTGTGCATATCCCTATGCAGGTTGACATAAGAAGAAATACATCTATGAGAAAGAGACTTTTATTTATATCCCACCTTTTTCCCAAAGGGACGCAAAGTGGTGCACAAGGGTTGGCACAAAGCAGCACAGAACTATCCCTGTAACATTAACCATTTCCATTGTTCATTCTACAATGATTTCTTTTGATTCTTCTTTACTTCCAGCTAACAGAATAGTATTACCTTCTTATCTCAAATAAATGCATCATTGTCATGATGACAATGACAACGACAACAACAATGATGATGTTACAACTGAGGACTCAGATACTTTGTACTGTAACTTCCATCAACACCAGCCAGCATCATGGCTGACTGGATTGTGGCAGATGTGCAAAACATCTGGAAAGCATCATAAGAGCAATCACATATTTAGATGTTGCTTCTTCCATTTTCTGTACTTCTTGTCTATTTCCATTTGTGCCTGGGCATGAGTTACGGAGCATTTAGAAATAGCAAGGGTGCTTTTAAGGGAACAAGGGTGAGCAGGTCTTCACAAAACATGACCAAATAATTTAAAATAAATACATATATTTGCATGTATCCTGTTGAGTGATGCTTCTGCAGAAGTCTGCAATAAGACTGTTTTGAGTTAACGGGCTCTCTTTTCTTTCAAATTTCAATTTATTTTAGGCCAGTGATCCAATACGCAATCAAGCTGCATTTAACAGAGCAGCTGTAAATCACTTTTTCCCAACCCTCTTGAAAAGTTACTGCTTGTGGACTATTTGGCAATGTAGACGCACATATAGCGCAACGATTTATTTTAATGTAATGCTGCCCCCTTGTGTTTTTGTATACAGAAAAGTTTGTCAACAGTGAAGGAATTATTTTAAGCATTTTTTTAAAGTTGCTTTCTAGATTCTATTTAGGCTTCCCCTGCCCTTTTAGGAAGCTACATCATTTGTCTCTGTACTTTATTAGGCAAGAGAAGAAGAAACACATTCACTCTTTCAAGAGGACAAAGATGTATGTCACACTTTGTTGGGATAGGACTCCATTTTATGACCTTTTTTGAGGGAAAGAGAAGAAATAGCAGGTGCTAATATGCAAGGCAGATTAGCAAAAGGGCAAACAATACTCTGATTCTTATGCCTAATAGCCATGTGAATAATCTAGTTAAAAGAGATGAGGTTTTAATTTGTTTATACTGTGGAAGATACTTATGACTTGTTCTACACAGCAGCTGTGTCCCTGAAGACAAAAGCCTTACAAGGTGGCACAGACTTTATAAAGATATTGTACAGATGAGTTGGAAGGGAGGCTGAAAACCCACTTCTGGGGATCACGTGAGACAGAGGGAGCTGGGAGTGCAGAACTGGAAGTGCTTAGAAAGTGCATGGTGACAGTGGTACCATGAAAGGTAAGTGGAAGAAGAAGAGTTGGCTTTTCTACCCCACTTTTCTCACCCGTTTAAGGGGACTCAAAGTGGCTGACAAACCTTCTGTTCTTCTCCCCACAACAGACACCCTGTGAGGTAGGTGGGGCTGTGAGGGCTCAGAAGAGAGTTGTGACTAGCTCAAGGTCACCCAGCTGGCTTTGTGGAGGAGGGCAGAATCAAACCTGGTATTCCCAGATAAGAGTCTGGCTCCTAAACCACTAGACCAAACTGGCTCACAGGAGGGCAGGAAGGGAGGAGTGGGGGGTTCGCTTCATTTCATGCACAAATATTCATATGAATATTCATGCATGAATATGAAGCCCCCCACATTTGTGTGTAGGGGGGGGGATCTGGCCAAAGCCAAATCAAATCGAATATGGGAAACTGGCTCCATGCACACCTCTATTCTGCACTCCTCCATGAAGCCAGTTGGGTGACCTTGGGCTTGTCACAGCTGTCTTCTGAGCTCTCACAGCCCCACCTACCTCACAGGGTGTTCTGTTGTGGGGAGAAGAACAGAAGGTTTATCAGCCACTTTGAATCCCCTTAAATGGGTGAGAAAAGTGGAGTATAAAAGCCAACCCCTCTCCTTCTTCTCCTTCTCCTTCTCCTTCTGTGTGCTGCTTTGCTCCTGGTGTGTTATTCTAGGTCACTACCCCCTTGATGGGCTATAAGATTAGATCTGCAGCCAAAAAAAGGACTCAGTGCAGCAGCTGTGGAAGAAAATAAAATGAAAATATTAAAGATGTTTGTTCCTCCCCATAATGGGATTATAGGTTTTGTTTATTAAGTGGTACACCCTCACATATTTTTCAAATGGACTATTAATTAATGGATTATGGATGAAAAGAAAGCTTATTAATCAGCTATACCTTTTATCTTTAGCTGACAGCTCAAATTTAATCATCTGTCTTTGTCCTGTTTGGCATAACTTCCAGTGTCTGGTGAATGAGCAGCTGTTGGCATGAGACTGTGTAAAGTTTGATATGTGCAGAAGAATGGGGGAATTATTCCTGGAATATCCCTGATGAGCGAGAATAATGCATTAAGACAGGGGAGTGTGGAATGCGGCTTTGGTTTCTCTTCTCCTCCTCCAGCACAGGGCAAGAGTGAGGTAGAAGAAGACAACAATGATATCCTTCCTCCAATGAGCCATGGGAAGTCCACAGTAACTCTGGGTGATGTGGCTGAGACCCAATTAAAACTGAGTCAGTTTGGTCTCGTGGTTTGGTCTAGCCGAACTCTTATCTGGGAATACCAGATTTAATTTCACACTCCTCCACAAAGTGGGTGGACCTTGGGCTAGTCACAGCTCTCTTCTGAGCTCTCACAGCCCCATGTACCTCACAGGGTGTTCTCTTGTGGGGAGAAGAACAAAAGGCTTGTCAGCTGCTTTGAGTCCCCTTAAAAAGGTGAGAAAAGTGGGTTGGAAAAGCCACCTCTTCTTCTCCTGCTTTTCTGGCAGTCCTCTTATCACCAAAAGAGCTCGCCAATATAATGGTTGCCTGAGGGTGTGATCTGTAATTGCTGCTTGTGCACTAAGGGTTCATTCACATGGACCCACGCATGCTGCACTATCCTATGAAGTATGGGGTTCATTATGGGCCTGATCACTTCAAGTGATCAGCACACAACTGGAGGGGTGGCCAGTAGTTTGGGATAATTGCACCAGTCCAGCCTGGCTAGCAACTTCAGAAGCTGGAAAGTTACCAACCGCCAATGTTGCCAGCTAGTTTTTTTTTTTTTTTAAGTTGGTTGCCCAGAAGTAGCATACTTTCGGGGGGAGCACTTATGGGAATCCAATGAAATGCTCCAGGTTCTATATGCCTGGCAGACTGCCCCAGTTATTTACTGCCATCTGCTCTAGGCTTCATCCAGACAGCATTTACCTGATCTACATTATTTGGATAATCCTGAATAAAGCATGAATAATCCGGAATAAAATGTGTCTAGGGGTGTTTTTCCACTGTCACTAAAAGTACCCATTAAGTACCCATAAATGGGTACGTAATGGCATTTTTGTACCCATTAATGGTTACTTAATAGGTACTTGTAGTGACAGTGGAAAAACACCCCATATGTGCTTTACTCCAAATTCTCTAAATAATGAGGATCAAGAATGTGCTGTCTTGATGAATGCATAGGTCTTGTTTTCTAGAAGGCTCAGGCATCATTTTCTAGCTAAGGTCCACTCCAGCAGATGCTGCTTTTAAGACAGTCTGCAGATGGTATCGTTCTCACACTAGTTTCTCCCTCAATATTTTCAATTATAATATGTAGAGATGAGATGACAACAAGACACTCACACACTATCCTCTCTAAGGCCCCATTCCGGCACAGGATTTAGTCCTGCTTGAAGTTGGCTTGAGATCTCCCCATCCTGGCAGTTTCCAAGGGATCAGCTGTTTCTGTGGATTAAAGGTCCCAAAATGTGAACTATCCCTATTCGGATTAAAAGAAGTCTTGCTGCTGAATATAGAAATAATCTTCACTATTTAGGAACGGGAATACAAACAGTTTTTTTGGGGGGGTGGGAGAGATGCTTTAGGGGCGTTATATTCAGTTTTGCCTGACTCAATGAGAAGCTGTGATTTCCTGTCCCCCTCCCTTCCCCCGGCTGTCTGCCATTAAAGCTAATGAGATTGGGCTGCCTGAAAGGCAGGGGAGAGCTGTAACATTGTAACAAGAGTTCAATGTAATGAATAGGCTGCTTCCGTCCTGGGGTTGTAAAATTGTCGGCTCTTGTGTCCCTCCTGTCGTGTCCTGGGGGGCCAGGGTGCGGAGGCAGACACACGCGCGCAGCTCTGCCCTACGGGAATGGCTTACTCAGGGTCAATGTCCGGTCCAAGTTCAGGGGAGTACAGATTTCGGCAGGTCGGTGAGGCGGTCCAGAGGTCGGGGAAGTCCGGTCAGTCCAGGGTCAAACACAGCTCAGGGAAACACGGCGGGGTTGCACGGCATTGTCTGCAACAGAGTCTGGGCGCCGCCCGATTCCTTAAGAGGGGAAGCTGTGTCACGCCCTCTCCTCTGCAGGTGTCTAAGCCTAGAGGAGCGGCGCGTGACTTGCTTCTCCCGGTGCAACACCTGTGGGAGGGGGCGAGCCGCTCCCTCATCGCTCTCACCTGGGGAGGAGTTCACACGCTCCTCACGGGCAGGGTCCTTGGTGCTTGGGCCGGCATCGTCTGCCCCTGTCAATGTCGGGGGTGCAGGCGTGGGTGTGGGTGTGCCTGCCTCCTCCTCCTCCTCCCCTTCCGAGGAGCTGGAGTCAGGAGACACGGCGGGGGGCATTACACCATGCCCCTCCCCAAGATGCCCCCCGTCCCCACCAGGGGGGGGCGGGCTTGCAGGGATAGCAGCGGTGGAATTCGGCCACAAGGGCCGGGGCGTGGATGTCTGACGCAGGCTCCCAGGACCGCTCCTTGGGCCCGTAACCGAGCCAGTCAATCAGGTACTCCAACTGGCCCCGGCGGACCCGGGAGTCAAGGACCTGGGCGACTTCAAACTCCTCCTGACCATCGACCAGCACCGGCGGGGGCGGGGGTGCCTGGGCATCCGGACGAGCATCGTTGGCCGGGATGAGGAGGGAACGATGGAACACCGGGTGGACCTTGAGGCCCGGCGGCAGGCGGAGACGGAAAGCCACGGGGTTCACCTGGGCCGTGATCGTGTATGGGCCGACAAAACGGGATGCCAGTTTCCAACACGCTTGGCTCTGTGGCAGGTGCCGGGATGAGAGCCACACACGGTCCCCCACTGCCAACGGAGGCCCTGGCACCCGCTTGGCATCCGCAGACCGCTTGTAGTCCTCCTTGGCCCGGTTCAGTTGCTCAGCCAGCAGGGCCTGGGCAGCGTGTAGTTCCTGGAGCCACTGGTCCGCTGCTGGCACCGTAGACTGTGGGGTCAGCGCCGGGAATGTCCGGGGGTGGAAGCCGTGGTTCGCCCAAAAGGGGGTCTGCTGAGTGGAGGTGTGGAGGGCATTGTTGTAGGCAAACTCCGCCAATGGCAGGAGTTCTGCCCAATTGTCTTGCTGAAAGTTCGTGTAGCACCGTAGGTACTGCTCCAGGGTGGCGTTGGTCCGTTCTGTCTGGCCGTCGGTCTGGGGGTGGTGCGCAGAGGACAAGTGCGGGTGGATGCGGAGCTGCTGTAGGAGGTGCTTCCAAAAGCGGGCGGTGAACTGGGCCCCTCGGTCAGAAATGACGCCGTCGGGCAGCCCATGAAGACGGAATACGTGATGAAGGAAGAGTTGGGCTGTGGTCTTGGCTGTGGGCAGTCCGGAGCATGGGACAAAGTGGGCCATCTTGGTAAACAGGTCTACGAATACTAGGATCGTTGTGTGTCCCTGGGAAGGTGGCAGGTCCGTGATAAAGTTGGCGGAGATGGCCTTCCAGGGGCCAGAAGGAGTGGGCAGCGGATGGAGTAGGCCCGACGGTTTCCCAGGGGGGTCTTTTGCACGCCTGCAGGTGGGGCACGTGGTGACATACTGTTCTATATCCGCCCGTACCCGTGGCCACCAGAAGTCACGGAGCACCGCATGGAGGGTCTTGAAGAGGCCGAAATGGCCCACCGTCGGGCTGTCATGGCACTGCTGGAGAACGGTGTTCCGACACTCCCCAGTGGGGACATACAGGCGGCCACGGTGGTGGAGCAGCCCATTCTGGACAGAGTACGGTGACGGTGGCCGGTCGTGGGCGTGCAAGGTTACCAGGGGATCCTGCTGCTGAGCGTTCCGGATCTGTGCGCGCAACGGCCCGGGTTCCGGTGCGGCGGCCCAGTGCTCGGGGCGCAGGATAGTACCGAGGGGTTCCCGCTCCGCGGAGGGGGTATACTCTGGCTTGCGGGATAAGGCGTCCGCCTGCCGGTTCTGGGACTGGGGAATATAGATGAGGCGGAAGTTGAAACGCGAGAAGAAGACCGACCAGCGCAGCTGCCGCTGGGTCAACCTTCGGGCTGTCTGGAGGTGTTCGAGGTTGCGGTGGTCAGTATGTACTTCGATGGGGTGAGCGGCCCCCTCCAAGAGGTGTCGCCATGTCTCGAACGCCGCCTTGACGGCCAACAGCTCGCGCTCCCATATTGGATAGTTCTGCTCGGGTGGGGAGAGTTGGCGCGAATAGTACGCGCAGGGGTGGAGGTGGGTCCCAGTGGCATCTGGCTGTAGTAAGACAGCCCCGATGGCGACGTTGGAGGCATCAGCCTGTAGGGTGAATGGTTTGCTAGGGTCGGGGTACTTCAGGATAGGGCCAGAGGTGAACAGCTGCTTGAGGTGCTGAAACGCCCGTTGCGCCTCTGGAGTCCAGCGGAAGGGTGCTTTGCCCCGAAGCAGGTGGCTGATTGGGGCAGCTACCATAGCAAAACTGGGGATGAACCGCCGGTAGAAGTTAGCGAACCCCAAGAATCGCTGCACATCCTTCCGGCTGGCTGGGGGGTGCCAGGAGGTCACGGCCCCTATTTTGACCGGGTCCATGCGGATCCCCTGGGCCGACACCCGGTAGCCCAGGAATTCGACCTCATTGAGGTCGAAGGCGCATTTCTCCAACTTGGCGTAGAGATGGTGTTCCCGTAGCCGTTGGAGCACCGCGCGGACATGAGAATCATGGGCCTGCTGGTTAGGTGAGTAAATCCGGAAATCATCCAAAAAAATGATAACAAACTTGTCCAAATAGTCCCGAAAGACCTCATTTACAAAGCGCTGGAAAACCGCTGGGGCGTTAGCCAACCCAAAATTCATCACGAGCGTCTCATAAGCACCATATCTGGTTACAAAACTGGTCTTCCACTCATCCCCTGCTCGAACTCTGAGTAAATTGTACGCACCTCGAAGGTCGAGTTTCGTGAACACCCGTGCAGTGCGCAGGCGCTCCAGAAGCTCGGGAATGAGCGGTAGGGGGTACCGGTTTCGGATCGTGACCCGGTTCAGGGCCTGGTAGTCGGTACACAGCCGAAGCTCCCCATTCTTCTTGCGCACGAAGAAGACTGGCGCCCCTGCTGGGGACGTGGAAGGTCGAATAAACCCCCACCGCAGGTTGGTTTCCAAGAACTCCCTGAGGGCAGCAAGTTCCGGTTCCGCAAGAGAGTACAGGCGCCCCGCCGGTATAGGGGCCCCGGGGACCAGGTCGATGGTGCAGTCATACTCACAGTGCGGGGGGAGGCGGTCAGCCTCCTTCTTGTCAAATACGTCTGCATAGTCCCGGTATTTGGCGGGCAGCACCACTGCCGGTTCAGACAGTACCGACCCGGCTAGTCGGTCCGGCCAGCAGTGCTCCTGGCAGTATGCGGACGCGAACAGCACCTCATGCCGCCTCCACGAGATCCGCGGGTCATGCTGGGCCAACCATGGCATCCCCAAGACTACTGGGAAGTGAGGTACTGTGGCCAGGTAAAATTGCAGGGTCTCCGAGTGTCCCTGGATCTCCATGCGCACTGGCCCTGTCTGCTGGCGCACCGGGCCTGATCGGAGGAGGCGGCCATCAATGGTTTCCACAGTGCGGGGTGTGGGTAGGTCCAGAATGGGGACCTGGTGGCGTCTGGCGAACACAAGGTCTATGAAATTGCTGGAGGCTCCGGAATCCACAAGAGCCCCTACGGGCACTGCCTGGCTAGGTCCCATCGAAAGAGTGGCAGCCACCAACAGGGTGCCCGGTCTGGGCTCGGGGTTGGGCTGCGGCTCCCCCTTGACCTGGAGCCCCTTCAGGCCAAGGGCCGGCCATTTCCCGCTGGTGGGGGGCCGCGCTGCTTTGCAGGACAAGCTCTGGCGAAATGCCCTGCGGCCCCACAGTACAGACACAGGCCTGCCTGTCGCCGCCGGTCCTTCTCTTGTGTTGACAGGCGTGGGCGCGCCCCACCAAGCTGCATCGGCTCCTCTGCGCCCTGCGGGTTCACAGGCGCAGGGGCAGTGGGAACCCACTCCAGGTTTGGCGGCCCAGCTGGTCTGGCGTCGACATTCGGCGGGTGGCGCACTCGGCGGCGGGCTTCCAGGCGCCCGTCGATGCGGAGGCATATTTCAATAAGCCGCTCCAAGGAGGGGGGAGCATCATGCAGCGCAAGCTGATCCAAAACCTCTGCTGACAGTCCCTCCTTGTATTGGGACTGAAGCGCTGCGTCATTCCAGGCCAGATCGTGAGCAAGAAGGCGAAAGGAGGTCGTGTACTCACGCACACTGCCCCTCCCCTGGCGCAGAGCCCTGATCTCCCTGTTGGAAGTCTCAGCCTGAACAGGATCCCCCCAAGTCTGTTGCATTGCGTGCACAAACGCTGCTTGGTTTTGGAGGAGGGGGCTGTTTCCCAGGAGGAGGGGCGTCGCCCAGCGCGCAGCAGGTCCCGACAACAAGCTGATGAGAAAAGCCACTTGCGTGTTCTCATCCGGAAAAGCCCCCGCACGGACTGTCATATAAAGCTGGGCTTGGGCTAAGAAGGCAGGAAGTTGCTTCGCGTCTCCTGCGAAGCGGTCGGGAAGGGGCAGCGGGCATTTCTCAGCTCTTGCGGGAGGAACTGTTGGAGCAACTGGCACGGGAGCCTCTTCCCCCGGCAACGGGAGTCGCTTCTGCAGGTCAAGCACAGCGGCAGCCAGATGGCTCATTTGCTCCATCAGGAGTTTGTCCTGGTCTGGTAAATCAGCCATTCTGCAGCGGCGACGTGCGTCTGCTTGGAGAGTGGTTGCAGACAAAATGTCGTGTCCTGGGGGGCCAGGGTGCGGAGGCAGACACACGCGCGCAGCTCTGCCCTACGGGAATGGCTTACTCAGGGTCAATGTCCGGTCCAAGTTCAGGGGAGTACAGATTTCGGCAGGTCGGTGAGGCGGTCCAGAGGAAGTCCGGTCAGTCCAGGGTCAAACACAGCTCAGGGAAACACGGCGGGGTTGCACGGCGTTGTCTGCAACAGAGTCTGGGCGCCGCCCGATTCCTTAAGAGGGGAAGCTGTGTCACGCCCTCTCCTCTGCAGGTGTCTAAGCCTAGAGGAGCGGCGCGTGACTTGCTTCTCCCGGTGCAACACCTGTGGGAGGGGGCGAGCCGCTCCCTCATCGCTCTCACCTGGGGAAGAGTTCACACGCTCCTCACGGGCAGGGTCCTTGGTGCTTGGGCCGGCATCGTCTGCCCCTGTCAATGTCGGGGGTGCAGGCGTGGGTGTGGGTGTGCCTGCCTCCTCCTCCTCCTCCTCCTCCCCTTCCGAGGAGCTGGAGTCAGGAGACACGGCGGGGGGCATTACACCTCCCTCCTTCCATTCACACCTTTTCCCTGCATCTCCACCATTTCACGCTTCACTGATGTTCCTATCCAGTGCAACTGTCAGCTGCTTGCGTGAGAGCCTGTTTCCCTTCCTTCCCCCCTGCCATTTTGCACAGCTTGGATCCATGGATCTAGCACAAAACACCAGGGAAAGTGATCTTTAATATGGGAAGCTGTGCTACAGTGGGCTGCTGAAGGATTCCATTAAACTGGAGACAAGCTTATATAGGGGGTGGGGTTCGAATTGCCCGTCCAGATGAAGTCGGGGTATGATGGAGGAGAGATACTCCCCTGCAAGTCTGCATTATAAGCTAACAGTGGGAATGCCAAAAACAAGATATTGCTGATGATTAAAAAAAAACCCTCTGCTTCAAACCCAGATTAAAATGCCCAGGGGGAACCTAGCCTAAGTTCTTGTTGTTGTTGTTGTTCAACTCCAATTCTGGGTGAATGTAAATACATGTTTTTGCCCATGCATTCCAACTTTTTACAGTTACTATAAAGTTCTGTGACCAAAGTTTACAGAACCCTCTAAAGAGGGAAGTCAGAAGTTGGATTTTATTTTATTCTTTTAAGTACCAAAGAAGGGTGGAGCATCAGAAAATATTCTGAAAAATTCAGAGGGCCATTATTTCCTTTTGTGCTGTGTATGCGCTTTTAAAATGGTGTGATTGCTTCTGAGTGTATAATTTAGCGTTCATTGCTCCAAATTTGGTTTATTTGGCTGCAGACTTTAGTCTGTCTGCCTTGCACATTCACCCATCTATATCCAAATCATTAGCCATGCTTACACAGAGGTCTGGCTAAGAATGTTTCTACTTTCCTCTTTGACTTGATAAAGTAACCTTTTTTAAAACTTATAAGTTTCAGGCACGCATTACTGTTGAGGGAAAAGTAATTTGTTGTAATCATTTTTAATTATAGTTATTCTTAATCATCTTTGCGGTATGTTTAAACATTAAAATACAAACAGAGCTGCTACAGCACAGATGGTTCTTGACTGGGATGCTGACTGTCAGGCTTCTTTTTGCTTGACAGTCTGCAAGCTGCATTTGAACACCACCACCCTATTTTCCTCTCAATTATAACTTCAAGCAAGAAGCTTCCAAGCCAAAATAGGGGAGCCGGAGTGCTTGGCGATAGATAAAGAAATTGATATTATTGGTGTAACTGAAACCTGATGGATCAATAAAAACGAATAAGATTCATCCCTCTCAATGCAATTTTTGGGTAGGGATGTGCACAATTTATTATTATTATTATTATTATTATTATTATTATTATTATTATTATTATTATTATTATTATTATTATTATTATTATTATTATTATTATTATTATTATTATTATTATTATTATTATTATTATTTGGTATTTGACTCGTATGGAATTGAATGCAAGAAAATTTGTATTTGAATAGATCCCCTTGAAATGTGGTAGGATTTGTATTCGATACAAATTTTCAATCCCATATGAATCCCATATGAATGCATATAAATCCCATACAAATTCTATATGTATCAAATGTTTTGATATGAATGTATCAAAACATTTGATTCAAATTTGAATGTCAGTCTTCAAATGTGCCAACATTCAATTCAAATTCAAATGTTCCAATTCGGCCAAATTTGTATTTGTATGGATTTTGAATGTTATGAATATTCATGCACATCCCTATTTTTAGGTTGTTAATACTGTGTTCCGTAGTTCTGCTTTTAAACAAAGCTTCCAGATATGGCAACCATCTCCATCTGACCCTGCCAGCCCCAGAATCGGGCCAGCGATGGCAAGGTAAGGCAGAGGGCATGGGTGCAGGACTCTCAGCAGGGTGGGTGTGGGAATAGGACTTGCCTTCCCCTGGCCAGAGAACGGCCGACCGCCGGTTCTCTTGCCAGAGGGAAGGCAGGGAAGCCGGCTGCCACACTCACCCACCTGTCAGAGATGCAGAGCATGCGCTCTGACAGCTGGGCATGCGCCATCAGGGCCAGTTTGGGATGGGTGCTGGTGCATCTGCATAGCACCCACCCCAATCCATTTCCCCATTGGGCCCTGCCACCACTGCCCCACATGTGTGCATACATGTGGGGCCTCCAATAATCTGACCCTCTATGGGTCAGTTTCTTTTTTAAAACATTCCACCTGAAAACAGATCTTTGAGATCCGTTTTCTGGTGGCACATGCAGAAAGGCCCCAAGTGCACATTCTGGGTGTCCCCTGTGAGAATAACACAGGCTGAATTTGAATATTGCAGTTCCCACTCAAACGGCACAAACTCCAGCACAGAGAAACAGGATCTTTTCACCTCCACCCCTTGTGTAACCCCTGTAAGCCTACCTTGCTCAGAATCACCTGAGCAAAAGAACAGATACAGGGCAAAGCAATCACTCTCCCTTTCAGTTTCCCTCCTTCTGCAATTGTTGCCACAAATGTATCTCTTGGAAATGGAGGTTCAGGTTTTTAAAAATGTTCCCCTCCTCTGTGATTGGCAAATGTAACTCTCATAAATGGAGGCTCAATTGCTAAATGTATCTCTTGTAAATGGAGGCTTGGTTTTTTGTTTGTTTTTTTAAGTTTTCCCCATATCTGTGATTGCTAAATGTATCTAACATAATTGCAGTGACATTCAAGGGAAAATTTATGTGTTCAAAGATGCAAGCCTGTTTTTGATTTCCTGCACAGATGGCAAGGGGAGGGCACAGACCTCCCATCAGTGGCAGGCATTGGCCAGAAGCATATGGGGGAGGAGTCTGAAAGGCTGATCTCCCTGGATAATCCGGTAGCATTCCCAAAGCAGGCCGGGTGCCAAAATGGGACTGGGAACAATTTTTCTGAGGATGTTTTTTTTCTGTGGATTTTAGTAGGATAGTCCTCATAAAGTCCAGGAATAAAAAGCTAAATGGGATCGGACAGTCCCCAAAATGGACTGGATTCACATTTAATCTTGTATGGGAACGCATCCTAGGATACCATTTTTTTTTCTGCGTGTGGATGCAGCCTCAGTTTTGCAACGAGAAAATCTTTCCAGCACAGCTCTGAGTTTAGGGAACAGCTTTATTATGTGAATGTAATATTCCCTGCAAGTGTCTGGAACTTGGACACAATTTTGACTATATTTGCCACTTAACATGATTTTGGTAATGACTTTTCCCCGTTTCTGCCAATGCGAGATGTCATAGCATGGTTTAGCTCTGAAGACTTATTTATATTTAAATTTGATCTGTCTGCAATAGAGCTGTACTATCCTAATTGCTAATACAGTACAGGCACCCAGTGACAATGTTTAGCTTTGCTCACACATCAGAGAATATTCTTCTTTCCATTTGTGACTAAAAAGAAGAAGAAGAAGAAGAAATCCTCTGGAAAAAAAAGTAATAGAAATAAAAGAAATTATAATGACATTGCAGTTCCAATGCAGGTGTGGTGGTGGTGGTGATGATGATAATTAATAATAATAATAATAATAACCAGATATGAAGACCTGAAAATAGAACTGCAGCAATTCTTGGCGTAAACCAGCAAAGGTGCTCCCAGTGGTTCTCAGCACACTGGGGGCAGTGCTGAAAGATCTTAGTGGGCACTTGAAAAGCATTGGCATCAACAAAATATCCATCTGCCAGCTACAGAAAGCCACTTTGCTGGGATCTGCTTGTATTATTTGCTGAGTCCTAGGCGTTTGGGAAGGGTCCGACTAGTGATAACAATGCACATCACGCCGGCTTTAAAAGCACTGCACTGGCTACCAATTCACTACTGAGCCCAATTAAAGGTGTTAACTCTGACTTATAAGGCCCTAAATGACTTGGGCCCCAAATATCTAAAGGAGCGCCTTCTCCCATATCGACCTGCCCGTGCCTTAAGATCAAGTGGTGAAGCCCTCCTGGTCATCCCACCACCCTCATTAGTGAGACTGGTGGGCACCCAGGTAAGGGCCTTGTCAGCGATAGCTCCCAAATTATGGAATAGCCTCCCCCTCGAGGTGTGTCATGCCCCTTCCTTACAGAAATTTAGGAAGGTGGTAAAGACCCACCTCTTTACCCTGGCCTTTGGTTGAGATGAGATGATTATATTCTCTCCCTTCCCTAGTCACAGGCACAATAAACACAATATGGAGTGTACTGTTCTAAATTTGCTGAACTTTTAAGTGGTTTTTAATCTATATTTAATGACTATATTGTTTTTAATGTTTATCTTGTGATTAATTTGCTGTTATCCGCCCAGAGACCTTAGGGTATGGGGCGGGATAGCAATGTAAACAAATAAATAAATAAATAATAAAACCAGTCAGTGACCATAACAGGGTCATTTCTGCACTTTGCTTCCTGTCCACATAAGGGAAATGTGCATCCCCACTGGTCTGCACTAGCATTTGCCCTTGAGAGCACTACTGCATGCCAAAACAATCCTACATGTGTCTGGACGCTCACCTGTGTCTGGGCACCATCATCTTCTTCAAGCCAGCCAGTGCACAAGCACTGGCCATGGCTCCAGGACAATATTGATGCGCTGCACACTTACAGCCACATTTGGGGGGTCACCTGAAGTGCCAGTGTGCTTGTGTAGTACATCAGCTAACCTCCAGCACCTGGAAGAGGTGCAGATGGTCTTGCAGCTTTGGTAAGCTTTGGGTTAGCAGTGTGATGCATTCAGTGCATGATTTCATTCAGCACCACTAATAGATGCTAGGGTAGCTTCTGGGAAGAAAACGGCTCCTGAAAGTGCAGACGCTCCTTACTTGAAGCTACTCCAGTGTGTACTTAAGAGGCCAAGTGCTCACTGGCTTCTGGTTCCCGGTTTTGTGCCTGGCATATAAGGCCCTAAAATCTTGGGATTGTGGTACCTTAACAAACACCTCTGAAGAGGTTTTATTGCAGGTCCCACAATAACTTGAATACCATCTATAATGGCCCATAGTGGGACCCTCTTTGTTTTTAACTAGGGATGTGCATGAATGCTTTGGGGCATTCAATTCAAAATGATTTGAATGTTCAAAAATGCATAATCGTGCGAATCTATTCATATGTATTCGTACGTATCTGCATATGAACAAACACGTATCTGATATGTTTCCTCAGCTTAACAAATGTATGAACTATTTGTACGAATGTCCAGAAACATTCTTATTCATTCTAAAGTTAGCGTATGAATATTGTAACATTCGATTCAAGTATGAATGTCTGAATTCAGCCGAATTTCAAATGTCACAAATATTTGTGCATATTCCTACTTTTAGCACCTCTCCTTAGAATACCTTCCCTTTGTGCCTACATTTACAGATTTTAATCACAGATTTTAAGACCTATCACTTCAACTAGACTTTCCCTGGTTTTAGTGGATTTTGAATTTTGATTTTTGTGTATGCGAATTATTCTTGTTTTGAAGCTGTTCTGTTAACTGCCTCAAGATTTCCTTACTATGTTTTACAAATATCTTAAATAGATAAATAAAAAGAGCAACACCAGGTGCTAATGAAATATTGCATTAAAATTCATTTTGTTAGAGGAAAGGTTTAGTTGGTTAGTCTAAAAAATATCATAGGCAAAACTGAGGTCAGAAATATAAGGAAAACTTTTATTGTTTCTCTTATTTTGGTTTGCTTCACATTGAAAAGGTTGTCAGTGAAATTTGTCAGATTCATCCATCCCAAAAGGTAGTTTTGCCTTGGAGAAACAGAGGCACAGCCATGGTGAAACAAACAAATCAGGTGACATTTACCTGTAAGGCCATTCTCTTAAACAGCCCAGAGCAGGCAACTTTCTACACAAACAAAGAGGAAGAGAGAAAAGTTGCTTCATCTTTTTCCACAAGTCTCCTTCCAGCCCACAAAGAGTATAAGGAAAACCTATTGAGTCAAACTGAAGTTCTCTTTAGTGCAGCACTCTGTTTGTTAATGCAGCTTTTGCCAACTTGATGCCTTCTAGATGTCTTTGACTGCAACTCCCATCTTCCCAAAACCTTGATAACTATCAGCGGCCAACCAGTTGCCTCTGGCACCTAATCTTCCCAGACGCTGCCTCTGATATTGCAGGTAATACCGTAGCCATCTTGCCTAGCAGTCATTGATAGTGTTATCCACCATTTACAGCTATCAAGACGGAACAGATGGGCCCTCAAGTTGTGAAGAAAGGAGATGTACGCAGAATTCAAAGTTTTCCAGGAACTAAATGACTACAGCAGGAAAAGCCTGTGAAATTACTGAGCACTGATGTATGGACAATGCAGGTTGCCTTCTTGGAGAGTTTAATATTCTTTTCTTCTCCTTTTTTTATTTAAATGAATGTAAATTATGGGGTCCATGCGGGGATTACCGGGGGTACAAATAACACCAAGTACTTTCCTAGAAGCTATAAGAGAAACTGAGACCTAGAAGCTATGGGAGAATCTGAGACCACTGCAATAAAACAGACAACTTAGAGGGCTTATTTTCTGTTCTAACTATTCATAGTAGTTCATGCTTGCTCTGTAATTTTTGCATAAAGCTTCAGACTTCTCCTTTAACCCCCTGGCTTATCTATTTTTCTGTTTTATATTAATTCAGATTTATATACCACCTTCCACCCAAATGTTTTCAGGGCAGTGTACAAGGACTAAAAAGAAAAAAAGAAAAAATAATAAGTGGGGGGAAAATCCCTCAACCAGTACATGTCTGTAAAACTCCATCTTAAGCCAAGTCCCAGTGCGTAGGTAAACAAGAAGAAGAAGAAGAAGAAGAAGAAGAAGAAGAAGAAGAAGAAGAAGAGTTGGCTTTTCTACCCCACTTTTCTCACCCATTTAAGGGGACTCAAAGTGACTGACAAAGCTTTTCTATTCTTCTCCCCACAACAGAACACCCTGTGAGGTGGGGAGGGGGGCTGTGAGAGCTCAGAAGAGAGCTGTGACTAGCTCAAGGTCACCCAGCTGGCTTCATGCGGGAGGGCAGAATCAAACCTGGTATTCGCAGATAAGAATCCAGCTTCCTAACCACTAGACCAAGCTGGCTCACTAGACCAAATTGTTTTAAACAGACAAGAAAAAGTGGCCAGAGTAGATACCTGATGTTTCAGTATCTATTTTTTCTATATTTTGGAATATCCCACATCCTTCATTTGATTTCAAAACAGTGCCTGCAGATATAAGTGATGGCCCCTCCCTCAGCTGTCACCAGATGAGCCACCTTGCCAGAGGGAAAGAGAAGAGAAAGGCTGTGTTCAGAAAAAGGAACGTTTCAGGTGTTTCAGATGCAGTAGTGTGTGTCCCTCATGTTCCCAAGCCTTCTCTATTCCATCTTTTCTAACAAAGCATGTACAGCATAGATGGGAGGGGCAGACTGGTCTGTGAACAATCCCACCTCAGAGCCTTCTCTGAGGGGCCTCCAGGCTGTGATCTGACACACACAAATGCACCACCACCACCACCACCTCTGGGGTGGCTTAAAGAAGTCTTCAAGATGATATATATTTTTGCATTCAAGTTCAAATCAAATATCCAAGCATTCTATTCAAATGTTTGCAATCCAAATGCAATAAAATCCAATTCAAACTGAATACATTTGAGTCTGAAGATATGAATGTCAACAACATTCATATGTGTTACATGTATTTGTACACATTTCGTATGCATCCCATTTTATCCTGTATGCATCCTGTTTTTGTCCTGTACTATCAGCGCAAATGAGTAAAGATACATATAAGATTTGTACAGATACGTATCTGTACTTTTGAATGTTTCGAATCATCTGAGCAAATATTTTGGAACCTTGAAATTCGTTTGAATGTTTAAATTCAAATGTGTAGACATTCTATTCAAATTCGAGTGTCCACATTCGATCGGATTCGGAATGTTTAGAACATTTGTGCACCTCCCTAGTCCACAACCCAATCTGTCCCTCTCCCTTCCTATACTATAAACAATTGGGGCACTTGGCACAAGGAACAAGAGATTTCATTTTTGAATCCACCATAATATTCTCCACCACCAGTGGCAGTCTTTTGTTTACTGGCACCCAAAATACTTTTGGAGAATGTTGCGTCCATCCCTAGAGTCATAAGGGGCAAAGATTCCTAGACTAGTCATACCATTTCTCATGCCACTTTGACTCAATGCCATTGCTTTTGCTTTATGTGTGGACCATGTAGTGGGGTGGGCTGCTCTCCTCCACTGGTAATTCTAAAGCATGAGGGGAATGGGGGACATGACCTTCCATGAATCACTGCCTTGTTATGGTGGAGCTGGCTGCACAGGTCAATGAAGTTATGAGCCATGCAGTGTAGGGCCACTAGGACAGACAAGGAGAGTTCTGACAAAAAGGTGATCCACTGGAGAAGGAAATGCAAAACCACTGCAATATCCTTTCCAATAAAACCCCATGAACAGTATCAACAAGGTAAAATGATAGATATCAAAAGGTAAGATCCTCAGGCTTGAAGATGTCCCATACATCACTGGCAACTACAAGTAGCTCCAGAATGAATTATGTGGCTGGATCAAAACTGAAAGGATGCTTGGCTCTGGATGTGTCTGGCAATGAAAGGATAGTCCAGTGCTGTAAAGAACAATATTGTGTTACAACCTGGAATGTGAGATCTATGAACAAAGGTAAACTGGAAGTGGTGAAACAAGAGGCATTTCCGCACTGAATCGCGTTCCAGACGGAACGCGTTCAGGCGGAAAGCTTAAGCCAGCTTCGGGCGCTTTCCCCGTTCACACACAGACGCGCCAGAACGCGTGTAAACGCGTTCCGGAGCGTCTGGGTGCGAATGGTCAAAGCGCCCGAAGCTGCCTTAGCCGGCAAACGCCGGCCAGGGGCGCGCCGGCAGCCGCGGAGGCAGATCGACAATCAGCTGTTTGAAAAACAGCTGATTGTCAAAGCCGCGCGGCGTCGGAGGCGCGCCGGCAGCCGTTCGGGAGACAGAAGAAGCGCGAACGCTTCTTCTCCCGAACGGCTGCCGGCGGCTCGTCCGCGTTGGAACGCGTGTAGAGCACTTCGAAGTGCTCTACATTTCGAACGCGGAAAAGACAGGTGAGGACACGTCGGAACGCAAGCCGCGCGCGGCCAATGCGGATGACGTGTCCTCACCTGTCTTTTCCGCGTTCCGTTCAGCCCCGTGCGAAAACGCCTAAGATATTAAAAAGCATCATCTTGGGAATCAGTGAACAACTGAAATGGGTGAATTTAATTCAGATGTCCATTAGATCTTCTACTGGGAGCAAGAACTCCTTAGAAGAAATGGAGTAGCCTTCATAGTCAATTAAAGTGTGAGAAAAGCAGGGCTGTTTTTGCACTTCCCTTCCTGGCTGCTTGCAAACGTCCACTAGTAAACACTAGCCCACACCACCACCGCCCTATGATTGAACATTTACCTACTGTTTGACTGCCAGTCAGTCCTCTTCAGGAAGGCCACCATCTTGTGTGCAGAGCCCTCCATTGCCCTCAGCACTGAAGTTCTGCACAGTCGCAGTCACGTCAGGACTGTGTCAGAAAGGTCATGTGCTTTTGTATTCCACATAGTTGCCAGATGCCCACACAGCTGTGTAAAAGTTATGATGTTCAATAGATATGTAGGAAACTGCAGACCCTTGGATGAAACAGGAAGTATGGGAAGAATTCTCATGAAATCATCCTCCATACCATTGGGTCTGTTTAGGGATGTGGACAAATGGGTTTTTGACATTTAATTCCTAATGAATCGAATGTCAGAAAATGTTTATTCGTTTGAATAGATCCCCTTCAAATGTGGAAGGATTCTATTCAATATGACCAAATATGTAACCGATAGAAGCGAATACATATCCGAGACGAAGAAATACATATCCGATACATATCCGTAAAATATCTGTGCCCTGAAAGCATCAAATCCAACCCGAGTCCACTTTTAATCCTCTCTCAATCCATGTCTATTGTAATCTGGATCCATTGCGGATGTGACTGGTGCAGCCACTTTCCCACCTCCCCTGTTTAACAAATGTCCAAACTATTCATACAAATGTTAATGTACAAATGTTGTAATATTCAATTTGTGTACGAATGTCTGAATTCAGGCAAATTCATATGAATAACAAATGTTACGAATGTTCATGCACAATTCTAGTCCATTCTTCCCCAAATCCTTCTAGGCAGCCAAGAAAGAACTTCTCTCTAGGTTCTCAGTAGTGCATGCATAACGAATATCAAAACGTCACTCTTACTCTAAACTAATATGGTTTGTATTCCATTGAGTTTCCAATAATTAGGGTAATCTGCTAATTGACACTGTTCTTTCCTTCTAGCAGACCAGTGAAGCCAACTTTGTCTGTTTCTTACAAATACAGAGTTTGAGGAAGAAGAAATGTTCTTTGCTTTGTTTGCTTCATTCAAAAAAAAAATCTCATGGATTTGTCTTTCATATTTGCTTATAAGAATTTGTGATAAGTTTGTTATAGTATCTGAGAATCTAGAGTGGGAGGCTTTTGTTTTAATGATGCATTTTTCTAATCTTATGAAAGGAGTGCCACAGAGCAATGTCACTTGGGTAGAACAAGCTTGACAGACACCAAGGACACAATGTGCATACAGTTTATTTCATTACTTCTTTTAAAGCAGTTGCAATGATAGGGAAATAAAAAGAGAAAATAGAAACATGGATACCGACACTAATGCTAAGTGCAATCTGCAAAATACAAGAGGTAGCCTGACTTCTGCCAAAAAGCCCATGAGAAGCCAAATGGTGTCAGCTTCAAAACATAGGGCTTTTCAGAACAAAATGGTGAAGCGACTCTCAAAAGATAACACAGCTTTAATGCATCATAAAAGATATACAGTAGGACTAAAATATGTACCAGGAATATGAAGACCTAGTTCTGTGAGAAGAGATGAGAGATGGATAAGCAATCCATCCCAAGCTGGGCCAGATTTTTCCTGGCAAGAAACAAAGCCCTTTCTGTTCTGGGGTAGGGGGTGTGCAGGATTTTTTTTTTTTTTTTGCATTCAAATTCAAATCAGATCAAATGTCAAAACATTCAATTCAATTCAAATGTTTAAAATCCAAATGCAGCAAAAACCGATTTGAATCTGATACACCCGAATCTATCCGTTCGAATAGAATATCCATGCCCGAAACAAATAAACCCTTCCAAATGCACAAATAATTTGTGAACATCTCTAATGTACAACAGAGTGAGCCAGTTTGGTCTTGGTTAGAGTGTCAAACTCTTATCTCTTAGTCTCCCGCTTCAATTCCACTCTTTTACATGAAGCCGGATGGGTGACCTTGGGCTAGTCACAACTCTTTCTGAGCTCTTACAGGCCCACCAACCTCACAGGGTGTCTGTTGTCGGGAGAAGAACAAAAGGTTTGTTAGCCAGTTTAAGTCCCTTTAAGGGTATAAAACCAACTCTTCTGAGTAGGCTTCAACAGCCAGATTCAATCTCATTGGTAGAAGTTTTTGACAGACACTCACACTGTGAAATGTCCTGCGGGAACAGAAATCTTATGCTTAGACCTCAAGGCCGAATCTGTTGAAACAGTTTATCAACAGATCCTGTTACTGTATTCATTCAGTTTTGTTATGGGAACTCACAGCTCTTGAGAGAAAGGTCAGCTTGACTCCAGGAGCAATCCTGCAGCATGATTGGACATGAGAAGCCATGTGACTTTGTGTGTTGAGAATTATATCCTTCCACTCTCACACACGTAACCATTCTTCCATTCTTTCTTTTCTCTCACCTGTCTCATAATGCATTTATTCATATATCCATGCATTTAACCACCAAGTATTATTGCCATGTACTTTATTTTCATGCCTATGCTGTAACTGAGCCATAAACCTCCTTCTGGATGAACTGCCAACTCGACTTCTTCTCTTGGAGCTACCCTGTTGTTCAGTCTGCCACATTTGTGCCTGGAAGCTCTATCTCAGGACTAATCTGTGCTAACAGTTTTTGGGCTGTTACACCATGATGTGCATAGATACATATGTGGTGTGTACAGATAGGTACACATACAAATGTCCAAATTATTTGTATGAATAACTAAAAATATGCATACTAAAAAACTAATGTCTGAACATTTGATTCATACACGAATGTCCAAATTATGTGAATTCATCCAATTAATGAATATTTTGAATATTTGCACACATCCCTAATATGAATTGCACACGAATCCCATACAAATCCCATATGAATCCCATATGAATTCATAAGGAAGCTTCATATGAATGTATCAAAACATTCAATTCAAATTCAAATGTCAATCTTCTAATGTGCCAACATTTGGTTTGAATCTGAATGTCTGAATTCCTACAAATTCATGTGAATTTCAAATGTTATAAATATTTATGCACATCCTACATGGCCTTTACCTGCTTGTGGAGAAAGCGAAAAGCGCAGGTTCAATCCTTCCCCCATGCATGAACAACTGAAGGCCATATTTCCCAACATCTTCAAGTGTTTGACTCTTGTCAAGGCTAAACAGCAACAGCCAAAGAACGTTATTTCTGGATATTCCTGTTAAAATGTCAGTAAATGTGTCTCATGAGCAATGATCCTATTCTTACTGAGCATTGAACACATTCTCATTGGAGCCCCTGAGTGTCATAACCAGTACACTGATGTTTTGAATTGGAGTTGTTCCAAAATGTGGCAAACTTTCCCTTTCTGCCACTTACTTTGAACCTACCAAAGGAACCAGTATCTGTGATTTGCTTATGAGAGCGATGTGGGAAATTGAATTTCCTGCTGCCACAGAACCAACTCTAAACTGTTTAATTTTACTGTCAACCTAAAATAATTAAGCAATTGATCAAAAGCAAGCAATAGATTTAAAGCATCTCAAGGTACTCTCATAAGACCTATTGCAACTAAAAAGAAATCATTAGCATACATACCAACTGCAAATTGAGCTTAGACTTTTCCAGTCCATCCCAACTGGACCTGTCCAGGGTTTTCTCCAGCTGTGACCCAGCTGCTGCTGTGCCTTTCATTCATACTTATTACTGGAACACATTATCCAAGAGTAACATTGTAGCAGCTTCCAGCGGAGGAGAAGATACCCAGTCGAACAACATTTCACACTAACTCACAAAACTGAACTGGGAAAAAAAAACAGTTTCCAAGTACCTGAATGGGCATATTTTAAGGAGCTACGTTCTTTATTAGGGTTTCAAAATAATACAGCTCAAAGCAATAACTGAAAAAGGTCTATAGATCTGCAGTTATATAAATTTAACAAAGCAGAGGAGCAGGATAGGTAAGGGACATCTAGGTGACTTTTGCTCATGAGCCACAGGTGTATATTGCAGAGTTCAATCCTAACCTAGAATAAACAACGTGGTTGAGGTAGGGATGTGCATGAATATTCAAAATATTCATTATTCGTATGAATTTAACCAATTTGGACATTTGTATACCAATTGAATGTCCAGACATTCGTACTTTAGTGTTCATACAAATACAAATATTTTGAGTTATTTGTATGAATAATTTGGACATTAGTATGTGTACGGATCCTGTCCGTATCTATACACACCAGTACAGATACATACAGGATGGAAATGGGATACATATGGGATGAAAACGGGATGAATACAGATGCATATCAGATTTGTATCATTGGATAGGTATCAAATATTCAAACAAATAGATACGAATGTATTCATATCAGTTCAAATGTCGTTTTTCTTAATTTGTACGAATTTGGATTTTTTGAATATTTGATTCATTATTAATCAAATGTAAAGCTTGCATTCATGCACACCCCTAGGGCCAGGGATAAGGCAGCCTGGGACAGCATGATGCTTCAGTCAGCGCCAAGCCTGGACACACTTCAAGGCCAGAAGAAGAAGAGTTGGCTTTTCTACTCCGCTTTTAAGGGGACTCAAAGTGGCTGACAAAACTTTTTATTCCTCTCCCCACCACAGACATTGTGTGATGCAGGTGTGGCTGTGAGAGCTCAGAAAGAGAGCTGTGACTAACCCAAGGTCACCCAGCTGGCTTCATGGAGGAGTGCGGACTCAAACCCAGAGGAAAAGTTCCCCAATCTTAAAGTTGCAGACTGGCTATTGTCTAAAGAGGCCCCAGAAATAATCCCAAAAGTGGAAAGAAAGCCATTCCACAAACAGGAGACCATATTTAATTCAAAAACATCCCGTTTAATGCAGGGATCCCCAACCACCGGTCAGCAGACCAGCACCGAGCCGTAGGGTTGTGGTTTTTTTTTTTGCCAGTCAGTGGTGCCACTGCAGACCAGTACTAAACAAGCTGCCCTGCCCCCACCCTGCCATGGAAAAGGAAGCCAGTCCCTGGTGCAAAAAATGTTGGGGACTCCTGGTAATGGGCAGAAAATAACTGTATAAAAATTCAATGAAATGAAGTAACATCACTTAATTTCTTCCTGTTCTCCTTTTTTGTTTCCTGATTTTGCTTTAAGACCTTTTCTGGAACAGATGGTGCTTCTCTCTCTTTTGTGTGTGTGTGTTTCCCCCCTTTTAATGCACATGCTGTTAACACTTGACCTGATGTGTTCTCTTTGGATAATGATCCAAGCATCATTAAAGAACTGGAGGAGGAGAATACTGATTTTTATTTTTAAAAGTGCAATCCTGTTCACACTGAATATAATTCATTATAACTTAACAGATTCAAACTTCCATTGTTAAGTTTCATGGCAGTTGGTTGAGGTATTGTACAGCTGTACATTACCCTTAAATTTGTACCACTGAGGTCAGTTCAGGTCTTTACTTATGGCCATGCCTACACACCACTGGAGGGAGCTTCCCTTTACAGCCTCAGCAAAGAGTTTTGACATCTTTGCTGCCACTGTGGCAGCTTCAGTTCTCAAATGGGTCTTCACACAAATGTGCCATGTTTTGCAGCAGTGTGGTTTTGGCTCAATGCATGCCAAACAGTGTCAAAGTTGCTTCTGTCATTGAATTTTATGTGTCCTGGACGGGGGCTGAGGTTAGGGATGTTCTAAACATTTGAAATTCGATTGAATTCAAATAGAATGTCTTCACATTTGAATTTAAACATTTGAACAAATTTCAAATGTTCCAAAACATTTGTTTGAATGATTCAAAACATTCAGATGTACAGATATGTATGACATACGCATCTGTATGAATCTCAGGCGTATCTGTACACATTTGCACTGATACTATGGGACAAAAACAATATGCATACAGGATAAAACAGGATCTGTACAAAATGCAAACAGAAGCATATAACACATACAAATGCTGACATTCGTATCTTCAAATATGAATGTTGTCGACATTCATATCTTCAGATTCGAATCTAACATTTGAATATATTCTATTTGAATCGGATTTTGTTGCATTCAGATTTTAAACGTTCAAATCAAATAATGCACATACTTAGCTGAAGTTCCTCCAAGATCCCACACATCTCTTTGGTGTGGGATAGTGTGGAAATGATATTGGCCCCTGTCCAGTCATTTACTGCCCCCAGACAACTGTTAACCATTTCAACTACCTCTCTAATTCTGATGGCGTAAGGAGATAGAGCTACATATTAATGACAACTATGAAAACATAAGAACACAAAAGGAGTCCTGCTGGATCAGGCCACAGTCTATCTAATCCTACATTCTGCCCCACACAGTGGCTCACCAATTACTTCTGACCATTTCAAGCAGAAGACAAGGGGTGTTTTTCCACTGTCACTAGAAGTACCCATTAAGTACCCATTAATGGGTACAAAAATGCCATTTTGTACTCATTAATGGGTACTTAATGGGTACTTTTAGTGACAATGGAAAAACACCCAAAAGGAAAACCTTCCCATGCTCTCAATTCCCTGCAAATGTTTTCCATTTGTTGTAAACCGCCTTGAGAAAATTTTTCATTTCGAAAGGTGGTATATAAATAAGAATGGAATGGAATGGAAAATGGCCTTCAGGGACATCTGGCCTGTCTTTCCAGTCTTGATGCAGTACCTAATGCATCCACTCTAGGAGCGATGGATACACCTGTTGTGACGGTTTCAGGGTACAGGCTGCAAACTGCTTTGCTTTCTGGCTTTGCAGGCTTCTAGCTAGCTGCAATAGCCAGCCTTGTTGCAAAGCAAAGCTTGTTGCAAACCCTGGGATTTGGGCTGCAAAAAGAGCGGGAAATCCTGTGCGGGCCCTGTTGCAGTGATTGGCTGGAGTAAGGTTTTGGAGGGAAAAGCTGTCCGGGGATCTGAGTACTGGAGGGGCTAGAATAGGAGTTCCCACCAATCAGGCTGGAGGGACAGCAACCTTTGTTAGGAATCTCCAACAGCATTTTATTGCGGTTAGAGCCAATCAGGGTCAGGGGGATGAGTATAAAGGAACTCAGAGTACAGCAGACTATGTCTTCATGCTGGGACAAGAGCTGAAAGGAGAAGAAGAGCTGAACCTGAAGGAGCCAGACCAGTAGTTGACCAGGGGTCTTCGTGCTGGGACTGAGGCTGAAGGGAACAGAGGAGCTGATCCTGAGGGAGCTGGAACCAGTAGCTGACCAGTAGTCTTTTGGGCTGAGTGATTTCTGAAGGAGGCAATCGGGTGGATTGTAGCTCTGAGGGAGACTTCACTAGCAACTGACCAGGCTGGATGATCGGACAACCAAGGACGGACTGGGCCTTGTGATCATCTAGGGCCACGTTCTGGTACACTGGCTTGGCTTGAGCTGTGCCAAAGCAAGTCAGAGGGGGAGGAACGTGTGGAGGCTTGTCTTTTAAAAGGGGAACTATTTTCCTTTGGAGAAAGGGGTAGCTCCTAGCCTTAAGAGACTTGCAGATTTAAACTAACAACTACCTGAACCTTATTATCTTTTTAGTATTGCTTGTGTATAATAATAAACTTGTTTTTGTTTACTGTTGAAACGCTTGCTACCAGTGTTTTGTGTCCACACTCTAGTATTCACTTGGCTGTTGCACGAACCCAGCATCCAAACAGGGCCAAGCTTCTCCCAGAGAGGGCAGGCACTAACTGGAACGCTGGGCATCATGGCACCTGTCCTCTACAAATTTATCCAATCCTTTCATAAAGCTATCCAGAGTCAGACTGGTTGCTATCACCACCTCTTCTGATTCTGATTCCATGTTGTGGAATTGGTTGATGAGTATTTATATATACCTACTTAATCTGCAAAGAAGCCTAAATATCTTTTTAATGCAATCTTTATATTCTCCCAGCAGGAATACCCCAAATGTCTAAATGAGCCAATATACAGAAACATCTGGTTCCATATCTACAGATGTGCATGATATTTGTAATCTTCCATTCTCCCCCTTCAAGCATTAAAGTTGACTAATTGGAAATGTTTCTGGGAAACTACAAAATTCACTTAAGCTTTTAAGAAAAGATATTTTACAGAGGCAATTGCAATCTAGATTCTTATGCCACAAGAGTTTGTATTCTATGCTGGTGCATGCTGGAAAATTCGCCTTCCCCTCACCTGCCCAGGGTTACATGGGCTTTTATTCCCCATTAAAAAGCAGCAACATGCAGAGAATTTCTACTAGGAGGTTGTGTCTCCTTTTGGAAGACTCACTTTCAGGGTGCATCCAGAGAGGAGGGAAAGTTTGTACTTTGCTTCCCATCTGTGGGAAGTAGGGATGTGCATGAAAGCATCAAATCCAACTTGAATCCACTTTTAATCTGCTCTTGATCCATGTTAAATGCACTTTGAATCTGTTGCAGTTTCATGAATTTCTGAACTATTCATACGAATGTCCAGAAACATTTGTATTCGTACGTATGTTAATATACAAATGTCATAACATTTGATTCATGTACAAATGGCCGAATTCAAAAGAATTCATACTAATAATGAATGCTATGAATATTCGTGCACATCCCTAGTGGGACGCAGAGCACAAACTTGTCCACACATGTACAAGGCATTTGCACTTTAGAAAGCCTAGTACATGTCGATCCCTCCCACCCTGTATGCGGACACTCACCCAAATGCAAGTGGTGTTCAGGCACTGCCATCTTCGTATCCCAATGATGCTGCTGTCATGTGACATGGAAGTAACCAACACAGTGCAAGTGGGCCTGCACGGAGCTTATCTTAGCAGCCTTACTGCAATGGATGGAATGAATGGGGATTGTAACCCAGAATACCTGGAAAGCAACAGCTTAGGGAAGTGGGTTTAATCCATAGCTTAATAGCATAATCAACTTACTAGACACCATGAGGAAACACTGGCACTTTAAAAGAATTCAGTATTTTCCCATAGTCGCCCAAAAGAGGCCACCACAGTTCTGTGGCTTGCACTGGGAACTCTTGTCCCCTTCATTCTTTTCAAATCAGAACAAGATGGGTCACCACACATTGTGTTGGTGCATATCATGCCAGACATCAGTTCTGTGCAAACAGGCCAAAAAGGAGGAGAAGGAGGAGGAGAGTTGGCTTTTTTACCCTGCTTTTCTCACCCATTCAAGGGGACTATTGGCTGGCAAAGCTTTCTATTCTTCTCCTCAAAGCAGAGGAGGTGGGTGAGGCTGTGAGAGCTCAGAATAGAGCTGTGACTAGCCCAAGGTCACCCAGCTGGCTTCATGGAGGAATGTAGAATCAAACCCAGTGATTCCCAGATAAGAATCAGGCACCCTAACCACAAGACCAAATTGGCTCACATGCTGAAATGTCTCAAAACATGCTTCATCACTTCCTGAAATCTGCCCTTTAAGCTTGATTTGCCGGCAATGGACTAACATAATGCTAGGAATATCTGCTGACAACTGAGATGCCAGGTAGATTCACCTCTTTCACTATGGCCCAATTCACACTTAGCCTGCTAGTTCATGTAGGGAATGCTCCCAGATGGAGCATTTGCACTTGAAGGATCTATTTCTTTACCACACAGGAGCATTCTCCACATGAACTATGCATGGTGCAGGTTGAAGTGCACCATTGCTTGAGCTTACCTTGCACTCGTACCAAAGCTGATAAGGCTCCAGATGCATCCTCTGTACCTCTCCCAGGTGCTGGAGGGGCACATGATGCACTGCAAAGGCCTGCTGATGTGGTGCACCCCATGGCTACCCCAGTAACGGGGCAGTGCACACATACTGGTGCTGGCACTGGCAAGCAGCAATATTGGCACTTGGGCACCCATCCGTGCTTGTGCTAAGCATCCAGACAGGTTGGGGAAGGGTTAGTATGCACTGAACATCTGCAAGTCCAGATGCTTAGTGCATACTTTGGCCGTTCCAACCATTGCTTCTGCTAAGTTCTTTATGCATGAGGCCCATCTCAGTTCATCAGTGACCAAACAGATAGCAATGGGAACAAAAAGCAAGCTATACCCCACACCAATGGCGTGAAACAAGACAGTCACTAGAAAGCAGCTTCCCATCATTCCCCTGAAGAGAAGAGATATTTTCTTCTGATGGGAATGGAAAACAATGATCAGCTAATCTGACAAGTTAATGGTGAGAACCATGCCAAGAGAGAAAGGCTGCATCAGCTGGGAAGCCAACTAATCAAAAATGGGATTTAAGACAGCTGAAGAGACATCCACAAACAAGAAAGATAACAACTAACAAATGTGTAATTGCGAGCCAGATAAAGTGTTTGGATACCCTGCCAAAATGGAAGACTGGAATGAGGTCGTGAGATTAACTACACAGCCTGTATGGACAGTCAGCATGGAAGCAAACCCTCACATCAACAGAGAACAGTTGCCAAGTTCTGAACAAATTTATTACTGGACTGACTATTACCAGATCCAGGGTCTGTCTGGTAAAAGAAGCAGCTGGGAACTCCATCTCCCTTTTGATTTTTCCACAATCCCTTACAATGCATGGTGTAAGCATCATGTTAACAAAGCTAATCCCACTGCTACACTACCAATTCTTACACACCTGCTTTAATTAAAATGATTGCTTTATAAACATTTTAATTCTGTAATCATGGCAGTAGACTGTCTGCCACCACTCAAATGAATTCTGTCTAGGTACCTTCTTTGTACGGAGCCGATAACATAACCCAGCAGTATACTTGCAACTGAATGCTCTGATGGATCCTTTCTTTCAAAGCAGAAAAGCACAGCTTCATTATTTACTGAGCTTGTAGATGCTATTGAGGTCATTACAAAATATAGAGTTCCAAGCGAACTGCTTGCAGTGCAACTTTTGCATGGAATAACAATTCCTTAAACTCATATTAGTTTGGTAAGATCTGCATGGTTCTCTTGGGCAGTTTCCCCAATTACTGTGATTAATCTGGACTAAGGAGCTCTGGATTCTTGAGATCTGGTCCTTGCTCAATCCAGTCCATCGAGTTCCAGATTTATACAGAGACCTCATGCATCCACTGCCAGCATCTGATGGCAGTGGGTGCTAAACGGGGATATCATGAGGATGCCATAGCACGCATCCTGGGGTCCTGATTAGGCTCAAGAAGGAAGTCTGCTGGTGGCACAGCATGATTGGCCCATGAAACTGTCAATCAAGAGTCACTTCCAGTTATAGTGGGTGTAACTGAGACACAGCTGCGTAGTTGCCTGTGTAGCCGCTATGTAAGTTGTGGGCAGCTTCATAGACTGCAAAGTAGGATGTGTGGTGTGTAAAGGGGCAGAGCCAGACCTGTCCTGCTGCAAATGGTGGCCTCTGGGCCTGGCTTGGGACCTCTTTGGCTTGGCATGCATGTGGAAGCATGCTCTGAAATTCAGTCTCTATGTAGCAAGACTGGATTGAACATCTGTTTAAAGGGGTCCACAGCTAATCTGGATTATAGGGCCCAAAGACCCCATGAAATCCAGAACGCTACAATTCTCGTGTGGATGATGCAATCCCAAAGGGGTCTTAATGGGTTCCTCAGTGCAGGGGGTACGTAGCGCATCAATACCAAATGGGTACCTACTGGGTGCTTAATGGAGTCTATGAAGTCCCTGTGGAAACAGCCTTGGACTGCTTCAGCAGGAGGCCAAGTGCTGGATGATTGCATGCCATTGCATGCCAAAAGGACTTTTTTGGCATGGGCTGACCACCCATAGCCACGAGCAGGACTATCCCTGGGAACTAGTGGTGTGCACGAATACAATTTTGGGGATTTGATTCAATTTGAATCTTTAAAATTCAAATTTAACCAAATTCGATTCAAATTAAGCAAATTCAAATCTATTCGTTTGAGTTTTTATTTGAATTTGCACCTAGGAATGTCAACAACATTTCTATATGCCCATATGCATCATTACGCACCCCATACACATCTGTACCCATCCATATGCATCTCACAGCTATCCCATATGCAACCCATTTTCATCCCATACAGATCCGTACAAATGCATATGGATGCGGCAAAGATGTGTATGTGCGAGTGTGCATCATGTATGACCCCATGCACGTGTGAATGTCTTGATAATTTGAATTTATGGATATTCAATTCAAATTTGAATGTCAAAATTTGGACGAATTCTATTGAATTTTGAACACCTTCGAATATTTGTGCACACCCTTACTGGGAATAGCATCTGCTCCAAGGAACACACTATTTGCAGAATGGGAAAACCCACTCTACAAAAAGGTCATGGACCAGGAGCCCTCTGCAGAAAGACAGAAATAGCAGGAGTAGCTATGACCCATTGCAGAGTTCAGCAACATTTCCCCTGGATCTGAAAATGATCCAGATTTCATGAGTCTCTGAGGGTGCACTATCTTAATAGGTCTGTAGAAGGGGAGTTCTGTCTTTGGCTGCATCCAGCCATTGGTTACTTATTCCCCTATATTTGGATATTCTGGAATATCCATATTTTATTATAGAATATCCAAATATAGAGGAAAGTCTGCAATGTTGCACAGTTTGGAGCTCTTTAATCTACAAAAGAGGTGAGGTGAGGGAGAAGATTTTCTCCTTTTCCCAGACTACTAGAACCAATAGAGGTCAATTTGCACTTGGCCTCTTGGTACACACTAGGGTAGCTTCTGGCAAGGAGCATCTACATTCTCAGGGGGCATTTTCAACCCAGAAACATCTCCTGCCTTCCTAGAAGCTACCCCAGCATCTACCAGCAGTAATGCACAAAATCCTGCACCACACTCATCCCCAAGTTCACCCAAAGCTTACCTTTGCCGACCAGCTGTGGGAGAATCTGCACCTCTTCAAAGTGCTGGCGATGAGCTGACATACTACGCAAGCGTGCTGGCACATCAGGTGATGTCAAACATGATTGCACATGTGCAGCATACGTGCAGTCGTGCCAGCCAGTGCAAAGAAGAGGGCAGCACCCACAATGCAGGTGAGGGTCTGGACGCGTGTGGAGTAGCCACGTGCATGAATGTTTCTGTAACATTCTATTCGAATCAAATCAAATACCTGAAAATCTGATTCAATTTGAATCTGTTAAATTTGAATCTCACAAGGTTTGATTCGTTTTTACCAAATTTGAAGCTATTTGTTCAAATTTTTTATTCGAATCTGCATAGATGAATGTCGACTACATTTGTATGTGCTCATAGGCATCTCCCCCACATCTGTACACATCCGTATGCATCTGTACACATCCGTATGCATCCTGTAGTTATCCTGTATACAACCCGTTTTCGTCCTGTACGGATCCATGCAAATGTGTACTGATGGGGGAAAGATACGGAGATTCAAGTATGCATCATGCATGAACCTGTACACATATGAATGTCTGGGTAATTCGAACAAATAGATCTGAAGTTTGAAATTTAATTCAAATGTTTACATTTGAATTTTTGGACATTCTATTTTAGTTTGAATGTCAAAATTTGGCACATTCAATCAAATTTTGAATGCCTATAAATATTCATGCACATCCCTAGTGTGGAGTTGGTTTGGCATGCACTGCTGTATGGCAGTTCTAAAGAGTTTCAGGGTCAGGTTTTCCCTCCAGGATGTGGGCAGGCATTTATGGTGTCATTAGAAGAAAGGCCTCTTTTTTCCCTAAATGGAATGAAGAATATGTAGGGTGCTGGGGGGTGGGGGGTCAGAACCACACTGTTGCACAGTAAAATGGGAGAGGGGAAGAAGGTAAAGAATAAAATGGAATAAGAAAAAATGAAAGCAAAAAGTAAAGTAAAATAGAAAAAATGGAGGCAAAAAAATGAGCAAGGAACAAAGAAGAGAAGGCATAGCTGGATGAGAAATTCAAGGTGTATCTGCATATGAATGGAAAGAGAACCACTCACAATATGCAATTCGAACAGAAATTTCAGTTAAGTGGCATTAGCTATTAATTCAAACAGACCTTCTGTTCATTTTGTAATTGGCACGTAAATACACATACCAAGTCTGTTGATACCTTTCAAATCAGGAGATGCTGTCTTTGTTCATTAGGTACAAATACTGGCCATATCCACGCCTACAATCTGCCCATCTATCCACCCATGAGTGTGAAAGTACAAAATCCATGTCCTGTTATGTTTCCAGCATTCTGTATTGCACATAAGAACTTAAAGTGAATTTTTTTTTTTACTGTAGCTTCTTTAGAACTAGGGTAGGTTTATACATCCTTAGATGTGTTTGTTTGTGTCATGTATTTATCTGCATTTTTATCCCTGCCTATATCCAAAGATGACAGGGTGTGTTACAATCATAAACACAAAATATAAAACAAATACTCTAAAAACAATAACAGTGCCATATGATGACACGGTCCTCAAACTAATCAATAAATTCCTTTGATTTTGACCCAACTTTTATTTGAATAACAGTGCCTGAAAGAGAGTAGGAGAAGCTGTATCCACAGTCAAAGGGCAGCATAAATAGATGCCTCTTCACTAATCTGCTGAATACAAATATTGTAGGTGCCTGGCAGACCTAAAGCAGGAGCTATTCATAGACTGGGAGCTACCACCAAGAAGGCCCCATCCCTTTAACTTACTTCTGAAGAACATGAAATGGTATTGTTTATTCTCCTCTCCTTTTCATACTCACATGGCAGGTGTTTCAGACAATGCACAGGGCCAGTGTTATTTCTGGGTGCACTGATTATGCCCCCCCCCCTTCAAGTATCTTGTGGATGTCTGTCACTGCACTTCTTGGTAGGGATAAGCATGGATATTCATATCATTTGAATTTGTATGAATTCGGCCAAATTTGGACATTTGAATTTGAACTGAATGTTGGCACATTCAAAGATTGACATTTGAATTTGAATTGAGTGCTTCAGTACATTTGTATGAAGCTTCATATGGGATTTGTATACATTTGTATGAAGCTTCGTATGGGATTCGTATACATTTGTATGAAGCTTCGTATGGGATTCGTATGGGATTTGAACATCCGTACCAAATTCAAATCCTACCACTTTCGAAGGGGACCTATTCAAATGAATATGAATTTTATTCAATCGAATTAAAAGAAAAACATTTGTGTACATCCCTACTCCTTAGAGCCTCTCTCATTCCTGGCTTGAATTGCTTTGTTGAGACTAGCAAATGTTCTCCATAATGCATGTGTCTACTTGAACCTTCACTTCCATGGGAAGTAAAGATCAAGGATGGAGTGACCATTCACATTTCAAATACCTACCATGTCCCAAACTTACCTGGTGCTTCACTATGTATGGGATAAGTGCAAACACTGCTGTACTAGTGTACCAGGCACTGCTGTGGCCACTGTGTGATAAGGAACACAACTGTGGCTGTGCTGGCCCACATCCAAAGACACTTGACATGGAAGCAGAGCAAAGGGTGCATGCCAGAGTGTGCTAGCAACTTCCTAGACACTGCTAGTATAGCTGTACAACATGTTTTAGTGGTCCACTACTATCTGGGCCAGGGATGATCCCACAGGCTTGGAGCTGCTTCCAGAATGGAAGGGGATCCATGCAGTGTGGATTCTCCAAACAGGAGATCTCAAGGCTTCCATGTTTGCCAAAGTGTGAAAAGGCCCTTAGAGTGCCTCCAGACACGTGCCATGCTCCAACTTAAATCTGAAGCACTTTCCAGTCCTCCAGACTGGAGGGTCAGAAGGAAGTGTACCTTGCATTCCTCCAGACTAGAGGTATGGAAGTTTCAAATTTTTATTCACCAGAGCTTCCTATCAGCCAGACAGGAAGCTCCGTCACCCGCAGTAGCAGCAGAGCACTCAAAGGTAAGTATGCAGTAATAAGTTGGTACTCATCAAGTCAGGCATAAGAACATAAGAGGAGCTTTGCTAGACCAGGCCACGGCCCATCTAGTTCAGCATCCTAGCCCTCCCACAGTGGCCCACCAACCATCATCTGCTTCAACTCCCTGCAAATGGCTTTTAGAGAAGAAGACGGAGAGGAAGAGGGAGAAGAGTTGGCTTTTCTACCCACTTTTCTCACCCATTTAAGGGGACTCAAAGCGGCTGACAAAGTTTTCTATTCTTTCCCCCACAACAGACACCCTGTGAGATAGGTGGGACTGTCAGAACTCAGAAGAGAGCCGTGACTAGCCCAAGGTGGCTTCATGGGGGAGTGCGGAATCAAACCCAGTTTTCCCAGATGAGAGTCCGGCTCCTTAACCACTAGACCAAACTGGCTCACACATTCTGCTTTTCTCTCCAGCCAGAGTCTCCTACACAGACCCCTCTGTGTACCTGAAATGGGTAACCTCCTTCACCACCCAAGATGGAAAACCATCCAGCTATATCAGGAGGGAATATGAGTAAATTATCAAGCTCACACATGACCCTTCATTCCTGTTTCTCTCTCCTTTGGTCGTTGCCAGATAACCCGTTTCATATGTGCCTCATTCTCTCCCTACATGCTGAAGTTCTTTATACAGGTTTGATTCCGAGCTTTGCATGCTGATAAGTGCTTGTTTCGTGGGTCCCAATCATTTGCCCTGTGTCACAGCTAAGAAAGGTTAATACACCTGTCACGTGCCGGCGCTCAGTATCTAGTGGTTATTACTCACACATTGACAAACTGGATGGATTGCAGGGGGACAGAGGAAAAAAAGTTATTAAGGCATTAGAAGTATTGACTAATAAGGGAAGATTAACAGCCTGACCCTGCAGGCATACCTTGCCTACAATTCCCAGAGAAGCTGGATGGGACTGATTCTCATGCTTACATTTTTTGCAGAATTTCCCCTTGTGGTTTATCCTCATTGACTCTTTAGTATCTTGGCATTGGTGGGACTGCAAACTAGGAAGTTTAGAATACTAAAGATGGCACTCCGATAAAAGAGAGAAAAGAAGGGCTGTTCCATTTATTGGCTTTTTCTGCATTTACCTGTAGGGATGTACACAAATGGGTTCTTTGGCATTCAAGTTGTAATGAATCGAATGCTAGAAAATTAATATTTGTTTGAATAGATCCCCTTCAAATGTGGTAGAATTCTATTCGATAGGAATGTATTCGAACAAATTCGTACAAATATGCAATACGAATGCATACAGATCCTGGATACCGATCCTGCATATGGATCCTATACAAACACATTCATATCTGATATGTAGCCCATACCAATGCATACATATTGGATATGTATCGGATATGTATCCTATATGAACACACATGTATCGATACATATTCAAAACGTATCCCCAGTTTAATGAATGTACGAACTATTCATACAAATGTTCTGAAACATTTGTATTTGTGTGAATGTTAATGTACAAATGTCCTAACATTCAATACATGTACAAATGTCCAAATTTGTCCAAATTCATATGAACAACGAAATGTTATGAATGCACATCCCTCCTTACCTGCAATAGATCTGGTTCATTGGGTCCAGGTTAACTCAGCCCCCTGATCCAGGTCATGGGATGGAATGATCTGGATCAGCACTGTCAGCATGGACAGCACTTATATGGGGTGTTTTTCCACTGTCAGAAAGTACCCATTTTTGCACCCATTAAGGACCCATTTCGGTGTGCGCCGGATGATCCCATTTCCACCATGGCACCCATTTGGGACCTGATTGTTTCGACTGCCGCTAGGTACTTTCTGGCCTTTAATCCAGATTTTGTGTAGACTCCATTAATGGGGTCTACAATGGGGTCTTCAGGCAGAAAATCTGGATTAAAGGGAGCCTGTTTCCACGCTTGTGTGGCAATGGGGTCTAGAGGAGGCTAGGGGGAGGGGGCACCCATGGTGGGGAGCCCCAAAACCTCAGCTTCAAAGTCATTTCAAAGTCACTTTGAAGTCTGTGCAAAATAGCTCCTGAACGTCTTTGAAGTCTGTGCGGATCTTCAGAGTGGACTTCAAAGTGACTCCGAAGTGACTCCGAAGTCACTTTGAAGTCACTTTGAAGTCACTTCGAAGTTCACTCTGAATATCAGCACAGACTTTAATGGAGTTGTTTTGCACAGACTTTGAAGTGACTTCGAAATGACTTCGAACTGACTTAGAAGCCACTTCGGAGATTGCACCCCCTGCCTCTCCAAACACTTGGGGTGACAAGCAGACCACTCATGGGTAGATCCAGATTTCCAAATGGGTGCTCCAGTGTTTCCACAGCAGGGAGGCTAGCACCCATTGCTACTGGGTGCTAGACCACCCATGGAAACACATTGGGTACTTCCCTTAGATCCGGATCTTCTTAGATCCAGATTAAAGGAGCGCGGTGGAAAAACACCCATTAAGTACACATTAATGGTACAAAAATGCCATTATGTACCCATTAATTGGTACTTAATAGGTACTTTTAGTGACAGTGGAAAAACACCCATAGTCACACAAACTTTAAGGCTGTACCCCCATGTAGGGATGTGCACTTCTTCTTTTTTTCATTTGATTAATATTTAATTGAATGCAAGAAAATTCGTATTCATTCAAACAGATCCCCATCAAATGTGGTAGGATTCGATTCAATATGAATATTCCATACAAATTTGATACAAGTGTTAGATACAAACCTCATACATATCCCACATGTATCCACTAAGAACACATGAAATCCGCCATGAATCCACTTTGAATCCACTCTGGATCTGTTGCAGATGTGAGCACCCACTTTGCCCCCTCCTAGGTTCACAGATATAACAATTTTTTTTATCAATGTTCCGAAGCATTCTATTGAAATTCGAATGTCAGCCTTTCAATGTGCCAACATTCAATTTGAATCCAAATGCCCAAATTCAGATGAATAACAAATAATATGAATATTCATGCAAATCCCTACCCCTGTGTCTCTTTGAGGGCTAATAATTAACATTTCTGGGTGTGTGTCCTGTTTATAGCATGCTATGATGCTCCACTGAAAAGCACCCCACAGTAGTCCCAGAATATGGGAGGCATACCTTCTGTGTCACTGTGTCAGGCTCACTAGTCTACGGGTAGACCTAATGAAACAGATCTACCAGTGATCCAAATTAGGGTCTCCTTAATCTAGATCAGGATCCATCTAATGCAGACACAACAGACCAGCAGAGGATGAGGCCTCCATGATACGGAGGACCGCATGTGTACTAGTGTGGAACCTTAATATGGATTAAGGGTCCATGCAGAAAGGCCTCTTGCCTTGCATTTGATTACTGTTTTGAGTGGGAGGGAATATTTTCTCAGCTTCAGAAAGACTCCACCTGCTCTCATTTTGGGGGATCAGGAAACAGCCCACTCCCACGGCTGTTTCCAGACATGCCACTAAAATCCACTCCAGCTTGCAACTTCAGAGAACAGGGAGCTTCCATTTCCTTGCTTCTGGTGGCTGCCTGACCTCTTCTTCCGCTTCTTGGGCTCTTCGTGATTCAGTTCACTTGATCTGAGAACATGAACAGTCCTCATATTACACACAATGGTACATGGTGCCAAAGCTGTCAGAAATACCAAAGTTGTGTCCACACTGCGCTGGTAGACTGCCCAAGTGAATCTGATGGAGTGTGCCATCCATGCTATAGACCAGTCTATTGAGAGACTACGCCTCCCAGTAGAATGGTCTGTTCATCCAGGGTGAGGCATTATAACAGGCTACAGCGTGAAAATCATGCCACAGCTTGCAGTCCATGCAACATTCTAGCCATGGTCTAATATACTATGCTTGATAACATTTTAGCAGGCACCCAGAAGTGGTGCTGAAACAAAACAGCCCCAGCCAGCAATTTTGGAGGCCAGGAACTTGTTAGGAACAAGAGAACAAGGCCTCCTAGCACAGGTTTCACAAATGCAAAATCACCCATAAACCCATAAATGCATCAGGAATAAGCATTTATTTAAGTATTGTAAGAACCAGAAAATAGCATAGAAATGAACAATGGTGTCAAATACAGAACTGTTCAATAGCAATAGAGAAGCCCATAGTGTACTCTAAAAGACCTCCCATTTCCTAGTTCCTAATGTGCATGTGCATGCGCCAATGTGTGAATTCAGTACGTTGAGCTCTCTGTAGCAAACCTCAATGGAAAGGGGTCGTTGAAGGTGAACTTTGACAGTTCTGTCAAAGTTTTTATTCCAGCTTAAAAACCCTACTTTTATCCTAAAAAAACTTCATTAAATCCCTGCAGGAAATTCCCAAATCACTAAAATTTTAACCACATGGGTTATTTCTCCATGCTTTATTCTGGAATATTCAAATGTAGCAGAATAAGTAAGTGAAGTCTGGATGCAAGTCAACAGACTGTGGAGGACAGTGAGCTTCGGCATCCAAATCTCAGGTGGCTTCAAGAACATCTGATCCAATAAAATGAACTAGCCAGCAAAAAGATTTGCTTTGTTGCAGGCTCTAAGCAATTCCTTATCATTTGCAGAAAGTTCAAAGACTCTTCTTCAATTTTTACTTATCCAGTTGGACACTCTCTCTTCTTTTCTCAGTGGAGTGTTCTTTGACAAGCCTGGCCTCTTTGTGACCTCTCTTGTCACAGGACTCCAGTGCTCCTGAGTGCAAAAACAAATCCTGGGAGCACTAAGGAAGAAGACCACTTTAAGGTGGTCTCTCACACGTTTGGGGCCTTCAGACTCTGCCGTGTGTACAGACAGTGCTGGTGGCCAGAGTGGACTAAACAACTAAGGAAGGCCAAACATGCTGCTGATGGCCCCCAGCTTTTAACTCCATAGGTCAGAGAACAGGAGGCTGGGACAGTCAGCCCTCTTGTGGTCAACTGGCGGCACAAATCTTCACCCCTGGAGAAGCAGGTTCTCCACTGTGCACTAAGTACCTTATGCAAAAGCAAAATGGAGGAACTCTGAACTACTCCTTCATAGTTGTCAGCACAGCAGTTCGAATTGTTAGCCTGATAATTCCTAAACTCAGTGTTATTGCAGGCAGACTGAAAAACCCAGACATTCTCTCTCTCTCTCTCTCTCTCTTTCTATCCCTTCTTCCCAGTCATGCACACATGCACTAAGTTCTAAACTAGCAATTTAGCAGGTTTTCCTCCACATTGCTATGATTGATTTTTATTCAAATGAAATGTGTGTGTCTGCCCTCCTCTGTGATCTGACCTGTCACTTTTCTGGGAAAGTGTGTTATCAGGTTGCTCCTGGCGAGTCCATAAAGATGCCTTTTTCTGGGAATGGAAGGAGCATGAAGCTGATGAGTGAGAGCATTAATAAATCAAGAGAGAAAAGAGGATCCCAAAACAGGAGGGAGAATTATAAACGAAACTTGATCCCATGGACAGGATAGCCAGAGGGAGACGACAGGCAGCTGATAGAGAAAGGGACTGAAGCCAGAGTCTCCTAGAGAGACAGACATCCTTGCATTACTACCTTATATGACTGCTGGGGCCATTGAAAACAATATGAGACCTTGGAGCTAAATTGAGTCAAGTTCTTTCCAAGCCATTCATAGGAGGATGGAGTCAGGCTGTCTGTCCATTCTAATCCACAATGCGAGCACCTAGGGTTTAATCAGAACGAGGGACTTATGACTGCAAGTAGATCACCGTATTGGCGTATCATATCGACTTTCTGATAATGTTCTAAAGCCAGTCGGGTAAGAAAGAGAAAGTGCCACTGGGTGCATATTGTGGCATCAGTTCTCTGCCAGACTCATCAATTGAATTTATATATTACCTCCAGCTGTGCGCTTAAAATCTATCGCTTCGCTCCCTCTGGTGTAGAGCTCACAGTTTAAGTAATTGCAAATACAAATGAATTTTAAAAGGATTTAGAAGGCTTTAAATTAAAAATGTGTGAACATTGTTGTTTTTTCAAGCACTTTCATTTAACTCTCTACCTTCATGTTTGGCTAAGCTCACGCACATGCCTATAGGTAATATCAGGGCCTGAGAAGCTGAAACTACCACGCAGCAACGAAACGGGGCAGAAACCAGGGCTTGAAATGCAAAGTTCAGATCATTATAACTTGATCAGAAATAATAAGGTAATAGAACCTGAGGCCTATTCGCACTAGGGTCCCAGAACACAATTAGGCAAGTCCTGGTTCAGAGCATTCGCTCTGCTGGGTGGGCAGTTCCATCCAGAACAGTCCCGTCCCATCCCAGGGTGGCCTAATTGCATCCCAGTATGGCCTAATTGTGCTCTACACCCAGTCCAGGCTGTTGCTGGCTGTCCTACAGCTGTCCAGCAGGGAGAGCATTTGCACTCTCCCTGGTAGACAGCTGTGGGCCCTGCCAGACAGCTGTAGTAGTATCCGTACCAGAGCTGTCCTAACTGCATACCAGAGGCCTAAGTGTGAATAGACCCAAGGTCCCTTTCTGCACTTGCTTGCAAATCTGGATCCAGGGGCCTCTGGTCCAGATCCTGGTCCTCCTTCTCCACACGTTAATGCAATCAGGAAGACCCTGGCTGTCATTCGTCTGGCTTCATCAGCACAAGATGGAGCCAGATCTAGGGATGTGCAAAAATATCCAAAACATTCAAAATTCAATCAAATGCAATTGAATTTGGACTTTCGAATTTGAATTGAATGACTCTAAATTCTAATTTAACATTCAAACAAATTTTCAAATCTTTCAAAACATTTGTACAAATTATTCAGACATTTCTATGTGTACGGATATGCATGCATTACATATGTATCCATACATATATTATTCATATCTGTACACATTTGTACGGATACGTACAGGATGAAAACAGGATGCATATGGGATAAAAACGGGATGCATACAAATACGTACAGATGTGTATGGATTCGACATTTGAATCTTCAAATATGAATCAAAAATTTGTACCATAGATTTGAATGCATTCAATTCAAATTGAATGTGAATACATTTGAATTTTAAACATTCAAATCAATTTGAATCTTCAGATATTCAATTTTGAATTGAATTGAATTTCAAAAAATTGCATTCGTGCACATCCCTAGCCAGATCTGGATAAAGAGACCTTTAATCAGGTCTACAACAGTTCCAGCTTAAGGTCCTTTTCTAAGAACATAAAAACATAAGAGAAGCCTTGCTGGATCAGGCCACAGCCCATCTAGTCCAGCATCCTGTCACACACAGTGACCCACCAAATGCTCATGGGCATCTCAAGCAGAGACAAGGACAAAACTATTTCTGCTCTAGAATCCCAGCAAATGGCCTTAGAAGCGCCCCGGTTCCTCCCCCCCCCCCAGCCTGAAAGATGCACCTAGGCATTCGTTCTAGTAGCCATTGATACATCTGTCATCCATAAATTTGTCTAACCCTACCTTAAAGCCATCTAGACTGGTAGCTGTCACCACCTCTTCCGGCAGCACATTCCATAAGCCGATGACCCTCTGGGTGAAGAAATACTTACCAGCATTAAATTCACATCAGTGGATCCGGAATAACAAAACCCACTGAACCGAATCTTTTGGAAGTGTGGACTGGATTAGCACTGTCTGCATTGACAGGACTGATCTGGCCCATGGTTCTAGCTGTCAGGGGTGTGGCAGGGTAGGGAGGTGCACAAAACACCTTTCTTCCCTTCAGTTCAACTGAAATGTTCAACTTCATGTGAAGCCTCCGCATAAAGGTAGGGGACTTCGCCTTAGTGCGTGAACATTCAACAAACATTTGTGCATGAAGGGAATCCTCATCCTGTCCTTCACATCCTGCCTGACCCCTTCTCAACTTTTGTCACCAGTTCCACTATCATGCCCTCTGGAGAGGCTCCAAACAGGCCTCCTGGAGGTGCACATGCAGCTGAAGTGGCCACCCTCATTCAGGAATTGCAGGGAATCGTGTGTGATTTCCTGTGATTCCAAAATGGAGGTGACTACTCTAGATATGTGCACACCACCAGGAAGCCTGTGTTAGGAGGGCACAATGGAGGTGGTGGAGGTAAAGGTGGTGGCAGCCAAATTTGAGGTAAGGGGGTGAGGCCATGGGGGGATGTGAGGTGTGGGGTGAGCAGAACCAGCCATGTTGAAGCTTTAGCAAAGCTTTGATAAAGGTTTGATACATACACTTTGCACGTGAAGGGGGACCTATGTTGCCCCATTTTAATTTGTGCATGAAATGTTGAAGTTTCAAATTCAGAGCTGATGAAAAAAATTCATCCAGCCCTAGTGCGGGGTGCTTTTTCACAGCTCCTTATGGTGCATCACAGAATAGCAGCCTCTGTAGCTCCAGATCATGGAGGCAATATAATTCCCACATCTAAATAAGCAGTATAATAATAATTTTAAAAGTTCATAGAAGTTCTGAAGTTCATCAAATGTTTCAGAAAAGCTGTTTCCGTATCCTGTTATTTTTGTATATCTATAAATATGGAGAAGAATCATCCCAGGCAAAGAAGACATTTTAACAGGGTCAGTGAGGAACATAGTGGGTAGTGAAGGCAAATTTGGAAACCAAACGTGGAGGGTGAACTCAAGCTGAGTGCTGCATATGCCTTTCTTTCTAGATGTTTTGCCTTATTCTTATAGTCAGAAATAACTGCTATGTATGTCATGGACTCTTGTTATATGTGTGTGTGTATTTTAATTAAGGGTTTTTCCCCAGAAATATATAAGCTTTATGTTTTTCAGATTGTATTGGCCACATTCCAGTTTGCTTTGTTCTCTATGTAATTATAATTATTATTAGAATTCATACAGTACAACAACAACAATAACAACAGTAATAATTGGGTGACCCACCCTGAGTAGGGATATGCACAAATATTCAAAATATTTGATATTTGTATGAATTTGTTCATATACGAATCAAATGTCTGGACATTCGTATTTCTGAATTGGAATGAATAGAAATATTTTCAGTTATTTGTACGAATAACAAATGTTACAAATATTCATGCACATCTCTTCACACCAGCATTTGTGATCTCAGTAACATTTGGAATGTTGTGTACAATTCTGGTTATCAGACCTTAGAAAGGACACTGAGAAGCTGGAAAATGTGCAGAGAAAGGCAACCAGAATGATCAAGTGCCTGGAACACCTTCCTTATGAAACTAGGTTGCAACATCTAAGCCTTTAGGGTATCTCTGTTAGAATTTAGAAACACATTAAAGACACATACGGAACACATTGGAACTTACCTTCCACATTGGAGGCCAGATCCAGGACACTTCGAGGACGCCGCTTCCACACAGGCTTGCGCGAAATCCATCTCTGATGTGGTCTTGGCACTGCTAAAACTGGTTTCCAGAAAGACCTGAAAAATTAGGTCTTAATCTGTTCTTGCATGGAAAATTGTAACAATGGAGGACTCTTTTGCACACGTACAGGAGAGGGAATGGATGTCCCTCTGACCGCCATGTTGGAAAGGGCGGAAGCAGGACTGCCTGCTTCCAAAGCCCCCCCCCCCTCCATGCCGGGCACTTCCGGAAACATAGAATGACTGGCAGCTCACGGCTCCAGTCCCGCAGCTCTGGGGGCAGCGGTGGCAGAGCGCGAGCCGGAAGACTTTTGGAACGGGTGCTGATGCATCCTCACAGCACCCACTCCATCCATTCTCCAGAATCTGGCCTTCCCACGCGAGCGCAGAAACATGTGGCCTTATTTGGATCCGTCCCTATTTCAGACAGATCTTCCCAGAGACAGATTTGAGAAAAACAGTTTCCCTTAATCCGGCTTTCAGGTGGTATGTGCGGAAACACCCTTAAGGGCTTAAAAAGCATCATTTAAGAGATGACCTGGCTACAGTGTGCATATATAAAATCATGCACAGTGTGGGAAAGTTGGATAGAGGAAAGAAAATTTTCTCTGTTGCACAGCACTAATAGCAGGGGTCACTCTATGGAACCGACGAGCAAGAGAGTTAGGACTAACAAGGGGAAGTATTTATTTCACCAGGACGGTGAAATAAATCTATGGAATCCATTGATCTATGGAATTTGCTAGCAGAAAAGGTAGGAACAGCTTCTAGCCTGGATGGCTTTTAAAAATTCAGGGAATGAAGTGAGAACTTCCCCTAAGATACCTTCCACTTGAGATGAGATCATCTGGATGCAGACTTTCCTCTCTTAACAACTTGTTTGACAAAACAAATTCAAAGTGTACACCCAGCGTAGAGGGAATCACGCCAGTTAGAATGATAGGAAATCATGTCAGAGAGATAAATGGATCATTAAAGGGAAGGCATTTGAATTTTCATTACAGATCACTGCACAATCACTAAAGGTTTCTGAACTTGTCCAGCTTGTTGATCTGTCCTGCTCCTCCTCCCACTCGCTATTAGGCCTCATATCCATATTTTCGCATACCTTTTTGAAAACCGATATATTTCATCTGCTGAAGGCGATCATTAAAAGCTCTTTGTAACCATTGGAATTCATGAATTTTGATTCGCATCAGCTTGAACAGCAGCAGCAGCAGAATTAATAATATGATCATCATGCCAAATGATTCAGAAGCGGCGTGACATAAGTGATGATATTTGGGACAGGAGGAGGAGGGACATATGGGTTTTAACTAGATCCTGGCAGCACTGAAGACTTGAGCCTCCTGCAACTTGGCAAGACACTGGGAGCTGACACTGCACTCCAGAAGCAAGGATTTTAACAAGAGGAAAACATTGAGAGTCGAACTGAGAGCAGCTGAAAAGGACAAATCTATTTGGAAGCATTTGTACCCCCGGATTCTCAGAACCAGCCAAATTTCCACCCCATTTCTAGTTTCGTTTGTTTTCTTTTTAAATTTTACTTACAGCTCTTGATTTATATCTGCCTCAAAACAGTTGTCTTTGCCCTTATTTCATTTTTTCCATATTTTTTCCTGTATTATATATATATTTGCATTTTCTCTTCCATTTAATAACACTTTATTTGGAGCTGTACATATTGTACTCTTGTTATTTGTTTGTTACTATTTTTATAAACTGCCTTGAGCAGTTTTCTAAGGAAAGACGGGAAATAAATAAATAAATAAATAAATAAATAAATAAATAAATAAATAAATAAATAAATAAATAAATAAATAAATAAATAAATAAATAAATAAATAAGTAAGTAAGATATCCCAGCAGCTACCAGCAGATGGGGACAAGGGAGCATTGGGGAAGGGACTTTGGTCTAGATCGGTGATGGCCAACCTATGACACGCGTGTCACAGGTGACACGCCAAGCACTTTTGGGTGACACACCTGGTTACTCTGGCACCTGGGCAGGTAGTGCTTGCTTATTCTTGAAGTGTGCAAAATACCAACTTTCAATTGAAGATTTAGCAAATGAAATTCAGCAACAAAAGTCACTATTGTAAAGAATGATTTGCTTTTAAAAAATACATATATCAAAAATTTAACTTTTTTACTAGAGCAACAAATATCACAAAATTATGGATATTTCTAGATGTGACACGAAACCTGAGTTAAGCTAGGTTTTCTTGCGAAATTTGACACACCAAGCTCAAAAGGTTCGCCATCACTGGTCTAGATGAACTGTATTTTGGGTCCTAGTATATTAGTTTTATTTATTTGTTTATTATTTTAGTTATTTAAGGTATTAACATATACCACTTGTTATCTGAAAATCTAAAAGTAGTTTACAAGAAAGATGATGATGAAGAAGAAGAGTTGGGTTTTCTACCCCACTTTTCTCACCCATTTAAGGGGACTCAAAGCAGATGACAAAGCTTTTCTATTCTTCTCCCCACAACAGAACACCATGTAAGGTAGGTGGGGCTGTAATAGCTCAGAAAGAGAGCTGTGGCTAGCCAAAGGTCACCCAGCTGGTTTCATGGGGGAGGGCAGAATCGAACCCAGTATTTCCAGATAAGAGTCTGGCTCCTAACCACTAGACCAAACTGGTTCACAAAGGTAAAACTACATAAAGAGACCCCAAATCAACCGTTAGAAGTACTTATGAAATTGGAGGGGAGGGGAGATTGTAATCAGAATTCTTGCATCCTAGAACAACATTTTCATAATTTACACTGGATTAAGAAGAAAAAGAGGAAAGAAGGAAAGAGCAGTAGAGCAGAAAGACAATGGTTTTGGATCCTTTCTCCATTTGCAGCAGTAGCCCATGATGACAGAAGAAACGTAGTTAAGACCCCCAGAAACCTGGTTTGCTCCAAATAAGGTCACCTCCATCCCTTAAGGCCAACAGACCCCTTGAGAGCTCAAACTAGCTCAATAATAGGTGCCCAGCAAGTATGGGAGTCTTCACTTCTGACACCACCAACCACAGGTTTGTGTCATCCTAGCACTCAGTTCTTCATGGAAATATGATTGCAAAACATGAAATGAGTCATCTTTAAGACACTGAGGGTGCAATCAGAGTGGGCTTTTTGGTCACTGCCTTAAGAAAAAGCATCCCATTCATGGATGCACAAAAATAGCATCCAAACAGTTAAAGGAATACAGCTTCAAATCTTCATTTGAAGCCATTTTGCACTTCGGCCCATAGTTTACTATTAGTCAACATCTGGGCAGGTGCAGTTGTGCTTACAGGAGGTGCTTAAAGCCTACAAACACCCCCTGCTTACCCAGATGTTGACTAGCTCTGGTGCACAACATTGAGCACCACAAGCAACCAAACCCTCCCCAGTCCTGACAAAAAGTTTACTAGAAGCATCCAACCAGCAACCATCTGCATGTTGGCTGGCTGAGAAGGTCATCTGAGCTGCTGTGCAAGCATGCTGGTAGTTCACAGGATCCCCTGATGTGACTGTGACTGCACCAACATCAGCATCACCATAGCAACAGCACTGGTGCAGTGCAGTCACACAGGATGCGGCACTCAAGAAGGCGGCATCCAGAAGTGGATCGGCTGCACGATCAATCTCAGGTAAGTGATTGATCATGTGGGGGCTAGTCAATGTTAGTGCAAGTGCTAGTCACACACCTTTCTCATCCATGGGATGGGAAGGGAAATGTGAAATTACCCCAAATCTTCAACATTTAGCTTCCCTGTAGTCCTGCCAGGAGGATGGGGAAGAATTGTAATTAATCTGTATCTTAATTATGTTTTAACTGTTACATACATACACCTATTTCTTATATATATAAGAAATTTTGTCTTTGTGATCCATCCTGGGATTGTCAGGTGAAGCACAAGATATAAATGCTAAAAATAAAATACAAATGAATTAAAGACAAAAACCGCAAGTCTATTGTTCCAAGAAGAACCTCCCCAAAAGTAGAAAAAGAAAAGAAAGAGGAACTGAGGAAAACCAGAATCCAAGACAACCACCTATCTATTTCCATCCAAGTTTAAACCTGTTGAAAAACATGCTTGCTCTGGATTTCTGCAGTATGTAGTATGTACTTCACCTAACAAAGTTTTTGGCCATCAACCCAGAAAGGCCTGTTCACCGTTCTATTGCAATGCAATTAATATTGAGTGTTTTAAGACCCCTGATAATCCACTGTGGAAAAGATTCTCCCATGAGATAGCTTGCCTCTGTTCGTGTTTACCACGGGGAAGATCTATTAGCTTTCTATCTTCTCTTCCAAACATGCCAAGCAAAGAAAGTGGCTCTGAGAAGTATATGTGTTGTCACCAAGCTGATATCCACTCCTCTTGATGGACATCTGAATGGGATAGAGAGGTGTGATAATCAGACTTAGCAGGAAAGGGGGGAAGAAAGGAAAGAGAAAGGAAAGAGAAGTCAAGGAATCAAATAAATAAGCACAATGCAGCTCAGTTCAGAGATATGAGAGCGAGTCTAAGCTGGATGAAATCTTTTGATCGTGTAGAATACAAAATCATAAAGAACTGTGCCATCTTCCTTGATCTTAGCATTCCAAAGAGTACATTTTAGGACTTTTTGGTTTAATTAAACAGCACAAGGCCAGTTCTTGTGTTTGTACATGAAAAGGCCATCCCTCCATCTGTATCTGCTAAAACGATGCTTGTGTAATCTTTGGACTTCTGTTATTTTTGGATGCTCACATTTGTTGGTCACACAGCTTAAACGCAGAGTACACAGTTTGAAAGCATGAGTCCTCGCCAATTCAGTCCCCACCATCTCCCAATAAAGCATATATATATACATATATTTATATACACACATATATATATATATATATGTGTGTGTGTGTGTGTGTGTATATATATGTGTATATATATATATGTGTGTGTGTGTGTATATATATATATGTGTATATATATATATATATGTATATATATATATACACATATATATACACACACACATATATATATATATACACATATATATGTGTGTGTGTGTGTAAATATACATATATATGTGCGTGTATAAATATACATATATATGTGTGTATATAAATATATGTATATATTTGTGTGTATATATATGTATATGTATATATGTATATGTATATGTACATGTACATGTGTATATATATATATATATACTTATATATGCATGTATATATGTATATGTACATGTGTGTGTGTGTATACACACAGACTAGGCAAGATGAACACACACAGGATTTGAAGAAGAAAAGAAGAAGAAGAAGAAGAAGAAGAAGAAGAAGAAGAAGAAGAAGAAGAAGAAGAAGAAGAAGAAGAAGAAGATTCTGCACCAGTTCACACACACATATGGTTTGCATTTGCTAGCTAAACCTGTACATATGTCAGTGCCTGAATGAAATAACTGTTTTCAAATGTAGCCCATGCATTCAAGCAAACTAAAAATATATAAGAAAGGAATTTCAATGGACAAAAAATTCAGAGGGTAGAAAATTAGTATGGACACACTTTAAAAAAAAAACTGTTCAGAATCTCTTACCCCAGACTAGGCAAGATGAGGAATGCTATCATATATTCAGCTTTATAAGACCTCAATGGAGAATGAATACAGGATATGATGGAAAAACATTTTTTTCTCCAAATTTTGTTTTCAAAATCTTCATTGCTTCATCTCCCTCCTTAACAGAAAGAAAAAAAATGTTTCTTTCTCATTTTTTAAAATTACTAACAAGGGAGAAAAACAGATAATGAATCAAGGCAGAGCTCACACTGAAGATGTCATATAAGAAGAAAAATCATGAAAGAAATCATCCAGTACATCTGAGAAATGTAAAACAAGCCGGTTTGGTTGGCTCTTCAGGATTGCTCCTTACATTTCTCGTGATTTGATTTCCTTTTCTTCTTGCCAAATGTACTTTCTACAGTTGCTAAAACTGCTATTCAGTCAGGACCTCTGTGGCCCTCAGTCACACCATGAATGAACCCTTTTCAGCATTAGTTTTCTCACACCAAAGCAACAGTGACCCTTTCTGCTAGTCCAGAAAGGAGTGTAGAGGCCTGCCTTCTGCATGGAGGACTGGCTAATTTAGAGGCCCTGGCCACTCTTAATGCTCTGTATCTTCACTGGATGCAGCATAGCTTAGTCTAGATAGTCTGAGATTTCAGTAGACCTGCCATAGCATTCAGGACATAATCTGGAATAAGGCCCAGCTGGGTGACCTTGGGCTTGTCACAGCTGTCTTTCTGAACTCTCACAGCTCCACCTACCTCAGAAAGGGCCCAGACTTGAACTTTCTCGTATAGGCACTGTGACCCAGACAATGCACTCTACATGGGACTACCTATGAAGAGGAAGAAGAGTTGGCTTTTATATCCCACTTTTCTCACCCTTTATGAAGACTCAAAGAGGCTGAAAAACCTCACTCTCCTCACAACAGACACCCTGTGAGGTAGGAGGGGCTGTGAGAGTTCAGAAAGAGACCTCTGAATAGCCCAAGGTCACCCAGCTGGCTATGTGGAGGAGTATGGAATCAGACTGGGAAACCACCAGACACAAGACCAGCTGTCTTAACGGCAAGACCAAGCTAGCCCACTGAAGACTGTCTTGAAGCTGGAACTAACATAGAATGCCTCAATTCTACTCCTGATGATAATTTCTGGCCAGATGCACATCAAGACAGTACTGAAAGATCTGCACTGATTACCCATCCACTACCAAGCCCAATTCAAGGTGTTGATGGATCACAAAAGTCCTAAATGGCTTGGGCCCTGAATACCTGGACACTTTTTCCCATACAGAAGTGTGGGGACACTAAGATCAGAAAGGGAGGCACGTGTACTTCCATTACCATCCAAGCTACAAGGGGTGGTGGCGCAGGAGAAAGCATTTTCTGTGGTAGCCCCTGTAACAACATCCCAGAGGCGGTATGTCTTGGACACTTCATTTCCTCCAAGTATTGTCCTGCCAGGGACTGGGGGAGGAAGGTTACATATTTTTATATTTGCATTGTCAGGAGCCATCCTCGGTCCTTTGGGTAGAAGTTTAAAAAACAAACACCCATACCATGATTTTTTCAAATTGATTTCTAGAGGAATCATATTTAAATCAGGACTTGGAGAGAACAAAACATGAAATAGGACAACTTCATCAGCAAGAAATGAATGGAATAAAGACAGGGAGAATGGTTGGTTGGGTTAGAGTTTTAGATGATGATGATGATAGACAGACAGGAGAGAGAGAGATTGATTGGATGGATGGATGGATGGATGGATGGATGGATGGATGGATGGATGGATGGATGGATGGATGGATGGATGGATGGATGGATGGATGGATGGATGGATGGGTGCGTGGGTGCGTGGGTGCGTGGGTGCGTGGGTGCGTGGGTGGATGGGTGGATGGATATAGATCTGTCCATCACTTCTTGTTCTCCATCTGGGTCTAAAAGATGCTGCCTCTGCTTAGCTTCTACCTTGCCAAGAACATTTTCTTTTCAGCCCAGCTAGTTCTAAACAGACAGGAAACCAGAAAAAAGCTCTGTGCAAAAGGTTTGTTAAACAAACATTTTCTTTTGCCATGTTTCCTAACCCCATGTACAATTTTGGCACTCAGATGATGACATCACATTTGCTTTGTAAGACTGTAAGTCCATGTAATGTGGCAAAAATGCTAGAAGTCTGAGACTGTTTCTGTACTTTACCTACCTACCCTTGCTCAGGATTGGTAGGTCTGGGACAGCTAGACCCACTGATCCCAAACAAGAGAAGAGGCAGGTAGGATCAGTAACATTTGCACAATGGCACTGATCCATACCAGCTCACGCCGAAGCCTCAAAGAGATGCATTTTGGCAACATGCTCACTGACTGAACTACATCATCTGCTAATCCTAAACTTGGGAGGCATGCCTTTTACAGGGCTGCTGCTCTGCCTGGTGAACCCAATTAAACCAATGATCAGGACAGAACAAATCTGGGGAAGAGGGTGGCCTCATAGATTTGCATTAACATGCAGCTCTATGAGGCCTAGATGCATACTACAAGGGAGGTCTTAATCTGAATTAAGGGTCTGTGCATCTAAGTTTTAATCCAACTTCAAAACACTTTTAAAGTTGGAGAGCACATGAGCAATGTGACTAGAAATTTTGGGTGTTTCCGCACTGGCTGCGGAACCGGATTAAGGCGAGATTTAAGACCCATTTAAGACCCATTGGCACTTACCTTCTGCACTGGAGACCTCATTTGGGACACTTAGAGGCAGCCACTTCCGCATTTGGGTGCGTGAGATCCGTCTCTAAATTGGGTCTCACTTCCAAAAGCTGGATCTAAACAAAGATCTAAAAAATTAGGTCTTCAATCAGTCCCTTCGCCTGGATCTATGTGGAAGCAGGACGCTTCCGCACATGGACAGGCAAAGGGAAGGATGTCCCTGCGGCCGCCATCTTGGGGAGGATGGAAGCAGGCTGGTTTGCCTCGTTCCGCCCTCCCCTGTGTGTTGCGTGCTGCCAGAAATGTGTGGAGACTGGCAGATGTATGCTCCAGTCCCACGGCTCTGGGGGTGGTGTCAGCAGCGCGGGAGGCCGGATGCCCTTTGGAATAGGAATTGCAGCCTCCACACAGCACCCAGGGAATCTGGCTACCCGATCCAGCCTCCCTGCATGTGCACGGACACGTGGGGCCTCCAAGGATCCGTCACTATTTGGGACAGATCCTTGGGAGGTTGGATCGCCGAGAAATGGATTTTCTTAAATCCGTTTCTCGGCCACATATGTGGAAACACCCTTTCTTTCCATGTCATCTAACCCAATGCAGAAAGAGAACTGATTGTCCCTTTGCTGGTGTGCTCTGTCTCTCAGAAGGTGAACTGAAGATGGACATGAAGTTCCCCAAGGTTCAGTACTGGGAACCTAAATGCAGCTGGGTCCTCAAGTTCAAATTTGAACTGAACAAAGGGGTGTTCAAATGAACCTTGCAAACACATCCTGTTTAATTTGAGCTTCAAGGGAGTTCAAAGGTGCTCAAAATGTTTGTGTTTGAACCCAGTGAAGGTATGTTTGGTTTTATTCAAACTGAATAGCCAATTTAAGTTTGTGCACACCTCTAGTAAAATTAGGTGAAGAACTGTAGTCTGAAGCAAGCCCAAGTGTGAATAATAGTACACGTTAGTCTGTCAGTTCCAAAATTCACTTCCAAAATCATTCCCTGCCCTTTGATATGATTTAGAGCATTTTCACACTTGGAACACTAGTCAACATGGCTGTTTCACCCACCACCCATGATTGAATACTAACCTGATTCGGTCACAGGGCCGGTCCTCCTCTGGATGCCACCATTTTGGTTGCAGCACCCTCCATGACTGCCTGTGCATCAGTGTCATTGCCATGACAATGCTGTTGCTCTGCACACACAAAGTTGCATCTATGTTTGCCCAAGGTGCACTGCGTTTGTACGGCACCTCAGACAACCCTGGAGCACTGGAAGAGGTGCATATGGTTGTGCCACTGGATGCTCCAGGTAAATTCCTGTTAAGTTTCTATTCACAACAATTAGTGAACTTCTGGTGAGGGAGGGCACACTTGGAGGCTGTAGTAGCCTCCTCAAAGTGCAGATGCTCTTCACCAGAACTTCACTAATTGTTCACTAGAGCCTGTAGTGTGAATAGTTCTCTGCTGCCACAGGCTACTACCACTAAGTCTTAAGAGCTGCCTAGGAAATAAAAATGTGTGCAGATGCAGCCTAAGTTGCAACATGCAACTTGGTAAAGTTCTAACAAAATTCATCAGCCACACTCAATTACTTAAGCTAATTGTTAAGCTAACTGTGGTAGAAATACTGGTCTGTAGCAAAAATTAATAATTTTGTGCATTCTCTGCAGTCTGTATGCAGCCTTCTTCAACAGTACACTGATATCTGGGCTGCCAGAATATGAATGGGTGTGTTTGAAAGTATGAATGGAATAGAATTCAAATGCAACAAAAGAAAAAAAAGGAAGTCCGGAGGGAACACATCTCAAACTTCGGCCCATTCTGCACTACTTTGTCAATCCAGATCAAGGAGCTGCTAAGAACACAATGGGCGGTTCCGCACTGACCCTTTGAAATACGGATTTATTAGATCCCTATTTTGGAAATCCGTTCTGGAAATATCCGTATCTAGTAGATATGGATCTACCAACACCTCTTCTGTCCGCACCTACAAGGGAAAGACGGATTTAGACACGGATTTGATGTGGGTGCCGTGCGGATGCACAGCACCCACCTCAATCCGTCTTCCCAAGCCCCCCCCCCCCCCGCAGCATCCATGCTTGGCTCCTCTGGAGCCAAGCATGGTGAGCTGGAGGCCTCCTATCTTGGAGCTCCCCCTCACCCCAGAAGTTGCAGATCATGGCTGCTCGGGCCATGGGGGGGGGCTTCGCTTACACCCCCCTTACCCACCCCTGGGCAAGTGCGCATGATCCCCTCCTTACCTGCAGGCAGCCATGCCAATTCTGGCTGCCAGGGCCCGGCGTGCTTTGTGCATGCATGCAGCACGCCTCCCCATTGGCCAGCCATGCACCCGGCCGCAAATTCACTGTATCTGGTATGTTAAAGGTATCTGAAGTCTTCACTTAAATGTATCTTGTTTATCCAAACCTGTGCCTGGCAGGACAGATGGACAACATATGTATCAATGGCTACTAGAATGGTAGCCTAGGTACATCTTTCAGGCTTGGGGGGAAGCAGGGTGCTTCTAAGGCCATTTGCTGGATTCGAGAGCAGGCAAAGGTTCGTCCTTGTCTCTGCTGGAGATGCCCATGAGCATTTGGTGGGCCACTGTGTGCGACGGGATGCTGGACTAGATGGGCTGTGGCCTGATCCAGCAGGACTTCTCTTATGTTCTTATGGACGTTCCCAAGGATGCTCATTGAACATCAAGTCAGCCATCAAAACTCAAAACATCTGTTTTAGAGGAGAAAAATAAGCTCTCATTTGAGTATCCACTTTAGTATTTAGGTGGATAATTTACAGATTTCAATACACAGGCAGCATTGAGGCATTTCTTACAGTTATGGTGCTAAGGTTAACTCATTTATCACGGCACAGTTTGTAAGCAAAGAGAGGACATGGATTCAGATATTTCCTTTGGTGCTTTGAATGCATTTACTTTGCTTCTGGGAAATAACCAATAAGTTGGACGGCAGCAAAGAGCTTAAGAATGAGGAAGGATAAACACGAAATATGAGTAAAATAAGAAAGATAGATGTGCTTTATATATTTAGTCTCCAAAACCCACATTTTTTTTTCAGTCTGGTACAACACCAGTACAAAGCAATAGCAACCTATGAAGATAATTGTGATGAGAAAAACTATTGACTGAACTTATTTACTGTGTTGAAAGGCTAAAAGGTATTATAGCTTTATTAAAAGGATGCCATGATTTCTTATGTGTGATGCAGGATAGAATCCTTGGGGGAAACAAACAGTTAAGAAAAAGAAGATTCATTTTGTTCCAGACAAATTAATCAAGAATACCTGAGTGCACGCTTCTAGGCATTTTGTTCCTGATTTTAAGAAGGGAAGAATTAAGAAACATCATATGGTAGATAAAGGTCAGTAGTCTCATAATAAATAGCTTGTTGATTGTGAGAAAAAATAGATTATTGATGCTGCTGGTGCTGATAATATTAATAATAATAATAAATTATTTTTAAATTCTATAAAAGCACAGAGCACCTAACTTAATACATACACCCATATTCCTTACTATCAGAGCTCTGTTGGGCCTTAGATCTGTACATTAGAATTGCACACAAGCTATTAAAGCTGGTGTTTATCTTTATATCTGTTAGCAGAGAAAGTGAAAATCCAGTAAAATACTTATGTCTGGGAATCCAACCAGTGCAGATCCCTAATAATTTGTATGATGCTGATCAGCAATTGAATCTTCATCCCATCGCTAAACACCACAAATGCTGTGTCTTCTGTAGCTCCTTGAAATACCCTGGTAGATTCAGGGAAAGCTGCTAACAGAGGCCCTTCCCACGCTCACCTGTATCACAGACTAGGAGCAATTTTGCACTTGTTTTCCTGTCCCGTGGATGGGAAAGGTATGTTATAGACTAACATTGACTAGTGCTTGCACTTGCAAGTGTTGCACTAGTCAATGAAAGCCGAGCCCATGTGCAAGTGATCATTTATCTGGGATTGGTCGCATGTCTGGCCCTCTGCAGGGCACCGCCATCTTGAATTTGGTGTCCTCTGGGATAGCACGTGTGCCAGCGCCATTTCTACAGTTCCACTAACATTTTGTGCAAATGCAGTTGCATCGGGGGCCACTTGAGCTGCCAGGGTGCTTGCACAGCAGCTCTGATGGCCCCCGTTGCACCAGAAAAGGTGCAGATGATCGTCACTGGATGCATCAGGTAAGCTTTTGGGTAATGTTAGTTTGCGTGTGGTGCAAGCTTTTGTGCACCACCATTAATTTATGATTAGGCAACATCTGGGAAGGCAGGGGGTGACTTGCCCATATGGTGACTAATTATAAACCACATGGCCAAGTGCAAATTGGCCTCAGGTAGAAGTCCAGAGAGAAAGGAGGAGGAGAAGGAGAAGTCAACTATCATGCCATGCTTTTCTCACCCTTAAAGGGACTCAAAGCATCTGAAAAACCTTCTGTTCTTCACCTCACAACGGTCACCCTGTGAGATGGGTAGAGTTGTGAGAGGTCAGAAAGGGATCTGTGACTAGCCCAGGGTCACCGAGATGGCTCCATTTAGGAGTGCAGAATTGAACCAGGAGACTACCAGATAAGAGTTCAACACTCAACCTACAAGACCATCCATCCACAGGCTAGTGCAGGACAGCAGAAGCCATGGCCCTTCTAGCATGTTTCATCAACATTGCATGAAGCTACAGAGCAGAAAAGGGTATAAGAATAGAACCCTATCCCAGTCCTGCCGGAGACCTTGACAATGAGATCTGCCAGCAGACAAGGTTGATTATTCCAGACTATGAGGAAGCGGGGCATGTGGACCCTTTTATCGGTACAGAAGGAAGTGCTGCCAGAAATGGTTGCAAAGTCATCACACCACTGAATTGGGGGGGGGGGGGGAGCTGGGAATTTTGAAGGCTGGGAGCTTTCATTCCTGGATTCTGAAATCCAGGAGCTAGATTTGAAGGATGGGTCTACTCTTTGCAACTGGCACTTGGGCTTGGGACAAGAGAGGATGTTCATGTTTGGGCAGCCCTACCCCAGCCCACCAGGAACACCTCCCAGGATGCGACATGTTGCTTATATGGAACCAGGGTATCCTAACCTGGACCAGAGACGTTTTCGCACGGGCGAAAACGGAACGCGAAAAAGGCAGCTGCGGACACGTCATCCGCATTGGCCGCGCGCGGCTTGCGTCCCGACGTGTCCGCAGCTGCCTCTTTCGCGTTCGAAATGTAGAGCACTTCGAAGTGCTCTACACGCGTTCCAACGCGGACGAGCCGTCCGCAGGCGTTCGGGAGAAGAAGCGTTCGCGCCGCTTCTGTCTCCCGATCGCCTGCCGGCTCGCCTCCGACGCCGCGCGGCTTTGACAATCAGCTGTTTTTCAAACAGCTGATTGTCGATCTGCCTCCGCGGCCGCCGGCGCGCCCCTGGCCGGCGTTTGCCGGCTAAGCCAGCTTCGGGCGCTTTGACCATTCGCACCCAGACGCTCCGGAACGCGTTTACACGCGTTCCGGAGCGTCTGTGTGTGAACGGGGAAAGCGCCCGAAGCTGGCTTAAGCTTTCCGCCTGAACGCGTTCGGTTTCGAACGCGATTCAGTGCGGAAATGCCTCAGGATACCACTGGTAAGTGGAGAAACATCTCCAACCAGTTGCATCTTTGGGGGGATTTACACTTGGATGAAAGGAGAAGTCCAGGTATATCCCAGCACTGGGCATATGCACTGTACAGAGCTGCTTACATCCCAGTTCTGTGCATACCAAACAGTCCCCCATGAATGTTCTCAGGATGTCTCTGAAGGCCATTTGCAGGGAGTCAAGAGCAGGTGAAGGTTTTGCCTTTTGTCTTCTACTTGAGATGTCCAGAAACAATTGGTTGGTCACTGTGTGAGAAGGATGCTGGACTAGATTGACAGTGGCCTGATTCAGCAGGGCTCCTCTTATATTCTCATGTTCTTATGTAAGATGGTGAGAGGAAAATGCAGGGTCTTGTTTAGATCCTACAATTACCTCTCACCATCTCTTGCATGGTCAAATCCTGGGGCAACCAAGGACCCTTACCATTCTGACACTTGCTCCTGAGATGCTTCTGATGGCGAAAAACTCAGAACTGTGCAAGTACCCACCATCACACTTTTAGGGTCCGTCCCCATGCTTAAAATATTCCAAAATTATTCCGAGTCCACCTCAGGACCATCTCCATGCAAGGGCCTAATACAGGCTACATGTGAGACAATACGTGTTTAAAAAAACCCACTTAACAAGTGTACTACATCCAAAACAAGGGGCTAGCCCGTATTGTCCTGTGGTCATGTGGACATTCCTGGGTTATTTGGGGCAGAGCTTGGCGGCTGCAGTATTAGTGGGCATGCTCTTGCCTCTGCTACCTGTTCCTGCCATGTGCACTGTGATCAGACCCTGGCAATCTGTTGACTATTAAGCCACATAATAGTAGTGAAATTAAAAGGCTTTCCCCTCCTTCAGAATTGGTTGATCTGAAAGTGATTGAGACAAGTCGACCTGAATTGAGAGAAAATTTTGAGCCAGTTGCGAGTGGGGGGTGCCCACTGTCATGCCCATGTGTGCACCTCCGCAAATCTGTAATGGCTTATTTGGGGTGGAGCTTGGCGGCTGCAGGATTAGCGGGCATGGTTTCACCTCTGTTCCCTGTTCCTGCTGTGCATGCTGTGATCAGACCTTGGCAATCTACGGTGCTTATTTTCATCTCAGTTTCACCCCGTGTTTTCACAGTGGGTGGGTATTTCTGTTAGGAATAAAAAACAGGTAGCAAGGACCAGACACGATAAGTTATATCACTATGCAGGAAAAATGGAGTTCAGAGCTCTTTTTTCTGTCATAGTTGATATTCCAAGATTTTGCCTCCATTTCCATGGATGATGTTGGGATTGCCATGGATATGTGTGTCCATCCCAATATGGCGCCAGGCTGTTCCTGGGTTTTAGAGATTGGATGCAGCCTTAATGGCATCTAGCAACTGCAGGAATAACAACAGAAAACAAATAATCAACATTAAAATGCTGGGCATGGAAACACTTTGTGTCTCTTGCTTGCATCTTTCCTAATTTATTTAATTTGAATTTACTACAATTTAATTTGTGATTATTGCTTTAGAGAATTTCCCGGATGCCAACTCTAACTAGAGTTCTCCAGCATCAAAAAGACACTGAGCTGCCTATAGGCTTTCCCTCCACCCCTGTGGCTGATGAACTTCTCTTCCCAGTTTAGGACACTTCTGTCTGGCAGCATTAACCATAAAAGAAAAGGGGGGGGGAGACACCCTTCCAAGCCTATGATCTTCTGAAGGACAATGGCTCATTTCATTTCTTATCAAGAAATCAGGCAGATCCGTCATATTTCCCGAATCAAATGACATTTTCAGGAAAATTCATTTGAACCAAAAATGAGGTTTCCTCTCCACAGACTCCAATTAGTTTAAAAATGGGTTTTCCCTGATGAAAATTCTTGAAATAACTGAGCTGTGTAAGGGAAAAATCAATATGCCTTTATATGTATATAGATATATATGTACACATACAGTCAAGATACCCTATCAAGGTACATAAATCTTTAATTTTGGCCATCAGTTTTAATAGTAAAATACCCAGTGGTCTTTTCATTTATCCCTTTCATGCTCCCACCGCCTTTCTCTCCACCCCTCCCTCCAATTCCACTACACCAGCTAGTTCTAGTGAGAAGGGTTTATGCGTTTGCTTCCTAAGTACACGAAATTATCTGTTGATCTTCTTACATGATCCTTTAAGAATCCGTTTTCTCTGCCTGGGTGTCCAACCCTACCCTCTTGTCCTCCTCCTCGGTACGGGGGGGGGGGGGAGAGAGAGCATAATTAAATTGCTCTCAAACACAGGCAGGGATGAATTTTCTCCTACCTTTCTCCCTTGTCACCCATTTAAGACAGATGAGATCTATTCGCTGCATTTTACTTATGATCAGAATGGGGGGGGGAGTTTAAGGAGGGGAATGGATGGGAAACAACCAAAGGCAAAATAAGAAGAAATTGGGAGAGTGCAGAATTAAAATGCAGGAAAATACCCTCAAGATCACCACTGTAAGATTGAGGAGCGATTGCAACATGAAGAGCACAAGGTCCCTTCTGTGCTAGGCCCTATTCTGGATTATAACCTGGAATAAGGGTATGCTCCGATCACATGTGAAGCATCAGCATGCAGACAGCAGCCCATAATCCGGAATTAGGTCCGATGCAAAAAGGATCGTGTCTACAGTTTAATGAAGCTTAGGGGTGTTTCGCTCTGCTCTTCGTCAACAAAGTGATTTTGTTAGACTCCGAATGGCCTGAGGTTTTCAAGAAGGCATTACCAGAAGCAGAAAACCAGTCATGTAGAGCAGCTAGAAGGTGGACCAAGACATGGCAGACCTGAGTTCAATTCCTCATTGGACTCAGAACTTCACTGAGTGACCAGAGTCCAACCACTGCTTCTCCAAAAGGAAAAACCCCGTCCATACCATTGAACTCCCCAAGGAAATGCAAAGCTAATTGAGGGAGGGAGGGAGGGGGTAAACAAGGAAGGAGGGATAGTGGGAGGGAGGGAAGGAGGGAAACAGGGAGGGAGTCAGCAGGTTCGCAGATCTTTTCTGTGGTTCTATATCCATTAGGTTATCCAGTGAATGTTTCCCCCTCATACTAAATATGTGCTGCTGCTGTTTGCCAGATAAATTGAAAGCTTTTGAAAGAGGGTTTCTGGAGGCCACACAAATCCAGTTGTCTACTTCCTCCAACTTGGTTAAGGGCCTCTCACCGCCTCCCTTCTTAATTCAGTCCAAGACAATGTCTTTTCTATAGCCTTGGTTCCTCTCTCCACCACAAACACACACCCAGACAGACACACATTTTACTCCTCTCTCCTCTCCCCCCTTCCTCCACCTTTCCTTTTCCCTTGTTAAGATTAATGAGGTAGGCTTGGGAAATTAAGCATGAACTTGGCTTGTTAATGCAGCACTGCTGAGGGGTGTGAGTCTGCGGAGTGATGGCAGTGAAGGAGGAGAGAAAAGGCGAGGTGGCTCTCTCAGCTTGACAGCTTTCGATTGCCCAGCGAGGGTCACTGGGGACACAGCCCTGCTACAGAGCTTCTGAGAAAGTGCTGTGTGTGTGTGTGTGTAGGTAGGTAGGTAGGGGGAGAGTGTCTCTGAGGGTGCTCTTTGGTCTCCTGTGTGAACTGACGGCCCAACCAAGGTCCTGCAAGAGCCAAGCAATTAGCCTTTGAAGGTCATGCAAAGTTGTGGGCTCTGTCTTCGTACTCTCCCTCTGTCTCATCTCTTCTATCCAAGCCCTTCTTCCTCCTTACATAAAACACATCTTTCTTCCTCTTTCCTCCCCCCCCCCGCAACACACACATGCACCCCCACACCATGGTATTGCCAGGTTCTTCTATCCCTACATCATCACCCAAACACTTCTGAGGCATCCGCTCAATTAAATCTCTCGCAGCTCCACCTGGCTCCTGAGTGGAAAGGTCAGTGGGGTCTGGGAAAGAGAGAAATGGACAGCTAGGCCTCACTTTGCCTTGTGTTGCTATTGCCTTGGCTACTCACTCACTCTCTCTCCCCCCCCCCCCATACGCACTTGTTCGCTTTCCCTCCAACCCTCCTCCCTTCCCTCTTTTCTTCTTTAATGATACCCAATGGTCAATCACTCCCCAGCAGTGTGAGAGATGCCCCGAAGCATCATTGTGGTTGTGGGCGATCGATCAGGCTCCTTTAAAAAAAAGATGATAATGATAACCCGTGGACATAATGTCAGCAAGTTTGCTGTGTCTCTTGGAGGCCGCTCACCTCTCCATCTGCCAGGGCCTACAAGAAGCTTGGAGGGGCCCGAGAAAAAAAATTCCCCCCACTGTGCCCACTTAGACCTGCCTTAAAGACAGCTAATTAGACCAAGAGCTCCTTGTCTGTATACACTGGTGGAGTGGGAGTATATATGGAGGAGAAAGCAAGTGTGTGGTCTTCTCTCTCTCTCTCTCTCTTTCTCTTTTTCTCTCTGTGTGGTGAAAAGGAGAGAGCGAGAAAGGGAGCGATTGAGGAGGATGGCCTACAAGGCCAAAAATTCTTTTTGTATTACTAAATTCTTCCAAGTAATTGTTTATATAGTGAAATTGCTAATGGCAAAGAGACCATTTCCAAATCTCCTCTTGGCCATTAAATCAATCGCTTGTGCGGCCCTTAGCAGATTCTATTTTTCTCCACCACAAAAGCACTCTTTGATGTTGGAAGAGGTAGAAGAACAAATGTTTACTGATTCCGGTGAGAAGACCATGCTTAAAACCCTCAACACAGCCCAGGGATGTAAATTAAAATATGTGGATCATATCTGAGGTGTCACTAGGGATTTGCATGAATTGGGGGGGGGGGATTTGCATTTGAATTGGAGTCAAATTGAATGTCAAAACATTCAATCCGAGTTGAATGTTTAGAATCTGAATGCAACAAAATCCTATTAGAATCGAATACATTCGAAGCTATTAGTTCGAATGTTAGATTTGAATCTGAAGATACAAATGTCGATAACACTCATATTTGAAGATACGAATGTCGACAACATTCGTATGTATTATACGTATGTGTACACATCCTCTTTTATCCCGTATGCATCCTGTTTTTGTCCCATATTATAAACACAAATGCGTACAGATACGTATGAGATTCATACAGATATGTATGCGATACATAAGTATATGTACTTTTGAATCATTCGAATGAATGTTTTGGAACATTTGAAATTTGTTTGAATGTTTAAATTCAAATGTGAAGACATTCAAATGTCTACATGCGATCAAATTCGATCAAATTTTGAATGTTTAGAACATTCGCGCACATCCCTAGGTGTCACGCCTACTGTGATGCCTCTAGGGAAGGTTGGTGGAGGTATAATAATGCCACAGTCAGGTTAGGAAAGGTTAGTTAAGCAAATACACATACTGATGTCCAAATTATTTGTACAAATAATTCAAAACATTCATATTCGTTCAAATACTAAAAAACAAATGTCTGGACATTCAATTCGAGTTTGAAAGGCTAAATTCAGCCAAATTCAATTGAATAACAAATATATCAAATATTCTAGCACATCTGGTCTCCATCTTTTACTTCTTAGACTATATGCATTGCAAGATAGCTAAAATGTAAATATATTAAAGGGTGTTTTTCCACTGTCACTAAAAGTACCCATTAAGTACTCATTAATGGGTACGTAATGGCATTTTTGTACCCATTAATGGGTACTTCGAGTGACAGTGGAAAAACACCTAAAAAGTGAAATACAACAATGTAAACAAAGGGAGGAAGAAAGAGAGAACTTTTTCTCATATGCATCTATAGGTTTGGCTTGAAATGTATGTTATAAAGGAAGTTCAGCCTCCTTATACAGGTGATCTAAATAGCAGTACAACTTCAAAGCAGTGATAAAAAACCTGAGCTCCACCCCATGATATTGGACTCTAATCTTAGCCAGTGTGTCCACTGGCTGGAATGAGTGGGAATTTTAGCCAAGCAACATTTGATTAGCCATAGACTTGTTTGATGACTTGTTTATATACTGCTTCCTGTTTAGAAATCCGGAAGGAGTTTATAAGATAATATATAAAATCAAGGATAAAACAATTTAAGACTTTGCCAAAATTATTAAAAGCAACATTCATAACCAGAGGCCTGTTCGCACTACAGCCGAACAGCTGTAGTGCAGTAAGGCTAGGACATGTGGGGACGGATTCCCCATTCACACCTAGGCAGGTAAAGAACACATGGGCACATGTTCCTACCTGCCTATATGCAAAAGGGGAATCCGACCTGGGGAAAGCAGGCCTGTTGCATTCCTTCCCCAGTTCCCACAGGCCCTAGGGTACCGGATTGGGTCCCCTGGAGCCCCCTGGGCACACAACCCCCCAGGAATGGGCCTATGTGGGGACATGTGCATGAGACACTTACCTAGTGCTTGCCAGGTTCTGAAGTGGCCGGCATGGCCGGTGGCATGGTGCATCTGCGTGCACTGCCAGCTCTGATTGACTAGCTACACATGTGCTGGTACCTAACCAATCAGAGCCGGTGGCATGCGCAGACACATAATGCCACTGGCTGCGCTGGCAACCTTGGAACCCAGCGAGCACAAAGTAAGTGCCTCTCTCTCACGCACGTCCCTGCGTAGGCCCATGCCGAGGGGGGTGGGTGCCTGGGGGGGGGTGCCTGTGACCTCTAGGGGACCCAATCTGGTCCCCTAGAGCCCACAGGAACCAGGGAAGAAATGTGACAGGCCTGCCCAATGTGGGCAGCCCAAGGTGGTGTCCACAGCTGTCAGAGAGGTAGCGTGCGAATGCACTCTGTCCCAAACAGCTGGGCTGGGTGTAAAACATGATTTTGTGCTCTACACCCGGAATGTGAATGGGCGCCCTGGGACAGGCTGGGGCAGTTCCAAATGGATGCTCCATCCCAGGGTGTCTTACACACGTTCCATAGGCCCTTGTGAGAAAAGGCTTCAGGTGTGTTAGAGAAAGCTGGACAACCGTTCACACATAGAGTTTCAGCAGTGCCTGGAAATGTAATAGTAGGCACCTTGCAAACAGCAGAAGAGAGCATTCTAGAGGGTAGGTGCCACCACAGAAAAGGCCCAGCTGTGTTATAATGCAAGGTGATATACCTAGCAGAACATTTACAGTTCCAAATGTTTCCCTTTCATGCAGTAAAGAGTGGTATTTTTTTTTCCTTTTTCACCTGAATTAGAAAATTTTCTTGCATTTAAGTTCAATTTCCTTCCTTTTGAAGGATCATGTTTTAACAGAACGGAAAGGATTTGTTTAGCTATTACATTTGTCATTCTTATGTAAGGACATTGATTTGGGATGTACACATGTTGGAGGTTGGCAAAATTGAAGACAAGTCAATTCAACACAAATAAATCCCACGCTCCCCGCCCCAGTGCAAATTTTTCCATTGTCATTTTATTTTCTGCATCATTTGGTGAACAAAGCTTCTATTTTCCTCAGCTCCTATTAAACTATTTGATGGTGCCTTTTATTTTGTATTATAATTGGGAAAGCAATCATGTGATAAATACATGTTTTGTTGTGAAATAAAACGAACGATGATGAAAACACCCTCATCATACAACGAAAGAGAGTTGTGATAAATTCTGGCAAGGAGGCAAGTTTCAAAAACCCTTGAAACAACTACAGTCATTCCTTTCAGAACACAAAGTTTTTCAAGGTAGAAAAAAAACCAAAGCAACAATACAGGATGGGAAAAAAATAGGGTTCGGTATTTATATGATGCTCTCAGAATTCAAAGTGCATCGCTGACATTATGTTTCTAACAGGTTCTATTATTGATCACAAATTGCAGATAAAACAGAGTGGTCAGAGTGTCAAAGGCTGTTTCTGCACTCACCTTCTGATCTGGATCAAGGGACCTCTGGGCCTCCTCATCCACACCTTAATGCGGATCAAGGAGGCTCCACCACCACCCCATTAGTCTGCTCTGTCTGCACAAGACAGAGCTTGATCTGGATCTCTCATGGACCTGTTTAATTTGGTCCACAACAAGACTAAGAAGAAGAACTCTACCCCACTTTTCTCACCCATTTAAGGGGACTTAAAGTGGCTGACAACTCTTCTGTTTTTCACCCCGCAACAGACACCCTGTGGGAGCTCAGAAAGAGAGCTGTGACTAGCCCAAGGTCACCCAGCTGGCTTCATGGAGGAGCACGGAATCAAACCAGTATTCCCAGATAAGAGTCTGGCTCCATAACCACTAGACCAACCTGCCCTTGTTCTGGATCATGGAGGCATGCAGATGACACACCTCCATGATACTGGGGGCTGCAATTCACCACACCATGCCTCTGAAAAAGACCTCCCCAAATCATTATTATACTATCCCACTGAAATTAACATTAGCATGCAATTAGGCAACCTCTGGGCAGGCAGGGGGCATTTCTAGGCCGTAAACACCTCCTGAAAGTGCAGATGCATCTGCCCAGATGTTGCCTAATTGCAGACTATGGGCCAAAGTACAAATTGGCCTCTGGATGCCTTCAAGTGTTGGGCCAGGCCCAAAACTGACTGCCAGCACTTGAAGTGAGAATGGTCAGGTTCAGTCTGGCCATGGCAACTTCCAGCACACCCCAGGCCATTGCTATTGCAAGTGCAATGGAGTGCACTCTTGCACAGCCACAGCCATGCCACCACAATATGCCCACATGCACACTCACACAGGAAGAAAGTGTGAACACTGTTTTGGGAAGCTCCCCAGCAGCTCCTGGTTAAGGAGGATTAGGAACACCCCTGTACACTCCAGAATGCTCTGGTATGGAGGCAACAACACAACATGCGGACAGATCATCTTGGAGTGTGGGGGAGTGTTCCCAACAGACAGGTGCAAACAGGCCCACGGTCAGCTCTGTTCCCCATAGAGTATATGAGTAGTTAGAATTTTTAGCTCATATTTTCAGGCACTGTTATTGTTTTGAGAGGATTAAGTGCCTTCTTAGTGTAGTCCCCAGACTGTGACATAGTCTCCTCCTTGAAATGTGCCAGACGTCTTCACTTTGCATGCTTGGGTGACCATTGAAGTCGCACCTTTTTACCCTGGACTTTGGCTAAGGAAACACCTTCTCCTCCCCTCTTTCAGACACTGTTATTGCTTTTACTTTGTTCATTGTACATTTGACTTTTACTTCTATAACTCACCATTCAGGTAAAGAGCAGGATAAAAATGCAAATAAATACATTTAAAATTTTGTTTTTACTACCGTAACATGCTCCAAGATCTCTGGCATAAAAATAGGGTGGCATAAAAATGCAAATAAATAAATATGCATTCCTTTATACTTGTCCACTTTGTCCCCATATTTATGTCAAGTGTCCAGCAAATGCATCATAAGAATGGGGGGGGGGCTAGAAAAAATGGCAGATGAAATTCTCACAGGAAGTCTAAGCATTAACAGTCTCAGATACACAAATGACACCCCAGTACTGGCTGGGAAGGAAGGAAGGAAGGAAGGAAGGAAGGAAGGAAGGAAGGAAGGAAGGAAGGAAGGAAGGAAGGAAGGAAGGAAGTAGGGATGTGTATTAATTCAATTTTTGGCATTTGATTTGAATAGAATATCTGAAGACCCAAATCGATTTGAATGTTTAAATTTGAATATATTCACTTTCGATTCAATGCAAATACATTTGAATCTATTCGTACAGATTTCCAATTTGTATTTGAAGATACATATGTGTCCGTATGTATTGTACACATCCCATTTTTATCCCATATGCATCCCACTTTCATCCCATACCTGTCCATACAAATGCATACAGATATGCATAAGAGGCGTACGGATAAGTACGTAATGCTGATTATCCATACACATACAAATGTTTTAATAATTCATATGAATGATTCAAAAGATTTGAAATTCCTTCAAATGTTTAATTTTGAACATATAGACATTTGATTAGAATTCGAATGTCTGAATTTGAATGAATTTGATTGAATTTTGAATGTTTTGGATTTTCATTCACATCCCTGCTCTGAAGTTCTCATCTTGAAATGGAAAAGGGAAAGTGTAAAATGTACAGTCTGGTTTAATGGTACATATTAAGAAGACAAAGAAAACGTCAACCTTCATGCTAGATAAATTTGCAGTTGGCAATGAAGAAGTGGGAGTTGGAAGGCAGTTTTCTTCTCTTAGCCTCCCATATAGACAAAGTCAGGAAAGCATACCAGAGCATCAGAAAGGAAAATAATCCTAGGAAAGTAGCCAATGCCACAAGAGAAAAATCAGGAAGGATGAAAGACATTTCTCTGATGACAAGCCTAGAACTATTAGAGCTATGGTCTTTCCCATTGTAATGCAAGGCTGTGAAAGTTGGAAAGTCAAGAGCAAGAAAATGCATTGGGATGAGTGAAAAATGTTTGTCACCTTTGCACGGTACAAACTGCGAAGGTTTGAAACTTCACATTCAAATTGAGTATTGACTGCATTCAAATACTGATCTTCACTTGTTAAGCAAAAGATTTTGTGCCTTCATTCAAAACTTCAGAGGGGATTTGGAGCAGATTTGCAGGCCCAAAATGGTGGCAGCAGGAATTCAAAGCAAATTCAAAGTGAATTTGACACCTAGCACATTCAAAGCGGCTCCATTCGCATGGATGCAAAGTTCCATCCCATTCACTTCGTGTGAGGCAAACGGGGAAGAAGAAATTTGTGCACATCTCTAAAATGCATGCTTTTGAATTTTGGATCTGGATACCGTGAGAAGAATATTGTGGACCTTGACCAAATAGAACCCAACTGCCTCTCTGACATAGGCAGCATCAAACAGAAACTCCTACACTTGGGCATTTAATTTCAGTAAATAAAGGACTAAGGAAAAGTGAAGGCTGAATCTGCTCCTCCCAGCCCCATGCCTCCCCAGCCACATCCCCTTACCCACAAATGCGACTGTGGGCACATCTTCCATGTCCTGCCGCCATTAGTGTGTTCCTCCCAGACCAAATTAGGCCTTCTTACAAAGATGCTCCTTTTTGCTGGTCACAGCCCTGCGGCTACCCAACCACAACAAAATGTAGAGTCTAGGGATGTGCATGAATGGAGTTTTTTTGCATTTGCATTTGAATCAAATTGAATGAACATTCAATTCGATTTGAATGTTTAGAATCCAAATGCAACAAAATCCATTTTGAATTGAACACATTCGAATCTATTCATTTGAATGTTAGATTCAAATCTGAAGATATGAATGCTGACAACATGTGTTATACGTAGCTGTATGCATTTTGTACGCATCCAGTTTCATCCCATATGCATCCCGTTTTCATCCCTTACTATCAGTGCAAATGCATACAGATACACATGAGATTTGTCCAGATACTGTGCTTTTGAATCATTCAAACAAATGTTTTGGAACATTTAGATGTTTAAGTTCGAATGTGTAGACATTCTATTCAAATTCAAATATCCACATTCCATAAAATTCAATTGAATTTCAAATGTTTAGAACATTTGTGCACATCCCTGGTAGACTCTGACTATATGAAGCAGGATCAGCGCCAAGGAGATTCCTGCCATTACAAAGGCCAGAGTGGGAAGCAAGTTCCACTTATGGTCAACACCAGCACCCACAGCACTGTATTCACTTCACAGTAATGCCTAAAGGAAAAGAGTATCTTCTGGAAGGGGGAAAAATATTAAGGGGCTGAGCAACAACAAGCAGTGTCTTCTTGAGTTCTTGCTGGTCCTCTGAGCTGCTCTCCATGCCTACAACTTTGATTGTCCTTTAGATTTTGACTTACTCTTTGATTCAGCCTATTAGCTCTTCCCCAGCTCATCTCAGAATGGCCTATATGAAAGCCTAAGTAATGTGCCTTCCTTTAAATAGATATTTGCAGCAGGGAACCTTCATGTGTTTCAAGTATTCCTATTTCTATTTCTGCATCTGCTCAGGAAAGTCTGGAAATCAGTGACTTAAAAAAGAAAAATGAGGACATTAAGACCGTTTTTTGTTATATACAGATCCTTCTCTCGATGACTTGGGTTAAACAGGCAGCTTTGAAAAAAGCACCGAATGGCATCAGCTGAATGATGTACAACTCTAACCTTTTCTCTATTAAATGGAAACAAATGGGGCTTCTTGTGATGCATCGCTGGTCCCCCTCAATGGCTCGTTGTATTTCTAAATACTGTCATGTAACACTTCTACAAGTGTTCTTGGAGAAATAAAGAAGCCTAATTTGCATTGGCAGAAAGGTACCAACCACTCTAAAGGCCAGCCTTATGAAAGTGAGAACCTGGCCTCCTTTCCTTGCCCTTAATGACTTTCAGAAGGAAAACCTATGCATCAGCTACTTTATTTGCTTACTTGAAATCAGGGATGTGCATGGATATTTGTAACATCTGATATTCAGATGAATTCAGGCAAATTCGGACAGTCGTATACAAATCAAATGTTACAACATTTGTACATTGACATTCGTGTTTATGCAAATGTTTCAGGACATTCACACAAACACTTGGGAATATTCATGAACCAGGGAGGTGGGAAAACATCTGCAACAGATCCAGAGTGCATTCAACATGGGTTGAGAGTGGATTTGAATTGGACTCAGGGTAGATTTAACACTTTCAGAGCGGACATGTTACAGGTTACATATGGGATACATATGCATACATATCGGATATTAGTACGAATACATACTAATAAATTTGTATCAAATAGAATCCTACCACGTTTGAAGGGGATCTATTTGAACAAAAATAATCTTCTTACATTCAATTCAATACAAATTGAATGCAACCCCCCTCCCCCATTTATGTACATCCCTACTTGGACCACTTTTTGACCAGGCAAAGGGAGCAAGACAGCAAATGAAAACTGATAGAATTACAGCGGATATTAAAATAAAGGTAACAATGGAACCTAAAACCAGGCAATGACGTACCTGCAAACAACAGAAATAGGTTATATTCTCTCATCTTAAAAAAAAGAAACACAACTTTTGCCTATTGCCATACAGCCAGCAGTGATAGAACACCCTAAACATCTTGATGCCACTGCCAACAAGGCCCTGTTCTAGACGTGTGCACAAATGCATGTTTTGACATTCAATTTCATTCAAATCAAATATTTGAATGTCTGCATTTGTATGAATAGAGAAAAAATGAATGTATTGAAATTCAGACCAATTTGAATACATTCGTATTTATTCGTACAAATATTCAATACATATTTGATTATACAAATGTCGACAACATTTGCATTCCACATCCCATTTTTATCCCCTACACATCTCATTTTCATCCCCACGTACCCATACAGATGCATACGGATACGAATAAGATGCACACAGATACATATCTAATGAATCCATATACATACAAATGTCTGAATTATTCGTACGAATAATTTAAAATATTTGTATTCATTTGAATATTAAAAAATGAATGTCTGGATATTTGATTTGAATTTGAATGTCTGAATTCGATCGAATAACAAATATTTTGAGTATTCTTGCACATCCCTATCCGTTTAGAGGAGACATCCAGAAAAGTACCTCCAAAGAAGATATTAATCTATACGCGACCTACATCTATGGGACTTAATGAGCTTAATAATACCACTTGGTTGTATAGAGTAGGAATGGATGAAAATTATTTGTCACATTTGCAGTTCATACCTATTAATATAAATTTGAACAATCACGGGGGAATCGAAAGAGACCTACATTCATAGGCCCCTGTTCACCCGCAAATCAATTTTATCCAGCCTTCATCAAAGCTCCCACTGCCCAGCCTCCTGTCTCCCCAGCAACACCCCTTTACCTTAAATCCAGCCATGAACGCTGAGATTGCACCCTCCTGCGAGGTTCAACGCAGCTTTAGAGGCCACCTCCATTCAGGAATTGTGGGGAATTTCACAATTTGATGGATGTTTGCATGTAAAGACAAAGCACCTTGCATTTGTGTGTGTGTGTGTGTGCTTTGCACAAAGTCATCCAATCAGAGCTGGCTGCACACAGAGATGCACAGTGCCACCATCTGTGCCGGCCACTTTGGAACCTGGTGAGCTCGAGGTAAGTGCCTCTCGTGTGCATGCATCCCCCCATAGGCCCATGTTCCTGCGGGTCGTAGGGTCCCCTAGAGCCTTCAAGAACTGGGGAAGGAACACGACAGGCTTGCCTGCCCCAGGTTGTATTTGACCCAATGGGGGCAGGCCTGGGAGGGGCGTCCTGCCCCGGCATGAGCCTTTTTGGGCTAGGCCACACGGGGGCAAATTCCCCTTTCGTACATAGGCAGGTAGGAATGCGTGCCCACACGTTCCTTACCTGTCTAGGTGTGAATGGGGAATCCGTCCCCACATGTCCTAGCCTTACTGCACTACAGCCATTCAGCTGTAGTGCAAAAAGGCCTCCTGCTACTCAGCTAAGGCTAAACAAATTCTTATTACTTACATAATAATGGAATGGCATCAATTGTAAGCTGAGGATATTGGAAGGTTTCCTTTCATCTTGAAAAGCCATGTTTTGGCACATTGTTTGCAATGGACCAAAATTTGATTCAAATGAAGGTTCGCTTTTTCACCTTGTGGGTCCCACTGAACGTGTCATTGCTGTCAGAAGCCCACATCTTCACTGAACTCACTAAGCTGGATGCGGTGGGCACAGGGAAGTCTAATGGTGCAAAGTGGGGGATGGGGGGGATACTGCAGGAGGAGGCGTGGAAAGTGAACTGGAGGTAGAAGAAGCTGCATTTGTAATCTTTATGCCATCTGTTGCTAGAAATCTCAAAGCAGTCTATGTACCTTATTTAAAAATAAGGTTAGAGCAGTTTTTTAAAAAAAAACAATAAAAATGTTAAAAACAGTATTAAAGCAGTAGATTAATAAAGGAAACAAAACAGACAAACCAGCTGTTCACACAGAGAAGAACGAAACGAAGAAGTGGCTCTTCAAAAGACTCTTCGGTGATAAAATAATTTACTACTACTAAGGAATAAAAGTACACATTTTTCCTTTGCATGGTTTTAATTCCACATGGTCCCTTTGGGCCACACCAGAAAGGCCTCCAGTGCACTGGAATGGACACTTGGGTACTTTCTCCAGGCTGGAGAGACAGGAAAGATGCCTCTAAAGGCCATTTTCAGAGACTTGAGAGCAGTTGAAGGTTTTGACTTTCTCTTCTGCGTGAAATGCCCATGAGCAAATGGTGGTCCACTGTGTGAGACAGGAGGCTGGACTAGATGGGTTGTGGCCCAATCCAACAGGGCTTCTCTTACGTTCTTATATCACCAGGTATCTAAAGAAGGCTTGGAATGTAGTGACTAGGAATCATTCTATTGGCAGAACAGGAAAGACTTTGACTGCCTATAGATGAGGTGTAAACCATGTGATTATTCCAGGGTTATGTCTGGATTTCCACACGTGACCATGGCAATGCCAACATAGCCCCGGGATACTGGGGTCATATCCTGCAACCCATAACACTACCACAGGATGATCAACCCTCAACTCATTTTCTTTAAAAGCAAAAGGACTTATGATTAGGGATGTGCACGGATGGGGTTTTTTCTCAATCAATTTGTAATGAATCAAATATTAGAAAATCCAGATCCGTTCAAAGAGATACCCTTCGAATGTGGTGGGATTCTATTCAATACGAATGCATCCATACAAATTTGTACAAATATCTGATACAAATGGATACGTTTCCGATATGAGCAAATACATATCCGATACATATCCCATAACAAATCTGCACTGTGAAAGCATCAGATCTGACCTGAATCCACTTTTAATCCGCTCTTGATCCATGTCAAATTCAATCTGGATCCATTGCAGATGTGTGGCACAGTCGCTTTCCTGTCACCCCAGTTTAACTAATGTACAAACTATTTGTACAAATGTCCGAAATATTAGTACAAATGTCTGAAACATTCATATTCATATGTTGATGTACGAATGTCCGAATTCACATGAATTCGTACAAATAATGAATATTATGAATATTCATGCACATCCGTACTTGCCATGTCTGGACAACAGCTCCAACAATCTGCCATCTTAAAATGGTCACCATCCATGTATGGGGCCAAACTGAAGGCAAAATAGTGGCCACACATGATGCAGGGTGGTGATCATACCCATGACATTGCTGGAACAAACATCTAGATGATGTGGAACTTCTTACTTGCCCCACATGATTTCCCAACTGTCTGGGCAAATATGTATTTATTTACAATTTTATCCCATGCTATACCCAAGGGACACAGGGTGGGTTACAATAAATAAAACATGAACATAGCAATTATTCCATAAGGGCTTTCATCCAGATTATTGCTATATTACATTAAATTTAGTTACCCTCTAGAGGCAGCCTCATCTGCATGTATGGTATGGGCCAGGTTCAGAACAGATCCAGCCGACAACCTGAACCAGAACCCAGTGGCATTTCACCCATATCTAAAAATGGGTATTTCTAGAGTTATTTCTGGGATCTGCCAAAATGTCCCAGGACCAAAACTTTGAGACTGGGGAATTCTGTTCTCTGGCCTGGGCTGGGAGGTACCACCCAAAGAGACAGCTGTCCAACCCATTCCTGGGCCTGGGAAAGTCATTCAGCCCAGGGGTGATTCTCTGCAGTGTCATGGGGTACATACAGATCTTGCCTTACTGATCACTTTGAATTATTTTGTAGCAAAGCCCTGTTTAACTCTTGGGGAACACCTAGGCAAGAAAAGAATTCCAGAGGGAAGCTCAAATCTGGCAAAAATCCTACATCAATGGTCTCGACATTAAGAGAAGGCTTTTCGTACCTTCATAAGGCACAAAGTACACTAAGTGCCAGATAAGTGCAAATGCTGCTGTAGTAGTAGCAATTACCTTTTCACAGCAATGGCCATGCATGCTGGCTGTTGCTGTGGTCGCCGGGTGATGCAGTGCACAACTGTCCATACACAGAAGCAGTGTGAAGGACGCATGCCAGAATGTACTGGCTGTGTCTGAGACACGTGGAGCATCCCAGCATCTCCCCTGTAGGCAAAGAAAAGTTGGCTTTTCTACCCCATTTTTCTCACCCATTTAAGGGGACTCAAAGTGGCTGACAAAGCTCTTCTATTCTTCTCCCCAAAACAGAACACCCTGTGAGGTAGGTGGGGCTTTGAGAGCTCAGAAAGGGAGCTGTGACTAGTCCAAGGTCACCCGGCTAGCTTTGTGGAGGAGAGTGAAATCAAACCGGCATTCCCAGATAAGAGTCCAGCTCCCTAACCACTAGACTAAACTGGCTCACTGGCAAAGTGCATAAAGGTCCATACTTCGAGTATCTGCTTCATTCTTTTATTTTCTTTCTTTTTCTTTTTAGGGCTTATAAAGCACAAAACTAGGGATGTTCATTAATGAAAATTCACAATTGAAACAAATGTCCAAAACTTCCGCTCTTCATCAAATCATTCATTCAAGCATTCGGACTTTCACATTTGTGACCAAATCTTTTTCCCATTGAAAAAGCCTACCCATATATTCTGGCATATAAGACAACTGGCTGTATAAGATGACTCCAGCTTTCCAGTTAAAATATAAAGTTAAAATATAAAGTTTGGAATATACTTGCCGTATAAGAAGATGACATCCGCCATATAAGACGACCCCTGACTTTTGAGAAGATTTTCCTGGGTTAAAAAGTAGTCTTATACGCCAGAATATACAGTATTTTCACAAGCAAAATAATGGAAAAGTGTAAAAAAAAATTGATCAAATTTTCATATTTGTGTTCGCTTCATCTGAATGTCCAGATGTTTGAATGTCTGTACTTTTGATTAGATGTGAAAATTTGTGAATTCAACAATTCAATCAGATTTTTTTAATGCAAATCTGTTGTGCACATCTGTACACAAAACACCCTTTTCTAGAATTCATGCACCTGGTTTTCGGTGCATGATCTACGATCTGCCCTTGGTTTTTGGGATGTGTATGGGGTTACTTTCCTTATAATGTGAACAGGAGGGACAATATGCTTGTGAAATATATCCCTCCCTACCCCATGTGCAGCCTTTAAAGCACAGCTGCTTGGCTTAAGAAACCACCGCATAAGAAGGAGCCAGAAGGAGTTCCCATGATTCCATCCCTGATACATGAAGAGGTGATCCCATAACTCAGCCTCTGATTGCACCCTTAAGAAATCATGTTGAATTTCCCAACAGGTTAGCATCTTGACAAATCCTCACAATGATGGCTGATAACAGCCATCATCCACAGAGTTATATGCTAGATAACAACCTGGATGTATCAGGATTTTGAATCTAGATTTGTTAACACATGCTCATTCTGACAGAAGAGACTCACATCTTCTAATGCAAACACTTATCAGTTATATTACAATACATACAACAACTCTAGAAGGGTGAAATGTTACTACAAATAAGTTGTCAGATAGTGATTAGCGTGAGGCAAACATGGTTGTTAATGCATCAGCTATTTTCAAGCTTTAGCCTTTTTTACACTCGGCCTATTTTGGGAATATATTCCAAAATAGGGGGGCTGCAGTCCCTATGCTGGTACAGATGACAGCGGGCTTCACCACCTCCAGTTCACCCTTTCCTGTATACTTTATAACCTGAGATAACTGTATCTGGTCCTGTTCGCACTAACCTGTCACGAGCAGTTTCAGCTAAGGATGTGCATGAACATATTCACATTTGGAAATTCAGTCAAATATTTGAATTATAAATTTTCAAATTTTCACATCGAATCAGATATACAGGCATTTTAACGCCCAGACATTCAAATGAATCAAACAATGTTCTAGGGATGTGCACAAATATTTGTAGGCATTCAAAATTCGATTGAATGTGCTGAATTTTGACATTTGAACTTGAATAGAATGTCCCAAAATTTGAATGTAAACATTCTAACTGAATTTCAAATTTTGAACCTATTCGTTTGAATTATCTGGACATTCATATGTGTACGGATTCATACACGATACATACTTGAAGATCTGCATCTTTCCTGCATCTGTACGCATTTGTACAGATCCGTACAGGACGAAAACAGGTTGCATACAGAATAACTATGAGATGTATACAGACATGAATGGATGCATACGAATGTATGCAGATGTCAGGAAGATGTGTACGGGCACATATGAATATTGTCAACATTTGTATGTGCAGATTTGAAGCAAAAATTCAAACAAATAGATTCGAATTTGGTAAAAAGAGATCTAATCTTGTTAAATCCAAATTTAACAGATTCTAATCAAATCGTATTTTGGGATATTCAATTTGATTAGAATAGAATGTAAAAAAATGTGCACAATGTTCACAGCTTGCAAATATGAAAATCTGAATTTTGACCTTTGTGAAGTATTATATTGGTGAAAATAGTTTTTTTTCAATCTTCTGCTGCAAATGTGAAGTTCAAATGTTTGAACCAATGATTTGATTTAAAAAAAACAAATTTCCAGATGTTCATTTCATTTGTGAGTCAAACATGAATTTTTCATTTGTGCACATCCCTAGTTTCAGCCACTCCTATGGCACATAACTACCACTGCCCTTGAACTCACTACCACTGCCCCAGTCTTTGCTAAGTGTGGAAAAGTAAAAACATGGGCCTTTCCACATTTGGCATCAGGATGAACTCCAAGACAGAGCATTCACATGAAAAGCGTGCTAGCATTTGCATTGGGAAGGCCAGTACATGTCAAACCACCTCTCCATGTGCCCAGACACTCACCTAAGTCTAGATACATGTCTGGGCAATGCCATCTTCTGTGCCAGAGCTCACCATGAAGGAACTATATCTGTGCCAGAGCTTACCATGAAAGAACTATATCTGGTACAGGATTAAGTGCTCCACACGTGAACTTACCTGGCACCATAGACAGAGCCGGTGAAGCTCCATAGTGACCATTCACACTTCTTCGGGGTTTAGAAGATGTGCTGGATGTTCACTTGATGTGCTGAGCAGGGCAAGCACACTGGCATGTCACACTTCCCCAGTAATGGTGCTGGAGCATGCATGTTGGCATCAACATCGGGTAAAGAAGATGGCACTTGGGCAGACACATGGGGGTAGGTTTGCATGTGCTAAGCCCTCACCAGTGCAAATGCATATTCTGCACCTGGACAAGTTTGTCCTATACTTCCCACAGACAGGATGCAAAGTGCAAATTTCCCCCTTGTCTACAGCTTGACCAGGAGCAGCTAGTGAGCTTCTGGCCATCAGCATTTGCATCCTCTCCTGGATGTGAAGCTGTGAGTGGATGTTAAACTCAGGTTAGTGCTGGTGGGTGAGGTTGAAAGCATATGGTACCAAGAGTCAGAGGATTAGAACAAAAGATAGATTAGAAACTATATGGCAAACCCATATGAAAAATTGACCTCACTGAACATGATGGACTATGCGAGTGTTAGCCAAACCTCACATGAAATGTGCATGAAGGATGAGAGAGGATACAAGCTTGCAAGTACTTTAGCAAGTAGTGGAACATTGCACACTTTCTCCTTACAGGCTTTTCCCCTCTTTCCCCCATCTAGTTGTTGAGCTGTGTATTCCCTTTTTCATTTTTCCTAACTTCAGGAGGAAAGAAGCTGCAAAACTTGTATTTTTGCAGGATGTTCCATATTCTCTCAAGCTCCAGTAGGCCCCTGTCAAGCTGCCGTCTGATTCATGGAGCCCTCTCTCTTCCTCGCCTTCTTTCCTGCCTTCAGATACTCCACCAAACATATTGGCAAGTTCCGTGAGCTTGCTGGGAGTCTGCCTCCTGGCTACGTTGCACCTTGATGCCATGAAAGCGACAGGAGGAAACCTGACTGACGAGCCCAATCTTTAAGAATCTCTCCAGTTCCTTACCTGGACCTGTTAAACCTGTTGTTAGCATCAGCCTCAGGGAGCAAAGGGCTCAGAGCAGGTGTCCTTGTCAGGATCAATACAGCAAAATCACGAGCAACCCCCTCTTTCATGCGCCTAGGGCGGCTACAACTAAGACCTAAAAAGGGAGGCCAAATTAAGTAAATAAGTCGAGGGCAAGCACGTATTTAATTTGTGTGTTTATCATGAAAATATTTCCCCACAGTACTTTTTTTTTTTTTTTTTGCCTGTTAAGACTCTTCCTAGCCAGAAGGCTTTGCTTATATTTTTTCATTGACGGCTCTCCCTTATGCCTCGATTTGCCAGGAGCATTTGTAGGGGTGGGGGGGCAGAGGAAGGAAAGAGAGAGAAATCAAGCAACCTAAATTCTCCGAAGCCTTTCAGAACAGCCTATAGTATGAATCTCCTAAAGAATATGATTAAATAATGTACCTTTAGGGTTGACGCTTAGGGCTCCCTCAATCACCCTCACCAGGAATCTAAGTGTGCTCAAGCTGGAGGTCAGCCAACCAAGCATTGAATGAGGACAGTTTACCCTTTGGAGATGTGTCTCTTGACATGGTTGAAGAAGCTGCCATGCTTGTCTTCTGTTGTACTGCATTGTTGCCATCCTTTGCTAACCCAGTGACCTTTAGATACTTTTTGAAGGACAACTGCAGTCTAGACAACCTGACTCTGCCCACGAGTGAGGCTTTTGGGAGGTTGTCAGTTCTGAACTTCTGGTGGACATCTGGTGAGTAAAGGCTGATTTGTGGAATGAAAATAAAGTTAGGAGAGTATGTTCACTCAGGCAATAAAATGAAAATGGTGGCACAGGACACTAGATCTTGGTAGCTCAGTTTTCCCCCTCTTCCCTCCCCTATCTAGTTGTTGAGGTGAAGATTTTGTCTTCTGCTTGAGATACCCAGAAGCAACTGGTGGGCCACTGTGTGGGACAGGATGCAGGACTAGATGGACTGTGGCCTGATCCAGCAAGGCTTCTCTTATGTTCTTAACTGTTTGGGACTTGGAGTAATGGAAGGACCTGCAAATGAACTTCATGGTGAGACCTACTCGCTTCCTTTGCTGAAGGCAGGATGCACACTACACCAACCCCTACCACCACCAGAGCAAATGCTCTGGTGCTTAGAATGGGAAGTGTGCTGGTCACACATGCCTCCTCCCCATTCCCATATGTAGAAACTTCAAATCTGGGGAACTTAAGATTTTGCTGTGGACAATTTTGGAAGACACAGGAAGTGACCACAGAAGTTGGCCAGTTCCAGTGCTTCAAAAGACCTGTTGTGCTATTCAGTTATTAGGGTAAGCTCACATTTCACAGAAGTGATGGCAGAATGGGAAAGTGGGAGTAGGAACTCAATGGTGGAATGGATACTCAGTGGGTACAGGATGTCCTATTTCCATGAGCTGTGAAGACTTGCATGAACTATTTCAGGGTTGTGCAAATCCTTCTGTGCATAAGATGTAGGCACTCAAACTTACTATTAACTAAGGCCTTTTTGCACTTAACTTCATGGGATACCATCCCAGAGATGGTGGCTAGTGTTTGCACTGTGAGTGCCAGCAGCATTCCCAGCTTCCCTACTGGCCCATGCAGTGCAGACAAGTTTGTCCTGGACCATCTGCATTACCATAGCAATAGCCATGGCAACTTCTGGTGCATGCCAAATCATTGCTATGTTGATTGCCATGTGGTGCGCAACTGCACAACCACCCAATCTTGCCCTCATGCAGTGAATGCTGTGGTATGAATGCTGTGTCTGGAAGCTTACCAGAATACTAAATACTCCCATTGAAGCTGTGGAGTAGTTTTTCTGTTTCACAGCTACATAGGATTGGGACAGTTTCACATGCTCCAAGCCACTCTGGGACACTTGCAATGCCATGGCATGCATATGGAGCATCCCAGAGCATACAAGGCTATTCCACTCGGGTAAGTCCATAAAGGCTTTTGGCAAGGGTAATGACAGGGGAGACCAAGTCTTGTATGTAACAGCACTTTTATACTGCTGTTCTTTGGTTCCTATATAGTGCAAAATTGTTTTATGCAAGTAATTGCCCTCTAAGAAAAACAATGAGTTAGGGAAACCACGAAGGACCGGTTTATGAAGGTAAATCATTGAAGCCACAGAGAATAGGCTCAGATCATCAGGAAGTCATTGGCCTGCAGAGAAGAGACTTTGGGCCTATTTGTATTTTTCTCAATGGAATGGTGAAGATCAGGCATGAAGAAAGGCATCTGCACTTCGAATACTGGTGCAGTCCCCAATCAGATCACCAGCATTTGAAGTGCAGATAGCCCACTCTGAGCAGACTAGATTACCATGTCAATAGCTGCGGCAACAATTGGTGCATGCCCAGATGTTGCCATGGTAATTATCCAACGTGCATAGTTGCACAACCACAGCCATCCCACCCATGCAAGAGTTTTACACCTGGAAAAAGATGCAAACACTGCTGACAGACCATTTTGGCAGTCAATTGGAGTGACCACAGAGGTTTTTAACTTGTCCACAGCTAGGAAAGACTGGCACAGTTGGAGTGAGCTCCAGGACATTCTGGTATGGCAGTGTCAGCGCCAGGGATCTGCAAGAATATTTGAAACATTCAAAATTCAATCAAATTCGTTGAGATTCGGTCATTCAAATTCAAATCAAATGTCTATACATTTTAATATTCAAATGAATTTGAATGTTCTGAATTATTTGTATGTATTATTCAGACATTCCTATGTGTATAGATACGTATGCATTATATATTATCCATATTCATCTTATTCATATCCGTAAGCATTTTTACGGATACATACAGGACAAAAACGGGATGCATATGGGATAAAAATGGGAGGCATACGGATGCATATGGACAAACATTGTCAACATTTGCATCATCAAATACAAATTGGACATTTATACGAATAGATACGAATGTATTCAAATCAGTTTGAATTTGAATGCATTCATTTTTTCTCTATTCATATGAATTCATACTTTCGAATATTCAATTCAAACCAAATCAAATGTCGAAAATTGCATTCGTGCAGTTCCCAGCCAGCACAGTGTGAATCAATGACGTTGTAACCACAGAAAAGCAAAGCCATGTTGTAAAAATGTTATAGACTTGCTCTTTGGTGTCATTTCTTCAAATGTGCCAAGGCATAGGACATTTTAAATATTTGGAGTAGGAAATCAATGAAGTTCTGGAGTGCCTTGTGCAAGGAAAAAAGAGATGTAGTGAAAATTTTCTACTTCAGTAATCTGAAGCAATTTTAATACATTCCCACCCAACGAACCAAAAAATATTCAACATATTTTTTCATTGTTGAAAAACAAAAAGCTAAGAGTAGAGCTGGCCCGGTGGTTCTTGAATTCTTGTCTGGCTTGGCTTATACGTCTGTCTTTGCTCTTTATCTCCAGCTGCTAATTTCCATTATGAGACAATCTAAAAATACACAAAAGAGCTTCCTAGCCTTTTTACCTAGCTTGTTTGAGCAATTGCTACCAATGCCATGGAGATGCTGTGGAATGAATAATGAGTCTCAGAGGTGGAATATAAGGTAGAAACCAAAAGAGGCAAAGGTTTGGGCACCAGTCCCCCTTCCAGTGCAGACAATTACAGGATAAACTTGCACAATCATCTTTCAGCGAAAGTTTAAAAATCGTTTCTCTCTCCTTCCCTAAATATTAACATTTGGTAAATGCATTTCACTTGGCAATGGGGAGAAGAGAATGGTGCAAAAATGCCCCCTAGTTAGGGATAGGTTGAACCTGTTTGAATCCTAACCTGTTTGACAAGAACCCAGAGGTTGAACAATTCTAATTTGAACTAAAACCCATGGCAGCTTGAGGTTGGAATTTGACCCAAACCAATAGGTGTTCACATAAGCTGGTTTAACCACCAAACAGTCCAGGTTTGCTAATTTTTATTGTTCTATTATTATTTACTTTTTTTCTTTTCATGTGTTTTTTTCCCCCTTTATTTTTGGTTCATGGATTTGCTCAAACAGCAAATTTTATGTTTGTGTACATTTCCACACCAAGTCACTGGAAAGAATACTGTTGGGAATATAGGTTATCAAGATGCCATGGACACATCCATCAAGTTTTCTTGACAAACAAAGAAGTATATCCCCATTACCTTCCTGGAGAAGACAGGAGCAGATAACTCTGACTTAAAAGGCCCTAAATGACTTGGGCCTCAAATACCTGAAGGAACACCTTCTCCCTTACCAACCTGCCTGTTCCTTAAGAGCTGGAGGTGAGGCCCTCCTGGTTGTCCCATCGCCCTCAGTGGTGAAACATGTGAGCATCCAGGAAAGGGCCTTTTCGGTGATGGCCCCCAAGTTGTGGAATAGCTTCCCCCTTGAGGTGTGTCAAGGTCTCTCTACTTTCAGGAAGGCGGTGAAAACGCACCTCTTTGCTCTGGGCTTTGAGTAATGTTGTTATATTGTCTCCCCACTGCAGATACTATTATTTTAATATTTATGATGCTGTTTTAATTGTGTCATTTAGCATGTTTTTATGATCCTTATGGTTTTAAGGAGATTGTTTTGTTTTGTAGTCTGCTGGTTTTGAAGGTTGTTACCTGCCTTGAGACCAAGCATATAAGGCAGGCTAAATAAATAAATAAATAAATAAATAAATATCTGCTTTCCAGGCAGTTGCCCTACCCCTAAGTTGTAGCCACTCACAATAAAGACATACTCCTTCAGAAGAAGAGGGGGGGAATGAAGATTTCTCTCCTCCTCTTCAGATAGCTATTTATCATTTGTCAATGATAAATATGTCATTCAACACCATTACAGAGAAGGGGGGGAGGGAATGATCAGCCAAAATCAAGGTAAGCATGCTTACAAAGATTAGCTTGGAAGTGCTTGATAATTGTAGAAGGCCCTGGGCAACAACAAAGCCCAGTTCTTCAGTCAACACAGCACATCTTGTCTTAACTTGTCTTTGTTAGCGCAAGTGAAAAGGTTAATGCTGTTCTCTCCCGTCAACACAGAATGAGGCAAGGTGGCACCTTTGAAATCTAAACTAACCTACCGTGCGACTGATGTGAGTGCTGAGAGAATCATATTGTTTGCAAGTTCTGCTAAGGAATATGAATGCCAATTAGCCAGGCCTTGGCATATTGTATGGTAAAGATGGGCCGTGGGCCGTGGTGAAGAGAGACTAACAGATTGCAGTTAGTATGCTCAGCACAGGGTAAGCTTCATTGCTGTGTGCAAACTGCATTTTGAGATGTCTCCATCACAGACTAGCCATACGGACTTCCTCTGGATACTTAAATGGGTGCCCAAAGGGGGAGCATAATCAGGACATCCTGACCAGCATTCATAAGGAGTGGAGTTGGTGTATCTGAATCACATCACTTTTATTAGATACGAGGTGTTTGTTTTCAGCCCAACACCAAACCACTGCCCATCCTTGATTTTCTGTAGCCAGTTCAAAACTGCTTACATCTAGATTTGCAAGATCTAAACCAAGTCTTTTGCTCCATGCACATGTATCCATCTTTGTGGATGGATGGAGCCATTCTGCATATGAATCACCAAAGAGGTGAAAGGGTGGTGGGCAGATGTGTGGAGCTCCAAGATGTTGGAGCTACCCAGAATGTCTGTGTGAGCAAAACTCTGCTTGCACAGAAAATGCTTCCATGCAGGCCCATTTCTGGTGGACCAAATGAAGAACTAAATGTCAGGCTACAGACCACCTGCGCAGCCAGGTATTCCAACAAACATATAGGCCTGGAGATTTGGGGATGCCCTGCATGCTGATCCTGTCAAAAGAAGCAAACACTGGGTGCTTCCGCACATGCCTTTAAACACTCATTTAGGACACATGTGGAATCTTAGAATTTGAATGTATTCAATTTGAAGAATCCATTTGAATCTATTGTTTGAATTTTTGATTCAAATTTGCACATACGAATGTCGACAACATTTGTATGCGCCTGTACATATCCATACACATCCGTATGCATCCCGTATTTATTCCGTTTTCACCCCGTACAGATCCATACGAGTGCATATGAATGCAGGAAAGATGTGTACAGGCGAGTACGCATCACGTACATATCCATACACATGCGAATGTCCAAATAATTTGAACAAATAGATTCAAAAATTCAAAATTCATTCAACCAAATTTCAAATGTTTCAAATATTCCTACAAGAGACTGCTTAGCCCCTACTCTGTGCCTACATCCGGAAATTACCCCTAGCGGATGAGTTCCGTGAACCAATCCTGAAGAGTGTCATACTCATATGTAAGCTAGAACTGCGAGAAAGTGGCATCTTGAAATCTGTTTATTTATTATTTATTTATTTATTTGTATTTCTATCCCGCCCTATGTGGGCAGAAAAGCAAAGGGTCAGTTTGACTGAATCCCTCTGAATTTCTTGGAGCATGATGCTCACCAGTTATTTATCATGATACTCGGTAACTGAAGCATTGGGAGGAGATCCCACCTTCTACATTCATGTATAGCTATTGATGCTTTTTTCAAAAGGAAAAAAAAAGACAGGAAAAAAAGAAAAGAAAACCTTGCATTTCCTTTAAGAACCTGATACACAGTAGAGCTCTTGACAGCACTCAAAATCTTTATTAATCAAAGCAGAGATGGTTGCTATAGTCTGAGTTGGAGTATAATCCTTAAGATTCACCCACCCCACCCTCAGCAAAAAAGAAGGGGGGAACCTGGTGATAGCTTGCCTGACAACAGGGTAAACAGATTATTGTGTTATTGCTGGCTGATTGCTAGAGTTATTTTGGAGCTCTATAATTCATTTAAAGAGATTTTTGACATTTATGAAATGGCTTCCATAATCAACTGACAGTGCAATATCCTATAATTGTTCAATTAAAAATGACTACTAGTGCATTCATTTATTAGCAGAATCAGATAATTGTCTTGCCACTAAAGAGTACTTCACACATTTTGCACATCAACTGGAAATGTTTGAGTAGAAATCTGTGGCACTAAGAGCCAAGGTCCTAGTGATTTTTATTATTATTATTCCTCCAAGTGGAGGCGTAATTATTAGAGACCCCCATCATAAATACAGTTCCAAGCAATAATATTTTCCTGAAATAGATTGCGTATGTGCATTTTCAAGGTCTTTTCTCTCCTTCTCTCTCTCCACATTTCCAACATTTGAGGCACTGGTCATGAATGTGATCTTCCCCTCTTTCCAGCCCGCTGAGACCTTCAGGGTTCACATATAACTGGCTAGTAGATAGCAACGAAACCAAGGAAGAGCTTTCCTAGTTCTCATTTATCATCTTTTGCTCTCATTTTGCCCCCTTTCTCCCCCTCCCAGATATAACTTATTATCTATGGTAAGATGGCTACAATTGGCTGTACAGATTAATCAGTTTTGTTAAGAACAGCCCCTTTGGGACCGCATAACCTCCAACTTCTTTGCTCAGAAAACTTCCAAGCTGATCCAAGCACATTTGGCAATGGTCTAAATATATCAAAGAGATTACAGACTGCCCTGATCTTATAAAGCATAGAAATGATAATGTAGTGGAATCCATATACTCCAGTGGTATTTGGGGTCCACTGTGGCTGGTGGGGCTGAAGGCAAGGCATATAAAAGGAAGCCGCATCTGCTAGTCAGAATAGGTTGGACTAATGTTATAGGTATGCTTAGATTTTAGTCCACTTTTAATTCACCTTCATTGAGGCTGTTTCCGTGTACCCTGGAACAGATGCTCCATTCCACAGTATTCAACATAAGAACAAAAGAGGAGCCCTGCTGGATCTGGTCCCAGCCCATCTAGTCCAGCATCCTGTCCCACACATTAGCTTCTTGGCATTCTCAAGCAGAAGGCAAAGGCAACATCTTCACCTGTGTTCAGCTCCATGCAAGTTGCCTTTAGAAGCCTCCTGCCCTTCTCTTCAATCTGGTGGTAGTATCTAGGCACTGTAGCCATTGATACACCTGACTTCCATGAATTTGCCTTATCCTTTCTTAAATGCATCCAGACTGGTTGCTATCACCTCTGATCTGGATCAAGGGACTTCTTATCCACACATTAATCAGGACTGAGGAGGCCCTGCCCCTATTAGGCTAGATCTGTCTGTGTGAGACAGAGCTGGATCCAGATCAAGAAGCCCTTGATCTGGACGCTGTCATTCAGTGGTGCGCACTCATGCCGTTGGCAGATGGGGTGATTATGAAGCTCACACTGTGCCCTAGCAAGAGTTGATTCAGATTAGCACCATTCTTTCAGACAGCGTTGATCTGCCCTTCATCTCCCTGGGTTCTGGACCAGTAGATCCAGGTATTCAAGCTCTCCTGATCTGGATCTACTGTGCTTTACTGCTAAAAGAGCCCAAGGCTTCCAACCTTAGTGCAGGATAGCTTCAGTGAGTATGGAATAGACCTTGACACATTTGAGCAGCAATCAGGGAAACATTGCATGTAAACATGAAGAGTTAACAGTTCAGCATCCATCCCATGCACATACAACACAACCGACATTGCAATGTAACTGAATCAGACTGCATAGAAGGTCTCAGTAAGGCACTTCTAGAACTGTCAAAAATGTCCAGTGCTGAGATGGGGACCATTAAAACATGTTGAGCCAGTTTGGTCTTGTGGTTAGGAGTGCTGGGCTCATATCTTGTACTCAGCAAGTCTGATTCCACACTCCTCCATGAAGCCAGTTGGGTGACTTTGGGCTAGTCACAGCTCTCTTTCTGAGCTTTCACAACCCACCTACCTCACTAGGTGTTTGTTGTGGAGGGAAGAATAGAAAGCTTTGTCAGCCATTCTGAGTCCTCTTAAGGGTGAGAAAAGCGAGGTAGAAAAGCCAACTTTTCTTCTTCTTCTTCTTCTTCTTCTTCTTCTTCACAGAGGGCACATTTTCTCTATTGAACTTTCAGATGTAAGAAATCAGCATGCAAAAGCAATCTATTCATCCCATTCCCCCATACACAAACCCACACAGACAAATGAAACATGCAAGTGTAGGAGGCCTCACCAACAAGAGAGCCCTTTAGCTCCAAACACAGGAACTCGTCTGGTCTCCACCACGCCCTGGACATGCCTTACTCCATTGCTGTTACAACTTACCTGTGTGTCAGATTGCAATTCCCTCTCAAGCTGTGCATCCTTCTAGATTTTGCATTGCAATTTCACTGAAGCAAAAATGCAAACAAGAGAAAACACACCTGGAGCAAAACCCCATGGCTTATGCATTTCTGTGTTCTATGCATTTCACATGGAGGTTTTCTGCTTTTCATGAGGACGGAAAGAAGTTTAAGGCCACCTGTGGCCTTTCTGAACTATGGAAAGCCATGCTCTGGAACAGCATCATTCATCTAGATGACCAGCCAGTCTCTGAGGTTTCCAAAGGTATAGGAATTTCTGCTCCTAGCCTTGGAGACATCAGGGGACCCATTCCAACAGTGTGCTTTAATACGCTGCTGAAATGGGTTCTCTGGTAGTCCCAACCATGGAGGTGTGCCTTATGCCTGCATGTTCTGGCCCAGTGCCTGCTGACCTAGTGTTTGGCCTTGAGATCAAGATCTACTGGTAATCCCAGTAAGGGGTCCCTGATTGGGATTACACTCCATCCAGAGGAGTTGGAGCATGCCTGGAGAAGAGAGTCTCATGGATCCATACTAATCCGATGACTAATGAGGCCCAGAAATGGACTATGGGGACTCCTATTACAGATTAAAGGCAAGTGGAGAAAGGCCCTAGTAGGTGTGTGCACAAATACAATTTTTGGATTCGATTCAATTTGAATCAAAATACGGGTCAGAAACAGGTATGAACTATCACTCTGTTAGGTCACAAGACTTTGTTTCTGATTCTTAAGGCACGGCTTGCCTCTGAAGCAACAGATTTTAAGTAGCATTATCACAAACCATCTGCTCTGTACAATCATAAATCAATATTCCATTAAATAATCAGAAAACCAAGAAAGAAAAGACATGAAGAAGAAGCGGGGGAATGATATAAGCAAATCATTGTAAAAAACAAGTACTGCCTGCAACCCCTTCACAACTATAATTATTGTGATTCTTTTTTAAAAAATAAATAAATCTTTCTGTTTCTAAGGACAACCTTCTAGAATTCTTGGCTGAAGTTCATAATTTACATTCAGATAATGATAATTAAAGAAATTCACTGCAAAGTCACCAGATGGAAGATAATTCTTAATTTGTGGTTGCTACAGCAGAGCCTTTAATAATATGTTGTTTCAGATTTTCAGCGAGGCTTCAGCTTCCCTGCCTGCACTCCATAAAACTCTCAAGCACACAACCCACATTTTGATCATCTTAGCGAAATGAAAAGCATTGGAATCATCGGAGCTTTGGCTGACACCTAAAAGCAAAAGCCCCTTTGGTTTAAATGTGTTGCAGCACATCATGCTGCTGCTCTTTAGCCCAGGGAATAGTGGAGACAGCTATAACACTTATTCTGTGGCATTACTCCATGAAACATTGTAACCATAATCCAACATAAGCAGAAGCAAAACATGGGACACTTCTAAGAGGGTTGTGTTTCCAGATATGCACAAATTTCAATTTGCATTCAAAAGTTCAACTGAAAAGTTCATGTCCGCATGGCTATTTACATCAAAATGAAGATGCCGTTGTTCGGATATCCGAAATTTCAATCAAACAGAACCAGCCTCTCTCTTGCAAACATGAACAATTTGATTGAACATTCATGTTTCACTGTGCTTTTGTTGGCAGGTTCTTGTTCTCCTGTAGTCTAGCCCTGCCTGGCTAGATCACCAAAGTAACCACCATTGAAACATCTGGTTCATGCCAGGATGTTGCCATGGCAATTGCACCACACCTGCCCTACCCTACCCACTCACAGTGTAATCAGGGCAGGTGGAGAAAGCTCCCATATGGTCCAGTACACTTTGGATTACTGGAGGTGGTGCAGCGCATGGGTGGATTCCCTCACTACAGAGATTTCAACTTGCACTTTCAATAAGAGTTTATGTATTTTGTGTGTTTTAGCAATAACATCATCTGTACACAGTTGAATTTAAAATCTACTGAAATCCAGCCAGACACCTGCAACACCACCTGCTCTGCTGCCTGGGATGGTCTGAAAAAGATTTCAGTCCAGTGTTTTAGCTCAGGATTTGTAACATTGTAACGTTACTTGACTAAAGGTTACCTGAAACCATTGGCATATGGCATAGCATGGCATAGTATCCTTGCTTATTTATATAAGATTTTTAAAAAGCAAATTCCAAATGTGGAATTTGCTTATTTCACTGCAAAATAAGGGCCTGTTGTTCACACTTAACACAGTTCACTCAGCCACATTTATCCCGTGAGTGCTGGTCCAGTCCCCAACTGGACCAGAAGCACTCACAATGTGGATGGTTCATCCCCGGACTGTCTGAATTGCGAAAGCAACAGCTGCAACAACTTCTGCCATGTGCCTGGCCATAGACATGGAACTCATGAAGTGGCATGAAATAGAGCAGTTGCAGCTCTGCTACCCCACCTTCTTACTGCCTCATATGTGGAAGCAAATGTGAACCCTGCTACCCAGGAGCAAAAATTGGGGCAGCTCCAGGTGCTCCAGAAGAAGAAGACTTGGCTTTTCTACCCCACTTTTCTCACCCAATTAAGGGGACTCAAAGTGGCAGACAAAGCTTTTCTATTCTTCTCCCCACAACAGAACACCCTGTGAGGTAGGTGGGGCTGTGAGAGCTCAGAAGAGAGCTGTGATTAGCCCAAGGTCACCCAGTTGGTTTCATGGGGGAGGGCAGAATCAAACCTGGTATTTCCAGATAATAGTCTGGCTCCCTAACCACTAGACAGACTGCCTCACAGAAAAGCAGAGGCAGCAGGGTGTGAGGATGCCCTTGCTCCCAGAGCAGCTGGAATGGCTTTTTCAAGGTAAGCACATAAGAAAATCCCTGCTGGTTCATGCCCCAGCCCATCTAGTCCAGCATCCAGTCCCACACATCACAAGCAGAAGACAAGGGCAAAATCTTCACCTGCTCTTGAACTCCAGCAAATGGCTTCTAGAGGCACTCTGCCTGTCCCCCCAGCCTGGAGGACATATTTAGGCATCTATTCCCGAAGCCACCAATACTCCTCTGTCCCCCATGAATTTGTCTAACCGTTCCTTAAAGCTATCTAGGCTGGTTGCTGTTACCACCTCTTCTGACAGCAAATTCCATAGAACAATGACCCTATGGGTGAAGAAATGCTTCCCCTTGTGCAATCAGGCCCGAAGATGAAAGAAGAATCCTCTGATATTCCAATGTTATGAAAGCCTGTGTTTAAGGCAGGACCACTAGTAAAAGTCAGGGGAAGTAGGTAAATTAAGGAAAGAAGGAAGGAGGGAGGGGAAGAAAGAAAGAAAGAAAGAAAGAAAGAAAGAAAGAAAGAAAGAAAGAAAGAAAGAAAGAAAGGGAGGGAGGGAGGGAGGGAGGGAGGACAGTTACTTCTATTATTTGGTGCTGCTGTAAAAGATTTGCTTTGGGACTCATTTTTCTTCCTGTGGTATAGATTTAAAAGGGGACTACTGATAAAGATGGTCCTAGCAGCTGGGTGATAAATATGATTTCCTTAACCTTCCTAACTTTGTCAGCCACCTGCGACTACCGCCTGCCCACACATTGGAAGCAGCTCATTAACTTTCCCGGATCTTCCCAGGAGTTTTTCTTCTTGTTTTCATTCACCTTGGGTGTTTTCGGCCTTCTTGCTGAACAGCCCACTCGGCGTGAGGAGTCCGCTATGCCTGCCTCTGACACCAGAAGTACAGGACGCTTGAGGCGGCAACCTCTCTGCTGCAGCTCAAACTCTTGCTTAAATACATTAAGTAGGACAATTTTGGATTGATAGTGCAGTAATTATTCTGCTTCACCCTAAAAACCGTCCTGGGGTAATTGGCGCAGAAGGAAATTACCCAGAGTCCTCCTCTACCAGCTTGTGGTTAAGGAATGAATCCAGGGGAAAGATAAGTGAAGCAGGGGGAGGGAGGGGGGAAATCAGCACTTATTTGATTTTAATCTTGCCACTTTGCAAGCATTTAAATTGCCTTAATCAGGTGGTTGGCTCCGAGCCTGACTAGTAATCTGTTATCAAATTTGAAACTAGATTTTAAAAAAAATGTCAGTGTAGGCTGAGAATTGAAGTCTATTAACTGTTATGAGCCTCTCTGCTAAAACTTCTATAATCTGCGTATTAATGATCCCTTTTACAAAGCTGTCAAATATTACTTTATTACAACTATATATTAATAGCAGTCACGCTGAAGCAGGATAAATTATTTATTCATGTGTGTGTTTAAAGAACGAGGGATGGACTTTCCCTCCCCCCCCACACACAAAAAAAAATCACACCCACCCACAGACGTACATGCACATGGACAATGTCAACAATCTTAACACCGAAACCTGCTTTTTCTGAGGCAATAACCAGGGTGTATGGAATAACCTTGATAAATGTAATTGAATTTTTTTTCCCCCCTCAGATAAGATTAACTAGTGGTAATTGTGAATGAGAAAGGCCTGACCCTCTACAAATGAGATGTATGACGAACTGGAAATAATCAATTCCCTCCTCTTCTTTTTTGGTCTTCAAGACCCATCCTCCACCACCATCACAAAGAAAAGGAGGGAGAGAAAAAAGAGGGAAGCCAGAACAGTAATTTGGGAGCCATGCAAAATGAAACAATTTATGGTCTGATTCCCCCCTAACCTCTCTCTCCCACACACACCCTTTCCTTGGTCTACACTGATTATCTCCCCATCTTCTTATTGCATCTAATTGTGCTGAGGTTGGTTTAAAATGAGATCAACACAATTAAACCCCAGTAGGCTTAATTAAGGGAGGGACTTAATGCTTTAGAAAACAAAACAAGCAAAAAAAAATGAAAAGAAAAGAAAAACAGTAAAGGAGGAAGGTTCTGACTTTGGAAAAATGCAGTTTGTGTTTTGCTAGACAACTCCCCACCTCCAAAAAAAAAAAAAAAAAAACCACATCAATCTTCAGCTTCCAGAACTGTCACACTACACACATATGCACACACTGACAGGGTTCTTTGTTTCTCACAGTTTTTATTGTTGCTGCTGCTGTTGTTTTTAAGATGTGGTTTTTATATTTCTCATCTTCAAACTTCCTGTTGAAGATGTCATGGGAAGGCTACAAAATCATTCTTTATAAAAGCTTCCAAAATCCTGTATGTCAATTACCAGCAAAATGACACACTAAGGGTCAAGAGTGGGTTTTTTTTGGGGGGGGGGTCTCAGCCACAAAGCTGATTTTAGGCTAGAGTAGAACAGACTTGAGCTACCTTTCCACACTGGGGGTTCATTCCCACTTGACCATTCTGGTCCGGGTTGGACTATCCTTTGGTGCAAGTTGGACTATCCCTCTGAGAACAGCACTGAGTGCACATTTTGGGCTGTTTCCGAACCCGCATGTGCACAAAAGCAGATCAGTGGTTTGTGCAGGAGGGGTTTGCCTTTAAAATGGTGTGACATGGCGGTTATGCAGGGGGATGCCAGTGGATGATCGTGGCAGTTTTTCTCAGAAAGGAGAGGACAGGAGACGTTGCTGTGAAGAGGAGGTGGAGGAAGGAGCCGCCACCATCACTGGGCTCACTGTTACCTGGGCACCCCCTCCTCTACTCCCTCCCATCAAGTTTCACCCAAGCCATGGCTCATGACAGCGAGCCCGGCACCTCCTTCCTCCTTCTCCTCTTCACCCACTCAGGTGACAGCGAGCCAAGGGTGAGGAATAACAGTGGCAGCACCTCCTTTCACCGCTGCAAGACTGCCATGTGCGCACAAGCAGATCAGGGGGGACAGCTTGACTTGTGGTTCTGCTTAAGACATTAGCCTTTTGCCTTTTCTTTAGTATGGCCGGCATGGCCGGCATGGTGAGCTGTGAGACTCCGCCCACATTTGGCTGGCATTGGGCAGGAGGCTGCAGCTCCACCTCAAAAAGCCCAGGAGTGTTCCCATCTAGAGAAAAAAAGTGGGCCATTTTCTCCAGGGTCCCCCCCCCCCAGATTTCTGCAGGATAGTGCTCAGAAAATCCGGGGATAAGAAGTGGAATGGGAATGCTGCTTGCCGAGTTCAGATTAGTTGCCTAGGTAATGGGAACCATGGATGCCGAGTTCGAATCCAGTCTGGATTTTATTACCTATGGGAACGCACCTTGGGCCTCATTCTGGAATATATCCCAGAATATATAGGGTCTGTCATATGCATCTGTCATATGGCAGGCCCTGCCTGGGTCTTCTGCACTATGATGTGGACTGTAGGCTCCTATTCTATGATGTATCCTGGAATAAGGCCAGTGCCAAAAGTTTCAGTTAGAGAGGTGGTTTGTTTACAGCTGCAGAGGAGGAACTAACTGGTGAACTGAAACCAGAAAACCAATGGCAAAGGAGCGCCCCTGTTCACATTTACCTTTTAGGGGCACTCCCACATGCTCTGAGACAATCTATCCATATGCTGTGGTCCCACCTCTGACCCAGAGTGTCCTGGATTGAGCAGGAGAGTCCCTGATCCTCTGACATTGTGGAGACATTTTTAGTGCTCCACAGCTTCACCAGGAGCTGCTAGGGAGCTTTCAGTAAGCTTCCAGATGCAGTGTCCACACCTACTTTCAGTGTGAACGCTGCATGGGAGCAGGGTGAGGCAGCTGCTGCTGTGCAAATGCATGGCATGTTGCATAGCCATGGAAATGGACAGTCACAAGGCATAAACTATCACAGATGTTGCCATGTCAATTTGAATGGTCTGGCATGGACTGCTGCACCATAAGCACTGCTACCAAAGTTGAGGATGGCACCAGCACTCACAGTGCAAATGGACTGAAATACTCATCCCAGGCAGTTATGTGTAAACCAGTCCTAAGGCTCTGATGCAATATCCACCAAAGGTCTGTTTATGGCTTCTTGGCTGTAAAGGCTACCGACATTTGCCACTTAACCCCTTCCACACACTCACTGGCCACCTTTGTCCTCCAGGAAAGACAGAAGGATGGATGGATGGATGGATGGATGGATGGATGGATGGATGGATGGATGGATGGATGGATGGATGGATGGATGGATGGATGGATGGATGGATGGATGGATGAGCTCCAAGACCTCTCATGGAAGTTAAGATCAGGGTCAGAATCAATTAATATGGGTAATACTATCACCTGTGGCAGTGAGGTGAAGAGATATGGTGAACAAACTAAAGAAAAGTGGTCTACATTTAGTGTTGCCCAAATTTGATCTCTCTAGGCAGCAATGAAAACTATATATGGCAGTAGGGATGTGCAAAATGGGTTTTTCTTGTATTTAATTCATATCAAATCGAATACAAGAAAATTTGTATTTATTCGACTAGATCCTCTTTGAATGTGGTTAGATTTGTATCCAATATGAATGTTCAATCCCATACGAATTGCATATGAATGCATTTGAATAGCATACAGACCCTATGTATGCATTTTTGGGATTTGATTTGAATCGAATACCTGAAAATTTGATTTGATTCAAAACTTTAACATTTGAATTTACCCAAATTCAATTCAGATTAAGCAAATTCAAATCTATTCATTTGAATTTTTGGTTTGAATTTGCACTTACGAATGTTATCAACATTCATGTGTGCCTGTATACCCATTGTTACCCATCCCAAATACATCCATGTGCATCTGTACATGTCTGTATGCATACTGTATCTATCCCATATGCAACCTGTTTTTGTCCAGTATGGATCCGTACAAGTGCATACAGATGCAGGAAAGACGCATACACGCAAGTACGCATCATGTACAAATCTGCACACATACAAATGTCCAAATAATTTGAAATAATAGAATCAGGAATTTGAAATTTGTTCAAATGTATAAATTCAAATTTATGGGCATTCGATTCAAATTTGAATGTCATAATTTGGAACTAATCCGATTGAATTTTGAATGTCTTTGAATATGCATGCACAGATTCCATACAAATGCATACAAACAGCATAAGAATCCCATATGAATGTATCAAAACATTTAATTTGAATTTGAATGTCAATCTTCAAATGTGGCGGCATTTGATTCAAATTTGAATGTCTGAATTCGGCCAAATTTCAAATGTTGTGAATAGTTGTCACATCCCTATACAGGAGTTCAGTTTAGAAGAAAAGTCCAGATGACTGGAAAGATTATTGTATATTAATAGACCTAATGCTTCAAGACAGTTGAGAAATGGAATATGGACAGTAAATAGATGTTGGCTCTACTAAGTAGATTGATGATATTGTGTAAATGTTCTGCATTTGGATAGCATGCAAAGGGGGTTACTAATAATATAATTGTATAATTTGAATGTATGTTGTTGACATAGCAGATTTTTTTCCCTGCATTGTTATTCAGACATTAACATTTGGGTGAAGTGCGGACGCTTCCAAGCAGGACTGTCCGTCTCACCGCAGGACCAGCCACGTGTGCCAGACTATTGCTATGGTGATTGGGTAATGCAATGTGTGACTGCACAGCTGCAGCTGCCCTTGTGCACCTCCTCACAGCCTTCGCATGAAAGTAATACAAAGCCCGTACGTGGGACTGTACTAGGTGGGACCGGACACACATCTAATGAAGCTGTGGAGCAGATGGGAGCCATTCCAAGGTGGAAGAAGTTACTGCAGTGTGCAAATAGAGAGGTCTGTTGTTCACATGCTAATGCAGATTATGGTAGACCTTGCTTGGTGCCCGCCCTAGCCTGCATGAACATGTGGACAGCAAGACCCTGTTCTGGGGTAAGATCCAGAATAAAGCTAAGTGCAGAAAGAACCCTGGTTATGACTCTGGTCAAGAACCTTGACACATTGGGAATGCCTGGAGGACTGCTTCAAAGCAGTGTCCTGTTAGAGTGGGCAGCAGCACCATTTTCTCACCATTGCCATATCCATGTGGACATGGTATTCTGTTGGGAGGCATGGCCTTCCAGGAGGCCTGCCTGCCATCCAAACAAGTTGTTCCCTGGGTGGCTCCTGAGTCATTCCAACTATGCAGTGCAGATGCTGCTTGAGCTTCCTTCTCAGCTGCACCAGTGTCATCCAAAGGAGTGCAAGCACAACATTTGACTGCCAAGAGCTGCCAAAGAGATAACCTGCGATCCATCTGACCACCTTAGGGGCTCCACTATGGATATTTTTCCTCTCAGGGTTTATTCCCTTGGGCCTTCATTGGGCTCTCAGAACCTTTAGTTTCCCAAGAAGCTCACAAAGTGTGAGCCTGTTTTACTCATGGCTGGAACAGCCAGGGGCCTTTCTGCACTTAGCTTCCAGCCCATGGGATGGGAGAAGTGCATCCCCACTAGCATGCCCTAGCACTAGCACTTGCAAACGGTAGTGCATGCCACACCAACCTCCACATGCCCAGACACTTACCTGCATCCCGTCACACATCTGGTTGCCTCCATCTTCTTCATGTGTTTTTGGTCACCCAACATGCCAGTGCATTTGCTTAGTATGTCAGCTGACCCCCAGCACCTAGAAGCTGTGGGATATGTGTGGTGCTAGTGGATGCTGGAGTAGCTTCTGGGAAGGCAAGGTTGAAAACACCTCCTGCAAGTGTGGATGCTCCTTCCCAGAAGCTACCCCAGCATCTATTAAGAGGCCAAATGTGAGTTGGCCTCAGGTGCGCTTCCATAGCAAACCAGGAATTTCAACCACATCTCCTGGGTTCTAGCCTTGTGCATTTAACCACTGCACCAATAGGGAATCCTATCATACATTGAGCTCTACATTTATACATTGGTAGGCCTTGCTTTACTTTTTGGACATTGCTGGCCTAGAAACGGATCACTGAGGCTTTCTGTTTCCTGTCTAGTTCGAAAGGCGGCTGATTGCCGGGTGATACTGCTCTTCCCTTTGTAGCTTCTTGTGTAGGTTCTGAGGCAGCTTTTTTAGAAACATAAAAATCTCCCAACAATGAAATTAATCAGGAGAAAGTACAAAAGAAAAGCAGCTGGCAACCATCTCCTGAATAATGCAAAAATGCACTGATTTAAATTATGTGTCAGCCTTAATGTATTGTCTACACAGTAAATAGAATATATGCACACATATGGATATATAGTCAGCTCGTCATATTTCATTGTCTGTAAAGTAAGTATTTTAATTTGAGGTAAGGGGGAAATATATGAAATTTGATGACTTGAAGACTTCTGATTATGTTGCTGCCAAGTCCTATATTGGAGGCAGGGGAAGGGAAATCCACACCATGAGAAATGTATATTATAGTTATTCTTTTAAAACACACACAGAGTGAGGGAGAGAAATAATAATTAAAAGAGATAAAATGCAAAAAAGAATAGACGCTATTGATGGGAATCTTTTACTATGCAAAAAATTATTAGCCGGCCCAGGATGTAATCTGTGTCACTTTGTCTCCACGTTCTAACACTCTAATTAGTCATTAGACTCAAAAGAAGGGAAGAAAGTTACTCTTCTCTCCACCCAACCTCACCAATAGTGCTCATTAAATTCTTTTTTAAAAAGCCCTTACATGAAAGCAATTATAGGGGGCGCTCAAAATCAAGATCGTCTCTGGTGTGATACCTGGCAACAATATGGCGGTAATTTGAAGTAGGGAATCTACTTGTTTATTTATTCTTTTAGAAACCTAATTAGCTAAATATAGGTCTCCTTACTTTTTCAAGACATCTGAGCCAATTAGCACTCTTGTTTCTAGAACAGCTAATCAATCCATATACTGATCAAACATCTCACTAAAATACTCCTAGATCTCCTACCAGCCTTGCTCCAACATGACGCCTAGTTCAGATGATTTCTTGTCATACCATGAATTCATAAATAATGCTACATTAAATACCTTTGTTTTCTTCCATGCTGGAAATGAAGGTTCTGAGAAAGGTGTATGCATAAAGCTAGATTGGTTGGTGCCCACTGGTGGGGTGGAATGTAAGGAAGCGATAGAGGTAATAACAGGTATAACATTGGGCCTTTTCTCACTTGGACAAAAAGGCTGGTCCAGGTATGCTTCTGCATGTATACACACCGCACAGAGTCACTTCCATTCCAGAAGGGGCTCTGTGCATGCCAGACTGTCCCCCGGACAGAAAGCAGTAGAACACTATCCTAGGATGCAACTAGTACACACAGGCATTTACCTTTTCCAGGTAAAGGGTGAGTGGAGTGAGGCGATTTCCCAGGGAAGTGAAGGTGTGAATTCTCCCATTGGTTAAGGGTACTGTTCTAGTCAAACGCACATGAAAATTGACCACGCTGAATACTGTGAGATTGGGCAAATGTATTACTGAAGGAGAAATAAGACCAAACCCAAGTTTTGATTTGTTGGATATGATGGAGCCACTTTCCTCTTACGGGCCACTTTCCTGGGCAAGAATTCCTCTGTGTATTTGCAACACTATCTCTTCTCCATTGTTCAGCAAAGGAGGCTGAGCCTAAACATAAATGGGAGGTTTTGACCTGGATTTCTTGCCTGCCAGCACCAAAACCTCTCCCACTGCATTGGGCATGCCACGATTGAGATGGGAGAGTCAGGAAGATGGTTTTCCAAATTTCCTGCACTCAGTGATGCCACCAGGCTGCTGTTGCCATCATTCTTTCTCTTAGTCCACACTGCCTCCTGCACACCCACAAAAAGAGCAGGTCAAAAGTGGCTTAGAAGTGCTAGCATGTAGATGCTAGTGTTCTCATCCCACATTTTATCCATGTTAAAGTTCAGAGAGTGCCCTTTGGAAATGTATTTTGTGGCCTTTAATACGGATTAAAATACTAACTTCCACCTCTATGTTACAACTGAACAACTTTTTCTTTTCTTTACTGCATGTGGATGCAAACAAATCTATCACATCCAAACAGGGATATGCACAAATATGTGTCTGTGTGTGTGTATGGGGGGGGGGGAGTAGGTTTGATTTGTATCAAATCAAATGCAAGAAAATCTGTATTTGTCCAAATAGATCCCCTTCGAATGTGGTAGGATTCAAATTTGATACAAATGTTCAATATTGGGTTTAGGTTTGTTGAATTTTTAAAAGTCTTTTAATGTACAGTATATTCTGTTTTTAATCTGTTGTTTTAAGTTTGTTACCTGCCCGGAGACCTTCAGGTATGGGGTGGGATAGAAATGTAAATAATGAATGAATGAATGAATGAATGAATGATTAGATTTTAATCCCCGCGATGAATCTCAAACAAATCCTCTATGTATCCGTTATAAATCTCTATGTATCTGCTCTGAATGCATCAAATCTGCCCTGAATTCACTTCGAATCTGCTCTCAATCCATGTTGAATCCACTCTTGATCCATTGCAGATGTGACTGGGACAGTCACTTTCTCATCTTCCTGGGGTCACAAATGCAACGAAGCTTCGTACAAATGTTCTGAAGCATTCAATTCAAATTCGACTGTCAGTATTTGAATGTGCCAGCATTTGCTTTGAATTTGAATGTCCGAATTTGGACGTGTTACAAATATTTGTGCACATTCCTACGTCCAAATGCTTTCATTTCCTTTCTGTCAGTTACAGCCCAGGAGCAGCAGACAAAAGTTCCTCTTTTGTACCACATCTCTAAATATCCTTAGGTATAGTGGACTGTAAGAACTCTTTCTTTCTGCCCCATGTTGTAATTGACAAATAATTATTGGAACTATCAATTACAATTTGAAGCCCCATTTGCCGGTAAGGCTAAACAGGAAGGATGGGGAGAAAATTGATTGATTTAAATGATAAGAACGTAGGGCATTGGCAATGAATAGGTCACATTGAAAACTGTATTTCTGTTTTTAATTTCAGCAATTATATGTGTGTGTGTGTGTGTGTGTGTGATTTTATAGATAGTAAAGAATCAATAGCATACAAATAATGCACTGCATCATGATCCTTCTATGGCCATCATATCTGAGCTGAGAAAGTCTGACTTAATCTTATGGGTTCGTTTGACAGTAAGTATGGTGTGATGCCTCATGTTTATTTAAAGTATTTATTGTATATTATGCATGCAATGTATAAAATGTATTTAGTGTAGTTAAGGCTGGGGAAATAGGTAAGCAGTGGGTGGAGCTTCCCAAGATTACTGTAAGGAGGGGTGAGAAGTAACCCACAAGAAGAGCCAATAGAAAGTGGCACACACAGAAGAGGAGATATAAAAGGTGGTGCAAACAGAAGACAGAGTTCTGTGCTTTGTTTTTCTGGGTCCTGAGTGCAGGAGTAGGCTAGTAACACTTGTGAGGAAGGAGGAACAGAGATAGATCCGGGCTCTCAGAGTTAGGGAAAGTTGGCAGAGAGAATCCTGAGTACCAGTGAAAGGCTAGGCAGGCTGGAATGTTAATGTGTGTTGTTCAACCCTTTATTTTTCGCAACTGAAGTGTATCCAATAAAGAACAGATTTTCTTTTCTTTTTAAAAAGAGCTTGTTCAACAGTATTTATTTCAACCCTAGGGAAATAGGTCCCTATCACTTTAAATAAGTACAAGTGAGGGAGAGAGCAGCACCACTGGTGCATGTAACATGCAACTCTTCACAGCTTGTTGAGAAGGAAGTAGCCAAAGTGGCAGTCTTCATAGCTCAGGGGTGGGAGAGGGCTCGGCTGAAATGGCAATATAAAGTTATCAAATTCAAGGACGGGAGTGTCCAGGAAAGTAAATACCCACCCTGGCTGGGGAGAGGGGTGCCACATATGGTTTTTAGGGGACACCAGTTTTGAGCCCTATCCTGCTAAGGGAGCATAATCCATTTTGCTGCAAGAGCCTGAGTGCTCTTCCAGAGGTCCCTCTTCATTTACTGAGAGGGTGGGGATTAGATCTTTCTTCTCCTACTGGAACTGGGTTGGTGGGTTAGATGGTGCAGGAATCCTCAACCCTTCATTAACTATAATTGTGTCTCCACAGTCATTTGCATTTTCAATCTTAATCAAAGCCAATACAAGCTGAGCCTCCATTTGAAAATGTACTCAATTTCTTGTGGGGTTTGTGTGGGGGGCACCTTGATCACCACCCAAAATTATATCTGCATCTCCACTTTCAAGGAAGGAGGTGTTCTTTGAAGTGGAATCCCAGTGCACCTCTGCTGAGGGCTTCAGATCTGCACCTCACAAAATGGTGCTTCTGACAACAATCACACCCAGACCATGGTCACACCTTCACTTTAATCCTTCTTCACTCCGTCTTCGAACCCCAACACTTACCTGTCTTTAGTCCTAGCCATTTTATTTGAGGGTGTTCCTCCCTTCAATTGGACCTGATTTTTAAAGGTCTTGAGCTTCTATAAAGTGTTAATCTATTTTCATCTCTGAGGTATGATTGTGGAAGAGGACCAAAGGGGGTGGAATCATATTGTGATGGGTGGATATTGCATGAACTTACCTTCACTTTCACCCAATATGTGATGACACACTGTTGAGTCACAGAACCTTTATCCTGTCAGAGTGCAGGGAGTGGAGTGTGGGTAGAGATGGGTAGAGATCTAAAAAAAGTCTCATAAAGAAGCCGCAGGATGGAAACAGAAAGGTGTGAGCACAGTGACCCAAACTGAGGTTGAACTGATGAAGCATTATCAGAAGAAGAAGAAGAGTTGGCTTTTTACCCCACTTTTCTCACACATTCAAGTCCCCATTGACGGGAACTCAAAGTGGCTGACAAAGCTTTAGATTCTTCTCCCCACAACAGAACACCCTGTGAGGTGGGTGGGGCTGTGAGAGCTCAGAAGAGAGCTGTGACTAGCCCAAGGTCACCCAGCTGGATTCACAGGGGAGTTCAGAATCAAACCCGGTATTCCCAGATAAGAGTTTCGCTCCCTAACCACTAGACCAAACTGGCTCAAATTTAGTTCATTTTGAGTCCAGTTTGTTAATAAGATGGACTACTCCAGCAGAGTGTGGCCACAGCCCCAGTAAGCACAGATAGATCCAGAATCACAGGGCTTTACTGGACTCCTTGCCCGACGAGAGAGACTCCTCACCCTATTATTGTACCTGAGAAGTTTCAGGTTGCAAGTAGATTTCAAAAGGAAACAACAGAAAAGAAAAGGCTTCTCAGGTACAATAATTTGCCTGGAAAAGCATGTTAAAACCAAAGCTGGTTGTCCCCTCTACTACAAAGGAGAGAGAGAGGAGACCTATTCCATTTGGAACCCTTCAGAAATTCCCCCAAATCAGGAGGCTTCCTTGTGAACTCTAATTCCAGCCTGACTGATATTTTTAAATACATTACATGTTTAATGAACAAGTCTATTTATTAATCCAACTAATTAGATGACAAATGTTTCTGAGACATTTGTTTTCTACTTGGAAGATTCTTAGCAATATACTCCTACAGCCATATATGTTTCTGAGCAAACTAGACCTTAAATGGACTGTATTTTTCAGCATTTGACAACCTCTATTAGTTCGTATATTTGCCGCCCATAGTGAGATGTAAACATCTTACTTCCCAGTGTGATCATACTGAGAGTGGTAAGTTTAAAATATAGGGAATCAATATGTTGTAAAGCATCAGCAGGGCAGAGCAAATGTATTGCATGGCAGAGGGAAGGAGACTCTTCAGCTCTTATATGATAATAAATTGTGGGAAATTATATTTGCTAAATATTCTGAAACTGAATTCCATAATATTTTCATAGTCAGAAGGGTGTAAAAGACCTCACAGACTGTGGATTTGCAAATGCATAAGCACTGCACTTTTAACAAAAGATGGGTTAGGGAAATCAGGATCTTCAAGTTTGTCATCTTGCTTCCAATGCTTTCATAGATCATACAGATTACTGTCAAACAAATGAAGCTGACTTGAAATGTACTTAGAGCTTTATTTGGAAGACCCAAGTGCAATTGCAATGCCCTGTGTTCACATGCAGTTAAAAAAAGAACTCTGAGGAGGCTTTAAGATGGATCACAGGTTGGAATGTTCACACACCAGTTCTCTTAGCTTGAAAAGATGAATCAGAGATGAATGAGAAGTAGAGTTGCAAAGAATATTTGTCAGGTTCACAACTAGTACAAACTCATACAAATTTTGAACATTCGCAGGTGGCTCTAATGTTCATTTGTAGGCCTCCCTTCGCCCATGGATTGAATGTATCCAGCCTTTGTGGGCCTCCCTTCACCCATGGATCAAATGTATCTAGCCTTCTTTGGAGATCTGTCATATTCCAGCCATGGTCTCATGCCCCCCTGGCCATGCCGCCATACCTGTAAATCCAGTTGCCACTGCTGTGGCCTCTGCAGCTATTGTGGCCCCCTCCAAGGCTCAAATGGACCTTCTAGAGGTGCACATGGAGGTTTAGAGGCTGGTCCCATCAGTGAATCATGGGAAATTTCATGAATTTTCCATGATTCCCAGATGGGGTGGCTTCTCCAGCTGTGTGCACACCTCTGAAGGTCTAGTTGAGCCTCGGAGGAGAGTGTGATGGCAATGGAGGCCACAGTAAAAGGTGAGGGGAGACGAGGCAGGATTGTCATGAGTGAACCTTTGATGGAAGTTCACATGTGAAACAAAGCTACCCCACATTCACAGGGGGGAAATGGGATTTCTGCACATCCCTAATGAGAACACAGAGATGGAATAAGAACACGGTTGTCACACTCTGCCACCTCTCAGATGCTCTTGAATTCTTCTTCTTCTTCTTCCTATATGTGAACACAGACTTGGCTGCTTTTGGCATCACAGTACAAACTACACTTCACAGAGTACCCCAATAGCCCCAATAGTAAAGGGGGAGAAATCTGATAGACAGACAGACAGACAGACAGATAGACAGACAGACAGACATGCAGGCAGGCAGGCAGATAGATAGAGATACTTTTATTTATATCCTGCCTTTTCCCCAAAGGGACTCAAAGTGGTGCACGTGAGTTCACCATCAATACAATAAAACACACAATTCAAAGGATCATAGTGTTATAAAAAACTTCAAATATCTTTAAAAGATGCAAAGAATGCTGCAGAGTTTTCATGGCACTTAAAAACATTCGGCATCCCTGGCAGCTGGCATGATTGCTCAAAATGAAATTCCCATACAAAAACTCCACCTAGAATCGTAGAGGGTTTCTCTTACTTTTACATGCTGCTAGACCTTCAGATTATGAAGATGGGGTCAGGTGAGAGGGTATCAGAGCTCGCTCACTTGGCAAGCAAGCTGCCATCCACATCAGGGAAACAGTGGAAGGAGGGCTTGTTTGTATCTTCAAAACAAGAGCAGTCTATGATTGCCAGCATATGGTCAGATGTGGGCAAGAAGATTGTTATGAGGACAGTCTGGAATGCCCAATGGCTGGCTGGAAGTCTGTCTACCACACCATAGGCAAATAGGAAAGGACATTGTATTTAGTCTCTTGATTTGCCTTGCTCGTTGTTACAATCAATAACTTCTACCCTCCCCTGACTCTTGTATCCATAAACAATGTTACCGTGAACCACTGTTGACTTCTATTAGGTAAGGGTGGGATAAAATACTCCAACAGCACCTCGACAGCACAATCAGCATGTGCACAACTGTGTGATGATCATTCCTACCCCATGCAAATTGAAGACCTGGGATATTTGTCCATGTAGTCCATGTTTGAGTCTTCTTAAGAACATAAGAACATAACAGAAGCCACGCTGGGTCAAGCCACAGCCCATCTAGTCCAGCATTGTGTCTCACACAGTGGCCCACCAATTGCTTCTGGGCATCTCAAGGAACTGTAATGAAATATAAGACTAGCAAGCCAAGGCCCTTTCTACACTGGACCTTATTCCAGGCTATATCTCAGAATAGAGGCTTGACATCTATACACTACTGCAGTCTATGGTGGACCCTGGGCAGAGCCTACCTCATTCTGGACAGTAGCCCCTTATCTCTTGATATAATCTAGAATAAGAGCCAGTGCAGAAAGGACCCAAGATTATATCTAGGAATTTTAAATGAACACCTCCTCTCCAATACAGGGCAGTTTCTTCACCAAGTGGTGTATTCAGTCCTGACCAATCAGGACTGCTGTCATAACAACCAGTAGCCAGAATATATTGCATTCTGTGCCCAGATGAAGCAATGGGCCAATGCCCGCACTCTCACTCCCTTTGTTCTCTTTGCTGAGACAAGCTTAAACATATTGGACCCCAGGGAGACAAACTAGCAATGGAGACAAAAGCAAGTGGAATTCATACATCACTAAGCCAGAATTGATCTTCTACCCTTGAACTCATTCTTCTCTGTTAGAGACTGCATGGAAGTGCATTGGACACACTTGGACAGCCCTCCCTCGTTTCAGAGTTATCTTTTTCTTAATTCTTTGGTCCTCTCCTAGCATCCCTTTCCCCTCTTTTTGAGAGAGAAATCTGCCCATTTAGAGCTCATGGCTCAGAGTCTGAGACCATTCTCACTTCCTCCAACATATATACACCAGTTCAGGGTTTGCTGTTGCATGCTGATTGGGGCTAATTCTCATTGATCTGTACGTAGAATTACAGGCCTACCCTGCGTCTCCTGATGTCAGTTTTACCCAATATGGCCCACTGTCACTGCAACAGGAATGATGCTCAGGACACTCCCTCATGCTCTGACATGGCTCATCACCTCACCATGGCTTACTGGAAGAAGGTTGTGGCTAGGGATGTGCACGAATATTTGTAACATTCAATATTCATAAGAATTCAGATGAATTTGAACATTCGTATGTGAATCAAATGTTACGACATTCAAACATTGGCATTCATATTCGTACAAATGTTTTGGAATATTTGTACGGATGCTTTGGAACATTCATGAACCTGGGGAGGTGGGAAAGCAGCTGTGCTAGTCACATCTGCAATGGATCCAGAGTGCATTCGACATGGATTGAGAGAGGATTCAAAGCAATTCAGGGCAAATTTGACGCTTTCAGAGCAGATATGTTATGGACTACATATCAGATATGCAACGGATACATATGCACTCATATCAGATATGTGTACAAATTTGTACTAATACATTTGTATCAAATAGAATCCTACCACAATAGAAGGGGATCTATTTGAACAAACACAAATTTTCCTACATTCAATTTGATATGAATCAAATCCCCCAAACCCCATTCGTGCGCATCCCTAGTTGTGTCAACCCAAGGAGTTTCTGTGCCTGTAGGTAGGGATGGAGGCTGTTTCTTCCCTTACCTTTGGAAGTGGAAGAAAAAAGTTATTTCACTGCTGTATCTCCAAGTATGGAAGCATCAGGTGCCCCACAGCAATTGCGTTGCCACCTTTCCAGGCACAAACAACATCAGAGGCACCAATTTTGCAGGATGATGCTATTTCACACCCTCAATCAGGATGCTTAAAACACCACTCCAAAGAACACTCCCTGGCTCCAAAATGGAGATGAGAAGCCTTCTGATTTGGCAGCAGTTGTGGCATCTCCTACATGCTAGCGATGTGCACGAATATTTGTAGGCATTCAAAATCCGATCGAATCTGCCAAATTTCAACATTCGAATTTGAATAGAATGTCCTGAAATTCGATTGTAAACATTCGAATGAAGTTTTGAATTCTGGATCTATTCATTTGAATTATCTGGATATATGTATGTGTATGGGTTCATACACGATGTGTACTTGAAGATCCACACCTTTCCCACATCCCTACATATTTGTACGGATCTGTTGCATACAGGACAACTACGGGATGCATACGGATGTGTACAGATGCATATGGATGTGTAGAAGATGTATATGAGCACATACAAATGTTGTTGATATTCATATGTGCAGATTCAAATAAAAAATTCAAACAATAAATTCAAATTTGGAAAATTCGAATAGAATCTTGCTAAATTTGAATTTAAAAGATTTGAATCGAATTGGGTTTTTGAATAATTTTTTTAAAAAAATTTATTTATTTATTTTTGCTAGGGGTTTTTTTTTCTGCCTGCTTGTAAGGTTGTTTTAACAGCTCTGCTGCTAGTTATAAAAGGAACAGCACAGGGAATACCCACCTCTACTTTAATGGGCAAAGGGAGATACAGAATGGGGAGACAGAAATATCAAGATAGGAGAGGGGAAAACTATAGAGTGTTAGTTACTCCTAAACTTTCCCCCATGTCAAATAACCTGGATAGCCTTGGCAACAGGCCCTCTGGCCTGAAAATACTAAGAACATAAGTGAAGCTCTGCTGGATCAGGCCACAGCCCATCTAGTCCAGCATCCTGTCGCACACAATGGCCCACCAAATGCTCATGGGCATCTCAAGCAGAGACAAGACAAACCTATTCCTGCTCTAGAATCCCAGCAAATGACCTTAGAAGCGCCCCGGTTCCCCACCCCACCCCCAACCTGAAAGATGCACCTAGGCATTCATTCTAGTAGCCATTGATACATCTGTCATCCATAAATTTGTCTAACCCTACCTTAAAGCTATCTAGACTGGTAGCTGTCACCACCTCTTCCAGCAGCACATTCCATAAACCGATGACCTTCTGGGTGACGAAATACTTCCCTTTGTCAGATCCGACTCTCCTACCCATCAGCTTCATAGAGTGGCAGGGCTTGAATGTGTATACCTAAAGGCGGGTGAGCAGGAACCTGTTGGTTCTTCTGGACCTTACGGCGGCTTTCGATACCATCTACCATGGTATCCTTCTAGATCGGCTCTTTGGGATGGGGCTTGGGGGCACTGTTTTACAGTGGCTCTGGTCTTTCTTGGAGGGATGAATTCAGAAGGGGGTGCTGGAAGACTTCTGTTTAATCCCCTGGCCATTGACCTGTGGGGTCCCTCAGGGTTCGGTTTTGTCCCCCATGCTATTTAATAACTACATGAAACCACTGGGAGAGGTCATTTGGGGTTTTAGGGTGAGATGCCATCAGTATGCTGATGATTCCTTGCTCTATTACTCCTTTCCACCTAATTCCAAGGAAGCTGTTCCTGTGCTAAACTGATGTCTGGCAGCTATAATGGACTGGATGAGGGTAAACAGATTGAAGCTTAATCCAGACAAGACAGAGGTGCTCCTGGTTGGTCATAAGGCAGATTAGGAGTTCAACCTGTGCTTGATGGGGTTACACTCCTCCTGAAAGCACAGGTTTGTAGCTTGGGTGTGCTCCAGGACTCAGAGCTGAGCCTCGATGCCGAGGTCTCAGCCGTGGCCAGGAGTGCAATTGCCCAGTTAAAACTTGTAGCTATGCACCTATTCTTTGAGATGTCAGATCTGGCTATGGTGATGCACGCCTTGATTACAACCTGTTTGGACTACTGTAATGCGGTCTATGTGGGGTTGCCTTTGGAACCTACTCAGAAACTTCAATGGGCCCAAAATGCTGCAGCCAGACTCTTGGCTGGGGCTGGATGCAGGAAGCATGTGACACCCCCCCCCCATTAGAACAGCTGATTGGCTACCGATTCGTTCCCTGGGCAGAATTCAAAGTGCAGGTTTTGACCTATAAACCCCTAAACAGCCTGGGTCCAGGTTATCTGAAGGATCGTATCTCCATCTATAACCCAGTGTAGACTTAACAATCTGCTGGGGAGGGCCTTTTATCAGTCCCACCACCTTCTCAGGTTCAGTTAGTAGGAACTCGGGAGAGGGCCTTCTCTGTGGCTGCTCCCAAATTGTGGAACTTCCTTCCATTGGTGGTCCGCTTGACCCCCCCCCCCATCTGCTCTCCTTTCATCAGCAGGTTAAGATGGTGCTGTTTAGGCAGGCTTTTAATTAGCTTTTATTTAATTCTAATGATTTTCTTAGCTGTAATTTTTTTTGGATTTTTATATTGATTATAACTGGATGGGTGTTCAGTTTTGATGTTTGTATTATGGTTTTTTGTTTTGTTTTTAATGGAAATTTAATGTTGTGAGCTGCTCTGGGTTCCATCTTGGGAGAAGATTGGGATAATATAACAATAACAATAACATGTCAGAAAACCATTCATGCACATCTCTGCTACATGCACTTCTGAAGCCACCTTGCCCTGGGTAAGTGGAGACCCAGCCTGAGATATCTTTGCATGTCCAGGCATAGATGAGCAGGATGCAGAGGCAGTAGAGGCAGGAAGGTGCATTTGCCAGCTGCAGCAAGGCCATAGTGAAGCTGAGACAACTGAGCCTCCTCCCCACAGGCTCTTCCAACCTTCATGCATGGAACCATGTAGCTATTTATGTGCACACTGCAGTTTCCAAAGAATGCTCAGAGGTTTACAACTAACCACAGCACAGTTCACAGGCATTAAATATTCAATAAGCACAAAGAATAAGCAAAAATATTAACTCACACACATAAAGTACAATAGACTGCAACTAAAAAATTCAGTATGAAATATAAAATGTACCTATAATAATGACATGAATAATCGTCTTAAGTTTGTGTGAACCACTGTTGGATGCTGTTCAAGTAGTGGCAAAGAGGTTCAAGTCTGCTGGGTGCTTCACTTAGAGACAAGGGTGCCTTTGGCTGGGTTCACACCTAAGTTTTAATCCACCTTCAGTCTATCTACATATGAGACAGTTCATCAGCAAAATGATTAGATGTTTTCCCTCAGGTAGATTTTTCTGATTTAGAGAATGCCGAACGAAAACTGCTTGTCACTCTGTTGATGTGTTCTCTCACCCTGAAAGTGGATTGAAGCTGGATTAATACTTAGGTATGAATGCATTTGACTACTTTTTACCATGGAGGGGAAGATAGTGTGTGTGGTGAAGATATATGATGTATGCATACGGACAAGCAAATATATACATGAAGTATGGCAAATACTGTGTCATACATATGTAATGATCAAATGAGAACTTATTAAAACCAAACTCAGAAGAGACTGTGAAGGAAGTCTGCTCACAGGTCACCCAGCAGCTAGCCCACAGAGGCCTACTGCATCAAATGTAAGAAAATTTGTATTTGTATTTGTTCGAATAGATCCCCTTCAGATGTGTTAGGATTCTATTTGAAACGAATGTATTTGTATAAATTCATATGAATATCTGATATGAATGCATACAAATATCCAGTACAATGCATACGTATCCCATACGTATCCTTACGTATCTGATGTGTATCCAATATGTATCTTGTAACATATCTGCTCTGAAAATGTCTACTCCACCCTGAATCCACTTTGAATCTGCTCTCAATCCATATTGATTGCATTCTGGATCTATTGCTGATGTGACCAGGACAACCACTTTCCCACCTTCCCGGTTCATGAATGTTCTAAAGCATTAGTATGAATATGAACGTCAATGTACGAATGTCATAACATATTATTCGTATACAAATGTCCAAATTCATATGAATTCCTATGAAGATTGAATATTACAAATATATGTGCACATCCCTACTCCCTTTCATAACCTGTTTCTACTGAAACTCTGCATCCATGAGAAGACTACGGAGATTCCACAGCATTTAAAGGTAATACTCTTCTTCTCCCTTCCCTTCCCTCCTTCCCTCCCACCTTTAACGCTCTGTGTGCTTGGCGATCTAAAACCTAGTGTGTAAAATCACCTTGTCATAAAAGACCTAAACGTTAAGCCTCTGACTGCAGCACCAACATCCATGATTCCTCAGCATCATAATTGCCAGCTTTATTTCCTCACTGCCCAGAGGGGGAGCATCTGCTCCTTGAGGAAATTTACAATTTATACTATTTATGGGGACAGGTCCAATTCCCTTTTTATGTTTTCAAAAATTCCTATTTTTTAAACTCTGCTGACCGGTGCAAAATAATCATGCCCACTAATGTTTATAAAATACCACATTAATGTTTGATACAGCGTCCAGGTGCAAGCTCTGCAGCTTCTAAGAGACAGGGACATGATGAAGTGTGTCTTGAGGGTGCTCCTGTCCAGTTTCTGTCACAGCCTATTTCTGTGACTGCGGCAGAGGAAAGTATGTGTATGCCCTTCCCAATAACTTCGGCTGCACCACACAGAACTGGAGGAGTTGTCTGGAGAATGTTTCTTGCTACCTGGAACCATGAGAACTTAAGAGAAGCCCTGCTGGATCATGTCACAACGCATTTAGTCCAACGTCCTGGCTCACACAGTGGCCCATGGATTGCTTCTGGGCATCTCAAGCAGAAGGCAAAGACAAAACTTTTACCTACCCTTGAATCCCTGCAGATGGCCTTAAGAAGCATCCAGCCTGGAGTACTAGCCACCCAATAGCTTTAAGAAAGGGTAGACAAATTCATGGATGACAGGTGTATCAATGGCTACTAGAATGGATACCCAGATACATCCTCCAGTCTTGGGAGACAGGAAGGATGCTTCCAAAGGAATTCAAGAGCAGGTGAAGTTTTTGCCCTTATCTTCTGCTTGAGATGCCCATAAGCAGTTGGTGGGGCACTGTGTGGGACAGGATACTGGACTAGATGAGCCAGTTTGGTCTAGTGGTTAAGGAGCCAGACTCTTATCTGGGAATACTGGGTTCAATTCCGCCCTCCCCCATGAAGCCAGCTGGGTGACCTTGGGCTAGTCACAGTTCTCCTCTGAGCTCTCACAGCCCCACCTACCTCACAGGGTGTCTGGTGTGGGGAGAAGAACACTTTGTCAGCCGCTTTGAGTCCCTTAAATGGGTGAGAAAAGCGGGGTAGAAAAGCCAACTCTTCTTCTTCTAGATGGGCTGTGGTCTAATCCAGCAGGGCTGCTCTTAGGTTCTTATGAGTTTCATCATTTGATAGAGAAAGGCTAGGATGTGATGTTTCTGAACAGCTAGGATACAGAGTTAGCTAATCTAAAGGCAACCATTTATGCTACCAAAACGACAGGTCCCAAAAGATAGGAAACTACTATATAGTATAAAACCAATTTCCTTCACTAGTCTGGTCCTGACTGTGAACCATAGAAAATCCCCAGAGAGTTTTCTAAATTCCCAAAGATTTTTCTAATAAGTATAAATGCATGCATTCACTTCAATCAAGTGTGCTGAAAGAAGGGAGAGCCAGGTGCAGATGTATGGGTTACCCCCCAAATGCCTCCAGCTAAAGACAAACCTACACTGAAAGAGGGAAAATTAAAACTAAAAGGATTTCTAAGTGTACTAACTTGATCTGAAGCTCCTCAGTTGCATTTACTGGTGGGACAAGATTTAATCTAGAAGAAAGAAATTACTGGAAAATCAAATGGTGAAGACAGGCTATGTGAGATCACTTCTGACAAAGGTTGGTTTCAGGACCCTGGACAGAGCAACAAATCTCAAATTAAAAGTCAAGATAGAATTATTGGGGACATCCATTGAAAACTGACAGATGCCTGGAGTCTCTAATGATTGCAAGGCTGTGAGTCAAGCATTTAATAATGCTGTGATGCCCTTCTTCTTAAAAGTATGTTTGTTCCATCCAAATCAGGGAATAAAACACCAGGGATTGGCTGAAACCTTTGTGCACATTGCTGGGTGTGATTGTGTGTATAGAGACTATGGCCCTGGTCAACAACATTCGTATGTGCCCCTATGCATTCGTACACATCCTGTACACATCTGTACACATCCATATGCATCCTGTCTTTATCCCATATGCATCCTGTTTTCATCCTATACAAATCCGTACAGATGAGTATGGATGCGGGAAAGATGCGTACGGGGAAGTACACATTGTGTACGTATCTGTACACATACGAATGACTGAATAATTTGTATGAATGATTCAAAAATTCAAAATTCATTTGAATGTTTAAATTTGAATTTATAGACATTCAGTTTGAATTTGAATGTCCAAATTCAAATGAATTCGATTGAATTTTGAATATTTTGAATATTTGTGCACATACCTAGTGACTGCTAGACTGGATGCCTACATATTGCCTCCAGGTTAGAGAGACAGGCATGATGCCTCACAAGGCCATTTGCTGGGATTAAAGAGCTGAGGAGGTTTTACCTTTGCCTTCTGCTTGAGTTGCCTAGTTGGGCCTCATGGGAATCTATGATGGCAGCCAAGGCTGTGGATGCTGTGGCCACATTTAGGGGTAAGGGGGTGTGGCTGGTGAGGATGGGAAGCTGGGGTTGAGCAGATCTGGTCTTCATCAAAGTTTCTATGAAGTTTTGACTAATGTCAGATCCGTTCGATTTGTGGGCAAATGTGATCCTACAAATATAGGCCCTCTTCAATTTCCTCATGTATGATGAAATTTGTATGAATTTTGAATAGCATGAATATTCATGCACATCCCATTGCCAGATCTATCCCTCATCTTCACTTCCCCAGACGGTTTTCCCTGGAAGGTTCAAAAGTGCCCACTGTCTCCCACAATGTCTCAATCCCTGTTCCTACCACTGCTTTTCAGGCAGTAGTAGTCCAGACCCCATTCTTGAGCCTGTGACATTTCATAATGGTCTAGAAAATGGATCATATCTGGACCCATTTCTAAGGATGTGGGGAAATGTACCTGATCTGCAACTTCAGGACTGGATAACACTTGTTGCATAACTTTGATGTTTGGTCAGAGCGTGGTGTCCGGCATTGCACATGACCACCGGTGTGCTTCTTCTCATCACTCATTGCATTCCTGACCCAGGACAGCTTTCCTAGACCAGGATCACTCTCTGCAGGACATGCCTATAGCATACATATGCACATTCCAGTAGAAATCTAGATTTCCTTTGAGAGGAAATAAAGAAGTCATATATTATTCTACCCAACGAAACTGCCATCTGAACATCTCGCCCTCCCTCCTGTCTTGCTTTTTTGTAGACGAGTGAAAATTTCTGAGATGTGGGATTAGAGATAAACCTGCAGGCATATTAATAAATAAACTTCACATGGTATTAGATATTAAGTAAACATACAGCTAAATATTTCTTCAGGGGTCTGTGATCTTATAACCTGTGGACTTCTAATTTGGTTACCTGTGACATATAGTTTCTGATGCTCAAGGTCTGTGATAGATTAATTTTGAAATGTGTGTGTCTGTTTACATGCTTCATCTGTGTGCAGCAGTCTGGTCTTACAACCCTGAATTGCAGGAATGCGAGTAAGATTTGTGGCTGTGTGTGCTAGTTTAAGAGGACATGACATAGGGAATTTCTAAAGAACCTGTCCCAAAATGTTATAGCAATTGTTTTAAGAATGTCCCCAAACGTGATCACATTCCAACATGATACAGTTTGGATCAGGATATTTTATTGCCTTTCTTCCTGGGGTTATCATCTTGCTTTGGTCTCTTTCTGCACTGGACCTTATTCTAGAGATTATATCCCAGAATAAGGACCTGCCAATTACATGCAAGTGCCGACAGCTCCCAGATGGAAGTTCTATTGTGCTTTCTCTGTCGGAGACCCTTTCTGTAATTACTCTTGATCCAAATTAAGAAGCCTTTTAATCTGGATCATGGGTGTCCTCATCAGCACGTTAATGTGGATCAAGGAAGCCCTACCCCAAACTGGTTCAACTATGTCTTCACTGAATGGAGCCAGATTAAGAGTCCCTTAATCTGGATCTCTAGTGGACCTGTTTAATCAGGTCCACAACAGGACCAAGGACTTTCTTGTTCCAAAATATAAAAGGTGTGCAGACAACATGCTTTCATGTTCTGGAAGTACTGGGGGGGGGGAGGTTCAGTGGTGTGCCATAGCACATATTAAAAAATACACCCTTCAGGCTCTGAGACTAGGAATTTTCATTCCTTCCCTCTGGAGGCATGGTAGGGGACACCGGCAAAGCTCATGTCAGCTTCCCAGTTGCAAGGAAGCATGGACCAGATCAGCCCAATCCAAATCAGTGGACCTGGTTAATTTGGACCCCCTGATCCTGATCTATGCCATGTAAGTGCAGAGAAGGCCAGAGGCCCATCCCTTATCACAGTCCTCTGTAGGTGTGAAGAAAGTCAACTGCCCTAGAAAAAGAGACTTCAAAATCAAACTTAGATTGGTAAGATATTCAAATAAAACATTTATAAGATGGCAACTTTCTTTTGCATTGTTGCATATGAAATTCTGGGGGTGTGGCTGTGCCTTTTAGAGGAGCTTGTTTGCCAGATTATGAGACATGCACCCACACACCAAAGCCTGATGGCACTTTTGTAACATTTGAGGAACGAGGAACACCATTAGAGCACAAAATGCATGAAGCAGGAACCGCAAGACTTGAAATTGTCAAAGAAAATAATCACAGCCAGTTGGAATAAATGAATTCAGGTGCACCAATGTGGGCTTCATGAACTCAGGTAATTGCATCATATACTCTTTGGACCGTATGCCATATGAAGCAATGGGTTGGCAATAATAAGAAGGACATTGCTAAAATTTGTGCTCTACTATTGTTTAAAAAAAAGTCAGTGGATCTCACATATGCATAAATCTTATACAAGTGTGTACACGCACTACAGACACATTGGGGAGTTCTAAGGCAATAGCAAAAGGTATAAGATGAAACATCAAGCTAGGACATTCTAGCACCAATTGATACTGGTACCTTTTCCACATTTACCTGTGAATAGTGTGAACTCTAGCTCATTCCTGGGCCTCTTCCTCTCTCCAGAGCAGAAGACAGAGCCATGTCCTTTGTAGACCAGTCTATGTGACCCAAAATGGTCTACCAGAAATCAAAGGGGCTATAGAATGGAACAGGGAGACGAGAGACGTTTTCGCACGGGGGTATTTGGAACGCGCGGGAGACAGCCCGGAACGCGGCAAACGCATTGCCGCCGCGGGGCTTGCGATCCGACGTATCCGGAGCTGTCTCTCGCGCGTTCCAAATGTAGAGCACTTTGAAGTGCTCTACATGCGTTCGGGCGCGGACGAACTGCCCGCAGGCATTCGGGAGGAGAAGGATTCGCGCTTGCTTCTCGCTCCCGAACAGCCGCGGGCCCGCCTCCCCCGCCGGCGCAGGTTTGGCAATCAGCTGTTTGACAATCAGCTGATTGCCGATCTGCCTCCGCAGCTGTCTCCGCGCCCCTGGCCGGCCTTTGCCGGCCAAGACAGTTCCGGGCGCTTTTACCGTTCACACACAGGCGCGCCGGAACGCGTTCCGGCGCGCCTGTGTGTGAACGGTGAAAGCGCCCGGAGCTGTCTTAAGCTTCCCGCCTGAACGCGTTCCGTTTGGAACACGTTGCAGTGCGGAAAATCCTATGTTGAAGGACATATACCTCCCTGCTCTATTTTAGCAGGGGGACCCATTTTTAGGGCACACCAATTTGCGCTGCCAAAAAGGGCCTCCTTAGGGCTCCAAGGTCACAGAAATTCATTCCTGGCCACCAGAGACCTTGCAACAGGCTCCAAAGCTCATACAAGCTTCAAAGCAGCCTAGAGAAGCATAGGCCCTGCCCCAGAACAGTCCATGTCCCACCAACCTGCCCATGCAGGGCATCGCCCGGGGGTTGCATGGATGCCTCCTGCCATTCTCCCTCCCCCTCTTCACAATCGTGGGATGTTTCCTCCCCCCTCTTGGGGATCATGGCTTTTTGAGTCTCAGAATCCCCAAGACGGGGGAGGAAAAGACCTGTGATATCACCAAGATAGGGGAGGGAGGACAGCAAGAGGCATCCAGGCACACCTCCCCCAGGCAATGCCCTGTATGGGCAGGTTGGTGGGATGGGCAATCCAGGGATGGGGAGGCAAGTTGCTGGGTCATACCAGTCTGGCCCCTCCCCCCATCAGCTGCCTGCCAGCAACCAGCGCATCGTGGAATGTTTGACATCAGTGGTGGCAGCCAATTGCACCAGCCAGGAGGCGGGACTCAGCAGCAGCACCGGCCGGTACATTGCAGGTACAGGTGCACCGTTCATATTTCTGGCTGCTGAGGAGCATCCTTGGCTGTTATATATGTGTATGGTCATTGTGTACCCGGAGTGTACTGGACTTAGAGCATTACATCCTACTGGCCATGGTGCAGTGAGGCCTCTGCTTCTGCAACTTGTCCTTCCTCCCACAGATCATGGCTGCAGCATTCATAAAGACTAGAGATGGGTATGCTTCTATATAACTATATTAGCCTTGTTCCTAAATCAGCCTGTACAGACTATGAAAATCTGAGCCCAACTCAGATTCCTCCCACCTCCCTCCCTTCCTATGTTTACATGGCCACCCTCTTTCTCATATTACCACACAGTTCCACCTCAGGCAACTTCCTGGATAACTTGGAGGGGAAATTATTTTCAGAGGCAACCACAATTTCTCTTTCTGTGGGCTTGGCCTCTTGCATTCATTGATTGGTTTATAAAAATCATTTATACCACTAACAAGGGCCCTGAAGGTAAGGTACAGTTCGTATTAGAATTGACATCAGTTGCAATAAAATGAAGCACAATACAACTAGAGAGCATCAAGCGAGAACGTTAAAACACTAAACATAGAAACAATCCCATAAAAGCCAACTTTGGCCATGGCAAGCGAAGGCAAGGGTTCTTCAACAGTTGCTCCCAAATTAGCATCCATGCTAAGGGGATGGGGTTGGGTGAGGAGGGAGGAACAATAATTTTCAGGCTGGAAGATAAAGCCTGGAAGTTAACTCTGGCTTGCTTTAGCTCAGTTGCCAGCCCTAGAATGTATGTGTGGTGTGTGGGGATGCAAGGGGAGGGGGGCGGGAGGGAAAGATTATTACTTCCTGCCCAGGTCTTGTAAGAAGTGTTAAAAATGCTTTAAAAAAATAGATGAGATATAAATGTATACATGACAGAATCAATTTTTCTTTTAGCTGAAGGGCATAATATACAGCGGTGTGTCTCTTGCCGCTGAAAGGAAATTATGCTATGACTTGGGAACATCATTCTCCCACCCGAAAAATGAAGAGATTCGGGAGGGGGGACCTCAACAAACAGGACAGTGAAGACAAAGGGGGGTCATTCTAGTTCCTTGACTAATATATGCATTAATGTAAGTTGAGACAGAAACAACCTAATGTAGCACTGACACATGGTGAATACTGACAGCCATTTACCAAGAGGTAAGTTGCTGAAAAACAGGCTCTTGCTGGCTTTGCACCCTAATGGAATATGACCACCAGGGTTCCCCAGTTTATTCATGGAGTCAATTCATGGAGGAAAGGTGTATCAGTGGCTACTAGAATAGATGACCAGGTATGTCCTCCATGCTGGGGAGACAGGCAGGATGCCTCTCTGGGCCATTTGCAGGGAGTCAAGAGCAGGTGAAGCTTCTTCCTTTGCCTTCTGCTTACAGATGCCCAGAAGCAATTGGTGGTGACAAGATGCTGGACTGGATGAGCTGCGGCCTGATCCAGCAAAGCTTCTCTTATATTCTCATGTTATGTACTCTCACAGCCACCTGGCCAGGTGACTCAGGCTAAGGGGAAGTGAGACACTTTGGATATGAACTGTGATTTTTCTAGCACAGAAATGAGGATATTTATGACCAGACACTGAGAGGTTATAACTGTCTATGTTTTATAGTTTATGCTTTGTATTAAGCCAAACATGCAGTTAAGTAGGTCTTGATAAACATTTCTGTTTAAGTGCTGCTGCTGTTGTTAGATACCACTGGGACAGAGCTGAGTCCTGGAGACTTCTGGACTTCTGTATGCATGCATGAAGTTCGCTTGTTAGATGCAGATGTGATTTTCCATTACTTTATTCCTTGAGTGGATGCCAGTTTAAAAACCTACTTGTGGCTACCTGCTCTTCTAACCCTGAGTCTTTGTCACACCCAAGTTTATGCAATTCAGCGTTGTCCCTTGGCTTTCTTTAGAAAACAGAAGGTGACATGAAAAAGATCCTAGAAAGCTAAGATACACTAAGAACATTGTAGCTGAGGTATATCTGTAGCCATGGTCTTATTCAGTGCTGTGATTCTTTTAGCATTCTCAGGGACAATGCAGGGGAAATAAAATTTAATGAATCTCCAAAGAAGCACTTCTTTGACTTATTACATTAGCAGGACCTCTCATCTGATTGGGACTTTTGAGAGAAATGCAGAATTCATTAAAGCAATTTACTTTATAATGGGAGATGGCTAAGATAGATCCTTACTAATGAGATGAAGAGCATTAATTAAATAAATTGTAGAGTGGAAGTGAACTGTTTTGCTCAAAACCTGGCAAATAACCCACTTCAAGTATGCCTCGAAAATTTCAGAATTTCTTGCCTAATAAATGTTTCTGTTTTTTCAGAAGACAAGTTGGTATGGTTAGGCCCTTTCTGCACCTACTTGTTAATCTGGGTCAAGGAGCTGCTAAGGGGTGCTTCCGCGCAGGCCCTTTAACACCCATTAAGACCACATTTGGTAACGCACGTCCGCATACACGTTGCTGTTTTGGACACTTCCGGTGAGGAGTGTCCGCACAGCAACACGCATTAAACACACTTTTAGGACGCTGGGTCCGCATTTTCGGACCTATTTAGCACACTTCCAGTGGGGTGCGTCCGCACCTATCCATACATAAGTGTGCTAAATGGGTGTGAAAATGACACCACATATGATGTGGCCTTAATGGTTGTTCCACTGTGAAGACACATCCTTTTAGGATGCGTCCACACAGCGGAGCAGTTCCTACCCAGGGCCTTCCCCCGGCCCGCCATGATTGGCTCCTTGGATCACTGCTTCTGGAGCCAGGGGGAGCTTCCACAAAACCCTCCCTAGCCCACCCGGGGGTGAAGGCAAGCTGCAGCAGTGGGATGCCCCAGCTCGCCATGCTTGGCTCCAAGGAGCCAATCATGGTGGGCTGGGGGAGGGGTCCTGGAGCACGGATGTGAGGCGGGTGCTGTGCGTCCGCACAACACCCACCTCAAATCTGTATTTAATCCGTCCTTCTGCCGTGTGTGCGGAAGGACGGGGGTGGGTAGATCCACATCTATTAGATGCGGATCTACCCCCGTAAATCCGGATCTACCATGCATCCGGATTTAGTAAAACCGGGTCTACTGGAACCACGTTTTACTAAATCCGGATGAGGTAGATCCGGATTTATTAAGGCAAGTGTGGAAGCACCCAAGAAGACATCTTTTGCACGGCAATTTGGATCAAGGAGCTACTAAGGACATATTGTCTGCATGGGAGTAAGGTAGATCCAGATCAGAACTGTGATAAGGGCTTACTAATCCAAATTAGGTAGGATAAATGTGATGCAACCACTTACGTTCATCCAAGTGGGGACTGAGAATGGCTGATGCTTGGTGGTACAGCAACTTCCTGGAAAGCAGGAGGTTGCAGGGTTGACCATAGCTGTGGGAGTTGTACCATAATGAAGGCTGAGCACTGAAGAATCGATGCTTTTGAATTGTAGTGCTGGAGAAAACAATATTGAAGGAAATCTAACCTGATTGTTCTTTGAAAGGACAAATACTGAAGCTGTCCCCATCAACCGCACTCCCTTACTTCTAAAGGCATCCATGGCCACTGTGGCCTCCACCACTATTGCACACTCCTCCAAGGTCCAACTTAGGCCTTCCAGATGTGTGCATACACCTCCTCTATCTGGGATTCCCACATGGGAGAGGTGCATGTACACCCCCAGAAGTCCTCACTGGGCCTCAGGGGAGCACACAATGGCAGCAGATGCAGCGGTGGCGATGGCAGTGGCAGTGACAACAGCAGGTGAGTGAGGGGCAAAGCAGGACAGGAAGGGAAGGGAGAGGTGGAGTGAAGTGAAGTGAGGTGAGGTGAGGTGGGGTGGGGTGGGGTGAGGTGTTCCCCTCATGTATGAACATTTGATGGACATTTGTGCAAAACCAAAGCCGACTTCATGCACAGCCCTAAGGTCTACAAAAAAGCAGTATTCTTTGCTGCCTTCAAGGACAACGTATTAAAGGGTGGGATGGACAAATAATTCACATCCATCCTTGTAACCAAGAATAAGGGCTGAGTTTGTTTTTCCTTCCCTCATTCCCAAATATTTCTCATTCTTCGCCATGTCTCCTAGTTGGAAAGTATGAGGGTTGAAGCCATCTTATTATCAATGGGTGTATGTTGCCCTCACAGTCTTTTTCTAAGAAGATCATTCTGAGAGGGAAAATAAATATATGTTGGCCAGTAGCTACATTCTGAAACCCACATGTTAATTTTGTTCATTGTGCGATTCTATGGCTTCTTACTTATTCTGCTATACTTGAATATTTTGGAAGAAAACATGAATATTACAGAATATCTCTGCTTTATTCCAGAATATCCCAATATAAGAGCACAAGACTGCATTCAGGTATCTCTTACCTATCCAAATGAAGAGGAATGAGTAACCAACATCTGGTTGCAGCATAAATAAATGATGTCTGAATGCAGCCTGTGTTGTGTTGTACAGTTGTCAATTTTTTTAAACAAATCAATCAATCAAAAAGTGTTTGTGAGGAGAAGAATTATGCTTCAGGTATTTTATTATTTTATTTTACCATTTATGGTTGTTGTTTTTGTTGTCACTGACATAAAACAACAGTAACACACAGCAAACAAGATATTTATGCTGGTTTGGGTAATTTATTATTATTATTATTATTATTATTATTATTATTATTATTATTATTATTATTATTATTATTATTATTATTATTATTATTATTATTATTATTATTATTATTATTATTATTATTAAATAAGCTAGAAATCCTCAGTTTATAACCTGCACAGGGGTTGGCAGGAGATATGCATTTATACTGCTTCTATCCCTGTGATTAAACAGAGGACTCAGAGGTTGCATGCCTATAAGGCCTTTTTACTACTACTTGATTCCATGAGTGGAAGGCTATTTTCCTGCTTTGAACTAAACTCTATTATCATTAATGAGCATTGCAAGCGCAATGGCAGGGCTTATAAACAAAGTGCAGCGCAGACAGTTTGCAAATTTTCAGACTCCCATTCTACCTTGCAACTGACGTCTTTCCCTGCACAAAGCAACAAAAATAAAAATAGCAACAGAAATTACCACATGTACGGAGAAGCCTTAGATGACAGAAGAATAAAATGTGTAGGTAGGGAGGATTCTATGGGGGGCTGGGTATAAATAATTACAGGAATTTGACATAGGAAAAGGGTAGTATTTAGAGTCATGGGCATGGCCCCCAGGTGATACAACACCTCGTAGTTCAATTAGCAAGGTGCAGGGGTTGGAGTTATTCATTCATTCATTTAAAAGAATTAAAAGAATTTACATCCCACCCTTCACCAAAGTTTCCAGGGCCAGTCACAATAATAAAATAATACAACAATAAACTGTACAAATTTATAATAAAATAATAAAATGTAATAAAACGTATAAAGATCCCATCCATATCGGGGAAATAGAGCAGCATTATGGGACCATTAGCCCTGCTTTTCCCACTAAAAAGTGCTAAGTACTACAGATTGTGTAGGTTCAAACATTCACACTCCATTCACATACTGGCCATATACAAAAGTAGACACTCACAGATGAAGCAAAAGCTTTCGTGTGTTCATTTGAAGCCTCACTACATCCATGAAAGTGAATTCATGGATTCTTAGTAGATTTGGAGTGGGTTTGGAGGTGTGATGGGTGGCAGCAGGGATTGATGAACATTTAAAGAACATTTGGGACCTTTTTCTACTAGGGCTTAGAATCCCATTAGGAACCTGATTGATACCTGATTGGTACCAATTGAAAAGGCTCTGGCCCCACCTAGACCCCATTGAAGGCCCCATCTGCAAGGTCCTATCCCCACGAGGGCAGGGGAAATGCAGATTTAATGGGTCCTTCAGGCCCTTAAATCTGGACTTCCTGGGGACCTGATTAAAGGTGTCCACCATAGGGTCATCAGGCATCTTTAAGATCCAGATCTTCAGGAGGACACCATCTCAAAAGATCTGGATCTCGCAGATCCAGATCTTTGACGGTGCATGGAAAAAGAGGGTTGGAGAAAATTCAAAGCCTAATGGTTCTAAGTGGCTCCATTTGCATGAATGTGAATTTCTGTCACATTCTCTTTGATGCAAAATGAACAGAGTGAGGGAAATTCATGCACATTCCTATTAAATCCTGTCACTAGAAACCTGGCTTTGATTGCAGGTTTTCCAGCAATAGTGATTTTTACTTACCTCATGGATGAAGCAGCCATCATGGCTCCATCTAGCACACATCCAAGGAGGCTGAAGCAGACATCCACACATGTGCAGCGATGCCAATGCATGCATCCAAGGATTTGGTGATGACTAAATACCTGGATGTGTGCATAAGAAAAACATACAAAAACCGAGGCAACTACAACAATGTGGAACTAGCCAGGATAATGCAGGAGGTCAATATCCCATGTTAGACTATGGTAGTGGGAGATTCAGCCACCATCTGGAGATTGTCAAAGAATTCTAAAAACATATTTAAAATACAACTCTTTCTCCCACTGTTCCTGGCAGGAAAATAGCAAAGAATCCTTAAAACATCAAAGGACTGTATGAGAAGGTATGGGGAAAATAAAGGTAAGTTCATCTGTGCAGAGCACTTAATTGTGCACCACATGTAACCAGGTCCCAGTGTACTCCTGCAAAGAAGGAGCTGTTTCTGAGGTGGAAATGGCTCCTTCAAGTGCAGATGTTCTACCACAGCCTCCCCAAAGGTAAGATGGGTGCCAGAGGGGGGCAGGAGGTCACAGTGATGTCCCCGGGGCATATTTTCACACTCCCCAGAGGCCAATCAGGCCTTCCAGCTCAGAGTCACACACACCCCATCCCGGAGTCATGCAACACTGACCCAAAAGTGCTATTTTGGCCTCTGGGGAGCACCAAAATAGGCCCAAGGGTGTCACCACGACCTCCAGAAAGGTCAGGATGCCACAGTGAGGTCCCCAGGGCCTATTTCGGTGCTGAAGAGGCTGTTGAAGTTCTGTATGCACAATAGAAGTTGTGCGCGCAGAACTGGAAGGCCTAGGATAAAGGAGCAGCAGCATAGGGTAAGTGGGGAAAGAGGAGGCCACAGGGGGAGTTGGAGGCCCTTGGGGCATCCAGTATCTGCAGAAGCTTCAACCGAAGCTTCAATGCATACCAGAAGCTTCAACCGAAGCTTCAATGCATACCAGAAAATCCAAATCATGGACAAATAGGGCCTATGAATGCAGGCCCTATTCGATTCAGCCACAAATCTATGAACTTGTACATATTTGTACAACTTCTGGATGTGACAAAGAGTGCAAAGCTTCAATGCATTAGGAGCATTTCCAATTCATCTCAGGATATTGTCCACAGAAATCCACCATACAAGTCCCCAAAAGCAAACATAGATAAGTGCTGGAGAAAAAACAAGAACTGCTTTTGCTTTATACAAAATTAAGCCCACAAGAAGAAAATACACACATACAAATACTTTTTTAAAATGGGCAGGAGCTGCTATGACATTGCTTCATTAGAGGCTCAGCAAAGTAAAAGCCAAGGATCCATTCTGCTTTTCCATGCTTTATTGATGATATCAGAAACACATTAATGGAATCTTTACAGTCTGCTGGTACACAGGGAATTTATCTCCAGTGCATTCAGTTGTTTGGTAGTCTGCTTCTGCAGCTATCTTGCTTTCTGTGCATGGAGAAATGCTGGCGGTGTCTTTCTGAACAAAAAGCACAATATTTCTCTCACTTTTGCCCATGAGGAAATAAGTTTAAGACGTCATCAGGCAGTCAACATCACCTGTTAGCATCTACATAAATCAGGTCTCAGAATTTTACCACTCTTTAGCATAAGGTGAGGAAAGGCCACAGTGTCCACAAAATAGATATGTAAATAGAGGAGTTGGGCTATGCAGATGCCTTCTCCATGCTTTTCTACTTCGCTTTTCTCACTCATTTTAGGGGACTCAAAGCAGCTGACAAAGTCTTCTATTATTCTCCCCACAACAGACACCCTGCGAGGTAGGTAGGCCCTGAGAGAGCTCAGAAGAGAGCTGTGACTCACCCAAGGTCACCCAGCTGGCTTTGTGGAGGAGCGTGGAATCAAACCCAGTATTCCCAGATAAGAGTCCAGCTCCCTAACCACTAGACCAAACTGGCTCACAAGGTAAGAACATGGGGGGACAACTGCTGTCTCAGGCCACAACCCATATAGTCTTGCATCCTGTCTCACACAGGGTCCCATTAAACACTTCTAGGCATCCTCAAGCAGAAGACAATGGCAAACCCTTCACCTGCTCTTGAAACTCTGCAAATGATATTTGGAGGCATCCTACCTGTCTCTCCAAGCTAGGCATCAATTCTAGAAGCCACTAACACACATTCCTCCATGGAGGTAAATGGTTTGAAACTGAAAATGCTATTCCATCGTGTCAGGGCTGAGCTAGGGTGTATCCAGTCTTGTTAATACGGTGCAGCAGAATGCGCAGTTGCATCAGAGGCATCACACATGATGATCACTGGATCATAGTGGCAATGCATTATACCAACACTATTGCAAATCTACTTAATGCTGATTTAACAGCATTCCCTGTGCAGTATTAAGAAAATTTGAATCTTCCTGCCAGTCTGGACAGAAAGGAGAGAAGAGCCAATGAGAATAGGGCGAGCAGCTCAACTCCAATTGGCTGCCTCATCCCATGTGACCGCATGCACTCAGATTTGAAACATTTGAATTCATTCGAATGTTAAAAAAACAAATGAACAAATTTGATAGAATTTTGAATGTTTCAAATATTCTTGCACATCCCTAGGACAAAGATTTCCATGACACTTGCATGTGATAATCTTGAAATCAAGGCTGCCATTTCAAAAGAAATACATCTTGCCATATCAGTGAATCTGTGACTTGCGGTAGCAGCTGTCGCTGAAGGGTGCACCCGGAAGCCCAGATTCATGAGGCTTCTTTGAAGTCCAAAATGCACTGCAAGGCCCTCTTTGATCTGGCATGCTTGTGCGTGCTTGCGCATCAGATGAAAGAGGGATTGGCATCGCAGAAGTCCAAAGAATCTGCACATCACCTTTGGGGACATTTTCAGGCATGACAGCCACTTCATGTTTGCTCAGCTTGTCATGCAGATGCTAACAAGAATCTTCCTTGTTCTGCATGCTATGATTTTCTTCCTTTTTATGTTTACACACCATGAGATAAGACCAGGATCGGGGGGGGGGGGGATCCTGCTTTTGCTTTAAGTTATTTATTATTCAATAGTCTGTTTTTCCCCACTCGTCTGGAAGGGACCACAGTCACACATCATGTTGGCAATTGCCATAACAGTTTTGCATGATGCACACTATGTGACTGACCACATTTTAGCTAGATTGTGGACTTGACTTACACAGCAAGGTGGCTTCTGAGAAGGCTCACAAGAGAACGACCCAAGATTGCCCTTAAAAAATTGCCTGCTCTGTCTCTAGTTCCAATCCAAGAGGCTTTGGGCCTGTTCACACTGAGGCAATCAGGACAACCCAGCACTCTCTAGGGCAGGGCATATGCACACTGCAATGCTGTTTCCATCCCAGAACAGCCCAAAGCTGGAGTTTTACCTGGAACACCTGGGATGCTCCAGTAAACCCCCAGATGCAGTATTCATATTAGTTTCTGCGTGAACACTGCGTAGGGGTGGGACAGCACAGCTGCCACTCACAAGATGGATCCAGATATGGGAATACTGCACATTCTGATGCACAGGCAGAATGCATTATGCCACGGTGCATTATGCTACTGCAAATTTACCTACTGTGGAATGATGAGCACTCGCTCTGCAGTATCAGGTAAATTCAAAGTTTCCTGCTGTCCTGACAGGATGGTGAGAAACAACCAATGAGAGCTGAGCCTGCCCAATCCCACGTAGCGCGCTCTTCACTGCACACACCATGGAAGTTTTACAGCTGCCAAGGAGGAAGATGTGGACCTACATTTTGGGTGGGGACAATGAGCATCGCTTTGGCAGCCAGGTAAGCTGTGATTTTTCTACTGACTCTGGATTTTTCCCTGCTAGTCTGGAAGGGACCACAGTCCTGCATCATGTTGGCAGTTGCCATAACAGTGGCCCAATCAGTGCACCTGACTGTGGCTACAGTGATATGGATGGTCTGGGACAGGACTGTCCACACTTCAAAGACCTCCAGGTAAGTTCAGGGGCATGGGATAGTTAAGTGTGAATATGGGGCAAATGCTGTGAATTAGGAGCATCCTAGCTACTCCTAGCTAGTAAACTGGCGGTTTGCTTCTCCATATCTATGGAGGATCAGGGCAGCTCCTGGATACTCTCAGATAGTCCAGGACAGAAATAGCAGCACGGTGTCTGGACACACTGCCCCAGAGCAGCATGAGCCACTCTTTCAAGGTAAATGCAAATAAGCCCTATGTCTCTTATACTTTTGTTCTGGGTCCAGGGACAAGGAATCTTCTGAGCAGTAGGAATGTAGACTTTCACCTTTTGTGTTCATAGCATCACTCTCTTTGCGAGCACTGACCACATGGCTCAAGAAGATCAAAGTGAGGCCTTCAAAAGGGACTCACTTCTCCTTCAGTCCACAGGGGACTGATGAGGCTGGTAGGACATTGATGAGAAGAGGTCATCGTTAATATATTTTTGAATGTCTGCCAAAAAGGAAGGCAAGGATTTGCTACATCAGTGTCTTCTGTATTTGCTGGCTTAGAAAAATAAGTCCTCTAGAAAGGTTTGTTGGACAGAGATGGGGTGGGGTGTGAAAGTTCATTTGGAGTGTTGGAGGTGGGAATAAATCCTTTCTGCACTTCCAGTCACTGGGAAATTCATGGAACACCCTTGGATAAACTTGTACTAGACACTCCTGAAGCTAATGTGAAAATTACTCAAGAGCTCCCAATCACAAGTTTAAGATCTCTGATTTTTTTTTCTTTTCCTAGTTTCTGAGTACAATCTAGGTGGATCTTTGGTCAATGGAGGGCAGGAAGTCTTCTTCTTCAGCACCACTGACATGGGTGATTGAGGTCTGACCGGCGCTTCTTCTGCACCCAAGTGCCATCCAACATACAACATTTGCAAGCACCCTATAGAATGATCTTCCTGCGGAGCATAAGAGATCGCTCTGTTGGCATTTGCTGCCCCCAGGTGCATCCACCATTATCACATAATTAGATGCTGACCACATGTGCAACTTACCTGCACCACAATCCAGGTGGAAGAATTGTCCATTGTGACTGGCTTCCAGGGCTGTTCAGAACACCCCCACTCCCAAGCTGTATCTTCAAAGCTGGGGAACTTTGATACCTAACTTCAGAAAGGGCAAGGGGCTAAGGACACTTCACACCCCACCCCTGGGGCAAGAACAAATGTTCCTGCTGGTACATCATTGCTGCCCACTATGACATGAATGGACCCTTCATCTCACTGAGGGACTTGCTGGAATACTTTACTGCTCAAGCTTTCTGTTAGTATTTTTCTGAAATAAGAATTGGGGGCATATCAAAGGGAGAAGCCTTTCAGAAGAATCTCATGGGGTTCACCTGTCAAGAGACCTCACTTTAGCTCCTGGATAGAGTGTTCTTTTACTCCAAATATGTTTTCAGTACGCATGCACACACAATTCTATTTGACAGTACCTGTGGAGCTGAAATCACTATCATGTGGAATAAAACCAGGTGAAAATGAACTTCTTGAGAGCTTCAGCGGACTCTGTATTGTTCACCCACACACACACAAAAAAAAAAAACCAAAGAAACCATGGCCCTTTGGATACATCAAGACATCTGATCCCTTTAACTTTGGGAAATCTATTTAGATAGCCCACTCAGAGGGCAGATTTATGTCCAGAAAATTTGGAATTGCTTACAAAAAAGGATGAGAGTAATTTATTTTCCTGTTACTGGTCTGCCACATGAATCAGATAAGATCAGCTAAAATATTCAGGAGAAGCAAGTCTTTCCTCTTGATTTCTCTCTCCAGCTCCCCCTTTTTTCCCTTTCCCTCTTTGAGACCAGTTACCTATTTAACTCCATCCTGTCAATTAAGCAGGAGGAAGAGGAAGGGGGAGGGAAGGCAAAGAACTAATTAGGCAACTGTGTAATTTTAATTAGCTGTTTTGATAATTAAACTAATTAGTTCCCCTGTGTTTCCACAATATGTGGTGGACTGGTTTTGATACTGCGGCTTCAGAGTTCCATTCCATTAGTTAATTAGTCACTTTTGCATTAGAAAGCTTTATTAATGGCCTTAATTTGCAGTTGAAATGAGAAATCTGCTGTCAATAATTTGGATAATTGCCTACTGTTTGATTATAAAGTACAAAAGTAGCAGCACACCATTACATATGCAAATCCCTAGGGTTATTTCCTGGACGCTTAGCTTTCTTGATCTACATTTCATCCTCTCTCTCGGTTTTCCGGGTGCATATGCGTATGTGTGCACGTGTTTTCTTGACCCTGTTAAGGGGAAAGAGGATCCAGCTTATTAAGGAAAGGAAGGCCTGCTTCCCCCCCCCCATCCTCTTGTCCTGTAGCCTACGTCGGCTTGTGCCTGCAATTGTTCAAGTTATTGCTTGCTTTGTACCTAATTAGTGTCCTTGGATTTAAATGAACAGCTCTGTGTACACCTCTAGCTCCTGCAGCCATGTTTGTGCATTGAATAATTGATTCTACTCTGCTAATCAGATAGGGACATAATGAGCCAGTTTAATTAAATGGGGATCTAACCTGGTGAACACTGGGAAAATATTTGCTCATTTACTTAGTAAAAGGCCACAGTTGCTTTTTCTCTGGATAGAAAGAGAAGGTGACGGGAAGTAAAGCAGGCTCTGGGAAGAAGGGGGGCTGAAAAAGCGAAAACAGTTCTTCGTCTGTCTCCCCCCTAGCAAATCAGGCGACTTGAAGAGCAAAGGAAAGTTTTGCACAGACATACCGCCAAAGAGAGAGAGAGAGAGAAAAGAGGGGGGGGAAGCTTAATCAAAGGACCAGAAGACGGTGAAAGTGCTGACGGGTTTTCCTACCTCTCCCAAAGGTGTCAGCATCATTTTCCTGCTATGTTTTAAGAGACAAGTTGCTTGGTCTTTCTGCCCTCGGTGATTTACAGAGAGAATTTTTCAACCCACTCCACTGCCATTTGGTTCCTGTGCTAACTCCATAAGGTAAGTGTTTGTAAGTCATTGCTTATATCTGTAGCAATAGTGGAAAGCAGGAGGAAGTGAAGAAAAAAGCTTTTCGTTAGATGCTTAAGTACTTTTGACACCATGATCAAAGTTTCACCATTCCTGAAGCGGTCATCCTTACTTATCTGAACTGCAAGAAATCTTTTTTTTTTAATTTAATTTTAATGTGAAAGGGGGATCATTTTGCAGATCGTCAGATGATTGGATCAAACAGAAGTATTATTTATTGGTCTTAATCTGCCTATGCCTGCATAAGAGAGGCAGGATTTGGGGTAATGGGGACTCCATAATGTAAATGTCTCATGATAATCCTTCACATTGGATGCTCTATGTGATCTGTGTGGGAACTTCTTGCACTGAGGAATTAGTCCCTTGTGGTGCAATTATACATCCAAAAGCTACATGACTGCTATTTAAAAGGCTAGTTGAATTCTACACTTCAGGTTGGCACTATCTAGAGCAGTTTTCCCAAACTGGCACCCTCCAGATGTGGCTGGTTTCAGATTCGCATCACCAGTGGCAACTGACCAGGATGGCTATACCTGGTGAGATGTGGCATTTAGAAGGCACCGCAGTTTTCCCAAACTGCCACCCTCCAGGTGTTGTTAGATTCAGATTTACATCACCAGTGGCATGACTTGGAAGGCTGGACCTGATGAGATGTGATATGTGAAACATTTAGAAGGTACTGGGTTGACAAAGGCTAATCTACATTCACTCTCCCAATGTGTTGGACCATAACATGATGTGTTATGAACAAGTGATACCAGAATGATACCAGAGCAGAAAGCTCACAGAATTTGACATCTTCTTTAAATGATAATAATTATTTTAGTTTAAATAATCAGAACTCACTCCATCTTATTCTCATGCGTACAAACTGGTTGTCAGATTGGAGAGGGTCTCCTGTCCTGGCAACTTGGGAGAATGCAGACATTTAAAGAGGCTCTCCATAGCAGCACAAAAGAGGTTGCCAGGTTGACATGGGCTGCACCAATACAGTGGCAGATAAATCACCCAAGAACTTGCTGCTTCAAAGCTTTGTTGTCGTTTTTGTTCCATACACCACTGCAACAAATGCCCAGTTGAGGGATCCAGCCAAAATGCACTCTTGAACTTCTGTAAATCAGGGGGAAAAGGCTGGAACCTGGTTGCGGGCCTGGCAAGATACAGGCAGGATGCTGGAATTTCTTGTGCATCTGGAAATTCCTTGGGTTTCTCTCTTTGGTGTGAGAGAGAAACAACACAAGGCACACCAACCAGTTACCTCCTGCAACCATTGTCATTTCCTCTCCCCTTCTCACTGTCTGATCAAAATCCAGCCCACATTGGCCCTGATTTCACTAGATGTCCTGGGTTCTTTTTTAATTGTCCTTATGCTCACAGCCAGAAGTGCAAAGTGAAAAAGATATCAACATGATTAAGATAAATTGAGATCTCTCTGCACTGCTACATCAAGGGAGAGGCTGTAGCTTGATATCACTTCAAGGGTTTCCACTGCAACTCAAAACATCTTCAGGCTGGTGCAAGAGAATGCCTGTCAGTCTGCTTGGACAACACAAAAATGCATAATGGTCTAGCTCAGAATTAGGCAGTTAGCTTCAAAAGAATGTAAGTTGAATAGAAGAGGAGCCCTGCTGGATCAGGCCATAGCATCCTGTTTTGCAAAATAGTCCTCTAATTGCTTATGGTTATCCTCAAGCAGAAAACAGAGGCAAAACCATCATCTGCTCTTCAGTAGGGATGTGCACAAATATTTGAAACATTCAAAATTTGATAAAATTTGAACATTTGAATACGAATCAAATGTCTATGAATTTGAATTTAAACATATGAATGAATTTTGAATTTTTCAGACCTATTTGTTTGAATTATTTGGACATTAGTATGTGTACAGACACATACACAATGTGTACTTGCACATACACATATTTCCCTCATGCATACGTATTTGTACGGATCTGTATGGGACGAAAATGGGATGCATATGGGATAAATACAGGATCCGTACGGATGCGTGTGGGATGCATAGCAATATGTATGGGCACATACAAATGTTGCCAACATTTGTAAGTGCAAATTCAAATAAAAAATTTGAACAAATAGATTTGAATTTGCTTAATTTGAATAGAATGTGGGTAAGTTTGAATTTTAAAGATTCGAATCCAATCCGAAAACTTGCATTTGTGTACAACCCTATGCTTGAGTCCTTGCAAATGGCCTTCAGAGGCATCCTGCCTAGTAGCTGAATAGAGGGTGCCACAATTCCCTAAACCTTACATCTGGCTGAGTATCATGCATGAGTGCACCTGAAACAGGGATGTGCACAATTTTTTTTCTATTCAATTCGTAGTGAATCGAATGCAAGAAAATTCATTTTCATTCAAATAGATTCCCTTTGAATGTTGTGGGATTCATATTCGGTATGAATGTTCAATCACATACGAATCCCATATGAATCCCACACAAAGCTTCATACAAATGTATCAAAACATTTGATTCGAATACAAATGTTTGAATTTGGCCAAATTCATACAAATTTTGAACATTACAAATATTCATGCACATCCTTACTTGACACTACTAGGGCACGTCCCCATGCACGTGTGGTCCGGTACTGAAACCAAGCTTGGCAAGGGGTATCCCCATGCATTTTGGATTTGGTCCGGTTTCCACGGACCAAATCACCCCAAACCATGCCAGACCAGGTTCAAATTTGGTACCTGAAAAAACAAGTCTGGGCACAGTTTGGGGTCCCGGCACGCATTGCTTAGCGAGCCGAGACTGCACATGGGGATGGTTCTGGGCTATTTCGGGAGGAGATTGGCACTCACATCATTGGGAGGTGGGGTGTGCTTGCCATTCCTGCCCTGCGCATTGGAGATTGCAGCCACTGACATTTTTTGGAAGTGGAAAAATCCTGATCGCCAAGGCAGGCAGGATAATGGCTTAATTTTTGCACTTTTTCAGTAGCAAATATTCCACCCCTGTTTCCTGATCTCCAAGGGAGGTCGGATAATGGCTTGATTTTCGTTCCTTTTCCCAAATATTCCACCCCCATTTCCATGATCACCAAGGTGATCATGATAATGGCTTGATCTTCTCCCTTTTAAGGTTGCTTGGCATTCTCACAGTTCCCAGTGGAGTGGAGGTGGGCAAAACCTCGTAGCAGCTTTGGGTCTTTTTAAATTATTTTTAAAAATTATTATTATTATTATTATTATTATTATTATTATTATTATTATTATTATTATTATTATTATTATTATTATTATTATTATTATTATTATTATTATTATTATTATTAAGCTTTATTTAAAAAAAATTCCATGCCTTCCAGTCCAGTCCTGGCTTTCTGTGCCACGAAGGGAAGGGGGATGCGGCATTTGCAGCTGGCAGCACAGGGGTGTTCTGGCATGAATCCGGCTTTCAATGAGGAGAGAAGGGGTGGAGAGGAGGTGGTGGTACTCCCCCATGCCAGGGTTTGGCACAGTTTGCATGGGGACAGCTGCATCCATGCCCTGTTCACACACAGTCTGCATCACTGGGAATGGCATGGGGACAGGCAAGGATCGATTTCAGACCCACTCCCACACCCATGTGTGCCCATTCCGCTCCAAATGGTTTGCATGGGGACATGGCCCTAGAGATGTGTAAAGTTTGGTTTGTGTTTGAAATTACAATCTAATGGGTCATATTTGCAGATATTCAGGTCAACTGAACATCCAGTTTTGGAACATCCAGAAATTCAATCAAACTGAAACAATTCTCCACTTGCAAATGTGAGCCATTCAATTAAAGTGTTGCCTTGAGAAGTGTTTTTTTAATGAGAAAAAAAGTATTTTTTTGATTTTGAATCACTTACAAAAACCGAACCAGATATTCAATTAAATGTTTCACTGTCGATTCAAACAAGCAGATGTTTTGTTTAATCACAAACCAAACATGAGAATTCAGTTAGTGCATGTCTCTATTCTTACCACTGCACAGAGGATCTCAGTCATCACATGTTCATTTTTGGTAGCACGAAGCATCAGCCAAAGGGTCCACCACCCATCTGAAGCACATGAAGATGATGATATTTATTTGTTTCTATGTGTTTATATCCCGTCCTTCACCAAATAATCCCAGGACATGTCTCAACATCCATAAAAATATAAATCATCAATAGAATCAATTTTAAAAACATAATTAAAATCCCACCCTCCCAACTCAACAAGAACACAATAGGAATGAAAGCAATATTGTGGTAGTTGTATCAGTGGCTACTGGAATGGATGCCTAGGTACTGCCTCCAGGTTGGATGTGCACAAATATTCATAACATTTGATATTTGTCCAAATTCATATGAATTCGGACATTCATATACGAATTGAATGTTATGAGAGTTGTGCATTGACATTCGTGTTCGTACGAATGCTTCAGGACATTTGTGAACTGGGGAGGTGGGAAATCGCCTGTGCCAGTCACATCTGCAATAGATCCAGAGTGCATTCAGGATGGATTGAGAGCAGATTCAAAGTGGATTCAGAGTGGATTTCATGCTTTCAGAGTGGATATGCTATAAGATACGTACCGGACGCATATTGCATATATATGCATTTGTACCGAATATTCATATGGATTCATACGAATACAATTGTATCAAATAGAATCCTACCACATTCAAAGGGGATCTATTCAAATGAATACGAATTTTCTCACACTAAAAAAAAAATTCATTCACATCCCTAGCAGGCAGGAAGGATGCCTCTAAAGACCATTTGCGGGGACTGAAGAGCAGGCAAAGGTTTTGCTTTTGTCTTCTGCTTGAGGATGCCCAAAAGTAATTGGTTGGTCCTTGTGTGAGTTGGGATACTGGACTAGATGGGCTGTGGCCCAATCCAGCAGGGCTCCTCTTATGTCTTATGCACTTATGTCTTGGTTGCAGTTTCATGAAGTACCTAAGCATGCTAATGTGGGTAGGCAGACGTGCCCGGTGACACAGCATGGGGGGTACTTCTGTGGAGGTGCCCATTGCCAGATGGCCTTCACTGCAGACATGGAGTTTGGCCAGAATGAGAAAGGAAATTAAAATCTGTGTTCTGTTGCTTGTGGTTTTCTGTTCGCAACTGGGCAAAGGTTCTGCAGAATTTCTAGAACATTCAAGTTTCCAAGGCAGTTGGCAGATGACATTTCCCCCAACCTCCCCCCCAAAAATATAACTTGAGATGATACCTAAGTATTTCCAACTTACAACAGATGAAAGCAGTAATAATTCTGCCATTTTAAATGCAGGCAGGAGAAAAGAAAATCTTTGGAATGGGAAAATGATTGCAGTCTTTAACTGCCAAGTGGGGGAAAAAAATTACCCACATTTTCAAATGACAGCTTAAGTGAAACATAGAGTATTGAGTACATAATCTCAAGGGTGGGGGCGTGGAGGGAGAAAATTCCAGTTAAAAGTGCATGAGAGAGAGAGAGAGCAAATGAGTGTAGATGGGTGGGTGCTTTCCATATTTGCCCATCAGACAAACTTTACCCGTAGGGTTGCTCTCTGCAGAATCAACATGGTCCCCATCTGCTGGGGTTTTCTAGGATGAAATAGCATATTGACCCTGAATCCATACTCGGCGTAAAAAAGCAATTGTTATTCCACCACTGCAACACCTTGTTGCCAATGGCGATGTAATTAAAGCAGCGAGGACTCATTTTCCATCCTTATCTCTTAAGCTCGTCTGAATCAGAAACTGTTTGTCTGTGGTAACTGAGAGAGAGAGAAAGAGAGAGAGAGAGAAGAAAAATGTTAACACCAGGCTATATGTATATTTATGAATTTGGAAGATCTTCAGTGTGCATGTGTCTGGATGCACATGTTCATCATATATATATATATATATGTATGTATGTGTGTGTGTATGTATATGTATATATTTATGTATAAACAGGAGCGCACACACATATATGTCAAAGAGTGTGTGTGAGAGAGGAACACACACATATGTAGATATATGAGAAGATATATATATATCTTCTCACTGTTACACACAGTGAAAAAGAGAGATTCTTTTATAGAAGCCTATGTTCACCTGGCCTGCTCGCACATTCACCGTTTAAATTTTTTACTCGCCCCCTTTTTCTCCTCTATTAAAATTCCGAATGGCTAAGAGGATTTTCTCAATTTAGTCATACTTTTAATCTTTGCTGAAATGAGTGATGACTTCTTATAATAAAAAGTTGACAGGCTTACATTGCGCACCGGTGGATTAGTTTCCCTTGGTGATGAGGTTTTCTATTGTGCGCCGTGTGTCTGTTTGATGGAGGTTTAACAGAAAGCATTTTGGCAGAAATTGGATGCAGCAGGGATCATCTGGAGATGGCTGTGGTTCGATATTAACAGCACATAGTAACTTTTCCCCCCTCTTTTCTACTTTCGCTCCCCCCGCCAACAAGTACACTTCCTTCTTTCCTTGCCAGGTGACAGAAGCAGCCAAAATATTATCTCTTCCCTTTCCTCTTTTTTCAGAAAGTAAAATTTCTGAAAGGGAGAGGGTTAATTAAAAGATTAAATATCCATTCACATCCCAGTCAAACCTCTTTAAACACTTTTATTTTGCTTTGGGGTATTATTTGATAAAGACATGAGCAAACCATTCAATCAAGAAAGATATCAAGCCTACAAATATCGGTGTGTGTTGTGGGAAATGCAAAGATATTTCCTTGGTTTTTATTTCTTAATGGAGGAGGACGGAACAACCTTAATTGCAGAGTACAAATGCACTGATATAGAAGCATCTCAAAAAGCAACAATAACAAGATTCCAGACCAGCTTTTATTTTATTTTTTTACTAGCCAAGCTTTTAAATAAAGTTTCATTTTCTTCCTTTGTATTCAGCTGTCATATTTTTGCTGACCAGAGGTTGTCAACTAAATAGCTCAATTACAGAGTCCAATCAAAATATTCAGTTTGTTCTTCTCAGAAACAGGGCCTGGTTATACATAGGCTTATGCTTCAGGGGCAAATTGTGACATTTATCTCTGAATGAATTTCATAGATCTAATTCCTGTGCAACTTCACAATGCTTATAGAACTCAATGGCCTAGTGGTTAGGGAGCCAAACTGTTATCTGGTGACACCAGGTTTGATTCTACCCTCCTCTGTGAAGCCAGCCAGGCAACCTTGGGCTAGTCACAGCTCTCTTCTGAGCTCTCACAGCAACACCTACCTCAGCACTGCTTATCACAACAGGGTGTCTCTTGTGGGGAAAAGAGCAGAGAGCTTTGTCGGCCACTTTGAGTCCTCTTAAATGGGTGAGAAAAGCTGGGTAGAAAAGCCAACTCTTCTTCTTCTATAGTGTACAGAGCCTTCTGTACATACATTTAGTTCCATGTGGCGGTTCATCAATGTGGTAATTTGATTCCCTCACCCCAAAACAAAGAGGATTCATGCTGAATCAGGCAACCATCCAGCCCAGCATCCTATCTCATGCAATGGCCCACCAATTAGTTCTGGGCATCACAATGAGGCAGCCACATGAGCCTACGCTTGTCTCACCACCATTGTCTTGCTGGTTAGCAAATTATACCAGGGAGGCATGCAGAAGTGTGCAGGGAACCTGTTTTGACAAAGTATGGGATGCACGCTGGCTGGAGCAATGAATTGTCTGCGTCCCCATAAGTGGTAAGTGGGAATGTTACTCTGGTGTAAATGCCCCCAATGAATGTTGAAATCTAGCATGCTATACCTTGTCTGGCATTTGATTCTGCAATACTCTGATAGCACAAAATACATAGAAGTGCACAAGCACCCACACATTTGCTTTCACAGTGGATATTTTCAGTCCACTTTTTCTCTCAAGCTTGTGTGGTGGGCATGAAGAATCCATGGAACAAGCACCAGACCAGGTAAGCAATATATCTATTAGGAATATGCAAGAATATTCAAAACATTTGAAATGTGATCAAATTTGTTTGAATTCGGACATTGAAATTCAAATCAAATGTCTATACATTTGTTTTTTAACATTTGAACAAATTTTAATGTTTTGAATGATTTGTACAAATCATTTGGACATTCGTGTGATTACGGATATGTATGCATCACATACAGTACATATCTGTATGCATCGTATTCGTATCCATATACATTTGTATGGATACATGCGGGACGAAAATGGGATGCATACGGGATAAAAATGGGATGTGTACGGATACATACCAATGTTGTCAACATTCGTATCATCAAATACGAATCAAATATTTGCATGAATAGATATAAATATATTCAAATTGGTTTGAATTTGAATACATTTGGTTTTTCTCTATTTGTATGAATTCAAGCATTCAAATATTCAATTAAAATTGAATTGAATGTCAAAAATTGCATTTGTGCACGCCCCTAATCTCTATGTGGGAAAATCCAGGTTAGGAGTTCATTGATTTGCAATAGAGATATTTTGTGGTTTTACCTCTATATCTGGGAGGTACGGTAGGATTACCAGGGACCCATGTGGTAATTCCAACACAGAACCAGGATAATCCTGGTTTTTATACCCTAGACATTTCTGCACTTGGGCCCGTAGTATGCAGTTAGTTAACATCTGGGCATCTGCACTTGCAGGAGGCATTTGCAGCCTACAAATGCCCCCTGTCTGCTCAGAGTTTGACTAATTGCACACTAGCTATTGTGCACAAAATCATGCACCACAAGCAAACCAACCCTTACCTAATGTAAGCTTACCTTTCCATCCTGGCGGTGACCATCTGCACTATTTCTGGTCAATAAGGCCATCTGACACAACTGCGCATGCACAGAGTGTAATCTGGTGTCAGCTCCAGAAGAGTCAAGCAGGGTGCCGTGACCAAAATGGTGGCACTCCACAGAGGATTGGATACATGGCCAGATACAGGTAAGTCTCCTGTCACGTTAGGGCTAGACTATCATGTACTAGCATTCCAGAGTGCAAACACTGGTGCACATTAGTCTCTAATGTACCTTTCCCATCCAATGGATGAGAAAACAAGTGCAGAAATGCCTCCTGTCTGGATGCAGCACAAGTATTTCAATGAAAGGTCTGAATACATTCCAAGCTCAGAACTTCCAAACAATATTCACACACACACCCATCGACAAGAACAACAGCTTACAACAAAGATTGAGAAGAGTTTAATCTCCCATTACCTCCGTGCATTTGACAGCAAGCAGTAACGATCTTGTTTCGTCGTCAGGTTTCAAGAACTTGCAGTCATTAATTTAAGCACTCAAGATCTTTGGAACTTGTCAGCCTAGTTAATCAAGCCCTCTTTTTGTCCGTTTTTTAAGCAAAATCTGGCTTTAAAAATATAAATAACCGAAAAAACCAACAACTGTTGGAAACCTTTTATGATTGTCAAAACAAGTTAAATTATGTAGCGATAGATAATCCAATAACATATTTTATCTACTTTTCCTTCCTTCATTTGTCTTATGTCTAAAGCATTATTCATTCCAGGGAGAGTTCTGAAGCACCATCAACCTGTCTAAGTAGGATACCATCTTTAATTGGTAGAATTATCAAGTCTTAAGTTTCCACTACCTAATAGAAGGGACTGAAATTGAAAGTTACATTTCCCAAGTGGACCTGGCTTTAAAAATAAAACAGTAGACATGACCTTGGGTTCTGAATGGTAGCTTTGATACACTAAGTAGGTATTACAGATTACATAGAGGGAATTTGCACTCCAATGCCTAGGCATACGGAAGCATGGGCATATGCACTGCATGGAGCAGGGATGTGCACAAATGTTTCTTGGGCTTTCAGTTAGAAACAAATCAAATGTTCAAAAATCTGTATTCGTACGAATAGATCGCATTTAAATGTGTTAAAATTCTATTCGATATAAATCTATTTGTATGTTTTCTTATGAACATTCAATACGTATCTGCTATGAAAAGATACTATCTGCTATGAAGAGATATGTATCTGCTTTGAACAAATACATATCTGCTATAAACAAATGTGTATCTGCATATGAACAAATGTGCATCTGCTATGAACAGATATGTATCTGATATGTTTTCTCAGCTTAACAAATGTCAGAACTATTCGTACAAATGCCCAGAAACATTCATATCCATTCAAATGTTAGCATAGAAATATTGTAACATACTATTCAAGTTTGAATGTCCAAATTCAACTGAATTGGCCAGATTTTGAATGTGATGATTATTTGTGCCCATCCCTAGCGTGGAGCTCCTTCTACCTGAGAAGTGGCTCTGGCTGTGCCCGACTATCTCCTGGCCACAAAGTGGTGGAGCACTATACAGTGCTCTGCCACTGTGTTGCCACTGGCTAGGACATACCCTTTTACACATCCTCTGGGCAAAAGGTGCATGGAGTAGCACAGTGCAGCCACAGTTGCATGTCACATTGCCTGGTCACTTTGGCAACAGGTGGTATGCATGTCCACTGTTGCTATTGCTACAGCCAGTGACCATTGGCAATTGTGTTTACCCACCATGCATGAAAGTGCCAGTTAAGGTTGGGATATATTGGGCATCCAAAAATGTGGATGCTTGATTTACCCCCAGATGTTTGTTGGCTTGTGTACCAAAGATAGGTGCAGAAAGGCCCTATAGTCTTCAGGATCTCACAGTGGAACCTCTCTCCATGAATTTGATCAACTATTTTCTTGATTAGTTGATCAAGTTGTAGACCAGAAATAGTGGGGCTTTGGAATGAACTAGGCTATTGGCTATTGCTAAATGGGAGTAGGAGCTAGGGGTGGACAAGAGGTCCTGTACCTTCAGCTGTATAGAATGGAGAACTCCAGGTGATGTTTCCCACATTACAGGCACCACATGCTAAAATCCCATCTTCTACACAGCTAGGTACAGGAACCCTGAGCTAGATTCCATATAGTATCCCTAGTATTAGACAGGGGAGAGAAAGTTCCAGTTGGCAAGCTCATAGTACAGATGTCCTGTAAGGAATGTATTTTTGAGGGTCTCAGTGCTGCTGAGCACTGTAATCTTTTTCCTAGTCAGATAATTCAATCATGTTCCTTTCTGGAAGACAGACTGGCAGCTTCCACCCCAGCTGCCTTGTCGACCACCCCAGCTGCCATCTTGGACTGCAGGGTTCACTCAAAAAGGACTTGCTGGATGATCCTGGTAGCTGGAATGTTCCTGAACAGGAAAAGCATCCCGAGGAACATTCTAGTGGCCTCCCTTCATTCCTAACTAGAGAAGCCCATGTGGCACATGGAGCCCTTGCCATTTTGCCAGTCCCCATAAATGGACAACTTCTGGGGCTATTTGTAGGTATGCTGATGAATTGTCCCAGCCTGAAGCTCTAGCCAAGGGAATGGAATTTTTTCTGCACCAAAAGGAGGTCAAGATGAGTCCATAGAAATCCAGGGGGCATCAGCTCCACTTCACCCCATCTCATCCCTAGCCTGAATCGCTTGATAAGGCCAGGAGCGGCTTCCAAATTGTGCAATGTAGAAATTTCCACTGATTCCAGAGGCAGCTTGCTGGTTGGCTACTAGACAAGATGGGCTGCTAGTCCAATTCACCAAGGCACTCCTGATGTCCTTATACCCTTATATTCTTAAAAGAAACCATGGGAGATAAAATTTCTCTTGGGTCAGAAAGTATTCTGCATAGCCAAGGATCTTTGGGAGAAAATGAAGATTCAATGTTCTAGTTGGTGATCTGTCAGACTAATATTAAGCTCATTGAGTGGTCCAGTTTTTCTGCTTTTAAGATGTGTGACATAAGAATAGGCTTCATTGTCTCTTTTGTTCCCTGATGGGCTAGAACAAGAAAGTCTGATTAGAAGATAATGACAGCAATGAAAGTACACAATAGAAGTGGCTCTCCATAGCACATGCTTCCTTTCTAAGCCACAGTATGCTTAATGGGTGCAATCTGGAGAAATATCAGGGCTGACTTTACTCGGGGCACCCCTGAGTCTTCTACTTCACATAATATAACATAAATAACATAAGAACATAAAAGGAGCCTTGATGGATCAGGCCCTATCTAGTCCAGCATCCTGTTTCCCACAGCAGCCCACCAATTGCTTCTCAAGCAGAAGATGAAGGGAAAACCTTCCCTTTGGGGTGTGCACAAATGCAATTTTCAGGATTCGATTCAAATCAATTACCCAAAAATGCAAATTTGCACTTACAAATGTCACCAACATTCGTAGATGCCCATATGCATCTTTCTCGGGTTTGTACACATCCAAACACATCTGTACATGTCTGTATGCATCCCTTAGTTACTCCGTATGCAACCCGTACAAATGCATACGGACACAGGAAAGATGAGGATCTTCAAGTATGCATCGTGTACAAACCCTTACACATACGAATGTCCAAATAATTAGAACAAATAGATCCAAAATTTTTAAATTCAAATTGAATCTTTAAATTCGGATTTAAGGACATTCGATTCAAATTTGAATGTCAACGTTCAGTTGATTCAATCAAATTTTGAATGCATTTGAATATTCGTGCATATCCCTAGTTCACTTAGGGCTTTTTCACTCTTAACTATGTTGAATGGTATAACAATACCATTCCACTGCAGTTAAGTTGGGACCGTGAGGGCCAAGTTCACACCACGAGTGCTGGTGCAGTCCTCAACCAGACCACCAGCACTTGCAATGTGTATGATCCACCCCCAACTGTCTGGAATTCCATGGGAAAAGCTGCAACAACTTTAACCACATGCCCAGCTGCTGCCATGGTGACCAGAATGCAGCCTGCCATATCCTCGCAGCTTTGCAACCTGGAAGTGGGTACAGGTGGTGCCATCCAGGAGAGTAATAGCAGCTCCTGATCAACTAACCCCCTCTTCTAGTAGTAAATTTTATAGATCAATTACCCTTTGGGTAAAAAGATACTTCTTCTCAACCCTGACTCTCCTTCCCTTCAGCTTCATGGAATGCCCCTGGGTCTAGTACTGTACCTATCTGCCTTTCGCACACCATTCAGAAACCGTCCTTAGCTTATTTTCCCCTCTGGAATCACCAAAGTTTGTGAAGTACATTTTAAACCAAGCAAAAATCTCAGTGTTTGGGTCAGTATAGCACCTCGTCCCTCAACTGGGCAGAATAAATATATGTCCTGAGTGCTTAGGTGGAAAGATCCATTGAGCTCAACAGGATTTAGTCCCAGGTAAGTTAGAAATGGAACTGCAACCTGATAATTGCATGACAGTTCCAAGGCAACTTTTAGAAAACTTTGAAAAGATGTCCCTTAATATCATGGGGATTAGTTTTAAGATCTCTGATAGCCTCAAATGCAGACAAATCTACAAAACAGAGAAATATCCCGCTAATGTCACGAGTGAACCATCGTCAATGCAGCCCTATTGTTCCACTGCACACAGAGACTTATTTGAAGAGTACGATATTGCTGCTTGAAGATCCTTAGCTAGTTTTCATGACATTTCTCTCTGTAATACTCACTACTCACTTTGGCAAATATTACCTTTATATTTGACCTCTGAGTCACCTTTGACTCAGCCGGCTTCTCTTGGGAAGTCCACACAAAATGATCTCACTGTAAACAGAGCCTTTACCTAAGCAAAGTTGGGAGAACACAACAGCAAAAGCTTTTGTCTTCTCAACTGTGGAGGAAAAACGTGGACTGCATCCATATGGGTGGTTACCTGGAACTGACTCCGGAGCTGGTTCTCCAAACATCTGGATGCCCCTGGGGTGGTATTATCACGCACACACCCATACAAGAGATTTGGGTTGCCAACTCACCATGAAACCCCTTCCAGTGACTCTCAAGGGTCTTTCAGCACATTTAATTTGCTTCCCCTAATCACATGGTTGGAAAAGTAAGGAAGTGTGGAAGCAACTTACAGGCATAATTTCTGCCTGAGCCACTTTTGCCCTGGATTAGGGATGTGCAGAAATGTTTTTTTTTTTTTTTGCATTTGATCCATAACGAATAGAATGTAAGAAAAATCGTATTCATTCAATAGATTCCCTTCGAATGTGGTAGAATTCCATTTGATATGAATGTATTTATATGAATATCCAATACGAATGCATACATATCTGATACGTTTCCCATAACATATCTACTCTGAAGGAGTCAAATCCACCCTGAATCCACTTTGAATCCGCTCTCAAACCATGTCAAATGCACTCTGGATCCATTGCAGATATGCTGGCCCAGCCACTTTCCCATCTCCCCATTTCATGAATGTTCCAAAGTTTTGTATGAATGTTCCGAAACATCCATATCTGTACATTTGTCAATGTACAAATGTTGTAACATTCGATTCATATACGAATATCCAAATTCGTATGAATAATGGATCTTATGAATATCCATGCACATCCCTACCCTGGATAAAAATGCCCCACTTCCAATGCCATTTCTGGTCCATTGCAAAAGCAACCCGGGCAGAAACCTGACTCCACAACAGCAAAGTCTCCGGGCCTGAGAGCCACCATGTACTCTGTCCCTGCATGAGTTCATGTGCTACACCTGCACATCTCCCTGCCTCTGGGTTGCATCCTGCCTCCATGGGGATGCAGCCTCTGCTAAGAAAACTCAAGAAATCGCCCCAGAGCAAATGGGAATTGATAGTGCAAGCTGGCTGAGTGGAGACTCTAGAGCTAGCCATGCAAAGAAATTCTGCATTCTGAAAGAGGGTGAGATTAGGGATGCACACAGATGGTTTTTGCACTCAAATCTGAGTTGTATCAAATGTCAATTTGATTCGAGTGTTTAAAATCCGAATGCAACAAAAACCAATTTGAATCCGATACATTCAAATCTGTTCGTTCAAATGTTTGATATGAATTTAAAGATACAAATGTCAACAACATTTGTATTTAAAGATACTAATGTCGACAACATCGTATGTGTTATACGCATCTGTACGCATTTGTTTTCGCTCCATATTGTAAGCACAAATGCATACAGGTATGTACAGTATATAATACATACATATCTGTACATTCAAATGATTTGAATAATTCAAACAAATGTTTTGGAACATTCAAAATTCATTCAAATGTTTACATTCTATTTGAATTTGAATGTCCACATTCAATCGACTTTGATCAGATTTTGAATGTTTAGAACATTCGCGCACATCCCTAGTTGAGATGAGGAGGAGGAAAAAGAGCCCCAAGGCCCAAAGATAGGAAGCTTTGCTTCTTGCTGTTGGCAAGGGTGGGAAGCTGTGAAGTTTGTACGACCTTCACAGTCTCATGATAGCTTAGGATGGATCAGTTCCATGAGTGCAGATGGTGCGGATCTGGCCCACACACCTCCTCATGATCTGGATCAGTAGTTCCAAAGAATCTGGATCTAATCTCGATCTACATCAGACAAGCACAGAAACAGCCCTAGAAACCCTGAGAAGTACCAAAGAGATAGGAGGATCAGGAAAAAGAATGCCTATGGAAAAAAAATCAATGAATAAGTTCTACCTGCATTGTCAAATTTTGGGGAAGAATGGATTTGCATCCGGTATTGCTGATCCATCATTTGAATTCTGACCCAAATCTTCCGGTAGACATTTGAAATGCTGACAAATCCCCTTACGAATTGCAGTTACAAGAGCAAACAATGTATATCTTTCACGTTTCATTTTTTCATTTTTTTTTCTGTGCATTGAAATCTTTGTTATACTGTCTCTCTATGTGTGTGTTTAATGTGAAAGCAGTTGGTGCAGAGAAATTGCATTAAACAGTATCTAAACCAAGAAGTGATGCATTTTTTAAAAGAAAAAGGTATGATCTTAATAAGTCAGTTTTTAACTCAAATTAGTTCATAAACCACAAGATGTCAATAATATTTTTTTTCTTATAATAAGAGAACATCTTGTCATTTTTTAAAATAAACATCAGGCACAAAAGTTAGAAGAGTAGAGACGTGTAAGAGGGCCTTTTCAGTGATAGCCCCTGAGCTGTGCTATAATCTATCTCTGTCACGTGACCCAGGCACCTTCACTGTATGCATTAAGATGCCTAGGGAGGACGCTCCTCTTTTCCTTAGCTTTTGATTGAGGAAACAGCCTCCCTTTCCCTCTCAGGCACTTTTACTGTTTTTAGTCACCTGGGGCAGTGGAGGAAAGACCCTGACAACAGCACCCAAGGGTTTGTAGATGCAGCTTTGTGAACTCAAATCAAAACAAGGCCTTATTCTGGAAAATTTTCCCAAACAAGGGCATGTTGTATGCATGCTAGTGCCAACTATGTTGGGCCCCAGGTGAGAATTGCCATAGTCTGCATTAGCGTGCAGACAACACACCCCTATCCCAAGTTATATTCTACAACAAGGCCAAGTCTGGAAAGGACCTAAATCATGGTTAGATATGGGTGATTCTGTACTGCCCAGTATACCAGACCAGCAAGTACACTAGGGGATTTTAGAAACCAGTCTCCCCTTACCTCCTGAGAAGGTGATTCAAGTTTCCCATCAGATCAAAAATGACGGGAAAAGATTGAGTGCTGTCCACATGTCAGAAACTGACTGAACTGCAGTATGGCCTCTATTGTGGTCCTTTTGGATTAAGCTAGGTGTCTCAGACTTTGGCCATCCAGGTGCCCCTGAATTATACATTCCATAGGCTGGCATGAAATGCTGGGAGTGCAGTGTTGAGATGTGTAGTTCAGGAACATCTTGAAGACCACAGTTGGAGATCCCTGGCTTAAGCAGTCACTCTAGAAATAGACCAGCTGGTAGCTTTATGACTGGGTTCCTTTGCTTCATTACTCTGGGTTTTGTTAGGCCAGACATTTCCTTCCACCAAATTAATTATTACTCTGACTTCTGAACCAATCTGGACTAATTTGGAACTGATGTCTGGATATCTGTCTCTCTGGTTTTTGTCTCCTACCAGACTATGACCATTCTCCTCCTGAGGCCTATTCGCACTTGGGTGTATTTTGGAATATATCTCAGGACAGGGGGTTCTTGTCCACCTGCTAATGCAGACTCTGACAGGCCTCATCTGGGGCATCCTATAGCCTGCACTAGCATGTGGACAGCATACGCCTATTCCAAGATATATTCCAGAATAAAGCCAAGTGCGAATAGGCCCCTGCTGTCTGATTCCAACTTCCTTGTCTCCATACTCATACATTTTGGGAAAGGAAAGACAACCTAAAACCACAGACATAAGTTGATGCAGAATTCTTAGGCCGTGCTCGCACCTTCACTTTAAATCTTCTTCAGTCCATCTTAAGGTCTCACTGGTGGTCACACTTTTTCATTTTGGTCAATTTTATTTGTGGACTTTCTACTCTCCATTCAGGCTTTGCTGAATGGAAAGTCCACTAATAAAACTGACCAAAATGAAATGGTGTGACCAGTCAGCCCTGAAGATGGACTGAAAAAGGTTTCAAGTGGAAGTGTGACAGCACCTTCAACTAACCTTTTTTATTGGCCAGGTCCTTTCTTCCTTGTGCGTGAAAAGATGTGGGTTAGCTGCTATTTTCCACCATCATAATTTAGGGAGAAAACAGATTTGCATGCTACTGTGAAGGAGTAGGGACAGGATGTGTCCACATGCCAATTCCTAGAATTTCAGCTTAGGTAATCATCTCTCCTCCCACCATCCAACACAATATTTATAGGCTATGAGATAATAGCAGAAATGGGCAAAGTTTTCATCTTTCTCCCATTTCTCTTTTTTTAAAAAATTGAAATTCAATTCACCAAATCTACACTGATTTGTGTAATATTTTTGCTTCTTAAGGAGTCCCAAACATGCCATTTTCCTCACATTTTTGAGTGAAATCTTTTTACACGTTTTTGGCAAGTATTTTCCTTTTTATGGTACACTGTTCAGTTTCATGAATGCCCATGTTGTCTGCTGCTCATCTTTCTGTAATATGTGCATTTCCATCAATTTGTTTTGTTGTTTTGGAGAACTGCTGCAGAAAACATGAAGTAAGTGTGGGTGCGGGTTTTGAGTGATACCTGCTGTTTGATCTGCATTTTGATTCAGGTGATGCAAGTTGTGATGAGAAATAAATGAATTCCTTCCCCCTTCTCCTTCCACTGGCAGAGAATTCACACCTCAGTGTTCAACCACAGAGAAAACAGGCAAAGCAACAGAGTCTTCTTGTTTTTGCCAGCAATTTTTCTCCATGTTCCCTCTGCCCATTGGTTTAGATTGTACTGTTCTTTCTGAACCTAATGTGTTACAGCTTGAAAAACAGAAGAATATTGATGTTTCCATGATATTTCCAAGTGCAACATAGGCAGAGAATGTTCATTTGAAAGGTTAAAATAATTTAGGAGGGGACAGAAAATCTCAAGGAAATGTTTCTAAGTTTAACTTTGTAAAATATTTTTTTAATGTGAATTTGCATTCTCCTTGTTCAAATTCTTTAAAGCATTCCCAATTATGAGCACTGTCAGATTTAGCGAATTCAGGGTAGAAGAAGAAGGGAAGGGATATAAAATATTGAATTCGGCAGACACATGCTTAGCCTGATGGCCTTCCCCTGTGTAAAATGTCATAATTCAGTTTAAGAAAATGTGAAGTGGATAGTAGGAATGTGCTCAAATATTCATCACATTCAAAATTCATACGAATTCATCCAAATTTGGACATTCGTATTCAAATTGAGTGTGGGTACGTTTGAAGATTAACATTCAAATTTGAATTGAGTGTTTTGATACATTCGTACAAAGCTTTGATACATTTATGAACCTGGGGAGGTGGTAAAGTGACTGCCGAAGTCACATCCGCAATAGATCCAGTGTGGGCTCAAAGTGGATCGAGAGTGGATTCAAAGTAGATTGAGAGCAGATCTGATGTCTTCAGAGCAGATACATGGGAGATATGTAGGAGATTCATAGCTGGAATTCAAATCAGCTTTCTGTTGAACGTTCATATTGAATTCAAATCCTACTACATTTGAAGAGGATCTGTTCAAACAAATATGAATTTTTTTGCATTTGTTTTGATAAAACTCAAACATGGGGGGGAAAATGTGTGCACATCCGTAGTGGATGGATACTTTAGTCCTGCAAAGCCACCAGATGATTAACCACAACTTTCACACAAATTGCAAAGCTCAAACACACTTCAGATTTTAAAACACCCTCAAAATGGATTTGCATTTGAATGCATCTGCATGCATCCAGTCCATTTATGAGCACAAAGTTTCAGACGGTTTCGTTAGTTCTTCTTTCCTAAAGCTGACAGATGGAGCTCCATATGTGTGATGCTTCCATCTGCCCATCACCATATCAGTAACAACTATGAATGGGAGGAGGCCATGCACAAAAACAGTGAAAATCTGTCAACATTAAAATTGAACTATTCATAATTTTGGAGCGATATCGAAGCTCAGGTCCTTTAGCCTCTGGTAGAGAGACGCTGAAGTGATTGGATGCTTCATATCTTCTTTTTCCAAGACGAGAAAAAAAGATCCAAACGTGTAGGAACTTCATGGATGCTGATTCTCTCCACCAACATCTGAAAAGGCAAAGATAGAGGAGCAGGGATGCGACAGGGACAGATCAGGGGAAGTTTGGGTTCAACACTTCCCATTCCTGCAATATGTCCCCAAAGTGTGCATGGGGGAGGAGGGGGAATATATGATAGTCCTGTGTTTGGGATTGTGTCCTAATGACATTCCTGGGCCAAAGGAACTCTAGGGCCCTTTCCGCACTTGGCCTTATTCTGGAATATATCTCAGGATCAGGGTCTCTTATCTGCATGTTATTGCAGACTACAGCAGGTTCTAGTGAGACTTGCCATAGCCTGTATTTGCATGTGGACAAGAGACCCCTATCCTGAGATATATCCCAGAATAAGGCCAAGTGCGGAAGCAGCCTAGCTGATCCAGCAGAGTATGGCATCAAGGGCTAATAGGGATCAAGAGGTACTTCTGCCTCTACCCACATACCAAGTCCTGTCCAAGAGGTTGGACAGAGAAAGCAGAAAATGCACAGAAGACTTCAGGGAGAATAGGAAATGCCAAAGATACTGTTTGATTGCTGTTGTTTTGAGTGAAGATTCATCAAATATGGATGAAAGAAAAAAATTAATTTGCTTATGAAAGCAGCATTTCCCAAACCACTGTATAAGCCTCAATAGAATTGAAAATTGCATTTCTCTGAACTTCCTAGTGAAATTCTCTGATGTGTGGTATGTAGGACTGTCCTTGGCCCTTTCCGCACAGGGCCTGCCATAATCCACACTAGCACGGGGATGGCAGGCCCCTATTCTGGGATGTAATCCAAAATAAAGCCCAATACAGAAAGGATCCTTGTATCTGCTCCAAAACTTGTAACTGGTGCAAAACATGGAAGTCAGGTCATTGAGTGGAGTACCTGCTTGGACATACACCACATCTGTGCTTAAGCAATTGCATTGGTTGGCAGTTAGCTACTGGGCAGCATTCAGGGTTTTTTGCTTGGCATATAAAGCCCTGAACAACTTGGTACCAGGGCACCTTCAAGAACACCACACCTGTTATAACCCTGGAAGATCCCCGAGTTTATCTGGAGGAATCTTACTGTGCAGAATGCCACCTTATGATGGCTCACTCTTGGGCCTTCTCAGTTTTAGCACCTTTCCTTTGGATTGCCCTCCCCTCTGTTCTCTGTGAAGTTCCTATAGTTACTGCTTATAGGTGCCTATTAAAGACCTATCTTTTTATTAAAGCCACCTTTTGTGAAGATTTGTGCCAGGGCTGTAGACTGGAACATGATCTATTTATTTTATTTATTATTTGTATTTCTATCCTGCCCAATAGCCAAAGGTCTCAGGGCGGGTAACAACATTTAAAATCTAATACATTAAAACAGGAAACAATCTATATTTAAACAATAGTATCTGCAAATGACCACCAATGGCTAAAAGTGGGAAGGGGAAAAGTGTCCCCATCCAGCCAAAGGCTAGGGCAAAGAGGTGTGTCTTCACTGTCTTCCTGACAGTGACACACCTCAAGAGGGAGATTATTCCATAGCCTAGGGGCCATCACGGAAAAGGCCTTCTCCTGGGTGTCCACCCATTTTACTGCTGAGGATGGTGGGACAACCAGGAGGACCTCCCCTCCAGATCTTAAGGCATGGGCAGGTCAATATGGGAGGAGGTGGCTCAAGTCATTTTGGGCCTTATAAGTCAAAGTTAACACCTTGAATTGGGCTCAGTACAGAATCAGCAGCAATGCAATCTAGGCCTTTGCCATCCACATACTAGTGCAGAATAGCACAGGCATCTCCCCTTCCTAGTACATTCTATCTGCATAGGATGGAACACGGACCAGACTAGGCTGCCCAAAATGGAATCCTGCACCAGCCCAACAGTAGACCTGTTTCTGGCATGCCTCCATGGTCTGGTACACAATGGGAGACTCATTTCAGTGGTAAAACAAGAAATGATGCCAAAAGTGGTCCTTTGGGGTCTCCAAAGAACAGAAAATGTCATTTCTACCCTTTGGAACATTTGGAGGCCTATGCAAGGCCTCCAACTCATGTAAGCATTGAAACCAGCAGATGAGGACTGATGTGAAACAGGTTGGCCCAATGTGGATGGTCATGTTCCACTCCAAGAGCAATCCATGCCAGCTTGGGAAAGATTGCTTATTCTGGACAGGAGTGTTCCATTCTGGTCCAGAATATTTTGGGGGGGGGGCAGAGTATCAATTTGGGTTTTGTGTCTTCCTTGGCCCAGCCAGCTTTTATTGTGTTTTTAGTTTTTTTTAACTGTTTTTGATTCTTGGTTTTAACTTCTCTTGTAAATCTTTTGCAGAATTTTTTAAAATGAAGTGGTATAGAAAAGTCTCAAGTAAATAAATAATACTAACAAAATTGCAAACATAGGTATTTAGGGGACATACAATAAATTGCACATAGAGAAGACAACAAGATCCCCAACTAAGGGTGTTTTTCCACTGTCAAAAAGTAGCCATTTTTGCACCCATTTAGGACCCATTTGGGTGTGACCCGGATGATCCCATTTCCAGCACGGCACCCATTTGGGACCTGATTGTTTCCACTGCCATGGGGGAAATCTGGATCTATTGGGTACATTTTGGCCTTTAATCTGGATTTTCTGTAGACCCCATTAATGGGGTCTACAATAGGGTCTTCTGCCAGAAAATCCAGATTAAAGGGAGCCTGTTTCCACTGGAAACAGGCAATGGGGTCCAAAGGAGGCTAGGGGGAGGGGATGCACTGATCTAAGGGCTGCATTGGAAAAACACCCTAAATCACTTTGGAGCGAAACACTGCAAAACAGGTATGGCCAAGTATCCACTTAGTGGTTCCATTTTAGGCATATGGGGGAGGTGTCCTGATCCTCTGTGAAAAAAGACACCTCTGTCTCCATTTTGGAGCACAAGTCACCATTTGCAGTGGTCTACCAGGCAGCAACTGAAATTGTACCCTGAAGACAAAGTCGTTGACCCGCTGTGCATGGAGACAGGGTGGCAAATGATGCCTTTTTCAGTCACCATAGTTGTTTCCATTTTGCCATGGCAATGTGGCCTATATGCTGGGGATGTGCACAAATATTTGTCACATTCAAAATTTGTACAAATTCATTCAAATTTGGACATTCAAATTTAATATTGTTACATTCGAAGATTGACAGTCAAATTTGAATCAAGTGCTTCTATACTTTTGTTTATGAAGCTTTGTTACATTCATGATCCTGGGGAGGCGGGAAAGCCACTGCCCAGTTACATTTGCAGCAGAGTGGATTCAAAGTGGATTCAGAGCAGATTTGACACATTCAGTGTGGATTTATAGGGTATTTGTAGACTCGAGTGACTGCAGGGATTTAAATTGGATTTGAATAGAATGTTCATATTGACATTCAAAGGGATTCTATTCAAATGAATGCAAAGTTTCTCACATTCGATTTGAAAATGAAAAAAAAAGTATGCATATCCGTACTGTATGAACATGGCCTTTGTGTACGATATGTTTCTCACAAAAAAATCACAAAATAATGCAGAACTGGATGAATCAGAATTCATTTTGGATATACGAAAATTGTGTGAGAGACAGAAATTAGCAGTTCCTTCTCTCTCTACTGTGGATTAAATCACACCCCATTACTGAAGGGACATTGGCTAGATATAACCCAAGAAGTTCAGGGTGGGTCTGAAAGAGGAAAGGGCACAAATGGTTAGATTTTAACATTGATTATTTAACCCAGAACTGCCTTATGAGGAAGAAAACCATGATTCCAGTTATAAAAGGGGCCTCACAAAAGCTGCCAAAGGTCCATCGTATCAATGAGACTTTTTTGGTGTTTTTCTTTTTTAAAAAAATAAACCTTCCAAAGTTCTCCACAAGTTGTCCCTGTGGTAATAAAGAGAAGGCCATTTTATAGGACGGCAACGTGTAAGACGGCATTGTCAGCTATAGTTTATTTAAAGCACAAGGCCTGCAACAGGAAAATAATGACTTTAATAAAATTTACTATTGACTTTGTAGGCTAAAATCTTTCTGTCATCAGGAATCAGGAGCGGGAGGGAAACGCATACCCGAAAGTCCTTCACTTTAAATGTATTCCTTTAATATTTCAAAGCAAGTTGTGGTGCATTTTTTTTTTAATATACTTGCTTCTTCAAAAAGATACTGTAGAGGGGTGGAAATTAGTATTTTTAATAGAAAGCTGGAATTGCTTACATAAGGGAAAAGCTGGTAATGACCTATGACACTGTCTGTAGAAAAGCAACATTTGAGCGAACTGCAAAAGCAGTTAATCCAATTCCTTGAAAAGCGGCAGAAAGCAATGTCACCAATGAATGATTTATAAATTACCAAATGTCCTTCTCATCTGGAAGATATCTTTTAATCTTAGACTGTAGTTTTTCACTGAGTGAACTCCAAAGCGTCTACTGTACAGATACATAGAATATGTGACGGCATGTTAACAAGGTTAGGGTCATTTCTGAGATTTCAGAGGGAAACAGGGGAATTCGGGCCAAAGGAGGGGGACAGGGAGGAGCAAGCCACATGCGGCATTATTTTATTTTGCAACCAATTTGATTAAATGCTCTCTAGTTTGCTGACCATGTGCAAAACAGGTCAAACCTGTTACCCCCCAAAAGGCAGAAAATTTATTTCCTTTCAAGTTGTGAGGGCTTTTTCAAAAAAAGATAAAAAAGTATACAGTTGAAAGAAGCTGTGGTTAAGAAAAGGGGTTTCTAGCAGTATGCGACCGTTCAATTTAGAGGTGAAACCTTTTAATAAAACCTCATGAAAAGAATGCTTCGGTTTATGAACTCGGTTTGTGTCTCCCAATGGAGTGCTTAGCATCATGAAGTCAATGATTTTATTCTTTACCACATTTGAGCGATACCAAGGAGAGTCCACCACGATTGTTTTTAAAAATATCAGCCTAATTTGTGTGATTGTAAGAGATTGTTTGCTTGCCACAGTCACACACACACACACACACTCATATATACAAGAGGTGGGGTGGCAGAGAGATTTGAAATTAACTAATATTGTTTTCCTCTCAACCAAAAAAAGAAAAGCTATTGTATACTCATTTATATGATACCTAATTAATTAAAAATGAACAAGGATCATCCAGAGGGAATTTTAATACAGACTCCAGGGGTCAGAAATAATATTGAGAGGGCAATGAATTAAATGCTTATTCAAAAGCATTGCATTTTCTTTTCTGGGGAGTTGGCACCATTTCCAGGACACTATTACAATGATTCTTTGCAAAGGGACTCGCATGTTTGAGCAGGATGAGGCTTAAGCCAAAGAATGCAGGTAGAGCCACTTAGGATATTTGTCTTCCTCTACAATACATATGTTTATTTATTTATTATTTATATTTATATCCCACCTTATACCTGTAGGTCTCAGGGCGGGTTACAAGTTTTAAAACAGCTGGCTAACAGTAGTATCCATAAAAACACTTAAAAGCAAACAAGCAGACAAACAAAAAATCAGCATATTTTTTAAAAGTATTCTAAATATTAAAATACTAATAGCTACAGTGGGTGGGGTGGGGTGGGGTGGGGGAAATGGTCACATTAGCCAAAGGCCAGGACAAAGAGGTGCGTCTTTACTGCCTTCTTAAATGTATACAGAGAAGGGATGTGACACACCTCAAGGAGGAGACTATTCCATAACCTGAGGACCATTACCAAAAAGGCCCTTTCCCTGGTGCCCACCCACCTCACTACTGAGGGTGGTGGGACAATCCGGAGAGCCTCGCCTCCAGGTCTCAAGGCATGGGCAGGTCAGTATGGGAGAAAGTGCTCCTTTAGATATAGCATCTAAAGTTCTAAACAAGACTATAGCCCATTAGGATTCCTCAGAACTGGCAGAACCAGCTGGCCAAAAGATGGTTCTGAATTAAAAGCAAGCCTGGCAAAAACTGTCATGGAAACTCAAAATGTATGTGCAATTAGTGTAAACCAATCATGCATGCCAAATATATAGTACTAATAATACCTGACACTATACACCGGAAAAAGACATCCGCTTTTGATAAACAATATGGCTGTACTCACACTCAAGTTTTACTCCACTTGGGAATGCTATTACACATTACACTAAACCCCACGAGCCTGGAGACTTACCTGTGTCTGGGTGCATGTCTGATCACTGGCAGGGTGCCGCCGTCTTGATTTTGGAGCCTGGTGCAGCTGCACATGTGTGCCGGCACAGGCACTAGGGTGATGATGACATTCCATGCACTCACAGTGGCATTTGGGGTTATCTGAGGCACCAGTGCACTTGCGGGGCACCTCAGATGACCCCTTGCACTGGAAATGGTGCAAATGGTCGTGGCGTTGGACATTTCGGTTAAACTTGGGGTAAGGGTCGAGATGTGTGTGGTGCACGATTTTGTGAAAAAAACCCTAGTTGACAATAGAGTAGTGTCTGGTAAGGCAGGAGGTGTTTCTGGGTGCAGATGCTCCTTTCCAGATGTTAATCTATCATATACTATGGGGCCAGGTGTGAGTTTGCCTCAGGTTCCACTTTCTAAAAATACTGGTGAAGTTACGTCTGCAGTCTGTAATCATATGGGAGGATAAGAAAAGGTGTCAGATCTTTTATCTGTGAGCCTTTCCCTGGTGCACTCCATTTCAGCCCTACTGTACCTCAAGTCCCAGCGCTGGACAACAAGTACAAGAATATTTGCAATATTCAGAAATAAGAGTCAGAAATTAGTCCTCGTGCATCACAGCAGAGAAATATGGCCTGCCAAAGGTCCCCTTGGTCTTTATTCTACTCTTTAACTGCCTTAATTTAATCTGACCTAGACAAGTAAAATGGACCTTAATAGAATTGACTCCATTTTTTAAGAGTAAAAAATGAGCAAAATGTTGTTTTTATGTGCCTCCAAATTAGGTTTATAAGTAATATTGTATTACTGGTCTCTTGCTTGACCAGCTTAAGAAGTGATTGATACTAGCACTGCAATCAACTTACTTAAGGTTAAATGCTCCAAGAATGTTCCAACAAGGATCTCTGACCCGCTGAGGGGAAAACATCCTCAGAGATGTTTAAAAACCAAGGGACTATTCACACTTGCTGGCCAGTGAGCACTAAACAAGTTTTGTACCTGGATAATGCCACTCATAGTGCATGCAGCCAGCCTGGGGGTAGCCAGATCACCAAGGCAGTGTCTGAAGCCACATCTACTACACACTTGGGTGTTATACAGTTGCATAGCCACACCCACTCACCACACTGCACCTGGAAAACGGTGAGTAAGTGTGTGGATCAGGATGTGCACAAATATTCATATCATTTGTTATTTGGACGAATTTGGACAAATCAGGACACAAATTCGTACACAAATCAAATCTTATGACATTTGCGCATTAAGAATAATAATAATAAGAAGAAGAGTTGGCTTTTCTACCCTGCTTTTCTCACCCATTTAAGGGGACTCAAAACGGCTGACAAAGCTTTCTGTTCTCCCCACACCAGACACCCTGTGAGATAGGTGGGGCTGTGAGAGCTCAGAGAAAAGCTGTGACTAGCCCAAGGTCACCCAGCTGGCTTCATGGGGGAGGGTGGAATCAAACCCGCTATTCCCAGATAAGAGTCCAGCTCCCTACCCACTAGACCAAACATTCGTATGAATACAAATGTTTTGGAACATTTGTACAAATACTTCATACACTTGTTTAACAGGGGAAATGGGCTACACACAATGCAAATTGCCCATGGACACACAATACGCTCCAGCAGCTGCCTGGCCGACTGCGCGCAGTGTTACTTCTAGTAGGATAGTGTGACCCAAAATAGCTCATACTGTGTGGAAAAGACCTTCATGCCATCGAATGTAGGCAATGCTGAGCTTCATGAACCGACAGGCAGAGATGGTATTGGACAGCTTGCTATGTAAATCATTTCCTGCTGCTGCCCTTAGTTCAACATTGTTGCAGAAAGTCCCCATTGCTTTGCCACCAATTTTAATGCTGCAGTATTTCTTGCGATCAACTATTAAGTTTAAACTAATTTATTCCACTCATGTTTTACTGTGCCTTTGTCCAAACTGTAATGCTTACACGTACTTTCCCTGATGCTTAAAAAAGAAAAAAAAGAAAAAGAGGTAATTTCAGCAATTTGGGATCTTATTTCCTTTTGTATTCATCTATCAGAAAATAAAAATTATGCTGCGGGTTCCATCAAAGTTGAGTTGCAGTGCTCAGAAGTGTGTAACTCAGAAATAGAATAAGCTGCTTTAAGGAGTTATTGACGCCAACATTAAATTTACAATTATTCATAAAAAAGGAAGCCATTTGAAGAATTCCCCATGCTGTGCATACACAAAATAGTTTGCTACGCATAAGAAGTTTCAGTTATTAACAGCTCTTTCCTCCACTGACACCCCATTTCTCATTCCCAACAAAGTAAACTTTTCCCCTCCAAGGACCAAGTATCCAAATGATGTTGCTTTGCCTTCACCGGAGGGGGTGAGGTGGGTATCATGGGCAGATCCAGTGGAAGACTGGATTCAGTATTGAAAAGTACAGGGTGAAGGAAGCTTTTCGCCACACAGAATGCCAGTTCTTACTGCCCATTACTAACTGTAACGTATTATTCCCAATTCCCACTTCAGAGAGATCGCCTGTAGTGTCCAAGACCTAAAAAAGGATTTTATACCATTTATGATATTTATTTATTTAGCTTATATGGGTCTCTGCTTACCTACCTAGCCAGTTCTATTACAGGCATGTGGGGGGCAGGCACTAATAAGGCCCCTCGTCATCTCTGTTTATGAGCACTGGAGGCATTATGCACAGTGGCAATCAGAAATGTCTTCCACTCTGGAAAAAAAGGACTGTTCTGACAGTGATTGTATCTGAAAATGGGACTGGACTATCACCCTGTGTATACCGCTCTCCCTCTAAAGTTCAATGACTTAAGAAAACAGCCAGCCCAGGCAAAATCTATTAGCCTAATTGTTAACCCAACCTTCAGTTTAGAGCTACATACATTTAATTTACGGAGAGAGACTAAAAGTGCTGTAGTCTATGTGTTTCAAGAATCCCCCACTTCTTTTGCAGCCAAGCCAAGTCTATTTTTTTATTGAAATACTTTCAGGGTGTTCACAAATGTAATTTTCAAATTCTATTCAATTCAAATCGAATGTTCAAATAGCCAAATAACCAATACGAATGCTATCTATACTATCAATACATATCTATTCGTACAAATTTTTGATAAGTATTGATATGAATCTCGTACACATTTGTACACACCCATATGCATCTGTACGCACCCCGTTTTATCCCACACTTACCAGTACAGATGCTTATGGATATGTTTTGTGCCAGGTCTGCAAGAGATATGAAAACAATATAGAATGTAAAACATATTATATAAATGCTATAAAAGAGACAGATGTATGTCTTTGGAGACAGAATTCGCAATCCCACTCAGAAATGCAAAAGCAAACAGAAAAATGACTCCTCCTTGAATCTGCCTGTTCAAGTCAGACTGGAGGCAAATCATCATTTGGCCTCTTAGTTTGCAATTAGTTAGCATCTGGGTAGTTGCATCTGCACTTACAGGAGGGATTTATAGCCTACAGATGTCCCCTGCCCACCCAGATGTTAACTAATTGCAAACTACCTGTAGTGCATCAAATTGCACACCAAAAGCAAACTAACTCTAACTCAAAACTTACCTTTCATGTCCAGGAGGTGAGCACTTGCACCTTTTCCAGTGCAAGGGTCATCTGAGGTACCACACAAGTTTGCTAGTTCCTCAGATGACCCCTGACTCATGACTGGACAAAGGTAATTGTCCAGGTGCACAAGGGCTAAGAGATTATGTATTAGCATTCCCTAGTGTAGTACACATTAATTTGTTCTGCATCTTTCCCATTCAAGTGCAGAAATGCTCTGGATTGGCTTCTGCCATCTACATAATCCAATCTTGCAGCACAATGTGCGACCATTTACTCCCAGACTGCCTATGTTTACCCTTAATCACCAAGAGATGCCCCATTGGGATGTCAAATCGACAATGCAAATATGAAGTATTGCCTTTGTGGTAACTGATCCTATTCAATTATGCAGTGCTCTGGGTTACAAGTTTAGTGATCACCAGCACTTTAAGGTTACCATGGGTCACCAGTGCCCTACCCCTCTTTTTTCCTGAACAAATTCAAATTTTCCAACCTCAAATCTGATTGGCTTTCCCTACCTCCCCTGGGCTGGACAATGGGAGGATAGATCCATCCCCCGAGTCCGAACACAGGAAAAAAAGACCCCCCCCAAAAAAAAAAAATCTCAAGGACTTCACAGTCCTTACCTCTCAGGGGATCTGTCACTCCCACTCTGCTCCAGTGCTGCTGAAACCATGAGACAGTATGAACGTGCACAAAGCCCATTTCCCATATTTGATTCAGTGTGAATTGAATGTGGGAAAATTCATCTTTGGCCGAATCGCGCCCCCACAAGTGTGTGTGTGGGCTTTGCATTTGTGCACAAATATTCAAACAAATATTCGTGCATGAAATAAAGCAAAGGTTTCCCCTCCCTTCCCCCCCTTCTCCTCCCACTTACCTCTCCTCATCAACACCATCACCGCCACGTGCGCCATCATCTTAGGCGCTTCCAGATCTGCATGTGCAGCTTCTGCTGCATGCACAAACCCGAAAGTGCCTTTTTGGCCTCTGGGGAATGCCAAAATGTTGCAGCCCCCCCTCCAGAAGGTAAGGAGTGGAAGGCTCCGGGGCCTATTTTGGCACTCCTCAGAGGCCAACAGGCCTTCCAGGTCAGTGTTGCATGACCCACATCTGGGGATCGTGTGACACTGACCTAGAAGTGCTTTCTCAGCCTCCGGGGAGTGCCAAATCGGGATGTGCATGGATATATTTTTTGCATTCAAAATTTGAATCGATTTGAATATTCAAATATTTGATTTGATTCACAAATTGGAAATCCAAATTTTCAAAAATCTGATTCGAACCCAGACTATCCGAACATGTATTTTTGAAAATCTAATTTGAATCTAATGGTATGAACGCCGGCAACATTTGTATCTAATTTTTTTAATTCGTGCACATCCCATTTTCGTCCCATTTGCATCGCGTTGTCATCCTGTGTTATATGTGCAAATAGACCCGATATTCGGATGTGATATAAATAGATCTATTCAGTCGAATTATTCAAAAATTCATATCGGATTTCCAAAAATTTGAAATTCGTTCGAAGTCAGAAATTCAGATTTCTGAAAATCTGATTTGAATTCAAATGTTGAATTTTTGAATATCCGTGTGCATCCCTAGTGCCAAAATAGGCCTGAGGATGCCACTGCAGCCCTCCAAAATGTAAGGAGGTACATCAGGGGGCAGGAAGCCATGGTTGGGTCCCAAGGGTATATTTTGGCACTCCCAAGAGGTCAAAGAGGCTCTGTAGGAACTGAGCACATAAAACCAGAAACCCTAGGAGTTAGGAGCGGCAGTGGCCCTGTAAGGTAAGTGGGGTAATGGGAGGCTACAGGAGAGTATGGGAGGACCAGGAATGTGGGAGGGTTTCTGCTGCCAAGCTCTTTTTATGGCCCAAGCACCTGGCAGTCTGTAAAGCCATTAATACTAAGCAATCCCAAAACAAGTTACCCAAGTGGTCACAACAAGCTAATATCCCCACTCTTGACACTTGTTTAGGATGTCTCATTACAGTGTCAGGAAACAGTTCTCTTGTTATGAAAAAGTTAACAAAAGTTGAAACTTTTAAAGAATAATAATAACAACAATTATTGAATCCAGAAGGCTTCAAAGTGGGGACCCTACTGAGATATCTGCCCTGTAGGGCCAGCAAGTCTCCAAAATGATCTTTTTGAACTATCAGTCAAGCTAATGAGGTGATTAACCTTAAAATGAACCTCCATCTACAAAACAAAGAATAGGTAGCTTGCAAGGAGAGACTCAGATAAGCACCGAAAGCACCCAGAAATCTGTAGATTTCAATTCCAAAATGGATTTTGTCTCACTGCAATCATATATTCTAAAACACTTCTTTTTTTTTTCAAGTTTTACTCCCTTAGAGGTTTTTGACACAGAATAATCACTTTTCCAGATGGTTTGGAGTAAGAGTATATGCCAAAAATGTAAATGAGGTTTAAAAGCACGAGAACATAAGAAATGCCCCACTGAATTGGCCTGTGCTCTAGTAGTCTGTTCTCACAGTGGTCAAAGAGATTCACAGCAGGTGGCTCTTATTAAGATTATTCTATGATAAAGATAGCAGGGTCCCTGTTCATTTAATAGTTGCATAGAAGAGGAAATTCCAGTAGAGGGACAGAAAGCACTGTCAGAAATGGATTCCACACACACACACACACACACACACACACACACAATGGAGGGAAAACACTCTGACAACAATTTCAACTGCCCTCCTGTCCTGCCACTGATGTGCAAATTGATGCAGGCTTTGTGTCTGTCCTTTCAAAAAGCAGGATCCTACCTGTTTATCATTCTATGTGAGGATGCCACAGTATCCTGTGTGCTTTTTCAAGGGCTACATCTCCATGGGGTTGCTGGCCGGTACAAACAATTCTCAAGGAATGTGGCACTTGCATTGTGGGCCAGTTCACTGAGAAGCATGGCCTCCCAGTGGAATGCCATGTCTGTATGGATGTGGTATTGGACCAATATCTCTGCCAAGAACACTGAACAGATGTGCCTATGAAGTTATCCAGGGGCATTTTCACACTTCCCTTCCTGTCCACATTGAGTAGCACTCACACTTGGAGTGCTAGTCAACGTTGGCCATTCCCTCACCCTGCAATCGAATACTTACTGTATTCAATCCTGGGTCCAGTCCTCTTCTGGGTGCCACCATTTTACCTATGGTACCCTCCACGACTGCTCATGCATGGTGCTGTTGCCCTGATGACACTGACGTATGCACACATGCATGGTCATCCAAAGTGCCAGTGCACTTGTGTGGCACCTCAAACGACCCCAGAGCACTGGAAGAGATGTGAATGATTGTGCTGCTAGATGCCTTAGGTAAGTTCTGTTAAATATTGGTTAACATGTGGAGCACAATTTAGTGAACTTCTGGTGAGGGTGGGCACACTTGGAGGCTGTAACAGCCTACTCCACATATGGAAGCCTTTCACCAGAAGTTCACTAATTCTTCACTAGAGGCCATAGTGCAAATAGATCTCAAGGCTAAGTCATGACATGATGGTACTGAACAAGAATAGCAGCAGCAGTAGCATTAAAATAGCACTGCAACTCACTCTAATGGGTGGCTGCTTAAGAATGGTCTCAGAAGATTTCTTCAGAGGTCGATTGTCCCAGGATCCATATGTCAATGCCTGGAGCTGGGGTGGTCTACTGGGCACAAGCAGCCTGACACTATTTTGCCAGGCTCCCAGAAGCAGCAGTGGAAGAGAACTACTTTTAGATGTGCAGCTGAAAAAGCCCTGTCTTGCATCTTTGGAGGATGGAAAATTTTGTTCCCTGTCAGTGTAGTTGGACCCACCATAAAGCAGTCAGCCCTTGAGGCTGGTAACCAGTTGCCCCTCTGATGTTGGTCAGGATTGCTTGGATCTGGCAGAAGATCAGACCTGGATGTCATGGAATAGGGGTGTGCACAAATATTTGTGCAGATTCCCAAAAGTGGGAGTTGCACACACAACTTTAGAAGGCCTATTTGCACCTACAAGGAGCAGCGGTGGCAGCAGCAGGTAAGGGGTGGAGGAAGGGGGGGTTGGATGTTCAAGTGCAAAACTGAAGCCTCCCACATTCACCGGGGAAGTATTTGTCCAAAGCCGGATATTCCTACATTTGATTTGTATTGAATCGAATGTGGGAAATTGGCTTTGTGCACATCCCTAGCATGGGGAAGCGTATGCTGGGTCAGTTTGTTTAATCATTCAGTCTTATCTGAGTCTTTGTGACTCCATTGACCACTAGGGCCGCATCCCCATTACAAGCTTAATCCAGTTTCCCTAAACTGAAATAATAGAACCGGATGCAAACGCGAATTTGCCTGTTCCCATTACTTTCAACTTAATCGCGTTCGATCCGGATTCTGAGGATCCTACATGGTGTACGTGACTCAAGGGGGGACTCAAGTGGCTACTTTCTAAAAGCCCCTTTTCGGGGCTGTCCTGCCCTCTTCCTCCTGGCGTGAATGCACCACCCATAACGGACCCCTTCAGGGAGCCTGGCTGGGTGGCTGCCGCTTGCGTGGATGGAGGAAAAATGGCAGTGGGCAGCCAGTGATTCTCCCCATTGCCCAGGGAACGCAGCAGCAGCAGCAGCAACTCAAGCCCCCTTGCTTTAAACATTCACACATCTCCCAGAACCTGCCCTGCTTTCCTTTCCCCTTTAAAGGTCAGAACTCCAAAGAGCTAGAATTGTGCAAAATTGCAACATTGTTATCAGGTGTGAAGTGTTATCAGATTGCTACAGTGTAGTGGCTGCTGTGAAGGTTGGATTTTTACACTGACATCACTGTCTTTGGAAGCAAGCTATTGGGGGAGGGAAACCCTAAACACGGATTCTCATCCCTTAACACGGAACGGTCCCCACAGTAAAAAATGTAAAACGTTTCAAGCGCACAAACCGGAGTGAGACCTATTGAAATGAGGATTAACATTTTCAATGCTTTGGGGTGATTTAACACGCATAAAGTGTGTTAAACCAAACTGATGTGGGGTCTGCGAGGATCAAAAACGGTTTGAAACCGATATAAGCTTGTAATAGGGATGCGGCCTAGGTGTCTACACTTATATTCAAAGGAAAGAAAACCACAAAACATTGCTAGCCAACTTGTCTAAGAATTGCCAGACAATTCAGTGCATCCCTAACCAATTGCGTGAGCACACACACACACTTTGATTATGCAAACAATAGAGCCAGAAAATAAATGATTATACTATAAGTTTTTAAAAGTTTTTAGAACATAGGTGCTTTTACAGTCTGTTAAAATCATGTTCCTCCTTTGGCAACAAGGAAACCAAAACCAGGAAGGAATAATAACAATCTTTTAACATTTGCCACATTTTTTTATCTTGTTCCACTTATTTTTAATAGAAACATTAGGCCCTTGACTCTAGTGAAAAATATGGTGAATATTAAATGCAAGGAATGAATCAAAACAATCCACAGAAAACAGATCATCCAGCAAATTATAGATGAATAATAGGTACATGTTTGTGGCAGCCACATTCCTATGCCAAAGATTAATGTAGCATAGCTGAAGCATATTCAATGTGAATTACTCCCAAAGAAGTCTGCACTGCATTTGATGTATGCCTACCTAGGCAGGTCTACTCAGAACTCAGAGTTTATGTAGCACTGCCCTTCAAGACTGCAATTCTATATAAATCCCACTAAATACAACTTGAATTTCACTCTGTTAGAACTCAGCACCCTTCTTCACAAGTAGTGCTGTTCTCCATGCTGGCCCCCAGCATCAAGACCAAAACCGGGGAATCTTCTCCTGCATTCCTGATGCCAGGGAAAGCTTTCCATATCCCACCATCATGCTTGAAACTTCACCATCTCTATTAGTGAAACCATTATTCTGAAAGGACTACAAAGGGGTCTTCACAATCTCATTGTCACAGTACATGTTGCTCGTTGCCACACCACAATTCCTTTCTGTTCTATTCTATATTGTTATAATATACAGAAACACAACAGTATAACACAACACTAAATAGGCCGGCTTTGATATTTCATAATGCATTGGGATCTTCCCAAGATCTTATGATGACATTAAGTACCAGCAGATAATGTGAGCAGAACTCAGCAGGATGGCCTTTTGTAATTGACAGATGTTAACCTGGTCAATGTCGAGCTGTTTTAAGCACCTTCCAAGGTCTTTTGGAATGGCACTTAATGTGCCAATCACCACTGGGACCACCACTGCTGGTTTGTGCCAGAGTCTTTGAACTTCGAACCTTAAGTCCTTGTATTTTGTGGTTTTCTCTGTTTGTTTCACATCAACCCTACTGTCTCCTGGTATAGTGACATCAATGAGCCACACCCTCTTCTTTTCAATAATGGTGATGTCAGGAGTGTTCCAAAACTTTATCAGTTTGTATTCTGAAGTCCCATAATATTTTGGCCTGTTCATTTTCAACCACTTTTTCGGGTTTATGATCCCACCTGACACCTAAAGGTCTCAGGGAAGGTAACAACATTTAAAACCAAACATATATATTTAAACAATAACAGTGTCTGAAAGTGAGAATAGAAAGTGTATCCCCATTTAACCAAAGGCCAGTGCAAAGAGGTGTGTCCCAATGCTTCCAACTGGCTGTTAAGTCCTCTCAGTGGGAAGAAGAAAAAGAAACTGGATTAGAGTCCTGCAGCTCCAGCAGCCATCTTCTCAGAGTTCCCATCCCCATCTCTCTCAGGGTGTTTTTCCACTGTCACTAGAAGGACCAATTAACAGTGGAAAAACACTCTCACTTTCTCCTTCCAAGCTGATTCCTAAGTTTTAGAAAGGAAAAAGAAATCAAGACATAAAAATCCAGTGTTGCACATATTAAGAGAGAAAAGAGTTCATAATTAGATGTACAGCCTCCACTACCCTCTTTCTTTTTACAGTCACACACACAAACATGCAGACTTAAATGAATTTTCAAAAACTTCTAAAATACTCCTGCCAGATTCTGAGTTCTCCAGTGGATTAATCTGAAAATCAACTTGGGACTCAATTTAGACTTTTCTGGCAGCCAGCTAGAGAAACACGTCAAACTCGGGAGTTTTACTTTATTGAAGACCCTCTTAGGAGGCTATCAAGAAAGCAGTGTGCCTGTCTAGTAGCCAAAGATCAGTGGGAGGTAATATTTAGTTTATTAATGTGCTGTTTGATTTTTATTTTATTTTATTTTTCCTTCATGGCAATGTTGATGCCTAACATAAAACTAGGACTCTTGCTGCAATTTTGCCCTGCCCACATGGAGTATTTTCTTTCTTCCTTCTTTTTTTTTCTTTTTAAACATAATCTCTAAAACATGAATAAAAGTTAACAAGATCTTGCATCGTATCAAAATGCATTTTAGTCTGTCCCAGGATTATTCAAGAGAAACCATTGACTTCTGTGCCAGAGAGCTTGCGTAAATGGTTCCCAGCTTGTAAACAGCGCATCTTTTCATTCCAGGAGAAAGACTCTTCTACACGAGAGTCAAGGCTAATTTTGAAACAACCCTTCACTTTCAAGGCAACTGTATTTATTAGCAAGAGCCTACTGTATATTCAGGAGAAGGAGGATTTTTCAATGGAAGTCTCGCGCTACGCGAAAGACATCTCGAGGATCGGATCATAAATAGAGAATGGCCGCTGATTGACAGGGCTTTTCAAAATGAAAAGCACTGTGGCAAAATGAGGCAACTCTCCATTCTGTTGTCTTTTCAATAAATCATAAGGAAATTACAGAGGCAGCTTGCAGAATGTTCAGATGCTGTGATTCACACCTTGCCATGATTTTGCCTTCAGCTCATGAGGCTGAAGCAACGTGGGAATGCATTGCAAGGCAGTGCCCTATCACTGCTTAAGGGGTGGATTAGGGAACATCTCTTCATCTTGCCCTCTCCCCAGCCATGTTCTCTTTGGCCGCATCCCCATTACAAGCTTATTTCGCTTTCCCTAAACTGAAATAATATAGAACCGGATGCAAACTCGAATTTGCTTGTTCCCATTACTTTCATCTTAATCACGTTCGATCCAGATTCTCAGGATCATATGTGGTGTACGTGACTCAAGGGGGGCTCAAGTGGCTACTTTTAAAAAAACTGCTTTTCGGGGCTGCCCTGTCCTCTTCCTCCTGGCATGGACGCGCCACCCATAAGGGACACCTTCACAGAGCCTAGCTGGGTGGCTGGGTGGCTGCTACTTCCATGGATGGAGGGAAAATGGCAGTGGGCAGCCAGCCAGAGATTCTTTCCCCTCCTCTCCCCATTGCTCAGGGCACACAGCAGCGGCGGCAACTAAAGCCCCTTTGCTTTAAACATTCACACAGAACCTCAGCAGCTTCCTTCCCTTCCTTTCCCTTTCTAAAGGTCAGAACTTTTAGAATTGCACAAAATTGCAACATTGTTAATCAGGTGTGAAGTGGTTCCATCGCTACAGTGTAGCACTGCTGTTAAGGGTGGATTTTTACACTGAAATCAATGTCTTTGGAAGCAAGCTATTGGGAGAGGGAAACCCTAAACATGGATTCTCATCCCTTAAAACGGTAGGGTCCCCACAGAAAAAAATGTAACATGTATCAAGCGCAGGATCCAGAGTGAGACCTGTTGAAATGAGGATTAACATTTACAAAGCTTTGGGGCAATTTAACATGCGGAAAGCATGTTAAGCCAAACTGACGTGGGGTCTGCAAGGATTGAAAATATTTTGAATTTGAAATAAGCTTGCTGTGGGGATTCGCCCTTTCAGTTTCCACTGACTGCCAACATTGCAGGAAGAGGAACAATTGGCTTGAGAATTCTGGCAGGATAGCAGTTGGACATCAACAAGGATTCCAGAAAGCCCAGGCTGTAGGAAGCCTGCAGGCATCCGCAGAAAGCAACCCTGGGCCATGGAGAAGCAAACTTATTTTATGATTATAAGAACATAGGTAGGCTTTGACATAGGGATGGGAAACCTGTGACCATATGTGCTGATGAGGCAGATCAAAATATAAGCCATCATAGCATCTTTGATAGGATCTGCACTATGGGGGAAAGCATTACAATCATAGAGCCTACCCACTTTTTGCATATAAAGTCCCTAATCTGTAATATGGAAGCTTGGGGCCTATTCACACTTACTAATCTAGTACGGTATTACAATGCCACACTGGGATGGTAAAGACCCAGGATGGTGTCATGGTGACCATCCACACTTTGAATGCTAGAATGCTCCCCTATCAGGCCAGCAGCACTCAAAGTGTGGATGGGCAGGGCAGGGTTGATTTACACAGCAACATCTACGGCAACATCCAGCACATGCCCAGATGTTGCATTGCAACCCGGGCACTGGGCAGAATTATACAGCCACAGTCACACCGCCACAGTAATTTACTGTGCTGCATCCGTAAGAGGGTGTGGATGATGCTCTCCTGGTCAAGCTGTGGACTGGGACTGCTTCTTAGCAGTCCAAAACTAGATTGCTCTGGGGAGGGTTTAGCCAACTCTGGGGTGGCAATGGCAGAAGCAGTATTGACAGCATGTGAATGTACTTCACTAGTGAGCAGACCACCTCTCACTAAGAGGTAAGTAGAAACAGGCCCTTGCTTTCTACCCACCAGCTCACCTACCCCCATGCTGATTATTCTGTAAAGAGTCTGTGAATCCAGGTAATGGCCCAACATGTACAAAGAATAAGAAGACTTCACATTCAAGATGTCATAAAGGCACAGTGTGGATCCCGCCATAAAGGTGAAAGAAAAAAGAGGCCATTACTTCTCTAAACCCAGGGTCTCATTGTTTGTATTTTTATTCCACCCTATACATGAAGGTATCAGAGCAGGTTACCATGATAAACAAAAAAATTAAAATAAATCCACCCAAACAGTGCCTGAAATTGCTCAGGTGTCACAATATAAAAATGGCATTTCCACTCATGATCACACCTGGTAATGGGGTGGCACACTTGCAGCAAGGCAAGCACTGGCCCCATAAATGGATATGCCTCACCTGTTAGGGGAACATCTACCTTACTTGTTATCTCAGACACAATTGACTCTGGATTTCTGGTGTGCTGCAGTTCTCTTCTCTTCTGGTCCTCCAGCCTTCACCTGCATTGTGAGTCTGTACCATGCATGACTAGGTGGTCCTCAGTTTTCTTAGATTCCATTCTGCATTTTAACAGATTGTAAACTTTAGATTTATTTATTCATTTCTGAAGGTTTGACATCTGGTACATGACTATAACAAGACATATGCGGCCAGTAACCAACCTCTCCAGTTCTTCTCTTGCACAGCATGGTTTCCAAATGATTCATATTCATGGTATTCAGCCTTGCCCACACCACCATAATACCACCCATTAGGTTCTGTAGTATTAGAACTCTGAACTTTTAAAAAGAGAAGGGGAAAAAGAAACTGGCATGCTGGCAGCTGACATTCAATGCACACTTTCATGGGAGTAAGTCTTGCTGAGTCAAAAATATATCACGTAGCAGAAATGTCATTCCCAATTGAAATGTTATGCATTATTTTAGAACCATTGACGGACAGCAAGGCAACATCAGCATGCTCCCCTAGGATGACGCCAGATGTGAGCTGGGACCATGGAGTCTGCACATCAACACGCCTGATGAGATGGCACAGCAGCTGCCACATGCCCTGTGGCAGACACCACCTTTAAGCCACTTTGAGGGCACTAATCTACTGCATATGGATGCAGCTTTGAACATCTTTTGAAATGTACCTCTTAACCATCGCCTTTAGTCAAGGATGTAGTTTACCCAACCCTTCTATGCGCTGAGATTTTTATTCAGATATTTTAGCATCCAACACCAAAGTCCCAGGGCATGGAACAAATATGATACTTACTAGGTTTGGCGTCAGAGATGGCAAGAATACAGAGAAGAACTACACAGGAAAGATCTGAACATCACTGATAACCATGATGGTGTGCTCACTGACCTAGAGCCAGACATCCTAGAAAGTGAAGTCACATGGGCCTTAGGAAGCATTGCTAACTAACAAGACCAAGAGAGGTGATAGAATTCCAGCTAAACTTTCTAAAATTCCAAAATATGATGCTGTTAACATGCTGTACTCAATATGTCAGGAAATTTGGAAAACTCAACAGGACCACTGAATTGGAAAAGGTCAGTTTACATTCCAATCCCAGAGAAGAACAGTGCCAAAAAATGTTCAAACTACCAAATGCTCAAACTACCAGTTCTGCTCAAGATTCTTCAAGCTGGGCTTCAACAATATGTGATCTGAGAACTTAAGTGCAAACTGGTTCAAAATTGAGAATGGATGGGGTGCAACAGAGTTGTATTTTGCCGCCTTAAGTAACTTATGCACCAAGTTCATCATGTGAAATGCCAGTCTTAATAAATCAAAAACTGGAATTAAGATACCCTCAGATACACAGACGATAACACTCTGATAGCAGAAAGTGAAGAGAAACAAAGGATCATCTGGTTGACAGTGAAAAGGGGGTGGCAAAAGCTAGTTTGAAGTTCGACACTATAAAAATCAAGGTCATGGCATCTAATCCCATCTTTGGCAAACAGAGGGGGGTAGGAAATGGAAGCAGTACATTTGCTGTTCTAAAGCCCACTCAGTGCAGATACCTCTGCCTGTGGCTATCCAGATGTAGCTAATCTGGACCTAGCTAATACAGATATAGCTAATCTGGATCTAGTTAATACAGATTAACTGAGGTAAGGGCTGAAAGGGCCATTGTCTTCCTAGTTGATGGTCTTCCAGAACATCAACCTAACTACTGACTAAAAGGGCAAACACTCAAGCAAATACTCAAGTACTTTGGCTGGATAGTGAGCAGACAGAAAATGAAGCTGATGCTTCTGTAAAAAGCTTGAAGGCAGTAGGAGAAGGGAACAGCAGACTCTAGGAAACAGTGGAAGACAGACAGTTGTGGAGTGCTGTGGTGAATAGGGATGTGCACAAATGCATTTTTTGGGATTCAATTCAATGTGAATCCAATACCCAAAAATTCAATTCAATTTGAATCTTTAAAACTCAAATTTAACCAAATCTGATCAACAACATTCATATGTGCCCATACGCATCGTTATGTATCCCGTACGCATCCCATAATTATCCCATCTGCAACTCATTTTCATCCCGTACGGATCCATACAAATGCGTACAGATGTGGGAAAGATTTGTATCTCCAAGTGCACACCATCTATGAACCCATACACATACGAATGTCCAGATAATTTGAAGGAATAGATCCAAAATTCAAAATTTATTTGAATCTTTAAATTCAAATTTATGGATATCTGATTTGAATTCAGATGTCAAAATTCAGGCAGATTCAATCGAATTTTGAATACCTTTGAATATTCCTGCATACCCCTAGTCGTCAATGGAGTCACAAAAAGTCAGATAAGACTGATTGACTAAACAAACTGGCAAAAGATAGGAATGGGCAAAAAATGTTCACCTTCACAATTCATATGAATTGAGAATGCTCAAAACTTCACAATGAAATTAAACATTGGCTGTATTCAGAGACTGGCCGCAAGAAAAGCAAAAGCTTTTGTGCCTTCATTCGAAGCTTCATTACACTCCAAGCGGCTGCCAAGTCACCTCCAGAGTGGATTTGGATTGGATTTGGATCTGATTTAGAGACGCAGGCGTTGGTGGTAGAGATTCTAAGAGAATCTGAAGCAAATTTGAAGTCCAGTAAATTTAAAGTGGCTCCATCCATTCACTTTGAGGTGAAGCAAACAGGAGGAAAGAACTGTAAACATCGCTGAGATGGATTGGTAAATTTGAACAGTTTCTACCTAGGAAGGAATGGAATTCAGCGTCACAGGTCATAGGATGAAAATTATGACCCACAATGGACTAAATGAAAATAAAATGAAAAAAGATGTTTAATACAAACAACCAAAGAAAACAGTAAGACACAGGTTAAATCTTGAAGACAATATAAAAGCATCCATTGCTCATCCTAATACTGAGTAGTTTTACTCAATCCAAGAAACACCAAGCGGTTAGCAAAAGCCCTTGTGTTGAAGTATATCAATCTAAAAGGATTAATAGTAACTATGGAAGCACAGGTCAGTTTTATAAGATACAGTAGTATCTTCTTATAGGGAGGCCTACCTGCTTCAAACTCCTATGCATAAGTAGGTTTCTAGCTGGTAAGTGAATCATTCTCCAGTAACTGATAATTTTCACTTTTAAAAAAATCCTGATTCCAGTGGTTTTAATTCACCTGAACTCCTGAGAGTCATCCAAATTCACATTTTCAATATGCAAGGCTTTCTTACACCCCAACTGCTTTGTCATTCAAAGAGGTCAGAGTGAGGTCAAAAAAGCCTTCTTTAGGGAATTGTATGCAGAAGAAAATCCTATAATCTGAGAAGTCCTTTCTCATCCTTACCTTTTAAGATTTCTTAATACCGCTCCTTTTTTGGCTGCAATTGTTAATTACCATCGATCGTACACCCTATTGCATATAGATAATCTTAATGAAGTTGTGGTCTTCCAGCTATACCAAAGGCAGGTTACACATTTCTTGGTGTGTAGACAGAATACACTACACATACAAATGGTTCCCTATTGAGAAACGGGGCCCGCCCTATTGCAGCTCTTTATCCAGAATTGAAGCAAAATCTGCAAAAGGTCAGTGGCAGCATTCTAACTCAGAGCATTACACCTGATAGTAGAAGCATGCTGATTGTATGCATGCCACCATCTCTACTTCTGTGAATGTTGTAGCCAAGGAACTTTTGTTCCTCAGCTGTGATGTTCCTGTCCAGGCATGGGTATTGAATACAGGAAATGTCCTCAGATGTGGGCTTGTGTTCAAGTAACCAGGGTCGGCAATGCTACTAAAAAAGAGAGAGAGAGCTGGGGTGTTTTTGCACTTACCTTCCAATCTGCTGGACAGGAAAGGAGTGCAATTCTGCAGCGTTGAGTGGCACTCGCACTTGTAGTGTTAGTCAACTTTGGCCGTTCCCTCCCCCAGGACCGAATACTTACCGTATTTGATCCGGGGCCTGGACCTCCTCTGGGTGACATCATTTTGGCTGTGGTGCCCTCCATGACTGTGCGTCACCTTCTCAACATGGACGCTCTGCACACCCACAGTTGCGTCTATGGTTGTCTGTGGTGCAGCACTTCAGACGACCCCAGACTGCGGAAGAAGAGCAAATGGTCACTGCCCAGGACACTTGAGGTAAGTTTCTGAGTATGTTTGGTTAACGTGTGGAGCATAATTCCATGCTCCACACCTAATCAACTATTAGTGCACTTCTGGTGAAGGCGGGCATACTTGGAGGCTGTAACAGCCTATTCCACATGCACATGCTCTTCACCAGAGGCCATAGTGTAAACAGGCCTCCAATAGATCTGCACAAGCATCAGTGATAGTGCACTTACTCCCACTGTGCCATTATAGCCTTCAATGTGTGCATATGGTGCAGTGTGTATCCATGCAGATGCAGCACTCAGTCAGTACACCAAGTCAGTATACCAGGAGAAGCTTCCATGATCACCTCTCTGGAAGATCCCTCTGCTTCTCAATTTCACCAGTCTGGCTACACTTGCTTCTTTTGCATGCCTTTAGCCTTAACATCAGAACATAAGAAAAGGCCATCCAGTCCAGCATCCTGCGTCAAATAGTGGCCCATCAATTGCTTCGGAGCATTCTCAAGCAAAACCTTCACCTGCTCTCGAATCCCTGCAAATGACCTTAGAGACATCCTGCCTAGAGGATTCTAGCCATCAATACACTTGCCCTCCATGCATTTATCTAATCCTGTCTTAAAGCTATCCAGGGTAGGAATGTACACAAATATTCATAACATTCATTAATTATACGAATTCAGATGAATTTGGACATTCATATATGAATCAAATGTTACGGCATTTGTATATTGGCATTCGTACAAATATGAATATTTTGGAACATTTCTGAAATGGGCAGGTGGGAAATTGGCTGCACCAGCCACATCTGCAATGGAACCAGAGTGAATTCAACATGGTTTGAAAGTGGATTCAAAGTGGATTTAAGGTGGATTCAATGCTTTCAGAGCAGATATATTACAGGATACATATCAGATACGTATGTGTTCATATTGAGTATTCATACAATTTCATACGAATATATTCGCATCGAATAGAATCCTACCACATTTGTGCACATCCCTAATCAAGGCTGGTTGCTGCGAACACCTTTCTGGTAGTAATTCTATAGATTGATGAACTTCTGGGTGAAGAATTACTTCCTCTTATCCGTCCTAACTCTCCAGTGAGCTTTTATGCAGTAGCAAAAGTTGAGAGGGCATATACATTACTTAAACAAGAGCCAAATTGGTGTCGTGAACTAACAGGATCAGATAGTGGTGACTACAATTTTTGAAAAGAATTGGACAAAATGCAAAATCGATCAATGGCTACTAGTTATCATTGGAGAGAACAACACAAGTGGGGAAAACTAGAAACTCCTCCAAATCTCCCCATTGAGCACTGGTCCATGGCTGCCATTTGGGGTGTTTCCACACCGGCCGTTAAGACCCTTATAAGCACCCGATAAGGACACATATAGCACACATCTGCAAGTTACCTTCCGCACAGCAGGACAGATTAGGGCCACTTCAAAGACGGTGCTTCCACATGGGCTCGTGCGAGATCCGTCTCTAATGGGGTCTAGAGGCCGCCGAAACCGGTTTTCGGGATGACCTGAAAAATTAGGTCTTCAAACCATTCCTGCCTGCAAATTCCAGATCAAAGGATGACACTTCTGCACAGGGACAGGAGAGGGAGCACAAGTGGGCTGGACTGGAAGTCACCAGGCGGCCATGGGATCTCAGGCACGCAGTTGATTGGTGGGTCGTCTGTCCCTGGCATGCCCACGCATGGTGGAAACAAGCAGTGACTGATGGCTGAGTGCTCCAATCATGCAGCATCTTGGGCAGCAGGGCCACAGAGAGGCCTGATTCCTCCTGGATATCGGTGCTCCGGCATCCACACAGCAAACACATGATGCGTTCCTCACTATCCGTGCTTCCCACGTGAATGTGGACACATTAGGCCTCATTAGGATCCATCCCTATTTCAGAGGGATCTTCCCAGGGATGAATTTCAGAAATCCGGATTTCCTTAATCTGGATTTCAAGTGGTAAGTGCGGAAACACCCTTGAAGTCCACCCAGGCTGGATTGACAGACGTTCACATGAACTTCAAGGTCCACAAACCAGCATTCAGTGGAGAAATAAGTCTCCATCTGCACCGACTCAAGCCAACTACTCCATTTATGATTTATATATACTTGATCAAATATTGGAGAAAGTATGTCTTCAAAAGCCAGTGGCCAATGAACAGTGGGAGGTAAGCCCATGTCCTGATGTGTAAGCTTTCCAGCTCTCTCTGACTGGCTACTAGATCAAACCGAGACATTCATCTGGGAGTGCAGTGCTTGTAGATCACTGAAGCTGTTTTATTGAATTTTAAATTTGTTTTAATCTTGTTTTCATATTTTTAAAGGAATTTTTTATAGTCTTAGTATATATTGGATTTTATTGTTTATGTCTGGTTATGTAAGCCGCCAGAGGCAACAGGACGACATATAAATCAAATGAATAAAATAATAAATAAATACCGGTTGCTAGACTAGATGGGCCATTTATCCAATCCAATACGATGATAAGTTCCTTTGCCTGACACCATGGAAGTCATTGCTTTTCAAAACAGACACTACATGACTTGCTGTGGCAAAGGTATAGCTTTCTATGCTGTCCGAAGGTGAGGGCTTTTACTTGGTTTTTATATTCCAAAACATCTTAAGGAAATGAGTTTCACAAAGGCTGTGCTTGATGGTCTTTTGGCCTTTTTCAGTGATTGGATGCTGAGAACAGCTGAAACATGTTACCATTTGCTCATTTCCATAGGTGTTCTTTCTTTCCTTTCAATGCAGAACGCTCCTTGGCCTATTAATCTCAGTCTAGGATACCCACAGGATGCTAAACTAATTATGTCTAGCATCTTGTAACTGCTGGTGGGTTATAAGCTCAAAGGTTTGTAGAGACACATGGCAGCATAGCCCTGGCATGTGCCCGTGCTTCATTACAACTTGACCTTTTCACTGATACCCAGTAGAAAAAGGATCAGGGCTTCCATATGGCAGAAGCTTCATTTCCCAATATGCTGTCCTCCTGAGTCATTGCAGTAATAGGAACTTTCCATATAACTTGACCCCTATTAGCACAGTGCTGCTTAGCTGTTTACTTTTCGTATGTATGGACTGCGTCTGCATGTGTATCACTTGATTTTAAAGCATATTTATTTGTTTATTATGCAGGATTTCCTAGAACATCCCAGACAGATGTAGGTCCAGTCTCCTATTCATTGTTTGTTTGTTTGTTGTTATACCAACCGACACTGTAGCCTCAGGGTGGTGAACAGATAAAACAAGTTGTGAACCTCTATGTGAATGACAGACTTCTCAGCCAAAGCAATGGTTCATACAAGGGTCATCTTCAGCCCTGGCAACCACATTCCACTCTTACTGCTATCATCTCTGTCCATCACCCTGACACCAAAATCAGTTATTCATATTTCACATCTCTTGCTCTTTAGACCACATGAAGTCCATAAGCCTGTGCCTACATCAGTTTTCTGTTCCTTACATAGAAACACAGGCCCTGTCTTTAAAGCTTTCCAGAGGTTTTCCTGTGATACTGGCGCTCTGGCATCCCTAACCATGGTGAAGATGGAGAAGAAGATGGCATGGCCTTCTTCTGGAGACTGACCCTGCAGTTAAACCTGGAGCCTTTTGTACACAAAGCAAGTTCTCTGCCACTAAGTCGCATCTGCTCCATGATGCTACATTTGTTGTTGTTCAGTGATTCGGTCAAGTCCAACTCTTCGTGAGCCCATGGACCATAACATCAGGCCCCTCTGTCCTCCACTACTTCTCAAAAGTTTGTTGAAGCTCATGTTCCATTGCTTCCATTACACTATCTATCCATCTCATTCTCTGCTGTCCCCTTCTCATTTTGCCTTCCGTCTTTCCCAGCATCAGGGTCTTTTTCAAAGAGTCTTGTCTTCTGATCATGTGGCCAAAGTATTTCAGCTTCAGCTTCACTACTTGTGCTTCCAATGAACAGTCAGGGTTGATAATTAACTGATTTGACCTTCTTAGCGGTCCAAGGGACTTCTGAAAGTCTTGTCCAGCACCACAATTCAAAAGTGTTGATTCTTTGGCACTCAGCCTTCCTCATGGGGCATTTTCACACTGCCCTTCCCATCTGCTAGATGGGAAAGGAGCACAATTAAATACTTGAAGCACTAGTTAACTTTGACCATCCCCTCCCCCTCCAATCAAATACTTACCTTATTCGATCCCAGGGCCAGTCCTCTTCTGGGTGCCACCATTTTGGCTGTGGTACCCTATGCAACTGTGCGTGCATCAGTGCCATTACCTTGACAGTCGTGTCTATGGTCTTCTGAGGTGCCAGCATGCTTGCACGGCACCTCAGAAGATCCTGGGACACTGGAAGAGGTGTGGATGGTCATACCACTGGATGTTTGAAGTAAGGATTTGGTAAACATTGGTTAAGGCGGAACATGATTTCATGCTCTACACCTAATCAACAATAAGTGAACTTCTGGTGAGGCAGGGAACGCTTGGAGACTATAACAGGCTCCTCCATGTGTGGATGCTCTTTACCAGAAGTTCACTAATTCTTCATTAGAGGCAGTAGGGCGAATAGGCCCATGGACCAACTCTCACAGCCATACATTTTTACTGTGAAAACCACAGTTTTTACATGTGCATTGATGCTGGTGCCTGATGGTCTCTCTGCCTCCATCATCATCCCCCACTGACTCGAATAAGCATGGCATCACTCTTACCTCACTGAAGACGAGTAAAGGCTATAGCAGTGGTTCTCAACCTTCCTAATGTTGCAACCCCTTAATGGAGTTCCTCATGTTGTGAAGACCCCCAACCGTGGGGGCAGAGCAGCTGGGAGGTGGGAGGGAAGGGTGGTGGGAGACTCGTCGCGACCCCTCTGAAAGGGTAGTTCAACCCCCAAAGGGGTCCCGACCCCCAGGTTGAGAACCACTGGGCTATAGGATGATATTCAGGTCGGAGGCACCTACTTTAACATCACCTGCCTTGCTGCATGTTTTCCAGTAGATGGGTTTGAGTTCTTGGCCAGCTGCTGTCAAGCTTATATGCATCTGAATTAAAATCACCTGGAATATGCAGTCCTCTCCTGCAACAGCAGCAGTAAGTCTGTCCTTTTGTGAAAGGCCTCATCTAGCATCCATGGAACTGGATATCTTAAGGAGTGCCGTGAAAAGTCATTGTGTGGCCCCTAAGGTGGTATGACTGTCACAGCTTGTCAAAAACAAGAAGGCTTACTGCTGTATATCTGCATAGGCCACATGTAAGAATATCCCTCTAGAAATGTTTAAAAGGTGATTTCTAGCATGGCATGGTTAATTGCTGCCTCATTGGAGCCCGCAACACAAAAATGACTCAGCCGGAGCAAAAAGGAGGAGAATTTAATCAGGGTTAGTATAAGATGGTTTTTAATGCAGGTGAGCATAGCAGAGGACAATCATCATTAAAAGCTGAGGTTTTCATCAGAAAGGAAATAAGAACTTTTTTAAGGTGGTTAGAAAAAAAGAGAGAACTATTTGTAGAAAATACTTCCATTTTGATTCCTGAATTCTGTTTTACAAAGCAAATAATATCTATAAATTTCAGCAGAGTTTCTCAGTTGCCTTATGAAAGTTGAAATAATAAACAGCATCTCCTTGCCTAGAGGTAAGGAGGAAGGTTTTGGATTTCTCAGAATCTTGGAACACGCTGCTGCTCAGTTATTATCTTGAGGCAAACAGTATAGAGATGGCTATTAAAAAGGTTATCCCTGAGGCCACCTTCAGACGTGGACCCAAGATCCTACTGTTTAGAAATGTTCTGGAGTAAAGCTCCTACCGAATAACCCCTTGTTGCCCAAACAGCTGGGCAACAGCATGGGCCAAAGACAGGCACTTACTTTGGCTGGTGCTTGTTTCTATGCACACATCTGGGTTAGGGATGTGCATAAATGTGGTGGGTTGTTGTTTTTGTTTTGCTTTTTGTATTGCAGGCCCCTAACATGGGATATAATCTGGAATACGGGCCAGTGCAGAAAAAGCCAAAGTTTCTGCCCGACGTGGTTTAGCACCAGACTGGAATATGGGATAAACGTTGCCTCATTAAGTCACCACTGATACTATTTTGCATGATGGTGGCAGTAACTGAGTGCACGATCCACCATCAGACCATTTTATGTGCTCTGAGGGTAGATTTGTTGCCTTAGGAGTGGCCTACAGACCAGATGGAGGTGGTCAGGTTTGCCTGTCAAACCCCAGGGATGCTCTGGGAGCATCCAATATCTGTCATGTGGATATAGCCACAGTGATTAAAAGATACCGTGTGTTTGAGAAAGGAGGAGGAATTGCCTTGGGGATATATATGTTGTCCTTTACTTAATACGAGTCTAAAGGATATAATTTAAAATAACAAACGATGCTGTAACAAACTTCTTCTACTGTAAGACATTAAAACATTTTTTTTAAAAGAAAAAGGGATGAACTAATCAGATGAGATAATCTCACCCCCAAGAGGGATCAAGCTGTGAATGGGATAATGTCACAATGCCACCTAGGCAATCTGACTTAGCTATACAATTTGTCTCATTAATAATACTTTAAAAAAAAAGCTGAAAGCAAGAGCAAATGTGGCAATATTGGCCTACAGTGGCTCATCTGGGCTGCTGGCCAAGTCATTCAGGAATGCGGCAAAACTTTTCCAGTTCATAAAAGCATCTGTTCCGGGTTTATTGCTAATGTCATGTTGCTGAGATACTTCTTTGCAGTTTGCCACGAAGAATTCAAAGAAACTGTGTTGTGTTTTGCACTTGATTTCCTATACCTTAGACAAACCTCAGATTACTGTACCATCTCCTCTTTGAAAACAGTGAAAACTTTGATTCCTCCTTTTTAGGGGTGTGCACGAATGTTTTTTTTTCTTTTATTTTGCATTCGAATTTGACTCAAATCAAATGTCAGAACATTCTATTCGATTTGAATGTTTAGAATCCAAATGCAACAAAAACCGATTCAAATCCAAACTGTTTGTTTGAATGTCAGATGCAAATTTGAAGATGCGAAAGTCAACAACATTCGTATGTACTATACATATCTGTACACGTTTCATACACATCCTGTTTTATCCTATTTGCTTCCCATTTTTGTTCCGTATTATAAGTGCAAATGCATACAGATATGTATATAATACATACATATCTGTACATTCAGATTTGCAAATCATTCGAACGAATGTTTTGGAACATTCAAAATTCATTTGAATGTTTAAATTTGGATGTGAAGACATTCTATTCAAATTCGGATGTCCACATTCAATCACATTCAATCAAATTTCAAATGCTTTGAACATCTGTACACATCCCTATTCCTTTTTAGGACGGCACTATTCTCTGCTCAATCTGAATTTTGCTAACCTTTCTTTAAAACCACAGCTTGATCAACCCACTTTTTTATTGTGTCCAGTTGCAATAGTAACTGTGTATTTAATAGGGAAGTGCATGGATATTTTGCACATTCAAGATTCGATCAAATCCATTCAGATTCATACATCTGAATCAGAATTGAATGTTAGCTACATTCAAAGACTGACACTCGAATGTGAAGTGAACGCTTCTATACATTTGTTCGAAGTTTTGTTATATTTCTGAACAGGAGATGCAGGAAAGTGGCTGCCCCACCACATCTGCAGCAGATCCAGAGTGGATTGAAAGCCGATTCAAAGTGGATTCAGAGCAGATTTGCTGTGCTCGAAGCAGATCCATAGGCACGGCCAGCAGCAGGGAGCCAAATTGGATCCAAATAGCATTCAAAGAACATTCATATCAAATTCAAATCCTACCACATTCTAAAGGCCTCTATTCAAACTAGTGTGAATTTCTTCACATTCTATTTGATCGAAATCAATCAAACAAAAAATTCATGCAAATCCCTATTCTTTAAGCTACTTCAATGTCTTCTCTACTGCAGTTTTGGAGGGAAAATTCAACAAAATCTCAGGCTTCACCCATGTGATGAAGGGGCTGTAGGAACAACAGCCCATGCCAAAAGCAAAATCAAGGGCTTCCACCTTTCTCCCTGTAATCATACAAATGCCATCAGACCCATGGCTCCTGCAATGCCATCCTTCTCTCTTTCCCACTCACACCCCTCCCACTTATTCCTCAATAGGGGTGTGCACAAATATTCAAAATATTCATTATTCGGACAAATTCAGACTTTTGTATATGAATCGAATGTCCAGAGATTTGTACTTTAGTATTCATATATATACTTCGGACATTCATATGTGTGTGGATACATACGCATCATGTACCTATCCATACGTGTCAATGCAGATTAGATATTGGGAAAAACTTCCTGACAGTGAGAGTGAACAGTCAATGGAATAGGTTGTCACAGAAGGAAGTGAGCTCTCCTTCACTGGAGGTTTTCATGCAGAAGCTGGACCTACATCTGTCTCGGATGGTTTAGGAAATCCTGCATTGAGCAGGGGGTTGGACTTGATGACCCTAGAGATCCCTTCAAACTCTATAATTCTATGATTCTAGAGCATCTCATCTTCATTGCAGACTAGTCTGAGCTATGAGGGGAGGATGGTGCTATAGTCCACCCCAACTGTGGACTGCTTGTAAGGTGTCCACACAGCATTCCAGACTGTTATACCAGATCAGCTATTTGTGTGCAGATGGCACATAGGTGGGCGTTTTGGTCTACCAGGGCTGAGAAGCTTGGTGCCATTTCATTAGGCATCCAAAATCAGTGTCCAAAGTGTGCTGCTTCTGGGTTCCTGGTCAAAATAGGCTCAGCTGGCCACTATGGAGGCTGGAAACCTTTGCAGGCTAGATTACTTAATCTGGCCCAACACAGCATGGGATAACTCATGCCATGTGGAAACAGCCAATGCATTTAGTGGCTTGACACATGTCTTAAATAAAAATGAAATTCCTCCATTTAGAAGAATTTTCTGTTTGGGCATGATTTGATGCTGTTCCTACAGTAGTTTTAGACAAGAAAATCTTCAAAATCCCCTATCTCAAGCAGCCTTTGTCCATGTGGGGTAGGGACTAAATAAGTTCATGCCTTACTGTATTGTTTCCTTCATAAAAATGCTTGCCTACATCTTATAACTCCTTTTTATTGAAATTTCAAGATAATTCTGATATATTTTACCAGGACCATCATTGGGTGCTTTATAGCCACAAACCATATGGCCCACCATTGAATAAGAGCCCCTCCTCATTGTCCCACCACCCTCAATCGTAAGACAGGTGGGCACTTGAGAGAGGGCCTTCACAGTAATGGCCCCCAGGCTGTGGAATAGCCTCCCCCTTGAGGTGCGTCAAGCCCCTTCATTGTATATGTTCAGGAAAGGGGTGAAGACGTACCTCTTTGCTTTGGCCTTTGCCTAAATGTAGCAGAGTTTTCCCCTACTGCAGACATTATTGTTTTATACTGTTTTATATATATATGGCTTTATCTTAAGTATGTTTGTTTTTGTTTTTTTAAAATATGCTGTTGCCCACCCTAAGACCTTAGGGTATAGGGTGGGATATAAATGTAAATATAAATAAATAAATAAATAAAAGCACCCACACACACAGGCCTTGAGGTGAGGAACTCTTGTTCCTAGCCCTAATAGGCATGGGGGTAAGGCTTCAAATTAGGGATGTGGATTAATATTTGTAACATTCGTTATTCATATTCATAAAAGTGGATTCAGGTCAGATTTAACGCTTCCAAGAGCAGATTTGTTACAGGTTACCATATCCGATATATATTCGTTTGTATTGGATATTCGTACAAATTCATACGTAGAATTCATATCAAACAGAATTTTACCACATTCCTTACAAATGGAATGCTGAAAACAGATTTGTACACACCCCTATTTCAGATGTCACACGATCTGATTAAGGGTCTGGAACACCTCCCTTATGAAATCAGGCTGCAATGTCTAGGCCTCTTCAGTCTGGAGAGACAGCATTTAAGAGGGGACCTGATTGAAGTATATAAAATTATGCATGGTATAGAAAAGGTGGATAGAGAAAATTTCTTTTCTCTATCACACAGTGCTAGAACCAGGGGGCACTCTATGAAGCTGATGGGTAGGAGAGTCAGGTCTGACAGGGGGAAGTATTTCTTCACCCAGAGGGTCATCGGCTTATGGAATGTGCTGCCGGAAGAGGTGGTGACAGCTACCAGTCTAGATGGCTTTAAAGTAGGGTTAGACAAATTTATGGATGTCAGATGGCTACTAGAATGAATGCTTGGGTGCATCTTTCAGGCTGGGGGGAGAGCGGGGCGCTTCTACGGCCATTTGCTGGGATTCGAGAGCAGGCAAAGGTTTTTCCTTGCCTCTGTTTGAGATGCCCATGAGCATTTGGTAGGCCACTATGTGCGACAGGATGCTGGACTAGATGGGCAGTGGCCTGATCCAGCAGGGCTTCTCTTATGTTCTTATGCCCACATCTCCCTGCCATCAGGACAACTGAGCTAGGTCATACTTTTTCTGATCAATAGCAGGTAAGGGAAGAAAGGGTCATAAATTATACAGTTTCTGTGCTGATTTATTCTTGTGTTTCATAATGTTTATTTATTTGTATCATCACCCCTGACAAAGGCCACATGCTAAAATGCACTGAGCGTATTTTTAAAAAAAATCTTATTTATTATTTCCAAAATATTTATTGGTTGGCTTTTTTATTTTGGCCCTTTTCTGGCTTTGGACCTCTTCTTTTTTCATTCATAATTTCAGAATTGCCTTTTGTTTTAAATATGTATATGAACCTCTTTGCATTTTTAAAAAATAAAAAAGCAGTCTATTTAAATGTTTTAAATAAAATAAATAAAGACATGCATAATATTAGACAAAACTGTGCAAAAATACATTTAGGGCAAGCAAGCATTTGACAGTGAGGAAACTATGCACCTGAAAAAGTGAGAAAGACATGAGACTTGGGCTTCAACAAATGCATTCATTGCTGACCCAGGAAGAATATTTTAGAATCAGATACCATGAGAAAATGAACTGTTTCTTGTCATCACCCCTTTTTATTCCCAGCCGGAAGAGTGAGCATCCAAAGTGGTAGTGACTCAAAGATCTTTGCAAACAGAAATATGTGAGTAGGAAATTATATATGCATATAAAAAAAAGTTTGTATCACTTGCAAAATATAAAAATTCAGTTCCCATTTGATCTTTATTGATTGCTTTAAAAGAAAATCACTTGTCAAAATCTGTTTAATGTTGGACTCAGTTTGAAAAGAAGTTGTTCAAACTGCATCCACTTATTCCATTAGAGTGAACATGCCCCAGACAGATGTAATTTCATTAGTTTGTTAGCAGTACTAACAGAGATGCGTATAGCTGGCACTGCATGCAAAAGTAGCTTGATATGAATGCTGCTCCATTTGTTGTCATTGAGCACAGACAGAAGCCCTGGCAAGATCTGCAAGTGATCATATGTCACTGCACGCCACAAGATGATTTGAAGCATGGTGACCACATATCACTGGCATTCAAGCCACTCCTAGAATCCACACCCAGGACTACTCTGTTTGCAGTTTGAAAAATCCTAATCTGCTGGATTTGTCTCTAAAGGGCATTTGCAGGGATTTGAGAGCAGCAGGTGAAGGTTTCGATTTTGGCCCTTTCTGTGCGAACCACTTGATCTGCATTAAAGGGCCTTTAATCCAGATCCTGGGCCTCCTGATCCATACATTAATCCAGATAAAGGATGCCTGTCCCCAGTTTGGTCTGGGCCAGTTTGATCTAGTGGTTAGGGAGCCAGAATCTTATCTGGGAATACTGGGTTTAATTCCACCCTCCTCCATGAAGTGAGCTAGGTGGCCTTGGGCTAGTCACAGCTCTCTTCTGAGCTCTCACAGCCCCACCCACCTCACAAGGTGTTCTGTTGTGGGAAGAACAATAGAAAGCTTTGCCAGACGCTTTGAGTTCCCTTAAATGGGTGAGAAAAGCAGGGTAGAAAAGCCAACTCTTCTTATTCTTTATTAGTCTGGCTCTGTCTGCACAAGATGGAGACAGATCTGAGGTCTATTCACACTTAGGCCGGTAGTCAACAATTAGTGAACATCTGATAAAGAGCATTTAAAACACGGAATAGGTTGTTACGGCCTCCAAGCATGCCTGCCCTCCCCAGAAGTTAACTAACTGTTGATTAGGTGCTCCAAACCTTTAACATTAACTAAAAGCTTACCTAAGCATGAAGCAGTGTGACAATTCGCTCTTCTTCCGGCTCCCTGCGGTCGGTGGGTGAGGGAGGTGGCATCCACACAGGCCATGTCGTGGTGGCAGCTGTGATTGATCGCTTACTTCTGCCATGACTGGACCACCAATCCCTGGGATTGGCATCCGGTCATAGAGTCATGAGAGGGGCGCTCAATCCGGGGTGCTTATGTCATTGGCCCCTGCTCAAACACACTCCTCTGCAATGGCAGCCAATCATGGCAGAAAGGAGGTGGAACTTCTGGTTTCAGACACAGTGGCATAGGCTGGTTAATGGACCATTCACACTTTTGGCCAGTAATGGACGCTTTGGGGAAGCTTTCCTCATTACAAGTGCAAATGGTCCACCTTTACCAGAAGTTTACCAGAATAATCAGGTAAGTGCAGAAAGGCCCTTGGACTAAGAGGCCCTTAATCCAGATCTATCGTAGACCTGATATATCAGGTCTACAAACCAGGCTAAGGATGCTGTATTCTCGATCATAGAGGTATGCAGATGGCATGCCTCTGTGATCTTGAATTACTGAGAGCTGTCATTCAGCAGTGCACCACAGTGTGTCACCAAAAATCACACACACACACACACACACCAAGCCCTGAGACTAGGAACTTTCACTCCCAGCCATCAGCAGGTGGAAGGCAGCTGCAAAGCCCACATGAGACTTATAGCCTTGGGGAGGCTTGAACTGGATTTGCGCCATCGGTACATCTACCCCTAACCTCTCCTTTATCTGGATCAGTAGATCTGGTATATCCTGATCTATTAAGATTCCAGCTCCTGAATGCAAAAAAGGCCTTTGTCTTCTGCCTGAGAGTGCCCAAAAGCAATTTCTGCATGAGAGAGAATGCTAGACTAGATGGGCTGTGGCCTGACTCAGCAGGGCTCCTCTTATGTTCGTATGTTTCAATATAGCCTGAACGAGGTTTGCTCCTACTGCTGTCATGCAAAAGGGTAGGGTGTTCCCCAAAAGTGGGACAAAGGCCTTTATAGGGCTTACACAGGGAGGAAAGAAGAAAGTGCAAAGTAATTGGAGGAGTTGTATGGGAGTCAGAGCTATCAAGGGCTATTAGTTCTGATGGCAGTTAGAAGTCATATGCTTCAAAGGTCAGCCACTGGGAGTCTGCAAGCAGTGCAAACTGTGTGCTCATGTCCTCCTCATGGGCTTACTTGTGCAGCTGGTTCTGCCAGGGTCCATGGATCTTGACATTTCTTATATTCTTAACTGTTGGTAGACCAAAGCCCAGAATAGTCTACAAACCATCTTTTCCCATTCACACACAAACACCCCAGCTCTGTCTTCCTGCACAAGATGGCATTAATTTGCACCTGGCATCTCTGGAGCAGATAATTTTATCAAAGATACAAGGATCCTATTGTCTTGTTTTTGGGGTGAAATGTTGAACCATACCATCTTTCGTTTTCACTAGCTGTGCTTTGCTCATTGTATAGAGGCTGTAATCAGACCTAGCAGAAAAAAGTGTCTCTGAGGCACCCTAGAGAAGGCTTCAAGGTGGGATTGTTCACACACTGGTCTGCTCCTCCCACTCTTCTGAACATTATGTGCTAGAAAAGGTGGATTGGAGAAGATTGGGAACATGAGGACCACACACTCTCTCTGAGGCACCCCCGAGGCACCCTTTTTGCTATGTCTGAACAAAGCTTTAACTGCAATCT